>BPLQ01002550.1:0-1264782 GCA_021605075.1 Caerostris darwini | reverse complement strand
CGAATAGATACTGATACAATTATGTTTAAACATTAGTATTTTTTTACTTTGATTGTATCGCATTCAATGAATCTAACTCTAGCCTTTCAAGGACTATGTTCTAGCCGTATTAGGGACTGTAAATAGAGAATGAAACTTATATAAAACATAAAACATCATGGACAGCATAAAACATTCGACAATTTTTACTACAGAACATCAATTTATGCCTAAATTATATACCACATTAGGATAAGGGAAAATTAATATATTTCGAAAAAGACATTGCTTTACTTGTATGAGTTTCTTACACACGCTCAGTCGGACAGAAATTAGAAATGCTTTATTGCAATGCCAAAAACAGTTTTTTTGCATTTAAAAACAATGTTTGTAATTCATGCTATTAACCTAATTCTGATCCACGAAGTGGTTGGTACAGTAATTGCGTCTGTAATTGCGACGCAAATTATGAATACTTAAATAAAAAATAAAAACAAGATGCATTCTTAAAAGACAGCACAAAAAACATTCAATAATAGAGTTTCCATTACAACAAATTTCGCTTTTACTTTCTAACTTTCCCCATTTTTAACTGTACTATAACATCCATCTCTGAATTGTCTCATCCATTGTCTGAACGGGTCCTCATTGAATAAGGGAAAATTAATATCTTTCGAAAAGACATTTAAGCATAAGTGATTTACTTGTAGGTCTTTTTTATACACGTCAGTCTGACTGAAATCAGCTTTTATTGTAATCCCAATAAGAACTTTGTAACGTTTTAAGAACGTAGAACGTTTTTAACAACAATATTTTGTAATTGCCATTAACCCAATCCAGGCTCAATAAGTAGTTGCATACCGTCCCTCATGGCAACGAAAAAATATTTAAATTTAAGTAATAAATAAAAAACAAGATGTTTTTTTTAAAAGACAGCACAAAAAATATTCAATAATTTCCATTTTACTTTCTAATCTTCACATATTTTTAACTGTAGTATAACATCCATCGAAATGTCTGAAGGGGTCTTCATTGGAAAGCGAGTTTGGGTCAACCTTTTTCGAATCTCGTGCCATTAGAGATTAAGAGATTTAAGTCGATTGCCATGGAGGAGTCTTTGTGAGCTCCCTTCCCCTTAATGTCTCGCTTATTAATGATGCTCTAAATTCGATACGTGATACAGCAGCCCCAGCATTCCCTCTTCCGATCTCGAATTAGGCACACCCCAATGGCCCGGAAGAGAGCCCGGTCGCAATTTCGAAGTTGTTCATAATTGATATAATTCTCTGTGATGGGGATAGATTATAGAGAACCTGTATTATATTATGTCGTGGGGTATTAAATTTAATTGGTGCATTTAAGTTCTTCAAGTACCAATGGAATTAAAGTAAGTGAGAGAATATGTTGCCACATGGATGTAGTATGCGGGTACAACGAAAACTGCTGTAGAAGAATGCTTCCTTCAGGTAGCCCATCACGTTCTAGAGCCAAACATTTTATATATATTGTTTTATGGAAATTTTTTTGATGCTATTGTTAAATTAGATTATAATATATTAACAAATATGAAAAATAAAAAATAGATACATGAATAGTTACTGATAAAATTTTGTTTAAAAAGTAGTATTTTTTGACTTGACGTATACACTCTAATTAAAAAAGCATATGTAAAACATAACTCATCTACGTTTTATTGTAGACATATACATCTATTATGAATGTATTGACATAACTCATCTACGTGCATAGTTGTAGACATACATCTATTATGAATGCACTGAACTATAAGATTGACACTATTCTTTAGAATAGTGTCTATTAACTGTACTATTTAACATCTACTTGATTCCATTGATTTAACACTACTATTCTAAAGAATAGTGGTGTTAAATCCAATGAAACCATTAAGAATAAAAGCACAAGTAAAAAGTAATGTTTTAACAAAATATATATAATTCTTTAATAAATGAATATATTTTGAATCCTTTGAATTCAAAAGCATATGAAATACTATTATTTTTCAAAATCTAATGAAATTTTAGTTACAGATTTCATTAGATTCTGAATATAATTATAACTGTTGTGACAAATAAAGAACAAATATATTCAATAATTGCGTTTTTATTCTAATAAATTTCGCTTTTTACTTTCTAACCTTCCCATTTTTAATCAGTAAACATCCATCGAAATGTCTGAAGGGTTTCTCATTGGATAAGGGAAAATAACTATTTTTCGAAAACACATTTAAGCATACGAGATTTACTTGTAGGTCCTTTTTTATACACGCCTGTCTGACTGAAATTAGGAAATGCTGTATTGCAATCCCAAGAAGAATGCTGTATTGCAATCCCAAGAAGAATGCTTTACTGCATTCCCAAGAAGAATGCTTTATTGCATTCCCAAGAAGAATGCTTTATTGCAATCCCAAGAAGAATGCTTTATTGCAATCCCAAGAAATGCTTTATTGCAAATCCCCGTTTTTAAAAACAATGTTTGTAATTCATGTCATTAACATAATTCTGGCCCACCAAATGGTTGCATATCATCACTAATGGCAACTTAAATGATTTATACTTAAACAACAAATAAAAAACAAGATTTTGTTTTTAAAAAGACAGCACTACAAATATTCAATAATTGCATTTTTATCATAACAAAATTTCCCTTTTACATTCTAACCTTCCCATTTTAACTGTAGTGCAACATCCATCGAAATGTCTGAGGGCGTCCTCATTGGAAAGCGAGTTTGGATCAACCTTTTTCGAATCTCGTGCCATTAGAGATTAAGAGCTTTTAAGTCGATTGCCGGGAAGGAGTCTTTGTGAGCTCCCTTCCCCTTAATGTCTCGTTACTGATGCTCTAAATTCGATACGTGATACAGCAGCCCCTGCATTCCCTGTTCGACCTCGAATAAGGGTGCACCCAAATGGCCGGGAAGAGGACCGGGTCGCAATTTCAAAGTTAATCATAATTGGATATAATTCTCTGTGATGGGATCGATTATAGAACCTGTAATATATTATGTCGGGGGTATTAAGTTCTAATTGGTGCATTCAAGTTCTGCAAGTACCAATAGAATTGAAGTAATTGAGAGAATACGTTTTCACATGGATGTAGTATGTGGTAAAACGAAAACGGTTCGTGGAATAATCCTTCCTTCAGGTAACCTTTCATGTTCAAAGCCAAACTTTTTATATATTGTTTTATGGAAAATTGTTTTGAGGATATTATTAAATTAGATTATAATCCACTAACAAATATGGGAATAAAATAGATATACGGATAGTTACTGATAAAATTTGTATAAAAAATAATATTTTTTGACTTGATGTAGCACTTTTAATTAAAAGCACATCTAAAATATAACTCATCTGCTTACATAATTGTAGACGTACATCTATTATGAATACATTGAACCATGAGATTGACACTATTCTAAAGAATAGTGGTGTTAAATCCAATGGGATCATTGAAAATTATTGATCACAAGAAAACAAGCAATGTTTTTAACAAAAATATATAACTAATTTCAATATTTGAAACATTTTAATTCATTGTATGTGAAATACTATTATTTTCAAAATCTAATAAAATTTTAGCTACAGATTTCATTAGATTCTGACTACAATTATAACTGTTGTGACAAAGAAAGAACAAAAATATTATAATTGCCTGTTTTTTTGTAACAAATTTCCCTTTTACTTTCTAACCTTCCCATTTTTAACTGTACTATAATATCCATCGAATTGTCTGAAGGGTCCTCATTGTATAAGGGAAAATTAATATTTTTCGAAAAGACATTTAAGCATAAGAAATTTACTTGTAGGTGTTCTTACGCCAGTCTACCTTAATTCAGATCTTTATTGCAATCTCAAGAAAAGGTTTTTTCTTTGTTAAAAACAATGTTTGTAATTGCCATTAACCTAATTCTGGTCCACCAAGTAGTTGCACACCGTCACTAAAAGCGACTTAAATCATTTATATTTAAACAACAAATAAAATTAAGACGTTTCTTTAAAGGAATGCACAAAAAATATTCAATAATTGCCTTTTTTACTGTAACAAAATTTCGTTTCTACTTTCTAACCTTCCCATTTTTAACTGTAATTTAACATCCATCGAAATGTCTGAAGGGGTCCTCATTGGAAGATAGTTTGGTTCGACCTTTTTCGAATCTCGTGCCATTAGAGATTAACAGCTTTTAAGTCGATTGCCGGGAAGGAGTCTTTGTGAGCTCCCTTCCCCTTAATGTCTCGTTAATGATGCTCTAAATTCGATACGTGATGCAGCAGCCCCTGCATTCCCTTTTCGACCTCGAATTAGGGTGCACCCAAATGGCTCGGAAGAGGACCGGGGCGCAATTTCGAAGTTAATCATAATTGGATATAATTCTCATTGATGGGGATCGATTACAGAACCTGCAATATATTATGTCGGGGGGTATTAAATTGTAATTGGTGCATTCAAGTTCTGCAAGTACCAATGGAATTAAAGTAAGTGAGAGAATATGTTTTCACATGGATGTAGTATGTGGTACAACGAAAACGGTTTGTGGAAGAATTCTTTCTTTAGGTAACCCATCACGTCCAGAGACGAAATGTTCATGTATTGTTCTTTGGAAATTTTTTTTTTGATTCTATTGCTAAATTTAGATTATATCCATTAATGGATACAAAAATAAAATAGATACACGAATAGATACTGATACAATTATGTTTAAACATTAGTATTTTTTTACTTTGATTGTATCGCATTCAATGAATCTAACTCTAGCCTTTCAAGGACTATGTTCTAGCCGTATTAGGACTGTAAATAGAGAATGAAACTTATATAAAACATAAAACATCATGGACAGCATAAAACATTCGACAATTTTACTACAGAACATCAATTCTATGCCTAAATTATATACCACATTAGGATAAGGGAAAATTAATATATTTCGAAAAGACATTGCTTTACTTGTATGAGTTTCTTACACACGTCAGTCGGACAGAAATTAGGAAATGCTTTATTGCAATGCCAAAAACAGTTTTTTTGCATTTAAAAACAATGTTTGTAATTCATGCTATTAACCTAATTCTGATCCACGAAGTGGTTGCACAGTAATTGCGTCTGTAATTGCGACGCAAATTATGAATACTTAAATAAAAAATAAAAACAAGATGCATTCTTAAAAGACAGCACAAAAAACATTCAATAATAGAGTTTCCATTACAACAAATTTCGCTTTTACTTTCTAACTTTCCCCATTTTTAACTGTACTATAACATCCATCTCTGAATTGTCTCATCCATTGTCTGAACGGGTCCTCATTGAATAAGGGAAAATTAATATCTTTCGAAAAGACATTTAAGCATAAGTGATTTACTTGTAGGTCTTTTTTTATACACGTCAGTCTGACTGAAATCAGCTTTATTGTAATCCCAATAAGAACTTTGTAACGTTTTAAGAACGTAGAACGTTTTTAACAACAATATTTGTAATTGCCATTAACCTAATCCAGGCTCAATAAGTAGTTGCATACCGTCCCTCATGGCAACGAAAAATATTTAAATTTAAGTAATAAATAAAAACAAGATGTTTTTTTAAAAGACAGCACAAAAATATTCAATAATTTCCATTTTACTTTCTAATCTTCACATTTTTAACTGTAGTATAACATCCATCGAAATGTCTGAAGGGGTCTTCATTGGAAAGCGAGTTTGGGTCAACCTTTTTCGAATCTCGTGCCATTAGAGATTAAGAGATTTTAAGTCGATTGCCATGGAGGAGTCTTTGTGAGCTCCCTTCCCCTTAATGTCTCGTTAATGATGCTCTAAATTCGATACGTGATACAGCAGCCCCAGCATTCCCTTTCCGATCTCGAATTAGGGCACACCCCAAATGGCCCGGAAGAGAAACGGGTCGCAATTTCGAAGTTAATCATAATTGGATATAATTCTCTGTGATGGGGATAGATTATAGAGAACCTGTAATATATTATGTCGTGGGGTATTAAATTCTAATTGGTGCATTCAAGTTCGGGAAGTACCAATGGAATTAAAGTAAGTGAGAGAATACGTTTTCACAGTGATGTAGTATGTGGTGCAATGAAAACGGTTTTAGAAGAATACTTCCTTCAGGTAACCTTTCATGTTCAAAGCCAAACTTTTTATGTATTGTTTTATGGAAAATTGTTTTGAGGATATTGTTAAATTAGATTATAATCCACTAACAAATATGGGAATAAAATAGATATACGGATAGTTACTGATAAAATTTTGTATAAGAAAATAGTATTTTTTGACTTGATGTAGCACTTTTAATTAAGAGCACATCTAAAATAAAATCTTAATAAAAAGCATATGTAAAACATAACTCATCTACTTATATATTTGTAAACGTACATCTATTATGAAAACATTGAACCATGAGATTGACATTATTCTAAAGAATAGTGTTAATTCCAATGGGATCATTGAGAATCATTGATCACAAGAAACAGGTAATGTTTTTAACAAAAATATATAACTCATTTGAATATTTGAAACATTTTAATTCATTGTATAGAAAATACTATTATTTTCGAAATCTAATAAAATTATAGCTACAGATTTCATTAGATTCTCAATATAATTATAACTGCTGTGACAAAGAAAGAACAAAAATATTCAATAATTTCCTGTTTTTTTTGTAACAAATTTCCCGTTTACTTTCTAACCTTTCCATCTTTAACTGCACTATAACATCCATCGAATTGTCTGAAGGGGCCCTCATTGAATAAATCAATTAATATTTTTCGAAAAGATATTTAAGCATAAGAAATTTACTTGTAGGTGTTCTTACGCCAGTATACCTTAATTCAGAAATTCTTTATTGCAATCTCAAGAAAAGGTTTTTTCTTTGTTAAAAATAATGTTTTTAATTGCCATTAACCTAATTCAGGATCACTAAGTAGTTTATACACGCCAGTCTGACTAAAATTAACATTATTGTAATCCCAAGAACTTTTTCGTTTTCAACAACAATATTTGTAATTGCCATTAACCTAATTATGGTCCACCAAGTGGTTGTACACCGTCACTAACAGCGACTTAAATCATTTATACTTAAACAACAAATAAAAACAAGATTTTGTTTTTAAAAAGACAGCACTACAAATATTCAATAATTGCATTTTTATTATAACAAAATTTCAGTTTTACATTCTAACCTTCCCATTTTTAACTGTAGTGCAACATCCATCGAAATGTCTGATGGGGTCCTCATTGGAAGCGAGTTTGGGTCAACCTTTTTCGAATCTCGTGCCATTAGAGATTAAGAGCTTTTAAGTCGATTGCCACGAAGGAGTCTTTGTGAGCTCCCTTCCCCTTAATGTCTCATTAATGATACTCTGAATTCGATACGTGATGCAGCAGCCCTGCATTCCCTTTTCGACCACGAATTAGGGTGCACCCAAATGGCACGGAAGAGGACCGGGGTGCAATTTCGAAGTTAATCATAATTGGACATTAATTCTCATTGATGGGATCGATTATAGAACCTGTAATATATTATGTCGGGGGTATTAAATTCTAATTGGTGCATTCAAATTCTCCAAGTACCAATAGAATTAAAGTAATTGGGAGAATACGTTTTCACGGTGATGTAGTATGTGGTGCAACGAAAACGGTTCTTGGAATAATCCTTCAGGTAACCTCAAAGCCAAACTTTTTATGTATATCGTTTTATGGAAAATTGTTTTGAGGATATTGTTAAATTAGATTATAATCCACTAACAAATATGGGAATAAAATAGATATACGGATAGTTACTGACAAAATTTTGTATAAAAAAATAGTATTTTTTGACTTGATGTAGCACTTTTAATTAAAAGCACATCTAAAATATAACTCATCTACTTACATAATTGCAGACGTACATCTATTATGAATACATTGAACCATGAGATTGACACTATTATAAAGAATAGTGGTATTAAATCCAATGGGATCATTGAGAATCATTGATCACAATAAAGCAAGTAATGTTTTTAACAAAAATATATAACTTATTTTAATATTTGAAACATTTTAATTCATTGTATGTGAAATACTGTTATTTTTAAAATCTAATAAAATTTTAGCTACAGATTTCATTAGATTCTGAAAATAATTATAACTGTTGTGACAAAGAAAGAACAAAAATATTCAATAATTGCCTGTTTTTTTGTAAATTTCCCTTTTACTTTCTAACCTTCCTATTTTTAACTGTACTATAACATCCATCGAATTGTCTGATGGGTCCTCATTGAATAAGGGAAAATTCATATTTTTCGAAAAGACATTTAACCATAAGAAATTTACTTGTAGGTGTTCTTACGCCAGTCTACCTTAATTCAGAAACTCTTTATTGCAATCACAAGAAAAGGCTTTTTTCTTTTGTTAAAAACAATGTTTGTAATTGCCATTAACCCAATTGTGGTCCACCAAGTAGTTGCACACCGTCACTAAAAATGACTTAAATCATTTATATTTAAACAACAAATAAAATTAAGACGTTTCTTTAACGCACAAAAAATATTCAATAATTGACTTTTTTATTGTAACAAAATTTCGTTTCTACTTTCTAACCTTCCCATTTTTAACTGTAGTATAACACCATCGAAATGTCTGAAGGGGTCCTCATTGGAAAGCGAATTTGGTCCAACCTTTTTCGAATCTCGTGCCATTAGAGATTAAGAGCTTTTAAGTCAATTGCCGCTAAGGGGTCTCTGTGAGCTCCCTTCCCCTTCATGTCTCGTTAATGATGCTCTAAATTCGATACGTGATACAGCAGCCCCAGCATTCCCTTTCCGATCTCGAATTAGGGCACACCCCAAATGGCCCGGAAGAGAAACGGGTCGCAATTTCGAAGTTAATCATAATTGGATATAATTCTCTGTGATGGGGATCGATTATAGAACCTGTAGTATATTATGTCGAGGGGTATTAAATTCTAATTGGTGCATTCAAGTTCTGCAAGTACCAATGGAATTAAAGTAAGTGAGAGAATACGTTTTCGCATGGATGTAGTATGTGGTACAACGAAAACGGTTTGTGGAAAAATGCTTCCTTATGATAACCCACCACGTTCAGAGCCAAACTTTTTATGGAAAAGATTTTAATACTGTCAAATTAGGTTATAATCCAATAACAAATATGAAAATAAAATAGATACATGAACAGTTACTGATACAATTTTGTATAAAAAATAATATTTTTTACTTGACGTAACACTATTAATTAAAAGCATATGTAAAACATAACTCAAAACTTTTTCGAATCTACTTAAATAATTGCAGACGTATATTCATTATGAATACACTGAACTATAAGATTGAAATTATTCTAATTGGTACATTTATGTTCTGGAACTACCAATAGAATTAAAGTAAGTGAGAGAATACGTTTTCGTATGGATGTAGTATGTGGTACAACAAAATCTGTTTGTGGAAGAATGCTTCCTTCTGGTAACCCATCATATTCAGAGTCAAACATTTTATGTATTGTTTTATGGAATTTTTTTGATGCTATTTTTAAATTCGATTATAATCCATTAACAAATAGATACACGGATATTTACTGACACAATTTTGTATAAAATATTGTATTTTTTTGACTTAACGTAACACTCTTAATTAAAAGCATATGTGAAACATAACTCATCTACTTACATAATTATAGACATACATTCATTATGAATGCATTTAACTATAAGAATGACACTATTCTAAAGAATTGTGGTGTTAAATCCAATGGAATCATTGAGAATAAAAGCATAAGAAAAAAAAAGTAATGTTTTTGACAAAAATATATAACTCATTTCTAAATGCATACATTTGAAAACTTTTAATTCATTGCATATAAAACATTATTAAAAACCTATAGCTAAAATTTTATTAGATTCTGAAAATAACTGTAACTGTTGTGACTGTTATAAAATGGCAAATAATAGATTTTTTGAGATATTCAATTTACAGTTTTGCATGACGCAATTGAGTATCCGAACAGCTTCAGATGAAACAGCTATAACTCAATTTCTAATGACTTTAGAGACATACTCAAAATTGTTTTTGAGGGAAAGGCTTTTGAAATAAAGTTGTAATAACAAATTTCGATTTTATTTCTTTATTTCACGAAAAACTTGATTTTCAGGTTGTAGGTTACCTTAATACCATTTACTTTTTCGAAGTATTGGGAGAAGGAAACATTCCATGATGATTCAGGTTCTTAAATCTCTGATTTTAAAAAATTGCATGAAGGATTAATATAATTATAAAGAAAATAACCTTTTTTTTTTATAACTTCAAATGGTATTTAAGACATATATTGATATTCAAACTATTTATCAAAGCAAATTTACCAAATCATGTAATTAATGATTCCAATATACTTAAATCTATTATGAAAAACTTATAATATTCTTGAAATTACAAATATTGGATACATTTTAAGACAAACAGGAAAAATGAATGAAATAAAAAGCATCTCATCAAAACTGTCAAACTCATACACAAAAATAATCCTTTCTCTTATGTATTTCCATTTAAGCTCGATATTTTATCTAAAGAAAATTTACAGAATTTAAAAGTAATATTTGGGAGGATAAAGCATACAATGTAAAAGATATTGAATTATCTTTACTGCAAGAAGTAAAATTGCTTTTCTGGCCAACATTCAAGAAAATACTTAAAAGTAAATTCTTTATTCTACAGCTTACAACATTTCAAATTGAAAAAAATAAATATTTTATTTCACAAAAGGAATTACGGCAAGCATGTCTATCTACAAGAATATGTTCAAACAATTTTAGAAAAATTAAGAACAGCCAACATACTGATCTTGAAATATTTGTTCAAAACAAAATTTGCTTTCTTGGCAATATGGCTTTTTTGGTGAGTTTTTTTTATTCACCCTGATTATATTACACACATACTGAGCCTTATAGCTCTATCACCCGTACAACATAATCGCGCAAGCGTCAGCTAATAGAAATCAAGGTCATGCCCAGAAGAACTTGCCACTTAGCGCGTACTATAAGAAGATTGGTACATTTGGTAGTATGCTATCGCTCTGCATCGCCTTATTACGCTCTGCTATTGCCTTATTACGCATGATGGTCGCTCTACTCACTGTCACATAGGTGTCGTACTGGATTAACGGATTTTATATATAATCCCATCATAAATAATTGTAAAAGAAAAGAATTTATTGTTTTAATGATGACTGGGAAGGACAAAATTTTGGTTTACTTATCTTTAAAACAAATGCATCTGTCTAAAGTGCTGTATATATCTATAACTTTTTTAACTCTTTACCACTTCACTTAACTGTAACCGTACTTTAATGTAAGAATTTTTTTTCTTCGCACTTGAGAACTTCGTTGTTGGTAGTCATCCATGGTATCTATGGTTTCCATGGCTTGTGTTTGGTCATCCATGGTTTGTGTTTGTATTTTTATTATTTTTGTGTGCCATATTGATATTGCAATGTGAAAATAAAAGTATTGTAAATCTCTACTTCCCGTCCATTGGGTATCTCATTTTCACAGATAGTTTTGCTAGAAAGTTAAGAGAAATTTTATATGAAATTTTCTAGTTTTGCTAATGTAAAAAGGGTAAGGAATATGGAGATCTTTCATTTAAATTTTGATATCGACTATCTTGCGCATCCTTGAAATAAGGAGAAAAAGATATATTCCTTAAAATTAGCTATTTCGGAACATATATTTCCTCTATATATCCAGACAAAGTAATTTTGATAAATCTTTGGAAGGTCAAAAGCGGCAAACAAACAGCATTATTTAAAATTCATTCATTATATAAGAAAGAAAACCAAAAAAAACATGCAGATGGGAATTTAAAAGAAGCCATGTTAAAAGCTTCTGATTCGTTATTTTATGGGTTTAAGAATAAATCGTTTTAGAAAGATAGTTTTAATCGAGATAGTTTCAGCCATATATGCTCTACAATTCTCAATAACCAAAAGACTTGGACCCATTCAGATGATTTAGAAGCGCAATTCCCAAATGATATTAAAAATGCATTTTAGTTTTGCTACAGATGTAGAGAAATTAATATCTGTTGCGTAATTATGTTCTTGGAAGATTTTTCTATTAAAAAGAATTCCTTAAAATTGTTTCGCTAAAAGGCGAAGATAAATTTTTCCGCATTTAAAAATTTTACAACGACTAATAAATTACCACTGCAGAAATTAACTTCCATTATTAAGATGATTTATAAAGACAAGATTTTGGTTTCCTAAATTAGTATCGTATATTTTGGTCTTCTAAATTTGTCTTATACAAAGGGAAACATTATGCACGAAAACTATAGATTTAATTATTTAATGTCCTTAACATTATTATTTTTATAATATAAGAGAAATTAACATTTATTCAATTTACTTTTAGAACAGAAAAATAATGACTTCAAAGATCTTCTTTCTTTAAATAAGGATTTGAGATCATTTAAAGGTTTGTCCAAATTTCGTCAAAAATAAAATAATTTTTTTCATCAAAGGGTGAAGATTAAGAGCAAATAGAAAACAATGATGTTCTGTCTTAGAGTTTATCCCCATTTATATGAATTTTTTATAACCTGATGAGAATATACACTGAAGTGACAAAAGTCATGGGATACCTCTTAATATCGTGTCGGCCCTCCTTTCGCCCGGCGAAGTGCAGCAACTCGACGTGGCATGGACTCAACAAGTCGTTGGAAGTCCTCTGCAGGAATATTGAGCCATGCTGTCTCGATAGACGTCCCTAATTGTGAAAGCGTTGATGGTGCAGGATTTTGGGCACGAACAGACCTCTCGGTGATGTCCCATAAACGCTCGATGGGATTCATGTCGGGCGATCTAGGTGGACAGATCATTCGTTGGAATTGTCCAGAATATTCTTCAAACCAATCGCGAGCAGTTGTGGCCCGGTGACATGGCGCATTGTCATCCATAAAAATCCCATCGTTGTTTGGGTACATGAAGTCCATGAATGGCTGCAAGTGATCTCCAAGTAGCTGAACATAAGCATTTCCAGTCAATGTTTGGTCCAGTCGCACCAGAGGACCAAGTCCATGCCATGAAAAAACAGCCCACACCATTACGGAGCCACCACCAGCTTGAACAGTGCCTTGCTGACAGTTTGGGTCCATGGCTTCGTGGGGTCTGCGCCACACTCGAACCCTACCATCAGCTACAGTACATTTCACCCCAGTTAGTTGTTTTGAATTATTACTAAACGAAAACTGCTTTGTGTACTTTTAGAAGTTTTCTTTGACTTTCTTTCTTCTTTCTTTTATTTTTACGTTAAACAAGTTAAAGGAATGTATGTAAACCATAAATATTGAGATAATGCATTTACATTATTAATTAAGAAATATTATTAGCGAATCATTATTTTTGAATATTTTAAATGCTGCATAAAAAGAGCAGAAATACATAGGACACAAATCCAAATTTATTAAACACTTCTAATATATGTTATTTACAATATATTATCTATAAAATTTGTTATACCCTGTAAATATACATTTATAAAAAATAAAACTTTTTAGATTTTATAAACATGAAATTTTTTTAAAAAACATCTGATTTTTAAATACTAATTATTTTAAAATTAAAAAAAAAAAACGCTATAATAAATTTTCTCTGCTATAACATTTTTTAATGAACTTAAGCAGATGTAAGAGGAAATATTGACTTTTAAAAACCACCTGATTCAGGTGAGTAAAATATATAATAACAATTTATGATAAAAACAATAGACACAATAGCCACTAGAAGCGATGTATAAAAGTTGTGCAGGCGCAAAAAAGAAATGTGATGCAATTTCCATTTGGAATTTTTAACAGTGATAAAAGGACTGACAACAATTGATGGTGTAAAAAATATGTAGGTAATAAAAAAACAAAGTTTTTAATTAATTAAAAGAATTTTTTTAATATTTTTTCATATAAAAACAATAATTAAAAAAAAGGTATTTATAAGAATTATAGTTTTCAATTTTTAGGAATAAATCTTGTTGGTGTTGTGACTAATCCTCAGTGTCCTCCAGTGACGGACGGACATCCCATGAGTAATCTACTCACGGATGGAGGGAAAGGGGGCAGCTTCTATTGTGATGGAGCACCCGTAGGTAGAAGACCGGGACCTACGGCTTAAAGTGGATTCCGAACCACTATAAGCATCTATGACACCGCCGGAAATCGAACCAGAGATTCTAGTCACTCGGCCATTCAGGCCCAAAGAAAACTTGATTTGCATAAATTGAGATTCTTGGTACTTTGTTTTACATTTAAGTTTATAATTTCTAAATTTAAAGCGTTGATTATAACTATTGAAATTCCTCTTTTGATGTTGATAATGTAAGACTTTTTCTAATTTTGATACTTTAAAGTAGAACATAAAATTTACAACATTAATACACTTGCTTTTTATTATTTTTATCCTTGTTTATTGTTTTTTTTTTATTCGATTTATTACTAGATTCACAAAATTATTAACACCTCTATATAAAATTATCCATCTGTATGCATTCACATGCAAAGTAAATTTCTTGAACTTTCCTTATAAGTTATCTATGGAAATACAATACTGGTAACCACTCACTTACATAAAATCACAAGAACCTATGATCCAATGCTTTTTCTCCGTATAACGATTTAATGCATATCAAGGAATATGCATATTTATACAATCTGATTCAACCATCGATTCCGAAACAAAATGTTTTTTAAAGTATGATATCAGCCTGATCGAATCGATCCAGAAAGATGAGAAATGGGCTACAATGGCTAAAGACAATGGAGGAACAAATATTAGGTTTCAAAAAGGAAATCACATCATTTGAAAATATCGGAGATGCCTGGCAAAGCGATTACTCTTCTCATACACAACATGATAGTACGATACTAGGGCTCTTCAGAGCTGTTTTGTGTTTAATATCGATAAGTGCGTCGGATATAACTAGTACATCCGTGTTATAAATGGACTAGAGTTATTCACTAGAAATTGGTTTTTAATTTTGAGCGAGTTATCATTTATATTTCAGATGATTCTGATAAAAGGTATCGACAAGACAGAAAAGTGCTTCCTGTTTGTTAAAGAATGCGAATGATGAATGTGGCCGATAATGTTTATAGAAAAGGTTTATGTAATTAACGGTTGTGTTAATTAATGTGGTGATGTTTATAATGAGATAAATAACGTTTTCGGAATATTGTTTGGCGAGCCTCATTTGTAAATGATTCAAAAAGAAATTGGAGCATGAATTACAAATCTGCTTTCATTATGATTATATATGTATATACACAACAAATACACACAAACGGATCTATGGTTTTTATTTTTTTCTTTCGTTATAAGTATTTATAAGTAAGTTATTCGTTATAAGTATTAATTTATTTATTTAAAATAATATTCATTACAAATATAAATTATTTAAATTCTAATTGTTTTCAATTAATATCTTCAGGAACAAATTATTTTTTATTTTTTTGTTTATCATACATGTTTTGTTCATTTTTTTAACAAAAACGAATGGGTAAGATAAAATTACAACTGATATACAAAACTAAAAATATATAGTTTTATTGCACGTTGATGATAAATAGTGATTAAAACATTTCAAATATAAGGTAAATATAGAATATTTGTCACTTTCCCTAAATGTAATACATTTATCTAGAACAAACATTAATCTAGATCCTATTTTTGAGGATTTTTAATCTTCTATAGTAACTTAAATATTACAACAATGCACAATTTAAAAAGTATTACATTAAACAGAATAAAATACAGTTATCTTTAGCATACGATATGATTATTTATGAACTTAGTAGTAAATATTTTTCGAAGAGATATAATTGAATTAAAATAATTTTTTATGGTAATTTATATTCAACGTGAATATGCATTAAATCTGAAAAAAAGTAACTTAGAGATAAACAATATTTAAGACGAAAACTCAAATTTACTTTTTGTTTACATTGGAAAACTAATTACATGCGAAGAGAATAAAGAAATATTTTTGAGAAATTGATTCATTCATTTTAATAACAAAATATTAGAAGCACTTATTATTAGATTCATTGTTGTCTGGCTGAGATGGTTAATTATTCTGATTTCCCTCAGTAGTAAACGAAAATATATTGTCTAGATATTAAGAAAAAATCAATAAATGAAGTGAAAGTAAGGATAATAAGCGACAGAAAATTATACGACACACAACTCGTATAATTTTGTATATTATTTAGCATTTGTAGTGTTGTTAATTGTGCAGTTGGATTGTAACTTGGCGTGGTTGGGTTCAGACTTGAGACACAGGTTTGAGAAATCTTTTATTTACACACACACACACACATGCAATTAGAGATATGCATTATTTACACATTTAAAGGCAGATAATTCTAGATATGGGAAGGATTCCACTTCTAATACGAAAACCTGATACTTTGTTTGCACGTTGGATGCCCGAAATATACTTCCTCTCTGGGTGAGAGTCTCGAGGCCTGCTGACCAATTAGGTCTACTGACCAATAAGTATTTTTGAAAATTTGAAATAAATTTTACTTTAACAATATGGTATTGGACTGTTAGTAGTAATCTATTTCAAGAATATGACAAAGGTTTGATACTTTTTATTCGTTAAATTGAAAAAAATCCTTACAAGAGGTTCATATTTTATATTCTACGTTACTATCGCAAAGTAGCTTACATATATTTCTCTAAGCTCTGACACGATAAACTACCCATAATGAGTTCAATGTGCCACTTGCGATTTATATTTATTAACGAGAAAGACATAATCACTTGATATAACACAGGATCAATAACATATCTTAACAGTGCCATTTTCTAATTATCACTAAAGTGATGGATCATTTGGTTATTGACAGCCATTAGAAACGCTGTTAGAGTAGTATTTTACAAATACATTAACTAGATATCGATTTGCTTTATTTACTCATTTGCAGGCTTTACATTAGTTAAAACTGCAAATATTTATGTTCAGAATTTCTATTCATTAAGGAATATAAAGAAAACTATAGGAACATTATTTCAGTAATTGCCAATGTAATAGTAACAACAATCAATAACAGAGGTAATAGACCAAACCGGCATGCTGAACAGTGTATCGAATTTTCAATCTAGGGTAACCGAGCTTAAAAACTGTGAAACTAAGCCCAACTCTAAAACATTATATTATCTAGACCAGGCATAGGCATGGAAAACCCACGGATCGTGAAGTTCGTCTTTGATCGAGAAAAAGAATAGGATTCGGTGAAGGGTGCCTTCTTTGGGGGAATTCATTTAAAACTATCTGGTAAAATATGGTGGCAGTGTAGAAATTCCCACGGTTCACCTTGGGAAACGTTGAAAATGTTATATGCATGTAAGTGTATATATATATAATCTTGTTCTAGCCAATAATATGGGATTGACATCGTTCATCATTCGATAAGAGCAAGAAAACACATATAAATTTTTTAATTACATATAGTTAAACACAGTTTTGTTTTCAAAAATCATGTTTATAATAAAACACCGAGAAAATTTTAATTAGTTGGTGAAAAAAATGCTGTATTAAAAATTTATAGATTTTGTTCATTATATTAAATATATCCACAGCAAACAGTATTTAATTTAAATATATATATATATAATTATAGTTTTCATAAAAGAATCAAAATCCTTATATAAGGAAACAAAATCAAAAAAATAATTTTAAAGCTTATACTCGTAATGACGAAATATATGAATAAATTAAACATAAGTATGTCTGAAAGACGCACCGTAACATAATTTATGTTTGACATTTCTTCTCTTCATAGTAAATTCTTTTTCAAATGAAGAATAATTTGCATTTTACCTATTGGATGTTTTAATAACTGCTGAATTAATTAATTTCGGAATGAATATAAAATGTAAATTAAATAAATACATAATCTTGCTTTAAATTTAAACAAACGCTTTAAATGAAGCGTTTGCACTGAACTGTTAAGGAAATACTGAATTATTAATTTAATTTAAATAAATATAATCGAATTCATTAGAATTAGAAGTTATTGTATATATAGTATATCGATAAATATTTATATGCATTAAAATTTAAAAATGCTTCACCTTTATAAATTAGATCAAACACTTCCTGATTTAAGAGTTTAAGATTAATTACAGGAATTTGTAAAACTATATTAATTACAACAGAAAAAAAATTATGCTCATACAAAACTGTTCGTGCTTTAATTAAATGTGATGAATACAAAGTGTTTTCCCATATTTAAATGCATTTACTTATTTAAGTAGAAGTTCGCAAAGAGTTGAAAATTATTGCCTCCCAAAACTTAAATCTGGCGAGACGAAACTTATTATATGCGATTATATTTGAGTTATGATTATGATATGAGTTATGCAGAAAGGTGCCTTGGAGACATGTACGGTTCACGTGAGTTTCGAAGAGTTATGAATACAATTATTAACTGGTCTGGTGGCCAGAGATTTAACTTAAACTTCTGATAACTACTCGAGACACGGTCCACATATCTTTAATGGTAATATTTTGTTAATAATGTGGTGATGATATTAGGTCTTCGGCATGCGTCAATAGGTGATATTAATATAAAAATACCACCATTAAAATATGTCTTCAGACTTATTATGGAGCACTTACAATATATGGATTAAAAATCGATAATAAGTTTGAATAATAGGAAATATACTAGATTGTTAGTTAGGAATTAATCTTTTAAAATATAGTATTTGTCAGTTGTATTTATTTTATTTAATTTAGTCTTTATGGCTTAAAAATATTTATAAGCCATAAAGCCCATTTAAAAATATCAATTTGCGAAATAATATGCCATTGAGGATATTTTAATATATAGGGTGATTATAATAAAAGTCCCACTTTCAAAATGCTGTAAAAAAAAAGAACTACTCGTCACAATGAGTTCAAATTTGAACTGAGTTTACTTGAAGAAGTGGGAAACGGTATGGCATAAAAAATAAGTTCCATCGATTTTTCCCATGCAATTTGGTATGGCATTGCCGTGGCGGATGGGCTTTCCACTAATAGTGTCACAACTGTTGAATGACTTGGAAGTCCTTTATTCCGTTAAAAAACCAAAGCAATGAAGCATATTGAACAATACAGTTGGTTTAATGTGTAACACATGCCCAATACGTTGTCATTTCAATTCAAAATATCACAGGCAGCCAAATTCACTTTCTTAATGTCGCTTATAGCGCCATCTATTTATATACTGTGTCCAAAAAGTAAAACCAGTTTTCAATTTAAATTTCCCGGGCTTATGGTATTCCAATGTTGTTGCTTTTTAGGTTTTTGGCACTGGTCTTGACATCTGTGTGAAATTTTACGTCAAAATATTCAAAATTTAAAAAATCAAAATTGTATATCTTAAAAAATGTATTTATGATATAAAATTGAAAACATAAATGCCAGAATGAATTAAAAAAAATCTTCGATTAACTATTCTACAACAAGATAATGTTTTCAAAACAAACAAAGCCTTACTTTAGTCAAAAGGAATGTAACTATTACTAGCAAGACTTTAATAAGAAGGACACATATCTGCTTTGTTCGCTTTCTCTGTACTTGTTAAAATAGCAGAAACATGTCAACCGTCTCTTAACTATCTTCACCCTTTTCTTCTGAAATGCAATTATGTGTCTTTTTTTGTGTGACAATCTTACTAACCATTCCTCTGCAGTTCCTTAACAGTGCTAACAAATATATCTCGCCGTATAATAAGCCATTTATCTTAATAAGAATCCGTATGAATGTGAAAGGAGCCATCTAGTTGCAACTTCTGACAGCGGAACATCAGAAATAAGAAGAACTATTTGTACATTTCTCTTTCACCATTAATAATCAGGGATAAAATAAGTATAGTTATGATGCCATGCGGCAAGATAAGGCCAATTTAATGAACATAGATCGTTACGTAATTTAAATAGAGTATCTGTATGTGAAGGCTGATTATTTTTTGGAGATTCTTATTTAAAAAAATAATAAGATTTCGAAATATTTTGTAAATAATCACCATGATTAAAATCCCCTTTGTTTTTATTGTTTTTTTTTAATATTTAATATACTTAAATAAATTCTAATATTGTTCCGAACTAGGTTCATCTTTTTTCCCGGTGTACGGAGTTTTTAAAAAAGTAAAAGTTAAAAGTAATTTACATTTAAAACATTATTTTTCACTGAGTGTCAGAAATAAATATCGCATACTATTGGCAGGAAAGCGGACATTGTAATAAAATCAGTTATAAAATTTATTTGTATGGCCACTTGACAGACGTGAAACATTCAAGAATAATCTATTTATTGTAAAGAAGGAAATCAAATCAAATTTTTATTTTGTATCAAATTTTTAAAATTTTATAGAAGTTTAATCAAATATATCACTAACATATGGCCGTTATCAGTAAACGTGCCATCAAATAACAATATTTTAGGCTATCGTTTTGCCTAAAATATTGAATGTTTGGTTTATTTGCACCAAACAAAAACATTTTGCGTTATAAATATATTAAACAAGTTAGACTATACATAGATAAACAATGCAACTAAAATAGACAATTACTTACTTTATTTAACGAATATCGAAAAAAAAATATTTCTTTAATAATAAAAATTAAAATTGACTCAAAATAAATGTTAAAAAATCTAAAATAATATAAACTAATAACTTCTTATTAATCTCAGTTTTAAAGCTGTAACTCGAAATAAATGTTTTTTTTTTCATTTAATAAAATAAATATCCCGTTATAATAAAGAGAAATCTAATTTTAATTTATCTTTCATCTTAAAAATGCTTATGCTAACGATTAATTGTCATTTGAAATTTAAAATAAAATTATTTTTTTTTTATCATCTCCAGATTCATATATAATTTCATGAGTCGCTCATTATTATTTATTTTTAAATCAGCTACATTCGGATAAGATTGAATTTTATAAGTAAGTAAACACACGTCATAACTCGTATAACATTCATACTGATTATCATAATAAAATAATGATGCTGCACTTAAACCTCCTTCTATGCAATTTTTACTCGATATTAAAAATAACTTTTTTTTAACGTAACCAAATTAAGAAAATTTATCATTTCAAAAAAATTCTGAGAGTTCTGCATAATTACAAATTTAATAAAAGAAAATTCAAATTTCCATAAGTGACAGCGCATCAATAATAAAATTGAAATGTATGAATTAGTATTATTAGAGTGATAAACATAGTATATAGGAAATAACTTACGGCTCTAATAAAAGGTCTATTCATTCACGTTTTAGGCATACAACTTTATAAATGAAGTCTAATATGAATGAAGCCTAATGACTTATAGGGTGCTATGGGCCAGTTCTGGAATGAAGCAACTACATTAAGAACCTACAATTTCTGTATGTTACAGACTCATAACTCCACTCAGTAATATGTATTATTTTTGATTAATATTCGCGCATTGCAGTCATGCAAAAAATACTGGTTTAATAGCTGTTATAAGCAATAAAAATTGTTCTACCGTCCAGGAATTTCACTATATTTTGTTTTTAGGAATTTTTAAATTACATAGCTATTTGTTTACTACTTTATTAATGTAAGTGTCTTTACCATGTTACTAAGTAACATGAAATTATTAACATTATTATTGCAATAAATGATGATAATAAACGGTTAATCATTTTTCCAGACATGCTATTATTGTCCCATTTTATAAAGCTTTAGAGCAATCAGGGTAAAAAAATGGGACAATTATGACAACGCTTTCCTTTAACAATAAAATATAAGTTAAAAAAGAATTTAGTAGAATCTCGGACATTATTGAGCATAAAATCAAAAAATTTTAAAGTATTAAAACGTAAACCATTTGTGAATATTTTGGTTAATATGTGAATATTTGCCTTTATTCTCAACTTATTTGTTTCTGAGTAATAAAGTATATAACAATCGCTTTTACTACCACGCGTGTTTATGCATATCTCTCAATTAACTCCAAGGGAAATATTTAGAAAAACATCACTGTAAATGATTAAACTAAGCTTATGTTATGACTATCCCGAAGTAGGTGCAATTTAATTACAGAAGAAGCTTAGAGGCTTTGTTATAATTTCCCCAAATTGGGGAAATTTACACAGTTAGTAGTTTATGATGCTTCACCATTATTTGAAAGAATTAGTGAAAAAAATTTTAAAATATTTTCACAAAAGTTTCAGATTTTTTTCTTCTTATTTCTTTGAGATGATAGTTATAAATGATACAAAATTGTTGTGAATTTTTTTTAAAAAAATATATATATATATATATATACACTCAAGAGCCAAAACATTCTGACCACCTGTCAATAACGAGTTGGCGCGCAACACAGCTTCAACCCGCCTTGGCATGGATTAATACCACCACTTAATACCAGTTAAATACCACCTCAGCCTGATCGCGTGCCTTCCACGTCATCCAGGCGAGTTCATTGCAAAATGTAGGGGTGGTCATAATGTTTTGGCTCTTGATGTTTATGTTTGGCTCTTGATGGCTCATAATGTTTTGGCTATATATATATATATATATTATTTTTAGAAATGTTGTATTTGATGTTGTTGTTGTTGTTATTGTTAATGTCCTCGTCGTGTCCCTCATGGAAGGAAGGAAGAGGGGTGTGTTCTGTTCTGATGAAGCACCCGTAGGTAGAAGTCTGACTATAGCTCCGTGATGCTCTTACAGTGATAGGAGACCGGGACCTACGGCTTAAAGTGGATTCCGAACCACTACAAAAATCCATGGCACCGCTGGGACTCGAACCCGAAACCTGTGGCACCGAGCGCCAGACACTCGACCATTTAGGCCCCTATTTTTAGAAATAAGTAATAAGAACAATAATTTGTAAATATTTTAATTATATTTAATTTATTCTATTATAGGCTTCACAGGTTTTAAAGAAAATATAATTTTTTTTTCTCAAAATAGAAATGTATTTGGTGTTTTAAAATGTATTGTGTTAGCAAAAACACCAGGCTACTTGATACTTTGTTTTCAAAAAAGAATTCTCTGTACATACTGAAAGAAGTCAGAACCTTCCATAATAAAATTTAAAAAAAAATTCGAAACTCTAATGGGGGAATAAAAAAAGGAGAGTCATTTGTAGAACTTCCACACAAACAATCGAATACAAATACTTCAACAAAGAGTGCGATCCGGTTCTGATATACTTCTGTATCATGTTACCGCTTTCAAGTCATTACAGAAGAGCTTTGAAGTCCAGCGAACTTTTTTCGGAAGAGTTACTCTTTAAACAGGGTGCAGATTTCTATTAGAGGTGTGGAATTCCACCCTAGGCACCTCTAAAAGAAATGCGTGTACCTTCTTCTTAAAAGTACTTTTCTTTTTTTATGGAGTAAATAAGAAAGAAATCGCGAATGGAGGCTTTTACAGTTAAACATCGCAACTTTTTAGGAATGGATTGACGTAAATGTTGCTATGGAGAGTGCAAAATGACTATGCAGCTTTTAGGATTTTCTGAAGTTCTGGATGATAGAAAAAACAAAATATTACTATTTTTCATACCATCATTTTAAATGCTGTTTTTGCCATCTATTGGAATGTGTGTCTGCAAATTTAAGTTCGGGTATGCTATAAGGATTCATGTTAAGAATAACAACAAAGTAAAAGGAAAATATAATTAAATTGTTTTTACAAAAAATCGACAGTTTATTCTAATTAGTATTTATTGAATATTATAAAATTTTAAAAGGTTTTTATATCAGTCGAGTTAAAAAAAAATATAAGGAATTTAAAATAATTATTTGAAAGTATTGTAAATTTGTTTTAATATACTGAAATTTCATATTTTTATGAATGTTGTAATATTATACATTCATAATTTTAATAACATAATAGACATATTATATATATGTAGACTTAATATTTCTATTATAGTATGTTCCCCCTATTTATAAATCAGAGTATGTCCATTATTCATATATAATCTGTGACTGCATATATCTTGCATATCACATTGTTTTCTGCTACCATACATTTGTGCGCGCACACAGACACACACACACACATATATATATATATACATACATACATACATATTAAGCACGTCATATATATTAAGCACACACACATATTAAACACGTTGTACGCAAGGTATATATAATATTTAAGCACGCCATACGACAAATTATTAGTAACATGTTAATTACTTACATTAATAAAATGTTATATTATAATTACTTCTTATCTATAGAAGAGATTTCAAACCTCTTCCACTATGCTAGGGGGACATCCACGATAAAGCCAAAATTCCTCCTTCTTGAATCTTTTCATCATTTCTTCTTATTATTTTTTACGAATGTAACTTTTTTCTGACCTTACATTTGATACACATACATTACATTTTGTATGATATTTTAAGAATTAGAAAATTTTAAAGTGAAGAAAACACTTTTCTAAAATCTAATGGCATAATTTCATATAAATGATTGAACTTTCATATTATTTACTGGTCATTTATTTCTTTCAAACATATATTTTGTTTAATTCTTCAACTATCTTGAATTACGGTTCGTATGCAATGAGCACACCTAACGTTCAGAAAGACGATTGTTCATATCCGTTGGTGGCGAGTATTGTAGATCTTCTTTAAGAATAACCGAGATTCAGACAAATTATGTAAGTACCTCACATCGAAACTCAAGCTGCTTAGGTATAGTGTTCCGTACCACAGGCGTCAGGTTCGAATTCTGGCGATTGCATGGATGTTTGTTAGTGGTTCGGAATCCAATTTAAACTGTAGATCCTGGTCTGTAACCCCTGTAACCCCCTAACTGTAACCCCTCGTGTGCCCAAGATGTCCCAAAATTTATTTCATAAAACACACCAAATGTGGCCATTTTATCCGTAAAAGAGTGAAGTTCTAAATCATTTCTCCGTACACGTCATAGACTCCTTCACTAATAAATTCGTGTCATATATTAGTGAACAACAAAGATCCAGATGCATGGAAAAGGAACCATCTCTTATACGTCGGTTTTAGAGTTAAACTTCCATGTTTATTATCTAAAGAAACCGAGTCCAAAAATTCGTTTTCAACAGTTGCATAAAATTCATATCTACATCGTTGCGATATCATGTATTTTTTGACATGAGGGGAGCTATTATCTCTGGAATAAGTATACTCTTTGACGGAGAAGATCTCGTGCGAGGAGGGGCCAACTTATCATTTCCACCGCCCCGTTTTCGTTTCGGTTTAAAAAGGAATTTAAATTGATAAATAGTGTTGGCTATTCAAATAGGAAAATTTTTCCAAATATGGAATATATTTTTTTTTACCCTAATATACAAAAAAAATAATTGTTTAATAATTGCTTTTTATACAATAACGACCAATGTTACTTCACCAATTATTTTCATTTTAATAAATATCCTTTGATTTTATGCCTTTGGTGCCACAGGCTTCAGATTCGAATCTTGAGTGTGCCATGAAGTTTTGTGAGTGGTTCGGAATCCACTTTAAACTGTAGGGTCTGGTCTGTTTATCCCAAGTGCACAAAATGACCGTAGAGCGACAAACCAAACCAAACCTAGGGATAGTGTTCAAAGATTTCTTCCATAAAACACACCAAATGCCTTCATGTTATCAAAAAAAGAGTGATGCTACAAATTATTTCTCAATACACATCATAGACTCCTTCACTAATACATTCGTGTGGACAAATGGACCATCTCTTATGCTTGGGCTTTAGGGTTAAATATCCATATTTATTACCTAAAGAAACGGGGTCCAAAATTTGGTTTCAATATTTTAACTCAAGTTGCTAATAATTGCTTTTCATATAATGACGAGCAATGTAACTTCATCAATTATTTCCTTTTAAAACATCCTTTAAGTATGGACTTTCGGTACCACATGCCTCAGATTAGAATCATGACGGTGCCATAGATGTTTGTTAGTGGTTCGGAATCCACTTTAATCTGTAGGTCCTGGTCTAGCCCTAGTGTGCACAAAATGATTGTAGAAAGACAAACCAAACAAAACCTAGGGATAGTGTTCCAAGATTTCTTCCATAAAATACACCATATGCCGTCATTTTAGCCATAAAGAGTGATGCTACAAATCATTTTTCAGTAAACGCAACAGACTGCTTCACTAATACATTCGTATCATATATTAGTGAACAACAAAAGATCCTGGTGCAGGGAAAAGGAACCATGTCTTACGCGTGGGCTTTTGGGTTAAGCATCCCTATTTATTATCTATAGAAACAGAGTCCAAAAATTCGTTTTCAACAGTTGCATAAAATTCATATCTACATCGTTGCGATATCATGTATTTTTGACATGAGGAGAGCTATTATATCTGGGATAAGTATACTTCAATGGAGAAGATCTCGTGCGAGGAGGGGCCAACTTATGATTCCCCCCATCCAGCAAGAATCCTTCTCATCATTTACGAGAAAAGGCGGTCGATTTTTTACTGCTCCAGCAATAAATCAAGAGAAAGTATGATTTTTTGTCAGCAAAGAAGAGAAAAAGGAAAAAAAAACCAAAAAAAAAACCAGGTACATTCCAAACAAAAACAAAAAAGTCGACATATACTATCTAATGTAGAGGGGGGGATTTTTGTAACTTTTTTTTTCTTTTTGTTCACTTCCGAGACTCGCAGTCGACTAAGACTATTAATCTTAGTGCACAAAAGGGGATATTTCAACGGTATGAATATTTTCGGTTCAAATATAAATTTATTTCCAAGACAAATTGGACGTTCGGGTTATGCAAAAGGGGATCAGTGGGCTGGAAAATAAAACCGTAGAGCCAAGAAATCGGAGGGGAAAAATGGAGACAGTTTTTTCGTGTAGGATTTCGTAAAACGGACTGCGATACTGCATTTTTGCTTCTGCGTTTTGCATTCTGAAATATGGAGTAAATATGAAAATTTTCGTTTTGGTTTAAAAAGGAATTTATCTTGATAAATAGTGTTGGTTAGTCAAATAGGGAAATTTTTCCATATATCATATATATATATATATATTTACCCTAATATACAAAAAAAATTGCTTAATGATTGCTTCTTATACAATAACGACCAATGTTACTTCATACATTATTTTCTGTTACAAACATTCTTTGATTATGGGTCTTTGGTACCCCAGGTTTCAGATGCGAATCTTGACGGTGTCATGTATATTCGTGAGTGATTTGGAATCCACGTTAAATTATAGATGCCGGTCGATTAAGCCTAAAGTGCGCACAAATGACCGTACAGCGACAAACAAGCAAAACCCAGGGATAGTGTTCCAAGAGTTCTTCAAAAAACAAACCAAATGCCGTCATTTTAGAATTAAAAATTATCCTTCAAATCATTTCTGCGTAAACGTCGTAGACTCTTTCACTAATACATTCGTGTAATATATATTAGTGAACTACAAAAATCCGGATGCAGGGAAAAGGAACTATCTCTTATGCGTGGACTGTAGGGTTAAACGCCCATATTTATTATCTAAAGAAACTGAGTCCAAAATTTAGATTTCAACAGTTGCATAAAATTCATATCTACATCGTTGCGATATCGTGTATTTGTGACATGAGGGGAATTATTATCTGTGGGATAAATATACTTTGATGGAGAAGATCTCGTGAGAAGGAGGCCAACTTATCATCTCCCCCTAAGAATCCTTCTCCCCTTTTCGGAAGAAGGGCAGTCGATTTTTTTTACTGCTCCGAGCGATAAATCAAGAGAAAGTATAAATTTTTTGTCAGCAAAGAAGATAAAAGAAGAGAAAAAATACCACGAAGGCGCATTCCAAACAAAAACAAAAATATCTGCATAAATGTAGCGGGGGGAATTTTTGTACTTTTTTTTTTTTTTTTTTTTCTCAACTTCGAGACTCGCAGTCGACTAAGACTATTAATCTTGGCTCACAAAAGGGGATATTTCAACGGTATGAATATTTTCGGTTCAAATATAAATTTCTTCCCAAGACAAATTGAACGTTCGGGTTATGCAGAAGAGGATCGGCGGACTGGAAAATAGAACCGTAGAGCCAAGAAATCGGAGGGAAAAATTGAGACGGAATTTTTTTCGTGCGGAATTTTCAAAACGGATTGCATTTACTTCTGCGTTTTACATTCTGATAGATGGAGATAAACAATGAAGTAAATATGGAAAATTTTCGTTACGGTTTAAAAAGAAATTTATCTTGATAAATAGTGTTAGTTAGTCACACAGGAAAGAAATTTTTTCCTCTCATATAAAACTAAAATTAATGAATTAAATTTAATTACTGACTTAATATTTGAAAAAAATGTATTAACATCAAGTGTCATCCACAACAAGATTAAGAAAATGTATTTGTGGGGACGAATAAAAAGTATTTTATCAACGATTGAAAATTTGAACAACATATATAAATATATATAGGGAGAGTATGACTTAATAGTAGAAACTGAAAAATGAAGTAAATATGAAAATTTTCGGTTTCAGTTTAAAATCAATCTACCTTCATAAATAGTATTGATTAGTCACATAGGGAAACGTTTCCAAAGTCAAATATATATTTTATCCTAATATACAAGATATAATTTTTTAATAATTGCTTCTTATACAAAAGCGACCAATGTCACTTCACCAATTATTTTCTTTTACAAACATCCTATGATTATGGGCCTTTGATACCACAGGATTCAGATTCGTATCCTGACGGTGGTATAGATGTTTGTTAATGGTTCGGAATCCACTTTAATCTGTAGGTCCTGGTCTGTTTAGCCCTCGTGCACACAAAATGACCATAGAGTGACAAACCAAACCAAACCTAGGGAAAGTGTTCCAAGATTTCTTCCATAAAACACACCAAATGCCGTCATTTAAGCTATAAAGAGTGATGCTACAAATCATTTCACAATACACATCATAGACTCCTTCACTAATACATTCCTGTCATATATTAGTGAACAACAAATATCCTACTCCGTGGAAAAGGGATCATCTCTTATGCGTGTGCTTTAGGGTTAAACAACTATATTTATTATCTAAAGGAACCGAGTCCAAAAATTTGATTTCAACAGTTTAACTTAAGCTGCTTAGGGAATAGTGTTCCAAGATTACTTCCATAAAACACGCCAAATGTGGTCGTTTTAT
Source organism: Caerostris darwini (assembly GCA_021605075.1). Classification (NCBI taxonomy): domain Eukaryota; kingdom Metazoa; phylum Arthropoda; class Arachnida; order Araneae; family Araneidae; genus Caerostris; species Caerostris darwini. The sequence goes on along the minus strand of BPLQ01002550.1, from coordinate 1,235,637 downwards.
CCATAAAGAGTGATGTTTCAAATCATTTCTCCGTACACGTCAAACTAGACTCCTTCATTAATACATTCGCGTCATATTAATATGTGACACAAATATATTATATTAGTCAAGGATTTCCATGCATCAAAATTTTTGTTTTTCACATTAGTGAACAACAAATATCCTAAAGCATGTAAAAGCAACCATATCTTATGCGCGGGTTTTAGGTTTAAACATCCATATTTATTATCTAAAGAAACCGAGTCCAAAATTTAGGTTTCAACAGTTGCATAAAATTCATATCTACATCGTTGCGATATCATGTATTTTAGACATGAGGAGAGCTATTATCTCTGGGATATGTATACTTTGATGGAGAAGATCTCGTGCGAGGAGGGGCCAACTTATCATCCCCCCCAAAGAATCCTACTCATCCTTTAGGAAAAAAGGCGGTCGATTTTTTTTACTGCTCCAAACAATAAATCAAGAGAAAGTATCAATTTTTGTCAGCCAAGAAGAGAAAAGGAAGGAAAAAAAAAACACGAAGGCACATTCCAAACAAAAAACAAAAATATCTACATAAATGTAGTGGTGGGGGGACATTTTTGTTCTTTTATTTTCTTTTTGTTCACTTCCGAGACTGGCAGTCGACTGAGACTATTAATCTTTGGGCACAAAAGGGGATATTTCAACGGTATGAATATTTTCAGTTCAAATATAAATTTCTTTCTAAGACAAATTGGACGTTCGGGTTATGCAAAAAGGGATCAGCGTGCTGGAAAATAAAACCGTAGAGCCAAGAAATCGGAGGGAAAGATGGAGACAGCTTTTCTCGTGCGGATTTCGAAACGGACTGCATTCGTTGCTGAGTTTTGCATTCTAGAAAATGGAGATAAAAAATGGAGTAAATATGAAAATTTTTGGTTTGGGTTTAAAATGAATTTATCTTGATAAATAGTATTGGTCAGCCATATAGGGAAATTTTTCTAAATATCAAATATATTTTTTTACTCCACTATACAAAAACAAATATTGTTCAATAATTGCTTCTTATACAATAACGATCAATGTTACTTCATAAATTAGTTTCTTTTACAAACATCCTTTATTCATGGACCTTTGGTACCGTAGGCTTCAGATTCAAATCCTGACGGTGGCATGGATGTTTGTGAGTGGTTCGTAATCCATATTAAATTGTAGCTCCCGGTGGATTTAGCCTAATGTGTGCACAAAAGGACCGTAGAGTGACAAACCAAATCAAACCAAACCTTTGATTATGTATAACGAAATGATGAATTTTTGTAAACATGGTGAAATTTTAACAATTCGCTATATTTACGAATAAATATAGATGTTTAAAGGAAAACAAATGCATCTGATATTAAACTTATTAAGATACTTTTTATTTATTAAAATCTCACAATTAAAGCAATTACTTAAAGTTTAAATATTTAAAAAATTTTTTACTTAAAGTTTAAAGTTTTAAAGTAATTACTTAACATTAAGCAATTACTTTAAAACATCACCAATTTGAAAAAGAATTGCAGTATAAGACTTGCTAAAATGCTGATTATCCAGCATATTTTATAAGATTTCGAAATGTATTCAATACAATTGATTGCTGTTGTTCTAATGCAGCTGGCGATACAGAGACAATTCATCTTTATGCCATAAGCAAGGGCTGCACCGCTGCTACTCATTTAGAACTACTCAGAGGGCACGTATAGCTTGAAGATATGCTACGGACGCGAGTCACATTATCCCCACAACGCTCAACGATTTAAAGGGGATTCCAAACCATTACAAACATCCATGGCCGAGCCGGTATTAAAACCCGAAACCTGTGTTACCGAGCGCTAGCCACTCGGCCATCAAGCACCACAATTGATTTTATATTTAAAAGAAAGTGAAATAATGTTTTTCAATTACTTTCAATTTAAGAGTGAATATCAGGAATTTCAATTAAATTATTTAATGTAGAATTTCATTTATTTAAAAGTTTGAAGTGTCTGGATGTAAATATGTTCGAATTGTATTTTCGTGATGAGATTAACATTGTATAAATTCTATATTCTAATTATTTAAATAACCGTATGAAACTGATATATAAATAAACACATATAATGAGCTCGTCTTAGAAAATAACTTGAAGGTAATCCAAAAGATAGCAACTGCCTTCCTTTGTCTCCCTACATTATATTTCTTCTATTAAGTTAAATATTATGCATCTTTGTTTCAGTATTTATGAAAGACTGGAATATTCCCAACATTGTGTGCAGAAAGTTGTTTACAATGTTTTATTGTTATAATATTAAAATATTCTGATATCATATTTCATTCAGACATTGCTGAAAAAAGAAAATATTTTGAAGCAGATATTCATTATAACATTTGCATTGACATAGGTCCAAATCTGATACTATCATTCCTTTGGTTCATCATGTATGAAGATGCTAACCAAGATAAAAAAGAAAATTTTCATCTTACTTTGATAACTCGATTTCCATATTAAGTGTTGTTTGTTGTAACTTTAGAACTTCAACGTAGACAAGTGTCACTCGAATGACTTTATCATTCTTCGTGAAGATTGTCTACTTCTTTCATAATATTTTCTATGGAAAATGATGCAAATTCAATCTATTTGTATGCATTTTACCATGAACTGAAAATTAGTTAACGCCTAGTATCCAATTGATATAATCCATTATACTATATCGTAAAATTATCTTGGGAATAGGTATCAATATGTATATAAAACAAAGTGTGTATATAATTAACATGTTTATAATGGAATATATGATTATAATTTCAAAAATGCGTCATTCATGATATGCATGAGGAATCATTCATAAATACCACACATCAATATCTATTTCAGGATAAATAAATATTTCGCTGATGCATTTGTCCCTCAAGGATATTGTTCAAGATAAATTTATGATAATAATGTTAATGATGCTGATGTTTTGTGATATGTCATTTATTTTTTGACTTAATGTTTTAGGTATTATTTAGAGTTCTTAACGTTTTTTACGTAAGTATAAGACATTAATAAAGAAAATTGGTAAAAAGTTATGAAATATTCAATTATTTCGGAAAATGCATGAAAATATCCAAAAAATCTTATTTTTCTGCAAAATACATATAGTTCAGAATTATTTTACGAATGTAGGTGTCACTAAAGGATATTGTACACGAGATATTTATGATGATAATGTTAGTTATTATGCAATATGACATTTTCATTATACCAATGACTTAAAAATTGATTTATAAACAGTATTAACGTTAATTTAATTTTTTATACTGGTTTGTATAGTCTATTGTAGTTTTCCATACTGGTATATTGTACAGTCTGTTGTAGTTTATTTTTATACTGATCTGTTGTATAGTCTATTATAGTTTTTTTATACTGGTTTCAATACTATTGCAAATATTTTTTTAATAAATATTTAAAAGTAATTTTAGATTTATTAAAACTTTCGTATTTTGATTTGAAATTGACTAACTTTCAAAAAGTGCCGAAGAAAAAATTTCCTCAGAACTTATTTTCACTTTAATAATTTTATTATTATGTATCTCTTTACATTTTGAAACTAAAAATCCGGTTTATGAGTTACTAAAATAGTTTTCGTAATCTACCACATTCATTTTCGTGGCACGAAAGATGCAGTTAAAGCTAAAACTTTAAACACAGAGCTTTTCCTGGCTTATTTTCTAATTATTTCAGCCACCATCTTTTACAGATGAAGTAATTAAAGTATTTTACACGCGCTCAGAGATTTTGCGGAAATAAAAAGCAGCATTATTTTCAAAAACTCGGAAAAAGCACTGAACACCGAACACTTTTCCAACGTACCCGAAAAACAATCTAGAACGAAGTTCCACATCACTTTCTTTTCTTAATTACAACGTAAAGAATGCATAATTGGATAACCGGTCCATGGATTTTTTTTTTCGTGATGTTCTTGTTTACTGCCACAAAGCATAAAGGAAGAACATAAATTATCTTCTATTTCCCAGAGACCCTATCCATCATTTAGGGTACATTCGCTTTCACGGAATAAATAAAAAATAAATAATAATTCCATAAGAAATTGCGAGTAAGGAAAATCATTTGCAAATTTTGTGAAGCCGCAATAACGTATAAGAAAAATGGCGCTGCCACTAGAACGAGCTTAACTTTTTGAGATTTATAACTCAAATTTATCACAAAAAAGGAAATAAATAAAATAAAAAAAAAAAAAACGTTTCAGAGAAATTTCAGTTTGACTTTACCAAAAGAATAAAGGTTGTTATAAGTGATATTGTTCAAGATAAATTTATGATAATAATGTTAATGATGCAGATGTTTTGTGATATGACATTTATTTCTTGGCTTAATATTTTAGGTATTATTTAGAGTTCGTCAAATTTTAAAATTCTGAGAAAGTATAGAACATTAATAACTAAAAATAGTAAAAAATTATGAAACTATTTGATTATTTATGAAAATGTAATTTTATTTTATAAAAATGCATTAAAATATCTAAAAGGTCTTATTTTTTTGCAAACTTAAGAGTTCAGAATTATTTTAGGAATGTAGTTGTCGCTAAAGGATATTATGATTTATGTCGTTTGTTGTTTTATGTCGTTTGTTGATTTATGTTGTCACTCGACATTTATGGTGATGATGTTTTACAAATATTATTTCATATGACATTTTCATTATACCAATGGATTTAAAAATTTGATTTATAAACAATGTTATCGTGGTTAATTTATATACAAATTTGTGATATCAGAATATATATCAAAATCAAAAACATAAAAAGAATTGTGCTATTTTATACTAGTCTATTGTGTAGTCTATTATAGTTTTTTTTTATACTGGTTGCAATAATATTGCAAACATTTTTTTAATAAATATTTGAAAATAATTTTAGATGTATTAATAATTTCGTATTTTGATTTCAAATTAAAAATAGTCAAAAATTGTAAAATAGTCAAAAAATAAGGAAACAACAATTTCCACAGAACTTATTCTCCTTTAATAATTTTATTATTATGTATCTCTTTAACATTTTGAAAGTAAAAGTCCGGCTTATGTGTTACTCAAATAGTTTCCGTAATCTAACACATTCATTTTCGTGGCACGAAAGATGCAGTTAAAGCTAAAACTCTAAACACAGAGCTGTTCCTGGCTTATTTTCTAATTATTTCAGCCACCATCTTTTCCAGATAAAGTAATTAAAGTATTTTACACCCGCTCACAGATATCGCGGAAATAAAACGCAGCATTATTTTCGAAAAACTCAGAACGGCACTGAACACCAAACACTTTTCCAACGCCCCCAAAAAACAATCTAGAACGAAGTTCCACATCACTTTCTTTTTTTAATTGCAACATAAAGAATGCATAATTGGATAACCGGTCATGGAATTTTTTCGCGATGTTCTTGTTTACTGCCACAAAGCATAAAGGAAGAACATAAATTATCTTCTATCTCCCAGAGACCCTATCCATCATTTAGGGTGCATTCGCTTTCAAGGAATAAAAAAAAAGATAAATAATAATTCTTTAAGAAACTGCGGCTAAAGGAAAATCATTTGCAATTTTGTGAAGCCGTAATAACGTATAAAAAAAATGGCGCTGCCACGAGAACGAGCTTAACTTTTTGAGATTTATAATGGAACTCAAATTTATCACAAAAAGGGAAATAAATAATAATAATAAAAAAAAACGTTCCAGATAAATTTCAGTTTGATTTTACCTAAGAGATAAAGATTAAATAAATTTTTTTAATCATTAAAAAAGCGATTTATAAGATTTACGAAATTGCTATGATTAAATGGTGTATTAGAAGCCTTGCATATCTTTATTTTTAAGTCAATAAATAAATTGAATATTTTTTAAATAATTATTTGTAAATTTTTTTTTTAATTTAAAATCATGAATGTCGAATTTCTATTTAAGTCTCAATTCATTATCAAATTGATTATTTAGAAACTCGCTGTGTAGATAAATTTTTTGAACTTTGAATATGAATATTTATAAAAAAACAGAAATACGTAAAATAGTTTTAATTTCTTTTTAAATAAGAGAATCTCAATTATTATTCTTTGGATTTGACAAACTTGTTAAATCTTGAAGAAAATGAAAAAAATATTGTAAATAGAATATATTTCTAAGGAGGCCATAGATTCTCTCAGATGGTTATTAGGTTATTTCTTTCCAAAAAATATATCAATTTCTGTTTGCCTTAGGTGATAAATTCAAATTTCTAAGGAGATTAGTCAATATATTAAAATAAAATATCATACAAATTCCAAAGAATTCGTTAAAGGGTTCTATTGTTTTTAATCTGACGTTTTGTTTAAAGAAGAATCAAGAAATAGTCATTATCTTACATCATTACTTACTTTACTCAAAATACAAAAGAAGTATAAAGTGAATCTCCATTTCATAAACATTTTATTCTAATTACAATTTTGTATTAATTTAAGACGATTGCCCGACGAACTTATTTTCACTTTAATAATTTTATTATTATGTATCTCTTTACATTTTGAAAGTAAAAAGGCTGGCTTATGTGTTACTAAAATAGTTTTCATAATCTACCACATTCATTTTCGAGGCACGAAAGATACAGTTAAAGCTGAAACTTTAAACACAGAGCTAGTTCCTGGCTTATTTTCTAATTATTTCAGCCACCATCTTTTCCAGATAAAGTAATTAAAGTATTTTACACCCGCTCAGAGATTTGGCGGAAATAAAACGTAGCATTATTTTTAAAAAACTTGGAAAGGCACTGAACACCAAACACTTTTCCAACGTCCCCAAAAAACAATCTAGAACGAAGTTCCACATCACTTTCTTTTCTAATTACAACATAAAGAATGCATAATTGGATAACCGGTCATGGAATTTTTTCGCGATGTTCTTGTTTACTGCCACAAAGCATAAAGGAAGAACATAAATTATCTTCTATCTCCCAGAGACCCTATCCATCATTTAGGGTGCATTCGCTTTCACGGAATAAAAAAAAGATAAATAATAATTCTTTAAGAAATTGCGGGTAAAGGAAAATCATTTGCAATTTTGTGAAGCCGCAATAAGGTATAAGAAAAATGGCGCTGCCACGAGAATCAGCTTAACTTTTTTGAGATTTATAATGGAACTCAAATTTATCACAAAAAATGAAGGAAATAATAATAAAAAAAAAATAATAAAAACATCCCAGAGAGATTTAAGTTTGGTTTTTACCTAAAAGATACAGATTAAATTAGTTTTTTTTTCTTTTGTAGCATTAAAAAAGCGATTTATAAGATTTGCAAAATTGCTACGATTAAGTATTGTAGATGTCTTGCATATCTTTATTTTAAAGTCAATAAATAAATTGAATATTTTTTTAATAATTTTTTTGAAGATTCTTTTTTAATTTAAAATCATAAATGTGAAGTTTCTATTTAAGTTTTAATTCATTACGTATTTGTTATTTATAAATTCACTGTATACATAAATTTTTGAACTTCAGCTATGTTTATTTAAAAAAATATATAGAATTATGCAAAATAGTTTTAATTTCTTTTTAAAATTATAGAATCTTAATTATTTTTATTTTTTTTTAATTATCAGAATTGCTAAACCTTGAGGAAAATAAAAAGATATATTGCAAATAAAATATATATTTTAAAGAGAGTACAGATTCTTTCAGATGGTAATTGGAATATTCATAACTTTATTTTGGATATTATTTTTTCTCCAAAAAGTGTGTCAATTTGTGTTCGCCTTGGGTAATAAATTTCAATTTCTAAAGGAGATTAGTCAATATATTAAAATAAAATACCATAAAAATTCAAAAGAATTCCTTAAATGGTTTTAATTTTCTCAATCTGATGTTTCGTTAAACGAAGTATCAAGGAGTAGTCATTATTTTGTATCATTATCCTCAAAATACAAAAGAAGAATAATCTGTATTTCATAAAGATTTTATTTTAATTACAATTTTGAATTAATTCAAGACAAAGATTATATGACGTCATTGTTTTTTATTTTATTAATGCAAACTCCATTTTTATTGACACTCAGATATTAATGAAATGCAAAGTCCCACTTTGTATTAATCAGAGCCCACATCAAATTAGTTGATGTTTAAGGGTTATTAATAGATCTAACAACAAACAACACAGGGTACAGATCTTGGTAGTAATCAAATTATATGTATATTTATGACATTAAAACATCAAAGAAAATTTCTTTGTTGGTTTTGCTTTTAAACTAATATTGGAATGCAATACTGGTCATTGTAATTACAAAAAGTTACTCAAACAGTGAAATCTTAAATGGCGAGGTAGGAATATCCAATGGCGAATCGAATCACGAAGAAAAATGAGATCTACGAGCTAAAATGTATTGGGCATTTTCATAAAATTGATTGAATATTAGAATAAAAACATTTTCGTTACTACTGCGTATTTTAACATGAAACAATATATTTGCGTTTTCAAATGTATATCAAGATGTTTAAAAAAGGAATGAATGTTTCAAAAATTGATAAATACAAGTTGAAAATCATTAGAAGTTAGAAAATAAGTGAGGATAAAAATTAAATAAAATTAAATTGTAACACTAGTATACAAATAAATAAATATTTAAATACAATTTTGAATTTTAAATAAATAATTAAATGTACCCAATTTGTGAAAGGACAATCACATAAAATTATATTAATGTTTCTAACAAAAAAAAATGATAAAAAACACATTATATTTTTCTCCTATGTCAAGAAATTATTCAAAGTTCAAAACATTTGTCAAATCCTACAGTAGTTACATATAAATCCCGGTATGTATCAGACTTACAAAATTAAATTATATTGAAATCACATGGACAGCAATAAACTAAAATTAAATTTTAATTTTTTTTTTCAAAACTGCTACGGATCATTAAAAGTAGGCTATTATCAAGTCACACAATAAAAAATCTCACTCTATTTTATTATGGGCTACCTATCTTGTTTGGAGTTTTGCGCATTTTCCCACGCATTAAGCGTACACAAAAGCACACACGGAAAACTTCCGCTTGAAATGTTTGTGTTTGTTCGTGACCTACATATGATCTATACTGTAGCAGCCAACACTTATATTGAATCATGGATGTATAATATGCAACTGTCCAATCTCTTCGGAAAATAATGATGAAAGTAAATCAGAACGATTTAATGCATTTAAAGGCCTGATCGAGTGGTGGAGGATCACTGTTTTCTGAGTGCTTCACTGACTTTCGGAGAAATGACTCTCCACTTTCTTCTTACCGGAAATGTTCTGACCAAATATGAATAGACGCAATTTGGGTGGGTCTGCAGAGAAAATAATCTTAAAGCTAATAGTCTCTTGCTACGTTTATTTCGTTTCTTTTTTATTCGATTGATTAAAGTTTTGTACATATAATTTTCAGCATTATAAATTAAAAAAAAAATAAAGAGCCATCCAGTGGGATGCCCGAATCATAAACATTTAAATTTTTAAGGGAGATAAGGTCAAAATAATTCTAGCCACACTTTTTTTCTACGGGAAAGGGTGACATTTAAGTAGTGTAATTGAGTAGTTGTTGTATGGGTTAGAGAAATAAAAAGAAAATACGTCAATCTAATTTTAGGTTGATTAGCTTTAAAAATAGGAAGTATTTTGCAATTCAGTTGTTATTCATGCTATTTAAATAAATACAATTAAACTATTATGATATAAAATGATGCAAATAAGAAGTTTCCCTTGCCACAGTTTATTATTAGCAAATGGCATTATTTATTATTAGCAAATGTTTGAAAATACTAATTATAAACAAGAATAAAAGGCTTCACTGAAAGTTATGCGACTTTCACAAAATGTAAACAAATTTCAACGTAAGCAGAAAAGTCTTTATCGTAAAACATATCTGGTGTAGAAATAAATTGCTTAACAAAAATTTGAAAGAAACGTATTGCAGTTTAAAAATTAGCGACATCTTCACGCAATATCTCGTGCCTCGTAGTGTACGCATTCAGCTCGACCTATAAAATATTTATATTAAGAATGATTTATTATTGTAAAAATTGTACAAGGTAAGTTATTTTCATATGGGGACGTAGTCTGAATATGAACATGTTTCTATCATGAATATGTAAACATTATACTGGCATTTTGCTTTTGAAACATCTATGAGATCAGTTATAAAAATAATGAGAATAATACTTACATTAATTCTCAAAATACTAAAGCATTATAGCGAAAAATGTTTCGTATTAGTATTTTTCACTGTTCGCAGTTATTGTAAAAATGTATGTTTTTTTTATTTTTAAGATAGTACCAAAATAAAAAGTTATTTATTTATTTAATAATTATCATACGAAGGATACATTAATTTTATGCATTTGTTTCAAAGGCTGCTTTTTTGTACTGCTATAGTTTTATTGTTATTATTTACAGTTGTAACCGTACATATTTTACGTTATGAGTATTACTTTTCAAATATATCAACTTTAAATGTTGTGACTGTTCCCATAAAGTCTTTTCGTTTTAGAAAAGTAATGACTAGGAGCACAACTACATTGTCCCAGAACTGTGATGGAGGAGATTCAAATGAATGCCATTTTTTCATCAAAAGGATGTAAATAGATAATAATTTATTGAAAAGAATTGCAATTCTCATTATTTTATGTTACAAAAACGTGCGTTACTGCTCTTCTGAAAAACAACGAACTCTTTGCAACGAAAACCTTTTATGAAATAGCTAAATACTTCGTCCAAGTATCAGAGATCCGTGTTTTGATATATCCGTTATGAAGGTACTATCCAATAAATAACTGTTAAAAATCACGTCTTAAAATAAACTTGCAATTACCAAACAGAAAATGAAAAATGTAAGCTGTTCATTAAAAAATCTCTGCTAAATGGAAATTATAAAGACATATATATGAATGTATATTATCTTTACGATACGTTAATTGTATTTTTATTTACGTTGAACAAAAGAAGTATGCAAATGAATAAAATTTATTGATATCCATGCTCAAAATTACCATAATAATTAAAATTATTCTGATTCTTGAAAAAGCTTAATCTCTGACATGATCCATCAAGATATGCATTTTCTGTTTTAAATCTTTTGTATTAAAAGAAATGATATTCTGACTTCTTTTGTACTTTGTAAGGTTTTAAAAAATTGTTTATGCTATACCTACTAGTAAACTGAAGTTTTGCTTTCTAGACTGCTAAATTTATGTTTTGTTGGTGTCTCACTCTTTATTTGATGTCCCCCCAATTCCTGGGAATATCTAATGTCTGGAAGTAGCTACTATTTATTATATATGTTTTAAAATATGATCTGCTGACCAAGAAGTTATTTTGCTTATTATATTTGATTTAAATCTCAACTTCCGACATGTTGTATTAGTGCATACCACGAATGGCCATCAGCAAATATGCATAAATGATTGAATTTCATATTTACGATTTATGTATATTTATATTACAGAAACAAAAATCCAAATTACTACCACGAGACTAATTCAGTGGATATAAAAGATTATAAATCAACACAATTGCTACCCAGTCTTGTAGTATGATCATAGAATTTGCTGCCTACAACGCTCGATGCCAAAATATTAGACCTGTATTTTCATATATGCTACATGCGTGCATTATAACTGACTCACTTCTTTGAAAGGGTTTCTCATTGGTGTACAAGAAAAACATTTTTTGTACATCAATGGGCTCGCGTACCAAAGAACAACCAAACTGAGAGTCATGATACATATCATTTCATTACGGGAGAACTTTGGTGTGTAATTGTGCAACTTTCTTGTGGCAGAAAAAGTGGAAAAAATTATTTTAAGAAAGTCTGTTTTATATGAATCGCTTTTAATTAAAATTTCCATGCATCGCCATCCATTTTTCTTGGTCCTGAAAGCTGCGATTACAACGAAAGCATTGAAGCTGAAACTTCTTACGACTGGTATGATCCAGCGTGATGAAATTTATTTTATAAAAATTTATTTACTCTATATATTATTTACACCTGACATCGAGTGTATTACAGATTTAAAGATTTGATCCTATTGTAGTATGCTTTTCTTTCATTTATAGAGCTTATACATATGTATATAATATATATATGGAACTGGTACATGATTATATTTGTAGGTATGACTGAAGTATTATAATAGCATGATGATATGATAATAGATGACATGGTAGAAACACATTGAGTCCAAATATTATGGAAGTCTTTCAACGAGATGCAAAATCTATAAGTATCGGATGACAAATACAGGTATAATAAAATAATTCACGATATTTAATCATACATTTGTAAACAGGCAAGAAAACAAAATGTAAATGTAGTCTTTTCAATTTATTGATGATCAATAATCTAGTAATAATGTATTCAATGTTGATGTTGTTTTCGAGTTATGAGAACTTTGGTGTTGGGTCATTCACAACTGTAAAATCAGATTAAATATTATAGGTTAAATAAAATATTCTCCCATATCTTTAGCCCAACACAATTATGTTTGGTGTATGGACTTGTGATGCCCGTCACTGGCATAGATACGGATATTTTAGGGTAAAATTTGCTTTGTTTCGTATTGAACTCCGTTAGATAAAAAAAAAAACTATTCTTTTTCATAAGTCATCGTAAGGCGACGAATTATGTTAATGATCTAACTTAAATATATCAGGAAGTTGTTCTTTTATAACAGAGTAAATATTTACATGCATAATAAATAGAATGTAATTTAAAAAGGAGAATGACAATTTATATTCAAATAATATGAATACGGGAAAATTCACTTCTTCCTTATTTTTCTCAGAAAACATTTTTTCGTTATATATATACAAAAGAAACCCTTTTTTGTTGCTGTCCATGGCCATTCGCACGATCTCATGCAATGCTCCGCAGTTGAAACTGATGAGCAGATGTTGCGAAGTGTTTCCCAAGAGGAGAAAAAAACGATCGCTGTGATGTATGCCTTATAAACAAATACAACAAAAGATGTATTTCCCAAACATCTGTAAATATCTCATGGATTTCCATAATTTCGCAACAAAATGTTACATTGTAAGCAAAACAGATTGTTTGTTTGTTGTTTCGTATTATGCCTAGATAATCTTTCCAAATACATAACAAAATAATCTATGAATCTCGCAATTCTTGAGCTATAGCTACGATTTTATAAATGGAAAAAAATCGTATTATTAAATATTTTAAAACATTTATTACAAGTTTTTGTTATGCTATTTATAACAATATTCAACCTTTTATATTACATTGCAATATTATTCTATGAATTATATTCGATCAATAATTATTTTTAAAAAATAGAGAAAATTCTACATTATTTTAATAAATCGACTTTCACAACAAAATATTACATTATAAGTAAAACCAATTGTTTTTTTTCCCGTATTATGCGTAAATAATCCTTCCAAATCATCATAAACAATGGCGCAACAGCCCATGATGGGCAAAGGAAGAGATGTTTTCTTTTTACGGGGTAGGTTTGTCATATTAGACAGGGACCTGTCGTTTAAAGAGGATTCCAAGCCACTAAAACATCCATGGCATCTCCGGGATTCGAACCCTAAATCTGTGGCACCGACCGCCGGACAATATTTCCAAATACATAATATTAACTAGGATTCTTCTAATTCTTTAGCTATAGATACGATTTTATGAATGGCAAAAAACCCGCATCAATACATATTTAAAACACTTATTACAAGTTTTCGTTATGGCATTTATAACAACATTTGACTTTTATATTATATATCATTGTTATTCTATGAATTGTATTCGATTCATAATTATTTTATAAAACTAAGAAAATTACATATTATTTTAATGAGCAAAAATCAACTCGCAAAAACCAAAAATTGCTTTTCGAACACATATTCATATTCCGCTATACGTACGGCATACACATCAAATATATTATATTACTTTGCTTTTAAGCACATTTGAAAACTTCGGTAACAGCAATTAAAAATGATTTATTTTTGAAACCGTAAGCAAATCATATTCTTTTTTTATTGTAACTATGTTCACATTTTAAATAAAATTACTTACTAATACATGAATTTATTAAGTAGAAAATTTAGAAAATACAAAGTTAAATATTTTTTTTTAAAGTTAAGACAATATATTGTGCTATTATATCAATTAGTCTATAAGTTCTAACGTGGAATGGTTATGATTTTATCTTTTTTTTTTTTTTTAATTTTTAAGAATTAAATAAATGGATTTGTAGTAAACAGAGAAATACTATAATATAGTTCCTTTAATTGATTTAGGGGAAAAATGATTCTACTAAAGCATAGATTTTTCAGTATTTCATTTTGAATATTAAAGTTCACAGCAAAATTTCCAAAAACGTTCAAGAATGTCTCCCTTACAGCCGATTAAAAAATAATTAACATTCAATATAGTTATTATAATATAATAATTATATCGAATGCTTCTTTTTTTTTAATTCAATATAATTAATATTTCCAAAATGATTTTAGTGTACTTTGCTGCACTAAAATCATCTCAGAAATATTATTATTCTTTTATAATATCATTTAATTACTGGATTAAACTTAATATTTTCTTAAAAGAACAGTTTCGTAATTTGAAAATTGTGGATTAATAGTATCTAAGCTTTAATCGAAGAAAGTACGTGGCCAATGTTTCCTTAAATTCCTTAATTCGTAAATGCGATCAGTCTATAAATTGCTGTTATCCTCATAAAGTAAAAACAATCAATATTTTTAAATCTGAAAAAAAAAAATAGTTTCTCAAAACACAAATCTGTAATGACTTTTATGTTAAGAAATTAAAAGATTTAATGGAATAATTTTAATCCTATATAACGTCAGATCTCCCAAAATAATTGTTAAAAAATTTACATCCATTCTATGTCTCATTTAAACAAAAATCATGAAAAGATTTTCTTTGTATATTTGAAAACACGAATACCCTTCATAGAAATGATACAAATAATCATTAATCATACAAATAATGCACGAAAAAATATTTGCCTTTTGATACTTTAAACCATCTAAAACCGAACTATCTGAAGCCGCCATTTTTAACAAAATAAAGTCAAATACCGTGTAATTATAAACTTCATAGAACAATGTTTGGAAAAATATCATTTATTATTTAAAAGATTGATAAGTAATATTTATATAAAAGGAATGCTACATGTAGCAAATATTCATGAATACCATAAAAAGTTTGTAAAACGCTGAGCAATACAATTTTTAATCATTCGTGATTCTTAAAATGAGTCATAACTTTGTGTACATTGTTATGCAAAATATTTAATTTTTATGAATATTTTTAATTATTTAACTTTTAAAAATGTCGTTAATTCATAAATGCTAACAAAGTATTTTAACCGACGTTCTACTTTATTTTTAATTACAATCTTTAAATAACTCTTTTAATGACAAAATTATCCCACAATTTACTAAAATGAGTTTAAGAACGAAAAATTTCTACATGGCTAAAATAGTTTTCAAAATTTTAAAATATGACATTCTAAATATGATAGCTTCTTTAATTCCTAACAACAAATAATAATCATATAACACAATAAAGATTGAAAAAATCCAATTTTGATTACAATAATACCTATTTCATTTAATTATAATAAGTACGACACTATTTATTTACTAAAATCTACAAAACTAAAAATGTTGTATACATATATTAATAAAACATCATTTGTTATAAAAACTAGAAAAAATAAACAAATGCTCAACCATTATTATTACTACAATTCCTAATTAACAATACCTATTAATTAATGAATAGAAGATTTATTTAATAGCAAGTTTGAATCACGAGTCACTGCAAATTGTTCAACATAGAAAGTTCACCATAGCCAATAAATTCAAATAGCAGTGAGCAAATTATCATCAGAATATATTCAAACTTATCAAAAATACTTTTGGTCATTGCAGTATAGTTATACAAAATTAATTAAATTTAAAAATATACATATATATTTCACAACATGTTTACTTCAAAATGCACGTAATTAAGATAAAACAACTTACCTTTTGCCGATGCAAGTCCACATATTGCGAGTATAATCCCCACAGCACAAGCACAGTTTTGCAGCTTTTGTATCTTCCGGTGCATTATCATTTCCACGTAAAGGTGATCCAAAAACTTATAATAACTTTGAAAAATCAAATCGATTGATTTTCATATTATTACGCAGAAAATAAGTTTATTGACGATGACAATTTCAATGATGCCGTACCATAATGTTCTGTGACATCATCATTAATAAATGTTACAAAAAGAAAGTTTGCATGGATATTTTCAACGCATTAACTAATTCAGTACTAACACAAAACTACAGTGCTCAAAATACTCAGTTTGTAAGCGAACAATAATCAGTTAAATTTTGTTCATTCCTTTCTATTAAGATTGTTTTATAGAGTAAAAAAATCTATTTATTTAAATATAGACTATTGCGGAAATCTAATTTTTGATGTTTGTTTTTATCAATATTAGTGACCACACTTTAGAACTGCGAGTTCCTACTTTATTCTCAAGTGAGAATAACTATAAAGATGATCTCGCTTAAATCAAATGACAAAGAAAATTCTGTTTATATTTTAATCCTTCGATTTTCAAAAGGATATGAGCTATGAGGATATATTGTATAAAACAACTTAATTCAAAACCGACTCAATCTTAAATAGTACACTCCATCATCATTACAATAGCGCCATTCCACTTATAAGCATCCTTTACCGCATTTACAACACTTAAAACATCCACTATTTTAAACACATTTTGTCGGTGACATTCAAAAAACAATTTTTTTTTTTTTCGAAAAAAACAATTTTGTGAAAATTGTCATTCACTTTTCGATATTATTTTCTGATTTCGGCACACACTGTATTCTTCGTGATCGAAGGGGAAAAAAAGATGCAGGCGAGCAATCAATTCGTCGTGCTGGCAACTCCGGCAATTTTCCCACACCTTCTGAACTTGCACCGTCGCTGGTGCTTACTGCCGGCTTCACTGCCAAACAGCCCGTTTGAGGCGCCCCTCTGCGCATGCGCATTCGGATCTCCAGAGGTCGTGTAAGGGGGCGGATAAAGGGGCGGCGCGAGGGGGTTTGCTTAGGTTAAGAATTCTGAAAGGAAAGATTGTCTAAGGGGAGATATGTCACGGATAGTAGGTTAAGATTTTGGTAAGAATTATTTGGATGGTATGTCGTCGCCTTTATCAAATCGCGAATGAATATGTGATTAAAATTCAGTGATTCTTATTTAAGGATGATATGTGAAAAAAAAATCCAGTGATTCATATTTAGGGATGATATATGAAACAAGTAATATAACAAAAACATTTTTTAAAGTCAATTCCTATTTTTTTTTTTTTTTTTTTTTTTTTTTGCTATATTGTAGAAAGTCCTTTATAAATAATTTTCTTTCATTTTTTTAAGTTTATCTAGCGCCATCTATTGGTAGATACATGCAGTTTAAATCTAAAAAAAAAAAAAAAAAAAACTATAATTAATTAATTAAATTTAATTACTGAATTAATATTTGAAAAAAAAACTGTATTAACATCAAGCCACTACAAGTTCAAAAACATGTATTTGAACTTGAGTGGATGGATAAAAAGTATTTTATGAACAATTGAAAATTTGAACAAAATATATATAGGGAGTGTGTGAGCTAATAGAAGGAATTAAAAAAAATAAATCCAAATATATGTAGTTGATTAAAAAAAATCCTTTCCATGAAATTTAAGTATATGACTTTGCTACAACAAAAAATTGTTTCGTTTCAAAGAGTTATGATTATTGGAAATATTTTTAAATTTGGTAAAATTTGATAAATTTTATAATTAAATTTGATATATTTTTAAATTGAGGCCTGATGGCCGCGTGACTAGAGCTCTGTGTCACAGGTTTAGGGTTCGAAGGGAGTGTTTCCTTAGGTTAAGAATTCTGAAAGGAAAGATTGTCTAAGATGAGATATGTCACGGATAGTCGGTTAAGATTTTAGTAAGAATATTTGGGTGATATATAAGGGGGATGTCGTCGCTTTATCAAAACGCGAATCAATAGGCGGTGATTAAAATCCAGGGTTTCTCATTGAAGAATGATATATGAAAAAAAAATCCAAATACGTGTAGTTGATTAAAATAAATCCACCTTTTCATGAAAATTAAGTATATATCTTTGCGACTTTGATTGGTTGACGTATTCTTTCGGAGCTATTTAGCCCCTGGGGGCACCATCTCCGATATGACAGGGTAAATACAGATGAAACAATGAAAATTGCCCAGAATATATTTATAAATATAATAAAAAAATTTAACTGACAACCATAAACAAATAAAAATAAAAATAGAAATTAAACCAAAAATTTTGCGTGGACGTTTTAAATCATTATTGGGGACGTAAGAGTCAATCTCCTGGATTGCAGTATTTTCATGATTAACAAGCGTGTCAAAAAATTTAACAGAGGTGTATTTAAGAAATCTTTTAAGGAAAGAATGTTAATTCTTTGCGACTTAAAAAAAAATTTATTTCTCTTCAAAGAATTATGCTTGATGAAAATATTTTTTAATTTCATAAAATTTGATAAATTTTAAAATCAAATTTGATATATTTTTAAATTGGGGCCTGACGGCCGAGCGACTAGACATCTGTGTCACTGCTTTCAAATTCGAATATCCGGATTCGGTTCACAGATCCCAGCGGTACCCTGGATGTTTGTAGTGGTTCGAAATCCACTTCAAACAGTAGGTCCCGGTGTAATATGGCCATGGCTGACCACCCTACCAGTAAAAAGAAAACATCTCTCGTCTCAAATCTGCTAGTAGGCAGACGGCCTTGACCCCTCATGAAGTGGAGGCACCAATGATGATGATTTTGATATTTTTAAATTAAATTAGATTTAAAGTTTTTAAAAATACTTTCCTTATGAAAGTGAAATATGCTTTCCAATAATATGCTTTTTATTAATTAAAAAGTTATTGAATTGTTATAAAATGATAAAAGTTATAAAATATAACATTTAAAAATTGTATTTCGTAAATAATTGTACAGTTAATAAGGTATGAAGGGGAAATATAGCGAAACTCAGATATTCAAAGCATTGCATCCTATCCTAACATTTTAATCGATATGAAAAATATTTATATTAATTTATTTAATGCCATAAATACTCTTTTAGTAAATTACTGAATTATTTTTGTCTGCCTTATAATAGAACTAAAAAAACCAATTAGAAAAACACAATATTACAATTTGCATTTTCAAAAAAATATGGTAAAACGCTATAAAAAAGAATTTAAAATTCGATATAATATAAACAGCTTGCTCGATAAATAATATCAAATCGTGTTAAAAAAAGTCGATGAAGCATTAAATTTTAAAATGTTCTTTCAATATTTCTTTTTACGGGTTGCAGTTGTCAGCCCTACGCCCAACATTCGTATTGGACCGGGACCTACTTTTTAAAATGGATTCCGAACCACTAGAAAATCCATGGTCCCACCGGGACTCGAGTCCGGCAGCTGTGACATCGACAGCCAGAGCGCTAGTCACTCGGCCATCAGGCCACTTAATACAACATGACTGATTTTATAGATGTATGAAAGGTTCCTAATTAGAATAATTTACTTCTTTAAATAAAATAAAAATTATCGAATTCTTCATTTAAAGTTTATTTTGGTTACTGAAACTTAAAAAAAATAATAATAATAGCAACATATTTTCTCATAATTTACTTGCATCGTAAGACACATTTTGAAAATTCATAGCATTACTTACAAATACACAAAAAATGTAAATTTGAAAATTTTTGTATATATTATTCCAATGATAATATTTAAATTTTGTTACTTTCCTTTTTCAGCAATATGTGTATTCCAACACAATAAATAAAAGTACGCAACTTAAATATTATCTACAAAATGACATTCAATATTTTACTACGATTAATAAACATGTATAGTATTTTACTACCCACATGACATTTATATAAAATTCATTTTAATGCATGAAGAACAAGATATTTCTGTCTAGATTCAAACTGCCACACCCAGGCGACACGCAATATCCTCCTATTTAAGATGAAATTTTAATATTTAAGTAAGAAATCCACAAATATTTCCGACTATTAGCTTAAATTTCATTTAACTGCAATAAGGAATTTCAATTCAAATTCGAAAATTCTCTGCACACACTTTTGTTGGATGATTTGCATTGCGTGTTATTTTTATTTCGCGAAAGTAAGGAATTGAAATTGCAATTCAATTCAATTGTTTCAGAAGTAAGCAGATTTTCTAAACACCGAAATTCGTTTTCGTCATGAACATTGATTGCTTTGTAATTTTAGTTTTCTTCTTGAATACAACGAATTCTATGCACGGCGGCTTCATGTTCTTTAACTGCAGATGAATAAAATGTTGACATTTTGCATTTGAATGAAAAGATCAGTTTGTCTTTTGTCCTTTCAATTTCTCGTTCCCATAATAAATTAATGTCTTTCCTCGCAAATGTCGAAGAATTTAAAAGTGTAAAACCTTATTTTCACACCATTAAAGATTTTTACTTAACAAGAACATTAAAAGTTTTCTTGTTGTACTGTAACACATTCATTTTTCAACATTTTTAATCATTTACAGTATTTTATGTTTACGAAACAAATGATATCTTAAGAATATTATTACCCTTTCATTATCGGTTTGTTCTTTTTATTGAATTCTTTTCAAATTATTACTCTATTTTTTTAGAACGAATTAATTTAACAGATTTGAGAAAGATTGTTTAAATTCCACTATTTCAATCTTTTTAACTCATTAATGCCTTCACCATCTTTTTAGCTCATTAATGTTAACTCATTGTTTAAATTCCACTGTTTCAATCTTTTCAACTCATTAATGTCACAGATGACTACAAAGAAGGTTAATGCCCTGCAATGGATGTCCAAATGTATCCATTGCATTCACTCTTTTGAGAAACGAAGTTGATGGTTTGTCGCGCCATGATCATCTTGTGTACAAGAGTACCATCTTGTGCACCGGCACCTACGTTTTAAAGGGGATTCCGAACCACTCACAAACATCCATGCTACCGCCATGATTCAAACCTGGAGCCTGGGATACCAAACACCACAGAGCTAGCCACTTGACTACCAGGTCACTTGCGAAACGATTATATTAGAGGTCGATTTTGGTGGTGAGTGGGTGGCCTCTGGTGTTTCAACCTTTCACACATACGTCAAAAAATAAGGGGCTGTTATTCCCAAAAGTCCTCTTGGAGGGTAAAGTCCTCTCTTCATATCCCTCGCGATTGTGGTATATTTAAATGAATCACAAAGTTCAAGGATATACCACAGTTGTGATATTGGTTAATCCATGACAAAAGAAACTTGCGGGTTCGATACCAGTCACCAATTAATTTAACTGCATGTGCATTCACATTTATAAACTTTATACATTCTCGGATTTCATTTAACTAAAATTTATAAATTAATGCTAATTGACTATAAACGTTCAAGGTCAAAATGTAGTTAACAAATTAGCAATATGTCATTGAAATAAAATTTTATGTGCTCATTTTAAAATAAAATATATTTTTTTTCATTTCGTTATATGTTTAAATATGCACGTAAAGTTCTTGTAGCTTTTGTTTAGCTTGTTGTCGTAGTTAATTTTGGACGAATCTAACATACATCGTCTTTGAAAGGAGTGTTCTACACCCTGTGTTTTAAATTTCAAAAAAAAAATAGCTAATTTTTTCAAGTATTATCACATTTATATTCCTTTATTGTCGAAGAATTAAAAAAGATTGTCAATTTCACTTTTTGAAATTTTTTTGGAACTTTCTGTCAAGGCAGAAATTTAGTGCAGGAATTATTGTATAAATATATATTGACACAAAACCAATGCAATGGAAATAATATTTAACAACGGAAAACAGTACAGCACAACGGAAAAGAAATGTTATTAAAACTGCATTATAGCATACCTCAAGTAGGTAATTACTTTCACTGTTCACTCATTCATACATATTATCTAAAAATTTCAACATAACGAATTATTATTTTATTTTTTAAACTAATAAAAGAATACTAAAGTAATAATTAAAAATCAAATTATTATAATATTTCGTATAAGCGATACCACAACAATTGTTTTTAGCATTTCATTTAAACAATAACTTCATAAGTGGATTCAAACATAAAATAATCTTTACAGGAAATAAAACTGAAAAAATAATAGAGAGTTTTTGCATGCCGTACGTTAGTTACCGTCGGACGTCCGTTAGCTTTTTCTCCCTAGCGCGCATACTCATAGGAAACTGAGCATGCGTGCTAGGGAGAAAAAGCTAACGGACGTCCTACGGTAACTAACGTACGGTATGCAAAAACTCTCTAATGACTGATGGGCTGTTTTTGTAATGAATTTTGTTTCAATGGTTTCAAAATTGGTTTGAATTTTGTTTCAATGGAAAATATACGCAACAATTACTGTACCCAAAACTTGCATTAAAAAATTGCTGCCATAAAATATTAATAACCTCAATATAAATTTTAATAAACCTCTAAATAATAAACCTCAATATAAATTTTAATAAACCTCTAAATAATAATAAACCTCAATATAAATATTAATGAACCTCAATATAAATATTAATAAACCTCAATATAAATATTAATTAAAAAAGAATACAATTTTAGATTTTTTTACTCAATTGAAAATAAAAATGAGCAAAAACATGAAAAAATGCTCAAAACATTGATTGTTTTAGAATCATATATGTTTGCCATTGATTTACGTATAACATATATCCTCATTAAAGACATAGATCCCATTCCTAAGTCATTAAGTGAAGATGCCATTTTTTAAAATTCTAACACAGGGAGAATCTTTGAGATGCCCGAAGGCAACAAATAATTTGGATCCTCGAATCACAGTCCAAAACGTGAACTGAAATTACTAGTACAGAAGGAGAACATAGTAACTCATGTCACAATAAACAGCAAAAAAGAAAAAAAAAAAAAAACATTTTATAATGGATATCTGAAAATGTTAATTCTTGTAGCTAATTAAAGCTGGTTAGAAACGTTCAAATCAATGAGAGATTTAACTGAGAAAACAGTTGATATGTAATTTTCTAACTCAATAATTTAGAATTGATAATTGGGGTTACTAATTCAATTAGCCATCTGGAGATTTGAAAAGAAGTTATTTTTTAGAAGTGTTAGATAAATAATATTCTCAAGAAAGTTAATGCAATTTTTTAAAAATATATATTATCATTTAAATGATCCAATTACCATTTTAATTCATGTTATCAAATATCATTTCAGTTTTTCTTACTATTTTAAATATATTTGATGGAATTTTATATTTTATCATTATTTTTAAAAAAATGTAGTTTGCGTAATATAGAATTTATTTAAAACGAACACAAATATTACAATTGAAATGTTCATTCCCTGATAAGATATAATTAAATCCTTTCGTTTCTATTTAATTTTTGCCCCATTACTTAGCATATTTAAAAAATTTGTAATGGTTCTGTTAATTTTAAATTTAATGAAGAAGTTCTATTTATGTTAAAATGATTTAGAAAGAAACTCTTTTTTTCTCCAGTTGTAATTATTAGGTTTTCACAGCTATTTATATCTTTTCTTTTTAATTAAATGACTGTGTTTGCTTTCTGTATAAATTTAAGTTTATTTTAATGACAAAAATAAATTTAATTTATTTATTAAGTTCGTTTCAAAGGAGGCTGCTAAGAATTCAAGAGGAGGAATTTCAATTGTTACAACGTTGTTTGAACAAATTTAGGATACATACTGAAAATTTTCTTTTTTATTCTCGTTATTACTTTAACTTCATTCCAAATTGAATTTATGTATTACTGCCAAATAACAATGAATTAAATGTGTATGATATATTAAACATCAATAATTTAAAAATTAAAAAATATATATATATTTGAAATGAATAATTAGAAAAAAAAATAATTTAACAATTAGAAGAAAATATTTTAAAATAATTTAAAAACATTTAAAAATAATATTTAAAAAAAATAATTTAAAAATTAGAAGAAAATATTTTTAAATAATTTAACAATTACGTTTAAAAATAACATTTTAAAATCTAATTCTATAAATAATAATTTAAAACTGTTTTTTATCATGTTTCGTTCTGAATTATTTCATAATTCATGCAAATAAAGAATTCATAAATGAAACTTTTATCAGCGATTCGTAATTAATTTTGTTACTATTTTTTCGATTTTTTTTTATTTACATGTACAATTTTTAATATTCTGTTTTACACCATTTAAATTTAAAAACGCATATATATATAAGAAGAGTAAATTAATTTTTTAATAAGAAATTAAACTTTAATGTTGTTGCTAAATATAATTATGATACAAAACAGTTAAAGAGCAATTAAATTTTTTTATGTAAAATAAAAAAGTAATTTGTTTAAAACTTGATTTTAATCTATTACAACAGTAAAAATTTTTCAGAATTTTTCCGCTGAGCATCAGATTAAAAAAATAGAAGATTTAGTGAATATAAATCAAACTTCTTAATTTTTTTTTAATACAGAAATGCATGAAAATTCTTGCTTTATTTAAATATATTATTTTAGTTTGGTCTTGTGTATTTTAATACTAGTCAATATATAATGCTCTTGCTTTGTGTAAATAGAGCTCATGATATTTCCATAGAAAGTTCATATTTTTCATTATTTGTTAATATTTCAACTATTGAAATTTTACTGCATTTTACTGCTTTTACCTTTTTACTTACCTCAAAATTCATAAACAGGTTATATTCTTATTTGCAGTCACTATAAAGTTGATTTGGCATGGTGCGAAGCTAGCTTCTATCTTGTTTAACGCTACCTTCTCTCTTGCTAGCTTCTCCAACGCTAGCTTGGCTAGCTTCTATCTAGTTTAAGTACAAAGACAATGAAGAAATATTTTGCGAGGAAAGAACGGTAAAGACTGTTAGGAAGCTTGCCCAAATAGATTTTTTTAAAAATTCTGATAAAATAATACTTTACCATAAAAAAAAAATAAAAAATGTTTAAAGAATGAAAGTGTGATAAGAAAAATTGCTTACTTATGCGAAATGAATGCGAAAACAAGTTTGGCGTGGGTAGCCTGCAGTGAAACAAAGCAAGGTCAACGCTTTGAATGGAGCGTATTCACTATGCGCATAGTATTTTAAGTTTATATATGTATATATAAACATAAAAATTGGCAGATAATTTTTAAAGATGGACCACAAATAGCTATATTGAATAAAATTAAGGTTTGGTTTGTCAATGAAAGGTCATTCTTTTGCACACTTTGGATTAGACCGGGCTAATTAAACCGGGATTTACAGTTTAACGTGAATTCTCTTGGTGGTGTGTCTCTCTATGGTAATGTTGTGCACACTGTAGGCTAAATAGAACGAGACCTACAGTTTAACGTGGATTCCGAACTACTCACAAACATTCATGCGACCGCCGGATTTCGAACGTGAAGCCTGTGGTGCCAACAGCCAGAGCGGAATAAAATTAAGGAGAGATGGAGCCCAAGTGGGATGAAATAATTATAAATATTATTATTTATTAGATTATTTAAGCGCTGAGATACAGAAGGTTTTGAAAATTCATTAAGGGAAAAGTGTATATTTTATGCTGTTCACGAAAAATTGGAAAAAAAATGTTTATTGGAAACAGCAGAGACGTTTGACATAATTATTAGTACGGAATACACCCACTACGAAGTCCAGTGCATTGTAATATGCTTTCCACAACATGATTCAGCAACTGTTGAGGCAATTTATCCCACTCCCCTATCAGCACCAGGATCTTGTTTCTTGGAGGATATTGTCGATTAACAAGGGACTACACCAAAGCATTCAAAAGGTTTTTAATGGAGTTTGTGTTTGGAGAACCTGTTGGCCATACAAAGTGTTGAATGTTCTCACATTTTAGACAATCATGTACAGTGATTATTCGACGACATGGTGGGGTGTCATCCATGAAAAAAGATTTATTATCAACACCACCAAAGAAAAGGGAGCATGAGGCAACATAACTTCATCAAAGTATCGTTGGCCAGTCATAAATCCAGTTTCAAGCACATGTGGGGGCTTGATGAAGATGACGTCCCATACCATGATAATGACATCAGGAGCTTTTCCAGACACTTTCTGTCTGATAAGCAGCACAGCTCTCACGACAGATCTGTTCTCGTCTACAAATAGATGAAGACTGAACCTGATCACTACACCCTTACAAACGGGTCCTACAGTGAAGTTTGGACAATGGAACACATACAACAGAGCTATTAGCATATTGTCCTCCTCCAAATAATTTGAGTAACGTTTTTGGTAATGTAAATGTTTGTTAATGTCTTGGTGGCCACTTCATTATGGCAGATGGGACAATGTTTCTTGTGTACAACACATTCCAATGGTTTAAATAATTACTAAAGATGTGAATCAATGTGATGTGGGTGATGTCGAACTACTGGCATAATATTTTTATAATATTTTTCGACATTTTTTTTATCTTTTCTATTGTAAATCAACTAAGTGGTATTGATTGACTCGATATTGATATTGACTCGAGTTGATATTGATTTTGATTAAGTGTTTAAGTCGATTAATTGATATTTCTAAGTAAATCGACTAAGTGATATACCAAAAATTCCACATTCGTTAACTAAGGCTTTACTTTACTATTAAATTTAAGCAACGCTCAAATCCTTTAAATTTCTTAATAGTGTTATTGTGGGATGGAGAGATGTAGAAATAAAAAATTTGCATACACACAAAATTTCTTCCTTTATCCCACACCTATTCTAATTTCCACATTTTGCTGACTTTCATTTTGTAGTTTCTACATGTAATAATGTCATCCGTCCTAAGTCATTGCGCTCCAATATATATATATATATATATAATTTAATATTTAATTTCAATTAAAAAGAAAAATGAATATTTTGAATTTGAATAAATAATCAAGATTTTTTTTTTCCTTCTACCTTTTTATCTTTCAAACAATATTGCTCTCTTGCAACAACGTCGTAAAGAAAAAGTACAAACTATTATTATTTTAACTGAGAAAGAAAAATGAATATGTGAAATTCTTTAAAAAAACCGATAATTTAAATGTTAGATTAATCACTTACATAATAAAATATAACCAAATTTTATGAATTATTTCTAAGTAATGAAATTTTTATCGAAGAATGTTTTTATTATTGACAAAATAATAGAATACATTTGAAAGAAACATTATGTAACTTAAGATTAAAGTTTTTCAAACCATAATGAGATAAATATAGATCCTTTAAGCTTAAAATGCTATTATTAATATTGGATTTTCAAGTTAGCCAATCATCTCTGTATTACATGAATAATCTTATTGTTTTCCGATAGGGGCAAATAGATAAGTACTTAAACCTTTTTAAGCATTTTCATTAACTAATAACTATTTTCTAAAAATGTCCTGTATTTTAATATAGAAAAAAGTAAATATTGGTAAAAATTGTATTTATAAACCTAATGATTAAATTGCGTGCTCCTAGAAGATATTTGGTATTGATGTAAGTACTTTTACAATTGAATTGTTCCGATATAATGCACTTACACTGCACAGTCATGAATAAAAAAAATTTAAAGTATAGTAATTTTCATAAAAAGCTTATTAGCTTAAATTCTTATTAAGCTTTCTCTAAAAGTATTTGTAAATACATTGTTATCTATTCAATAGCGGAATTTTAAGCATTTTTAAAAATTCTGTAAATAAGTTTTTTTGTACAAGCTTTTATTCGACACTGAAATAGATTTACAAACAAGTAGTTTGGCGTTAGTAGTTATATTTTATTATTTAAAATATTATGTGAATTGCCTTCTTTGATTAAAACAAGGACAACATTTATAAAACTTTTAAGTGTTATTCAATAAAAAAAAAAAACCTTCAGATTTTTTAAGAATGATTTAAGGGAGTGTTTTACAAAGTTTTTAAAATTTTATGTTGTTTATAAAATATATTTGTCTTAATTTCGAGGTGACTTAAAAGGAGCATTATGCATCTAGTACACATATCTATTATATATATATATATATAATAATTTTTGAATTTTTTATCATTTGTCAAAACATTTTTATTCTTCATATATTACAGAGGAAAAATGTGTTTTTGCTCATCTACGATACATATTTTTTTGTCCTTGTGCAAATAATTTGTTTTATTTTTTTAAATTGGAATTCGTCTATATTGGGCAATTATTTCATATAATCGAAAGCACCTTCCTAACAAATAAAGATACAATTATTTTGCTAAATAATTTAAAATTTAGTAATTAAAAGACATTTTTGTAAGAATATATCCATACTCACACAAACACACACACACACACACATATATATATATATTAATGAACCATTTATATGTCAAAAGAACTGTTTTGTTTGTTTCTTCTTTTTTCGTAAATATTTATTAATCGAATTTCGAAACGCGCGGTTCAATTCAATCATAGACATCTTTCCAATGAGCTCAAGGAGGAGGATCCATTGATATCTTATACTATTCCATAAAAAGTGCTGTTAAAATTGCAGGTCAATCTTCTCTATGTAGTGGATAATGCTATATCTGCTACGTCACTCTGGTTTAGTGCAGACTGATTTATGTAAAAGTAATAAATATGATGAGTTTTTAGAATGTGCTTTAGTTAAATTTGAAATGTTTTAATGTTAAATTCTACTTGGTAATTTTTTTTTTCAATCTGAAATGAAAACCAAATCAAATTTTGACTGAAAATCAAAGATTCATCTAAACAAATTATTTCATACTTCAAACAGAAGATGATTCAGTTTATATTTTATATATTTATCTAAACATATATATCATTTAATTAACCTACAAGTTTTAACTGAAATAATTTCTCTGAGTCTTACTAGATGGCGCTACGAATGCATTTAATGAAAAATGACATAAAAGGATTTTATATTCGTATCAATTCCAAAGTGTCCTATTCAACCGAAGATTATATTTTTATTGCTAAATATTAGCATTTATGTGGTATAAGCTGAGGATAAGGTAAGAGATAATGCCGAGACGGCCTTTTTTACCGAACATTCGTAATTTGAGTATGAATATTGGTAAAAATCGGTTCATTCAAGACGGTGTCCCTCCTCATAGACCACGCAGTGTGTTTGACACCGTTAACAGTGAGTTTGGAATCTTAGTTATTGCTTATCAATATCCAAACAGCTATCCTTGTACATTGCATTGGCCTCTTCATTCACCAGACATGAATCAATTTGATTTATATTGTCATATGAAAGATTTGGTTCACTAGAAGAAGCCAACAGATCTTATTAGTCTCAAAATGCTATAAACTGACCAACTGGCAACCATTAAAAAGAAACTCTTGAATTTGTAACTTACAGCTTTGCGATTAGGTTGTGCTATTGTATCACTTCTGGGGGATATCACTTTGAAAGTCTTGTCTGTCAAATTCCTTTTTAATGTTCATTTCAATGAAAAAAAAATGTTTGCAGCGCTATTTGCAACGACTCAATAGTTATTTCAGTTAAAAGTTATAGGTTAATTAAAAGTCATCCTGTAATTATAAATGAATTAGTTAACAATGTTATGTAGTAATTATATTAACATCAAAATATACCAAACATTCATTAGTGTAAAAAAAGAAAGACAGACAGAACACTCCAAACGTCCCTTTCTTAAACTCGAGTAGCACAAGAATAGGCGCGTAATTGTTTTTCATATCCCTGGACATAAATCATTCGGGTCTGAAGGAATTCTTGTTCTTCTTCCCTTCTCCGTGCTCAATAGAAGTGAGTTGGTCTGAGGTGAATCAATCATTACATCGAGTCCTGTGTTTAGACTACAAGCTGCCAACACCAGAAACCACTTAAGGTAATAAGAACTCATCGGCCGTCGAAGAGAAAGTGGACGGCTGGCGAAAGTATGAGGTTTCCATGAGAGGAATATTTAAAGGAAGATGGTCTATGATAGGCGCCTAGGTGGATGACAAAAAAAAAAAAACTTATGAATACGTAATGTTGAGAAATATTTAAGAAAAGATCTTTGACAGTTTTGAAACAATTAAAAAATTTAGGCGAAGTTTTTATTATGAAAATATGAAAGTTTTATTTGATGTATATATTTCTACAATCAATTAGAATTGTTGTAAATTTTAATAAAATATACAAATTAAATAAACTTTAAAAAGTGTTTTTTTTTATTTACCACCAAATTTAATGCTACTCACTGCAGGCACGGATGTTTAGCAATTTAAGGTTTAATATCTTAATCTACAAGAAAAAAAATAAAGACGCATCTTTTTTGTGGAAAAGGTTTAAATTTGTGATACCAGTAGAAAAACAATGAAGGCACATCTTTTTTGGAAAAGATTTACATTTGTGATACTAGTAGAAAAATCAATAATAAATTCAGCTTGTAAAATAGAAACTTTGAAATATTTTGATAAAGCATTTAAAGCACATTAATCGATTTTTTTTTAAAGTTGACGTTGTTATATGATCAGTGGAAACCAAATTTTCATATATTCCACCAAACATATTAAATGTCTCGCCAAAAGAAAAATCATTTTATAACTAAGAAAATGTAATATCTTATGTAAATATACAGGGCTTTTGATATCTATAAAGTAATTAATGTATAAAATTTTAGAATTTATCCTATTGCATTGATTATTATTTTACATTTACTATATCCTCACTCAATTTTAAAACATACATTTCTAATTCTCCTACGATTATGAATTTGCAAGTTGCGAATCAAATTTGACAGAATAATTGGTTAAACCATCTTTGCAAGCAACTTGAGTACTTATTTATGATCGAAAGCAAAGTATTCCGTTCTGGTGGAGGGTTATTTTAGAATAATTTTACAGGTTACCAATCTAACACCTCTTCATATGATAGCTGTTTGCTACATATTATAGAACTGAAATGTTAGGATTAAAAAGAGATAGTTTTATAACTCCACACTTATATGAGAACTGCACGATATTGCAATTAAATATTTAGGCTTTCTACCAAATTAGAATTAATCATTAAATTGCCAGCTTTGTCAGATTAATAAATATCATATTAATATATCGCACACAGTATAATTATTTTATTTATATAAAAATTATATGTTTATAGCGTAAAGTTATATAAATTAACATAAATTGTTTATATGTATATATATATATATATATATATACACATTCCAGTCACATTAATGTGACCACCTGTCAAAAGCCCGAATATACACTCTTGTATATTCGGGCTTTAGGTGGAGTGTGGAATGTGGTATTAAGTGGAAATCTTTATAAACACTCCACTGCAATGTGCTGCCACCTGCCTTTTGTGATTGGTTACTTCACGTTGGCGCCGAAAGTAGGTGGGGGTCACATTAATGTGACTACTTTTTTTTAATGATATTGTATTTACAATAGAATCATTTGTACTACAATACTCTATTTCATACTTACCCATAGCGTGATTGAAAGTAAATATTAGTTTTTAATAAGCCAAAGTGAATAAATATTAGGTTGGGGAAAAAGAAATCCATTATTTTTTCGATAGATGGCTGTAGTGATCGATATCACGTAAAGTATCAATTAAACAATTTCAGATTTATGCTCGTTAGAAAGGTGGCACTTCCTACTAAAATAATTCTTTTTTTTTTTTGTTTGGTCCATTCAGTTGGGAGTTACAGGGTGTTAAAAATGGAAGTGAACAAAGAGAAAATTCGGTACATTTTACAGTTTTCTTTGACAAAGGCGAAAATGCAAGCCAGGCGGCTAAAATTGTGAATGGTGTTTATGGTTCCGATACTGTAACAGCCAATTATGTGCAATTTTGGTTTCGTAGATTCCGTTCAGGAATTTTTGATGTTAAAGATGCACCTCGCACAGGTAGGCCGGTCGTCGAAAATGTCGATAAAATCGGAGAAATGATCGAAGTTGACCGGCATGTTAGCAGTCGTAACATCGCCTAGGAGCTAAAAATCGACCATAAAATAGTTTTAAACCATTTACACAAAGCTGGATTCAAAAAGAAGCTCGATGTTTGGGTGCCACACCAATTAACAGAAAAAAACATGATGGATCGAATTTCCATCTGCGAAGCCTTGGCCAAACGGAATGAGATAGACCCATTTCTTAAACGGATGGTGACTGGAGATGAGAAATGGATCACATACGATAACCCTGTGCGAAAACGATCGTGGTCAAAGAGCGGTGAAGCACCTCAAACGGTGGCCAAACCAGGACTAACGGCCAGGAAGGTTCTGTTATGCATTTGGTGGGACTGGAAGGGGATTATTTTTTATGAGTTGCTTGCATATGGCCAAACGCTAAATTCTGATCTCTACTGTCAACAACTGGACCGTTTGAAGATAGCGATTGACAAGAAACGGCCAGAATTGGCCAACAGGAGAGGTGTCGTGTTCCACCAGGACAACGCTAGGCCACACACATCTACAGTGACTCGCCAGAAACTTCGGGAGCTTGGTTGGGAAGTTTTAATGCATCCGCCATACAGTCCGGACTTGGCACCAAGCGATTATCATCTTTTTCTTGCATTGCAAAATTTCTTTAATGATAAAAAATTGGCATCTAGGGAGGATTGTGAAGATCGACTACTAGAGTGTTTTGCAAATAGAAACCAGGACTTCTATGAGAGAGGCATTATGAAGTTACCTTTAAAATGGCAACAAATCATACAACAAAACGGTGCATATTTGACCCAAATCGGACAATCCGAAGCATGTTAAATAAAGTCCTGAAGTTCATATAAAAATAATGGATTTCTTTTTTCCCAACCTAATATTATATAATGAAGAAAGGCAAAATTAAAGTAGAAATTATAGAATATTATAGGTAGAAATTAATGGAAAAAGATGGCAGAAAAAAAAATCTTCATAGATAAACACTGGGAATAATCTACTAAAATCCAAGTCAATTTACATTAAAATTCAAAAACCCCTTAATGATAAATACATTACTATGTCACTTGTATAGGCAGAAGCAAATCTTATACTAAGAATTTATTTGAAATGAAATAAAGTGCAGTATCTCAGCATATATATTCTCTATAAATATATGAAGTTCTCCAATTTTTGCTCAGATAAATTTTCAAGATTAATGCTGTTCAATTCGTTGCAATAACAATGCGAATGATGTTGACCTTCTCTTGTTGCTCTCCGGGATTCAACTTCAAATGCAATATTCTCGGATCTAGAAAATGAAAATATCTTTCTGATTTGAAGGATGTTTTGGAAAAAACAAAGTTTTCAAATATTCAGTGCGTCGTTCAATAAATATTTACATCTTGAAATGTTGCAACCTGAGTTTTATTTCAAATCAAAGATATTCGCCATCTTCTACAATGTGATGTTTTCTTGCAATTGAAACTTTTCAATACCAGGTATCCCAAAATAGTTAATCTTCATAAATCGATATTTTTGATTTTAAAATATGTTTTCGTATCAGTGTTGTTGTTTTTAATATTTATTTTTATTATTTTATTCATTGTATTTTATGTTTTATAGGAAACAATACTTCTGACTTAAAATATGTCATTTTCTGCATTTAATATATAGGACTTTAATTAGTAAGAACACAGAATCCTGATATTCACTTTCTCGAGTTTTTACTTTCAGGTTTTTTTAAATTGTACTCTATTAATAAGAATGGTCAAAGTTTCACTTAACATTATATCTTCTTCATACAATTAAATCTTTCTTACAATTATATAGAACATGAATCTGTATGACAAATTTTAACATAAATATGGTTCAATTTAAAACCTTGATATTGAAACACATTAAAATAATGAACACAAAAAAATAGACGTTTTCAAGGGTCTTTCTTATATCTTACATCATTGTCTTTAAATGTGATTAAGATTAATATTAAAATAAACACATGCAATAGATACTGAACATTTTAATACATATAAAACGTTATTTTATTCTTTTCATTAGTGGTACAAAGCAAGCTTCATCAAACCTTAGTTAATCAAATATTTTATTTTCAAAAGAAATTTTCAATGTTGCGATTATAAAGTGTTCCAAAAGTTTATTTACAAACTTTGTTCTTTTGTCGTGTCCAGATATTAGTATATTTTTATCTTAAAAAAATAACAAGATTATTATTCTCTATTTTATAAAAAAAAAAAAAATAAATAAATAAAGAAAAGAGAAACTTTTATCATTAAATGTTTTTCCTAGAAATTTCATCAGTAGTATAATTTCTTTTGTTAAACATAATGCATTTATGACTAAATATAAAAAAATTACAATACGAGAAATCAAATCCTTTTATAATGTTTTGAGACAATTTTCAAATGAATTGACAATACCTAATTGGTTTTATACCTAATCGAGTTATGCCTGTTATAAGTTCAAATGATATTTGATTTATATAGTATGTATCAACCATTATTGCTTATTTCGAATGTTTTGTTGCACATCTAATAACGATATTTCTAGGCGAACGAAAACACAGTGATATGTATCAAAAATACACATCTATATTATACACTTTATGTTATTTTTAAGGAGATTGGTACGATATTTTACCTATATTGAAATAATTTATACGTGTATCGAAATATTATAAATTTTATCATAAATTCGTACCCTTCCCAAAATGGTGCAATGCTTGGCGACCTTTATTATATGTCGAAAATAGTATTGATCATATTTTAAATCTTCAATGGATATATTTTAGAATAATAGAAAAAGTATATTTGTATTACACTCATGTCCATAAATTAAGGATAATG
The DNA here is from genome assembly GCA_021605075.1 of Caerostris darwini. Lineage (NCBI taxonomy): Eukaryota > Metazoa > Arthropoda > Arachnida > Araneae > Araneidae > Caerostris > Caerostris darwini. The sequence goes on along the minus strand of BPLQ01002550.1, from coordinate 1,200,801 downwards.
AAGTTCAGGCAAAGAAAGAGACAGAAGCAAAACAAATTTGACTTATTTGTAAAGGCTAGCTATTAAACAAAAGGTAAAGAGCAAAAAAAGATGCTATATGTTTGACATAATTAATAAAAATTGCGATTTTTACTCCCTGGAGCAAATTTCAAAAAAGAACCTATTTACAAAAAACAGTATAACATGGTTAGTATGATGGTTAATATGGAGTATGTCTCCCGGACGATGTAATACAGGCGTTACAACGACAAGGCATGCTGAGTATCAAATTATCAATCTGATCTTGGGGAATATTACACCACTTATCAAGCAATGCCCTCCGAAGTTCCGGTTGACAGGTATGAGGGGGTTGACGGGCTGCAATTCATCGGCCACGCATATCCCATACATGCTATATTGGATTCAAGGCCAATCCATACGGGTGATATCCTCCAATTGAAGGCATTCGTCTACAATGTTTGTACGGTGAGGACAGGCATTGTCATCCATAAACAGAAATTCAGCACACATGGCGCCCTGAAACAAACGTACATGTTGTTCCAGAATGACATCCCGATAGATGTGGCCTGCCATCGTTACACTCTGAACATGCAGGTTAGTTCTGGAACCAAGAATAATTCCTCCCCAAACGAGCCATCCTGCGCCACCGTAACGGTGTCGTGCAATGGTGTTCTCTTGGTGGTAACAGGTACCTGGCGCTCTCCATATGAAAGTCCGCCGAGAATCAGACTGCAAACTAAACCTGGACTCGTCGGAAAACATCACACAAGACCACTGTTGCGGTTTCCACAATGCATGCTCTCCACTCCAGGTTTATCGCAGGCGACAGTGAGTTGCGGTAAGTGGAACACATCTGACAGGCCTACGAGCATATAGACCAATGTGCCCTAAGCATCTGTACACGGTCTGCCTTGAAACTGTCGTACCGGTAGCTGAAGAGAGCTGACGAGACAGGTCTGATGCTGTGCTCCGTCTGTTTCTTTTGGCAGTAACTGCTAAATACCGGTCCTCATACGGCGTTGTAACTCGGGGGCGACCTGTGCTGTAACATCTACTCACATTACCATCATCTTGGAATCGTTGCCAAATCCTGGAGAGGACACTCTGGGCGATTCCAAGTTCCACAGATACTTCCAGCTGGGTACGTCCACATTCCAATCGTCCGATAATTGTACCACGTAAAAAATCATCCAAATGCTTCCTTTGTGCCATAACTACGCGGTTATTGCACTGAAAGGCTTTTAAAGCGCTTGTGAACAATTTACTTCTTTGCCGTCATTCCTTATATACCCCTCTCTTACACTCTCGTCATTGTGACGTACTATCCGCGCCATCTGATGGTTTCCTGTGATTTGCATATTATTCTTCAAGATGTGTGTGATAATTCTACAGGTGAAATTTTTATTTTAGAGTTCAATTTCTGTGTGATTCTGCATTATCCTTAATTTATGGACATGAGTCTACTAGAAGCATATTTATTATTATTAAACCTTCGAAATAAAATATGTGATCAAGTTGCATTTTATTCCGGGAAAACATTCTAATTGTATTACATGTTCATTAAGATAAATCGTATACAAAATATTGAAATTCTGATTTACTTTTTCAACGTTAAATACTTGATAGACATACATTTATTAGAATAATATCTTCCAACTTCGCAAATTTTTCAATAAACGAGATATTTTATTTAAAGTTTAAATTATAAATTTCATATCGCTCTACAGTATTTTTTTGCGCACGAGGACAGTTTAGGTAATATATTTTAAAATGGATTATGAACCACTAGCAAACAACCATTCAACTGCCAGAATTCGAATCTGTGGTACCAAAATTCCAGAGCATTAGTCACTTGGTCATAAGGCTGCTCTTATTCAAAAAGAGCAATTGCAACACTCTGTGTAGAACACAAGAAATAACATTCACTGTATTCATTGGAACAGCATTCATTGTATTCGTAATAAATTAAGAATTGCTATCAAAAATTTTAATTTTGTTGCTATAAAACAGTTAAATTAGAATGTATTTAGTAATTAAAATTTAACAAACATAAATTTATTATCCCCTATATCAAATATACATTTTCTCTGATTGAGAATCTAAGCAACTCTCTGACAAACCGTTGATTAATATGGTAAGTTAATAACGGAAGACTGCAGGGAAATCAAATTCAACAGCAGAGGCACCCCACATTATCCTATTACACAAACTGAATTAGCTCGTGATTCAATGAATACAACTAGAAATCCATACTTCAAATTTACTCTGCTATCGGAACACACTCACTTCCGCGACGAAAGAAGAAACTTTTAATTTATTATTTCTACAAATTAATTAACGAGGATTCCATTTCGAACAAGAACAGAATTGTATTTTCCACAGGCTAGTTAACTTGCATAAGGAATTACTCAATTAAAGCTTATGTGTGCGTTTCTTTTTTATATATTCACTTGCCTGGAGTCCTCCTGTAATTATGGTGGGGCGAAACGAAATGAAATAATGGCAAAGAAGTCATTCGAAAGCTGAAGTTTCCAATCACTTGAAAAACTTCCCTCCTCGCGTGAAGTCTTCGCGTGTGTTTTAATTAATTGCCGACGGAAAGTGCGCCGGATTACACGCCGTCCGGGAAAAGCAGCTGCAGGAACTGTTAATAACAGACCCCGGATAGATCCGGTTTACTTTTAAGTTTTCCGACATAATCGCGTTTGACTAATTGAATGGAGCTCGATAAACAAATTAAATAGAAATCGAAAGGTGCTCTGGATGGAATGGAATGTGGAATATGGTTTGCGAAAGAGGAACACTTTCACACCAAAGCATGATGGTTTCAGGGTTTCAGTTGTAATGATCTGGATTTTGGAAAGAATGGGACATATTAAGGATGTAAATTATTTCAGCAGAAAATTTCCTTTTGTACATTTACAATATTACATGCTGCTTTTTCAAATTCCTTCTATTTGCTCACTCTCTCCCTATCTATATCTTTTTCAAATTTTCAATCTTTCATAAAATACTTTTTATTCATCCACTCAAGTTGAGATACATTTTTATTTAACTAGTAGTGGACGACACTTGATGTTAATACAGTTTTTTCGAATATTGATTCAGTAATTAAATTTACTTAATTAATTAATTTTTTTAGGTTTATATTCCATATATCTACCAATAGATGGCACCGGATAAACTTAAAAAAATGAATGAAAATTATTTATAAAGTACTTTCTGGAATAGAGTGAAAAAAAAAAATAGAAATTGCCTAATTTTTTTTTTATATTACTTGCTTCCGCAATTTTTCCTCAAGAAAGTAATATCGGCCTGGCGGCCAATTTTCTAGCTCTGTGGCCTTTGGTACCATATGCTTCAGGTTCGAATCCTGGCGGTGGCATGGGTGTGTGTTATTGGTTCGGATTCGGGTGCTTGAAGGGCGAGTGGCTAGCGATCTGGCGCTCGGTCGCACAGGGTTCAAATCCCATAGGTGCCACAGATGTTTGTAGGGGTTCGTAATCCACTTCACGCCGTAGGGCCCGGTTGCATATGGTGTATACAAGTTCATTTACTATTCAGAAGATTTAGTTTGTCGCTCTACAGTCCTTTTTGCACACGAGGGAATTTTAAGTAATACAGTTTAAAATGGATTACTAACCACTTATAAACAACCCTTCAACCGCCAGGATTCGAACTTGTGGTACCAAAAAGCCAGAATTCTAGCCACTGAGTCATAAAGCTGCTCCTATTCAGAAGGAGCAATTGCAACACTCTGTGTAGAACACTAAAAATAATATTCACTATATTTGTAATAAATTAAGAATTGCTGTGAAAAATTGTTATTTTGTGGGGTTTGTGAAACAGTTAAATTAGAACTATTTAGTAGAACAAATTTAACAAACGTAAATTTATTATGCCTTTTATCAAATACACATATTAACTGATTGAGAATCTAAGTAATCCTCTGACTAACCGTTGATTAACATGGTAAGTTAATAACGGAATACAGCAAGGAAATCAAATCCAACAGCAGAGGCACCCCACATTATCCTATTCCACAAACTGAATTAACTCGTGATTCAATGAAACGAACTAGAAATCCATACTTCTAATTTTCTCATTCGATCGGAACACTCACTTCCGCGACGAAAGAAAGAAGATAAATTTTAATTTGTTATTTCACAAAATTAATGAACGAGGGTTTCCATTTCCAACAAGAACCTGAACTGGATTTTAGAACAGGCTAGTTAACTTGCATAAGGAATTACTCAATTAACGCTTATGTGTACGTTTTTTTTTTTTTTTTTTATATATTATTCACATACCTGGAGTCCTCCTGTAATTATGTGTGGGGCGAAACGAAATGAAATAATGGCAAAGAAGTCATTCGAAAGCTGAAGTTTCCAATCACTTGAAAAACTTCCCTCATCGCGAGAAGTCTTCTTCAAACGTGTGTTTTAATTAATTGCCGACGGAAAGTGCGCCGGATTACGCGCTCAGTCCGGGAAAGGCAGCTGCAGGAACTGTTAATAACAGACTCCGGTTAGAATCCGGTTTACTTTTAAGTTTTCCTATATAATCGCGTTTGGTTAATTGAATGGAGCTCGGTAAAGAAATTAAATAGAAGTCGAGAGGTGCTCTGGATGGAATGGAATGTGGAATATGGCTTTGCGAATGAGGAACACTTTCACACCAAAGCACGATGGGTTTCAGTTGGGTTCAGGGTTTCAGTTGTAATGATCTGAATTATGTTATTCAGTCTGTAGTATGTAATTCAGTTGTAATGAAGAATATGACATAATAATGATGTAAGTTATTTCGGCAAAAGATTTCATCTTATACATTTAAAATATTGCATGCTGTTTTTTTTCTGAATTCTGGCTGCTTTAAATCAGCATTTTGCCTTTAGAAAGGAATATATGTAGCAAAGTTGGAGTTACCTAGTATGAGGGATCCTTCTTATAGCAAAGTAATCTTAATTCATTAAATAATCATCAAATATTTAAATAAATATTGCTATTCTAATCAATGAAAGTAAATGTTGATTGTATAAAGGCAAATCATCAATGAAAGTAAATGTTAGTTGTATAAAAGCAAATAATCAATTCCCAATAAATGTATTTACCAAATCAAACAATAACTATAATAGAAAATTCTTATAATAAATTTAAAAAATAGTTTTAAAATTTTGTACATTTTTTATGTGTACTATAATAGCATTTTGTGTTTATATATTTTTTAACTGATAGTGTAGAAAAGGAATCAATCGACAGCTTTAAATTCATTAAAACTTAACGGAATAAGAAGCCATTTACTTGCAGTTATAATATTGTTTTACAGCTACCAGGAGTTTTTGATAAAATTTGGATGGAGCATCGAATGTAGGAAGACGAGAACTTTGTTATTACGACATATTTGACACAGCATAATTATTATTAATCTTAATTAATTCTATTGGTTCAAGTGAAACTTGCCATCAACTTCATCTTGATATTTTATATTCGTAGTTTACTTGAAAGATTGAATTCTGTGGTGTAAGAAAATCTCTGAAAATGTTGGTTTAAAAAATTAACATCCTTTCTATCAAGAAAATCTGTTTTTTCTTTTTCGTGAACGTTACAAATTTTATGAATACGCAGTTAAAAAGCTTACTATTATACTTAGGATAAACAAGTTTCCCAAAACATCGCTTACAAATTCCACGTGTTGACTACAACCTTTTGTTCAACAATTTTTCTACAAAAATTTTATCCAGAAACGTAACCAACGATGGTACAGTAATAGTGGGCATTTAAATACACTCAAATTTCCATCATGGATTATTTTAAACTGTGAAACGACATTTTTATTAATATTTTTACTTTGCCTCCACAGAACATGCACCTGTGGACAGATGACAATCTAGATCGTACACTAAGCCCATGCAGCACCCCTTATGTAACTTAGTGATATTAGTATTATTTTATTGCCCCCTTTTTTTCCTAATCATCTTTGAATTTACAGACCTCGTTATTTTCATAATAGCTTGTTACAACTTCCTTCCTGCATTTTACATATTTGTTGTTTTTGTTTCCCTTGCGTAATCTAAGTTTTTTTTTTTTGTTTAAAATTAGTCTATGTCACTTAATTAACACTTTGTATTTATCTAGATTTTTCTTAACAATTCTTTTAAACTGACCCAAATGTTTGTAGTAAATTGTGTCCCATATCTCAAGAAAATCAGATACTGGAGATTGAGTTGAGTTGAAGTTGCTATTTTCGTATGGGCAAAACATTTTTTCCCCTGTGATTCTGTTTGATAAGTGGTAGATGTAGTTATCAGTTGTACGAATCAGGTGATGATTATAAAACTTTCGTGGTTGAAATGACTTAGTCCAGTGATATCCGGCTAGCATGAGTAAGAGCTGCATACCTTCATATACAAACCATTCAAATAGACAGACACAAAATATACAACCACAGCACATAAAATATAAACTCATGATTGTGAAAATTGCAATACCATGAAGGAATCATCATAATTGAATGAAACTTACTACAGAGTTGAGTGGTAGTGGTACAAATAAATGATTACATGTTCAAAGCAAACAAACAATACCAAGAAATCGGAATCTGTATTCTGTGTAGCCACCACTCGCCGCAATAAGTGCTGCTACATGACGTGGCATGGAGTCAAACAAATTTTGAATGTCTGCCTGAGGAAGAGCATTCCATATTATTTGTATGCGCACCCAAAGTTCGTCTGCAGAAGCAACAGAACGAGGATCACGAGCGAGAGGCCGACCAACGAAATCCCATACATGTTCAATCGGCGACATATCCGGGAAATACGCAGGCCAAGGAAGAAGCTGTACCTGCCGCGTTGCAAAGAAGGATTGAACAGAACTAGCGATATGAGGGCGGGCATTTTCCTGTTGAAATACAGCGCCTGGCAAGCTTTGAAGGAAGGGAACAGCGTGGGGCTGTAGAACTTCACTGATGTACCGGTTGCTGTTCAGATTGCCCACAATTCTTAGCAATTGAGACCGTCCATGATATGCTACGGCACCCCAGACCATAACTCCGCGTGTTCGTCCACTGTGGCGTTCGATAATGCACTCCGGAAGGTATCGTTCACCGGCATAGCGTCTGACACGAATGCGGCCATCATGGTACCACAATTTAAAGCGGGATTCGTCAGAAAATACGACATGCTGTCAATCATCACGCCAGTCTCTATGCTGAGCGGTCCATTGTAGCCGCAGGCGGAGTGAGAGGGATCCTGTATTAAGGAGTCCTTGCACGCAGTCCACGCTGCAGCAGACGTCTACGAATTGATGAAGCACACAATGACTATATATGACTAGCTATTGACCACTGTGCTGCCAATTGTCTAGAGGAAGCTGTACGGTTCGTCAGCACCATGCGGACCAGGTGTCTATCATCGCGAGCTGACGTCGCATTTCGGGGTCCACTCCCGGATTTCCGAGTTGTCCGACACTCGTCCGTCCACTGCTTCCAAAGACGCATCACTGTGCTGCTGTTACGCTGCACACGAGCGGCTACTGCACGATAAGACAATCCAGCTTCACGAAGGCCGATGATTCTCCCCCGTTCAAACTCCGTAAGTTGTTCAAATCTGGCTCTCTTTTGTCGAAGATGCATAAGTAACGATTGAGCTAACGTTTACCACTAGCAGATAACCACCGATAACCATACACACCTCGTTACAGCCGTCTATTTATTCGGATCCATCCGCCTTTCAGAGGGCACTGCTCAGCATACGCATGCGCTATGGATTGGAAATTCTAATCATTTGGATATCATGCGCTAATTTGCATTTCCTGAAAATTTCAGCTCACTCGCGTAAGGCCTTCATGGTGTTGCAATTTTCACAAACATGAGTTTACATTGATTAACACCAATTTTTTCTTAATGCAGACATATATATATATAAATATATAACGACACACGTATAGACATGACAAAATAATAATATTTGTAAATAAACTTTTGGAACACTTTATAATTCCAAAATTGAAAATGTTTTTGAAAATAAAATATTCGATAAACTATGGTTTGATGAAGCTTACATTCTACCTCTAATTAAAAGTATAAAATAATTTTATATCAGTATCGATATTTTCAGTATCTAATGCATGTCTTGATGTTATTGATAATTACATGCCTTGATGTTGTTGATATAACTGCATATATCACTTACAATTTACAGATAATCTTAATCACATTCGATGACAGTGTTGTAATTATTCCGGTTTAGATATAAGAAGCAACCTTGAAAACTCCTAATTTTTTGCTGTAATTATTTCATTGTGTTTAAATATCAGGTTTTTAAATTGAACCATATTTATGTTAAAATTTGTCACTTAGATTCATTTTATTCTATATAATTGTTTTTAATAATTTAAAAAAGATTTAATTGTATCTAGCAGATATAATGTTAAGCAAAACGTTAAGCATGAAGAAAAACTTTTTTTGAAGATCTTTGAAGAAAAACTTTTTACGCATTAATGCAATTCTATTTAACAAATTCTGCAAATGAAAACTCACTATCAGAAAAAAAAGCAAATATCAGGATTCTGTGTTATTACTAATTAAATTCCTATATACTGAATACAGAAAATGACATATTTTAAATCAGAATAATTGTTTCCTATAAAACATAAAATACAATGTACAAAAGAATAAAAATAAATATTAAAAACAGCAACACAGATAGGCGAATATACGCTGAATTCAAAAATATCGATTTATGAAGATTAACTATTTTGGATACCTGATATTGAAAAGCTCCAATTGCAAGAAAGCATCACATTGTAGAAGATGGCGAATCTCTTTGATTTGAAATGCTGAAATAAAACTCAACATTTCAATATGTAAATATTTATTGAACGATGCACTGAATATTTGAAAACTTTGCTTTTTCCAAAACATCCTTTCAATCAGAAAAATATTTTCATTTTCTAGATCCGAGAATATTGCATTTGAAGGAGAGCAACAAGAGAAGGTCAACATCATTCGCATTGTTATTGCAACGAATTGAACAGCATTAATCTTGAAAATTTATCTAAGCAAAAATTGGAGAACTTCAAAGACAAAATATATTTGCTGAGATACTGCACTTTATTTCATTTGAAATATATTCTTAGTATGAGATTTGTTTCAGCCTGTATAAGTGACATGGTAATGTATTTATCATAAAGAGGGTTTTGAATTTTAATGTATGTTGTCTTGGATTTCGGTAGATTGTTCAAAGTATTTAATCTATGAAGAGTTTTTTCTATTAATTTCTACTTATAATATTCTATAGTTTCTGCCTATAATATTCTATTAATTTGCTTTGGCTTATTAAAAACTATGTTTTACTTTTAATCGTGTTTAGTATGAAATAGAGAATTGTAGTAAAAATGATTCTAATGTAAATACAATATCATTAAAACCAGTATTATAATTAAAAAGCATGAATTCTGTTTTAATATGATACAAAATTATATAATCCTATAAAAGTTATCCTATAAAAGTTATATAAATTACTGCATCCATATAAATATTTTATGCAGTAATTTATATAACTTTATACTATAATCTTAAAATTTTTGTATAAAAGCAAAAAATGATACTGCGCCCGATATATTTATATGATATTTATAAATCTAAAAAACTGGCAATTTAATGATTAATTTTATTTTGATGGAAAGCCTAAATATTTAATTGCAATATCGTGCAGTTCTCATATAAGTGTGGAGTTATAAAACTATCTCTTTTTAATCCTAACATTTCTGTTTTATAATATGTAGCAAAGAGCTGTCATATGAAGAGGTATTAGATTTATAACCTCTGAAATTATTTTAAAATGAACCTCCACCAGAACGGAATACTTTGCTTTCGATCTAAACTTGAAAGTCCCTTATTTGTTGGTTTCGATAGCATAACTTAGAAGCCGGAACATTAAAACCGTCAACACAAACCATCTTAGGAGACAAAGGCTTAAAAATGGTTCGCTGAGATTAAATGAAAAGATTAGTTACTTTGATACCATTGACGTCATAAATAAGTACTACTCAAGTTGCTTGCAAAGATGGTTTAACCAATTATTCTGCTAAATTTGATTCGCGACTTGCAAATTCATAATCGTACAAGAATTAGAAGGTATATTTTAAAATAGGGTAGGCTTATGAAAAAAATGATAATATTTTTTTAAATGTAAAATAATAATTTGCAATAGTGTGAACGTTAAAATTATATACATTAAGTACTTTATTCAACTTATTTCAACTTAAAGTTGACAATGTTATATAATGAGTGGAAACCAATCGATTTTTTAAAAAAAAAATTATTACTCATAAAAAAAAAATTATTAATATTAATTTAATAATTATTATTTCAATTATTCATAAAAAAAATAATTACATATTTAAAAAAAATCGATCGGGAATTAATCAATTTTTAAAAAAAAATCGATTAATGTGCTTTAAATGCTTTATCAAAATATTTCGGAGTTTCTATTTGGCAAACTGCATGAATATATTATTGATTTTACAATAACCTCTAGTAGCTCACACTCTCCCTATATATGTCTTGTTCAAATTTTCAATCGTTCATAAATTACTTTTTATTCATCCACTCAAGTTCAAATACATTTTTTTGAACTTGTAGTGAATGATACTGGATGTTAATACGGTTTTTTGAAATATTAATTCATTAATTTTAACTTTTTTAGATTTAAGTTGCATGTATCTACCAATAGATGGCGCAGATGTAAGAGGAAAATTTCAACTTAAAAAGTAACTGATATAAAATTTTTCTTTGTTGACCTAAGTAGGAATTGACTTTAAAAAAAAAAAGTTTTTATGTTTCTTGTTTTTCTACTTGTGCCACAAATGTAAACCTTTTCCAAAAAGATTGCGGGAAAGCTTAATATTCCTTTCGTCTTTTTTTTTTTTTTTTTTTCGTGTAGATTAAGATATTAAACCTTAAATTGCTAAACATCCGTGCTTGTAGTGAGTAGCATTAAATTTGGCGATAAATAAAAAAATCATTCTTTAAAGTTTATTTAATTTGTTTGTTATATTATAAAGTACAACAATTCTTGTTGATTGTAGAAATATATACATAAAAAAACTTTCAAAATTTCATAATAAAAATTGGGACTAAATTTTTTAAGTATTTTAAAACTATCAAAAATTTACCTGAAAAGAAATGTTCTTAAATATTTCTCAACATTAGATATTTATTTTTTTTTTCTTGCTGTCATCCACCTACACTTATGCAGGCGCCTATCATCCACCATCTTGCTTTAAATATTCCTCTCAAGGAAACCTCATACTTTCGGCAGCCGTCCACTTTCTCTTCGACGGCCGATGAGTTCTTATTACCTTAAGTGGTTTCTGGTGTTGGCAGCTTGTAGTCTAAACACAGGACTCGATGTAATGATTGATTCCCCTCAGACCAACTCACTTCTATTGAGCACGGAGAAGGGAAGAAGAACAAGAATTCCTTCAGACCCGAATGATTTATGTCCAGGGATATGAAAAACAATTACGCGCCTATTCTTGTGCTACTCGAGTTTAAGAATGGGACGTTTGGAGTGGTTTGTCTGTCTCACTTTCCGTTTTTACACTAATGAATGTTTGGTATATTTGAATGTTAATGTATTTGCATAACATTATCAATTAATTCATTTAACGATCTTATGCAGTAATTTCTATACAGTCAATGTTGTGCAGTCAATTAATTCATTTGACAATTAATTCATTTAACTGATTCAGTCATCACAGGAGGATTTTTAATTAATCTACAACTTTTAACTGAAATGACTATTGAGTCGTTGCAAATAGCACTACAAAATTTTTTTTTGTTTTATTGAAATGAATATTGAAAAGGAATTTGATGGACAAGATTTTCAAAGTGATAATCCCCAGAGGTGATACAATAGCGCAATCTAATCACAAAGCTGTCAGTTACAAATTCAAGAATTTCTTTTTTAATGGTTGGCAATAAGCCAGTAATGAACCTTGTGAAGCTATTAAGATCTTTTGGCTTCTCCTTGCAAATCACATCTTACATATGACGATAGAAATCCAATTGAATCATATCTAGTGAATGAAGTGGACAATGCAATGCACAATTATAGCTGTTTGGATGTTGACTCGATAACTCCAAATTCACTGTTTTTTGGTGTCAAACCTACTGCGTGTTCTATGAGGAGGCATACCATCCTGCATTAACCGATTTTCACCAATGTTCATACCCAAATTATGTATTTTGGGGAAAAAGGGCTGTTTCTGCATTATATCTTACCTTATCCTCAGCTCATTCCACATAAAGGACAATTTTTAGCAATAAAAATTGGTCAACCTTCGGTTGAATAGGACAGTTTGAGAGACAGTTTCAAAATGACTTGGAAAGGATACGAAAAAAAAATTATTTTATGTCCTTTCTCACTAAATGCATTCGTAACGCCATCTAGTCAGTCTCTAAGAAATTATTTCAATCGAAATTTGTAAGTTAAATAAGATATATATATGTTTAGATAAATATGGAAAATATAAACCGAATCATCTATTAGTGCCATCTTCTGTTTGAAGTATTAAATATTTTGTTTAGATGAGTCTGTGGATTTTATGTTCAGTCAAAATTGGATTTGCTTTTCATCTGAGATAGAATAAAAAAATAAGTAGAATTTAAAAAAAAAAAAAAAATAATTAAAAATTTCGAATTTAAATAAAGCACATTCTAAAACTTTTGAAATTTTATTCTATAATTTAAATACAAAAATACAGTAAATTCTGTGTTTTTTACTTTTAAAACATAGCAATGTTTTTAATGCTTAAAATATAATTTTTATGTTTTGAACTTATGTTTAAGGTTACCGAGCACTTTTACACAAATCAGTCGGCACGAAACCACAGTTATGTAGCAAATGCAGCATTTCCCGATATACACTACAGAAGCCTTACACCAACTTTACATACAGAAGATTGACCCACAGTTTTAACAGCACTTTTTGTGGAATGGCTTAAGATATGAAAGAAGAGGATTCGCAATCTTCTTCCTTGAGCTCATTGGTTTCTAATCCTATGATTGAACTTCAGTTGTTGATATATGTTGCTCTAGATTGGAAATTCAATGCGTTATTTACCAGATAATTTAGGACGTTTGATGATCAGATTCGGAATTTACTTTTTCTTCTTTTAAAGCAAGAGTTTATCTTAGATCTAGATCTTTATTATATTATGAAGTTCATTAAAATTGTTTCATTTTTTTACCTTCTTAAAACAAAAGAAATTCATGAAGCAATATGTTAGTTAGTCTTATTTATAATCGTTTATGTAAAAATGTAACATAATTGATTAAATGCCATTTTATTTTTGCCTTTATTTGATTTTAAGAAGAAATGATTATGACTGTTTGTATTGATAGTCTTTAGATTTGATTAGGAATTAGATTGAAGAGATTTAACGTGAATCGGAGCGGTCTTTGAAGGCCATCCCTGACGATGACCTTTTAACATGCATTGAGGATTGGAAAAAAAGTTGGCTTAAGTTCATTGTGTCCGGAAGAGATTACATTGATTACAAATTTGGAAGAAAAAATAAAGAGTTTTTGAAAAAAAAATTGTTTTTACTTTTGGGGCACAGTAGTAATATATTAAATGGGAAATATATGCATTTTGATGCAAGAACTATTTAGAAGAAATATCATTTTAAATCATACTTCAATTGTAACTATGAGTGACACTGTATAATTTCTTCTTTTTGTACAACAAAAAAAATACAATACATATTGCTACACATTTTAGATAAATCGAAAGAGCAGACTTTAAAAATGAATTTGCATTGACAGAAATGACACTCCTATTAAAAAATTTTCAAATAACTTATGACATTCAAACAGACACAGATTAATATTTAACGTTTCAACCATACTATGCACCTATGAAAAACAGTCTGCTTAATGTTCCCTAGTAAAACTTTCTGCACGAGTGTTTGCATCATCATTCTTAATGGAAAAAAGTCACAGTCAGCATTTCCAAAAGTCTTTTAAAATTAATGTAAATGACTGACACACTCGGCAAAGAGTCTAGACATAAAGACATTGCCTCAGTTATAAAAAAGAAGAAAGAGAACATAAATGTAAAAAACAACTGAATAATGTTTCTAAAGACTGTGATGATATCGATCAATGAATTGTTGACATGTTATCATTTTCTACTTTAGCATACATATTTGACGGAATATAGAACAGAAAATTTGCAGTCTGATGCTATTTCAGTGTACATAACATAAATATTTTGTTCTATGTAATGTTTATAAGTATGTTTTTATATTTATGTCATGAGATATTTTTACAAACATCAAAATCTGCATATTCAATAACTTGAAGATTGTGTTGTTTGTATTGTAAATATTTGAATTTGTATCTGTGACAAAATATTTTTTTACAAAACAAATGTTTCTTCATTTTTTTTTACCCTTTGTCAAGATATCATTATTAATACTGTATATTCTTTTCAATAATACTTACAACTTATTCTTTTTGTTTTTCCAATAATAATATACACTTCAAAAGTAATATACATTTTTTGTTGAGTAATGAAAAATATATTGTTTGGTATTTTGGTCACTGTCAATTGCAGTCATTTGAAATCAAATGATAAATCGGTAAGAACCATTGGGATATGTGTAATGAGTACATCTTCACTTTTATTGTTACAGATAATAATTGTCGCTTCAACCACATTTGGCTTTAGTTTTTTCATTCGAAGTCTGGTATCTGAATTTCGAAGGAACACTGTCGGTGAATCAACTTTCAAAGTGAGTATGTGAGATGGCAACTCAATTGGCTTATTGACAGCTTGATTCTCATGTACAACTGCGTCAACAAGGGCCTTAATGGCCGAGTGGTGCCAGGTACCTCAGGTTTCGGTTCGAGTCCCGGCGGTGCCATGGATGTATGGATGTTTGTAGTGGTTCGGAATCCCTTTTAAACCGTAGGTCCCAGTCTAATATGATCGTTGAACGTTGCGGGGGCATTGTTACTCCGCGTCCGTGGCTTATCTTCAAGTTACACGCGCCCCCTGAATAATGCAAAATGAGTAACGTCTGTGCAGTGCTTGCCTTAAGGCATCCAAGACAGCTCTCTAAGTGCTTGCCAGCTGAATTAGAAAAAAAAACTGTGTCAGCAAACTAGTATTTCATAGGGATATTTCAATTGAATTTGATAATTTATTTTGTGAGTATGTTTATTCTTCGGAATTAAGCTTGCACGTTCGTAAAAGCAATCATGATTCTTGAAAAATGTTTGAAATGTTGTCGAATGACATTTTTAATCGTCGGTTGCCTTTGACAAATATCAAATGAAATATATATACTATATTCACATGTATATAGCGTATAGTATATATATCCTATATAGGTATAGTAGGATATAGTGTCCCATGTTAAGCTATTAATCTATTACTCGATCAGTGTCCATGGTGTGCGAAAGATTTCTTGTCACATGTCACGCTCTTTAGATGTTTCCGCACATTTCGAAGTAACTGTTCTAAATAGAAACGCGTAATAATATTGTTTCTAGCTCTTCTCTTGTTTTAACTCATGATTTCTTAAACAGTTTGCTTCTAAACAAATGTTACGCTGAATGGGTGTTACTACCATTCATCAAGGGTTCATCTTTATTCCGATTATACGGTTTTTGTTACGGTTACGGTGGAATTTCTGACAACTGCTCTCTATGCTTATATTCGTTTGAGGCGTAACTTAAAAAGGAAACACAGATTTGTTGCCACATGCATCTGTCAAAAGTAAAGATTGTTTTATTTTTCAAAAACAAAGAAAATATTACAGTAGATAACTATAACAAATATATTATAACGTCATTTTTAATTAAAACAAGAACTTATTACCATCATTTCTTAATTCTGGCTCCAAAACATTGTTTTGGTGTAAGCAATAAACAATAACAATCACAGAGCAATTAAGAACTTTAAAAAATGCCTTGCTTTTAGTTAATCACAAGTCAGCTAACGATACAGAATCGTCACTTTGAAGGGGCTCTGTTGTGGTGGTTTACTGTTTTTCTCAATTAAAAAAGAACTGTTTACTATTTTTTTTTCTGGTGTCTGAACAATTTTTTTCTCATGAATGAAATGTGATTAAAATTTCACGATTCACAGTCAATCGTATGTAACATACGTCCTTCCAATAATATATATATTATATATATATTATATATATATATATATATATATATATATAGATATAGATATATATATATATAACCCATAAGCTCCCTTTGAACCAGTTGACTTAATAAAGAAAAGTAATAGCATGTATTCTGCACCTATGGCATACATTTTTATAGTATAAGGTAAAAAGACGTGTTTATGTATAGATTTTAGAAAACTGAATTCCATTACAAAATCAGTTTTTGAACGTCTGCCCGGAATCAATACAATGTAATACAAAAGTATGTTCGACAATTGATTTAGCTTCAGAGTTTTGAAATAGCCCTATTCATCGTTATGAAACAGAAAAATTAATATTTTCAACAAATTTTGGCCTTTGTTAATCTTAAGTTTCTCCCTTTGGGTTTCAAAATGCCCCTGTTATTTTCAATAGAATAATTAGGAGCTATTTAAGTAAACATAAAATTGATTTTGTTTGCAATTATTTCAACGATATCGTTATCTTTTCTCTCTCCAAAAAAAAAAAAAAAATGAGCCATTTGAAAGAAATTTTTATCTGTCAATTTCAAGTAAAAATATGTACATTTTCACAAGCAAAAATTAATATTTAATATTTCAGGTTATTCTGCAGAAAATTGGAAAGTTAACCTCTGATAATGCTAATATTGAATGTATTAAAAAATTGAAAACATCTATAAATGCAAAAGAGTTGCAGAGATTTCTAGGATTCATTAATGTATATAATTAATTTATTCTATAATGCGCACAAAGTAGATTTCCATTAAATCAATTGTTGAAAAAAGAATGCTCCTTTGCAATAGATCGTCGAGTGCCAAAAATTAATAGAAAAACTTAAATTTTGTTTAATCTCCAAGCCTTTTCTCTGGCCATTGGTACCACTGCCTTCAAGTTCGAATCCAGTCGGTGGCATGGATGTTTGTGAGTGGTTCGGAATCCACATTAAACCGTAGGTAACGATCTGTTTAGCCTAAATTGTGCACAAGATGACCGTATAGCGACAAACCAAGTCTGTTCTACAAATATATGATCTCAAAAAACCATGTTATGTTTAAGTTGGTGCATGTAAATATCAAGTTAGTGGTATTTTGAAACAGCCAGATGTTTCTGGAATTCTACATTTCCATCGCATTCCAGTCGTGATATTTAAGATTATAAAAAGAGTTATGCAATCAGAGAATTGAGCGTTTGGCGAATTTAGATAATCTTGATAAATTTTATCATCACCTCAATGCCTCAAAATATGTCATAGATACTGACCATGCGGCTTTTGTTGGTTAAAAATGCAAAAAAGGTGTACGTTATTTCGCTGAACTTTAAAAATATGTTTATTATGAAGTAAATTAACAGAAGGGTTCCACCAATATTGAAGCTTATATGTTGTCCAAGCGTCTTAACTCATTATTCTCATGAATTTATTAAATATTGATAAATTTAAATAACAGCAAAAAATTTGAAAATGTTTGCAGAAAAAACTATCATGATGTAAATAATATTATTGTCTTGAAAGAGAAAAGCCTACACAAAATTGTCGCTTCCGTGTCATTAAGCCTAAAATTATTACAAAATACTCATGGATAATTTGGACACCAAGAAGTACAAAAAATGATTAACTTAATTTCACCTCAGTATTATTAGACCCATTTAACTGAAAACATAAAAAAATTTGTAAAGAATTATGAGATATGGCCAATTCAATAAGAAATGGAAATTTAAAAGATTCAAAAACTTTTAATATGTTTTAAGTTTGTCTGTCGATGGAACTTTTATTCAAAAAGTTCCATCGACAGACAAACTTTTTTTTTCTAATGCAGTTGACAAAGCGACAGACAAACCTTTTGAGTATATTTCTGTCGACACTGTTGGTGGTCTTAATTATTATAATTATACAAAAAATGTTTACGTGATATAATTGTTCATGCAACAAGCTATTTTTGGACTTTTCCTTTCAAAACTGTAACTACTGAAACTTAAACCAATTGCTTGAAACAAATTTTCCAAATTCGATTCCCAGAAAAAATATTAAATGATAGAAATACTCTTATCTCGTCAGGCTTAGAGATTTTCTTAGAAATTACAAAATCAGACAATTATTAACTACTTCTCATCATCCGCAGACTAATGGAAAGACAGCGTGATAATCACTTCTTAGTCTGTCCGTCGACTTAAATATAAAGTCAACTCTTCATCAACTAGTCACCTCATCCTTGCACAAAATTGTTGGAATAACTAGTCAGAGAATGTGACTTTTTAAAACTTTTTTTTTCAGTTTTTAACTTTTAACTGAAATCACATTTTAACTTCTTATTCAGTGATAAAATTTTCTCCAGTTTATTTGATGTTTGGTAAAGTACGTTAAGATTTACCTCTAAATCACAATAACTATCCTTCAGTTGATGAATCTCAGAAATTAGCCAAGCAAAGAAAACAATAGCATATCATAACAAAAACAAAATTTGATATGATGTTGATTTTACTCCAACTTCGTTTGCACCGGCTGACATTGTGATATAGTATTTTTAAAATTCCATTATTCTGACACCCAAAAATTAACTTCACCTTATTCTTGCTTATATACAATAGGTAAAAACTCATTAGAAGTTTAATTTGAAATTGATAAACAAAATCAACAGTCTGGCAGACCTACAGAATTAGTAAAGTCTTCAAAGTCGAGATACTTCTACTCTCCCGATATATTTAAATTGTATCATGAAGAACAATTTCTGACTACAACTTGAGTCAATTCTACTTTCTGTGAAATACTATATTTATCGTGCAACAAGAAATATTGATGTTAAAAAGCTTAAAAAAAAGATTAAAAGCCACATATTGCTCATCCAGCTAAAAACTATTTAAAAAGGAAGAACTAGGAATAGTTACCCCACCAGGCATGTTGAGTAGACATTGCACCTTCAAACTACAATTTAGTTAGATCGATGCAGTCGGCCCTTTTTGAAACAAAGTTCACTTCTTACGAAACTTTCGAAATTTGACTGAATAATTGGACCGCCTCCAAAGAACCGAAATTTTACAGACAGTGAATCTCTAAATTGCCTGAAATATGGGCGAGGTTGTAACTATAGAAAGAGTATATCTTCAAAAAATTTATATTTCATTATATAAACCTTTTTTTTTTATTCATCGGAATAAGTGCTGATTCATATTTATACAAAAATATACACATTACATATAAAAATGTGTGTGTTTATCATGGCTTATAGCTATAGCCATTTCAAAATTGCTTTTATACTTATTGTCTGTTATATTTTTCTTTTATTATAAATTTATAATTAGGAAATCTAAGGACAGGAGCTTGTTGAATATATATTACCAAACAAAACATCATCCTTTTCAATTCCTTGTATTAGCTCACACTATCCCTATATATATATATATATATATCTTGTTCAAATTTTCAATCGTTACTAAAATACTTTTTATTCATCCACTCACGTTCAAATACATTTTTTTTAACTTGTAGTGGATGACACTGGATGTTAATACACTTTTTTCAAATATTAATGCAATAATTAAATTAAATTAATTAACTTTAGTTTTTTTAGATTTAAGTTGCATATATTTACCAATAGATGGCGCCAGATAAACTTAAAAAATGAAAAAAAGTTATTTATAAAGGACTTTCTGCAATAGAGTGAAAAAAAAAAGTAGGAATTTACTTCATTTTTTTTCTTTTTTTTTTATATTACTTGCTTTATGTCAGTACGCGGATAGGTAGTTTATAATAATATCCAATAACATAAAATGTAATAAATCCACTAAAATGAAATATAATAATATCCTCTTATATAAAATATATTTATATGCATAATCAAATAGTATAGTTTCAAATAAATAAATATATTCAATAAAAATAATTTACACTGCAAAATTAAATAGATAAATATGTAGGACTTTTGTAAATATAAATTTAAAAGCATTTCTTATAATTACGTCCTGATCAAATAATCATACATTTATTCATTATTTGAGAATTTATCTAGTAAAACCAATAAAAAATTGCTGAAATAATTCATTCTTTGAATTTTATAAAGAATATCTTCCATTTATAAATTTATAAAATACATATATAAATAAATGTCATTACTTTCTTGAAAATGAATGAAATTTTAAAACTTATTCCATTTTCAAATTTAAATATCTTTCAAAATCATAAAGGATTTACGATGGCTTTTGTGTAATTGTTAATAACGGAGAAAATATTTTAAATTATTCTTTAGAAAGTAATTTATATATCGCATTGCATATAAATAAATAAATATATATGTATATAATTGGAGAAGAAACCAATTTTTTTATCGAAAAAAAAAAGCGTATTTTATTAAACTTTGATACTAAAGCAAATAATGACGTAGAAAATAATTTCATTCCTATGCTGAACTCTACATTTCGAAATCATTTTCTTTATCACATAATTTCAAGGAAATATGACATTTATCATCAAAATGCATTAAAAATGTTTGAAAACATGAAGAAACCAAATTATTCAAAAGTGCAGCATATACTAAGCAGCATTTATTTTAACTTTTTGAATAATTTTAAGTAAAATAATGTTGGGCTTTCAATGTCATTTACTTTAGATTTAATTCTAATTTTAAACGAAAAAAATAAGAAAACAATTCTGTTTATAAAATTAGACAAATATACATAATTAAGAATTATGTTCTAAAATATATTTAAAATCAGTAATTAAATTTATTTGAAGAATAAAAATTTTTAATGTGTTTTGGGTTAATTTTTTTGGTTATTTCAAAATAATGTCTTGCATTATAAGTCAAGTATGTATAAAAGTTACTTAGTTTCATCTATAAATGTGTATATTATACTAGGCAAAAAAAGAGGGAACAAATTAGCAAATTAAAAAAATGAAGAAAATTAAGAATTAATAACTATTTCATAAGCAAATTATAAAAAAATATAAAAATATATTTAAGTTGCTATAAATATGCTGTTCTATATATACAGGTTACGATAAATTATCTTTATTAAAGCAAGATAATTTATCACAAGAACTAAATAAATGACTGATATAGATATATCATGGTGAATGATGAATGTAAAATTAGATAAATGTGTTATATTTTACTTTCAAATATCCCACAAGTTATTTTATTCATGTAGTTTAGGCACGTTCATGATTATACATAATTAAAATTGTTAAGTTAACTTTTTTCGTTTTGAAAAATGAAAACATTTTTACAATGAATTCTAAATAACAAAAAAAAAAATTAAAAAACAATAACAAGGTGTTTATATTTTTAAAACTGCTTGTTTCTTTTTCAACTTTTATAATATCCCAGATAATAATAATTTATTAATAATAATAAATAAATAATAATTTAATTATTATGCATGATTATATAATTAAATTTAAATGTACATTTAAATTCGTCGACATTATTTACATTCATAAAGTTTGGTATCTCCAATTCAATTCATTTTTTTCTAAGAAGAAAATTTGTTATTATTTTTTTAATTTGTAATAATATAAGTTCCTGCGTTTCAATTCCCATAATTAAATAAATTCTACATATATGAAAATTGCTAAATTATTTTGATTTTTAATTAATTTAAAATTGAATAAATCTGTTTAGTGTTTTTTAATTGCTTTATTCATTGAAATATATTCTTAGTTTGTTGATGATGGTTTTATTGATACAATGGCCTCCAAAATTAATAAAAAATCAGAAAAATCGCGATGCTCTTACATGGCCAAAATAATTAGATACTCATAACAATTATGCACCATATGTAAATAAAATATGCTACCCTAATTATAACAAAGTAATAAGTGAAGCTTTTTTCGATTAATGTGATTGAAATGCTAAAAAATATCTGCAGTTTTTAAAAGTAAAGTATTCGTAAAGAAATTTTAAAATATTCCTGCTTTAGATACATGCATTCAACATTATATATTTGCGAAATATTCATGAAATGCCACTAAAATAACAGAAGAACACCAGAATTAGTTATATGTGAACAGTTTGATTAAAAGTCAGCCTTTCTGTTATTCATAAGCAGTAGTACGTATTTCAAAGTACGTTTCCCGTCGTACGTTACAAAATAATCTTCAACGAGGTAATGTCTGGGAATATTTACAAGTACAGATTCCTCAGAAGACTACTTGGAGCTAAATGCAACATGACGGCCACACCAAACAATCTCAGTTGAATCTACAAGAAATGTATCCAAATTAACTGTGCTCAGAGAGCTTCGTGAAGTAGGTATGTATGTAGGACCTCCAGCATTACATGTAGCATTGTCACACAACTCGCTACAAAATTAACAGATTCACTTCATATTTATTCCAGTTCAAATCTACACTATGTGGGAGAAAGTGACGGGACACGACACTATAACGGCATAAACCCATATTTATTAAAATTAATAGGAAGTAGGGCCTCCTTTGGCTGCGATCACAGCTGCAACCCTTCTGTGCATGCTTTTCACTAAATTAGCCATAGTAGCAACAGGAATTTCCTTCCAAATGTTTAACAGGAAGTTCCATAGTTCAGGCTTGCTTTTGGGGAGTGGGGTGCAGGCGCTCAACCGACAGTCCAATTCGTCCCAGAGATGTTCAATTGGGTTAAGATCAGGGCTCGGCGCCGGCCACTCCATGCGTTTAACGTTGTTGTTCACATACCAATCTAGAGTCCTCCTTGCAACATGGCATGTTGCGTTGTCGTCTTGATACCAGCAATCATCCATACCGTACGTTGCGCACAAGGTAGGAAGGACATGATTGTCGAGAATATCACAGTATCTATCGGCATTCATCGCACCATCAACCTTCACCAGTGGGCCAGGCCCATACCATCAATCCTCCTCCACCAAACTTTACAGTTGGGATGACACATTCGGGTAAAAGGCGTTCTCCTGGTAAACGCCATAACCAAACATGTCCATCGGAACGGAAAAGGGTAAATCGTGACTCGTCACTCCGAAGGACGCGTTTCCAGTCATCCAGAGTCCAAGTACGGTGGTCTTTGGCCCATCGAAGGCGCGCTTTCTTGTTGGTTTTCGTAATCAAAGGCTTATGGGCCGCCGAACGTCCAGTGTAACCTAACTTATGGGCCTCGATACGAAGAGTCGTGGTCGAAACGGCCACACCTGTGGCTTGTCTAAACTCATTAGCGATGTTATCCATGGATGTTTGACGGTTACTTCGAATCTCCCTGCCAAGCACCCGCCCTGCCTTCCTTGTCCCTGCTGGTGAGAACTGTAGGTCCTCCACTTCGGGGTTTGTTCTGACAGTGTCTCTCAGACTTGTAGCGACACACAACACGTGCTACAGTTGATTTTGAGCAGTTACGGAGACGGGATATCTCCTAATTGACACCTTGGCAAGATGCAATCCAACCAACACACCTTTCTCGAACTCAGACAACTCTTCCCGTGGCGACATCTTGACAAAAAACAACTCTAGTCGACTCCACAGAGTATTTATAGGATATGGCTGACACGTGATACCTATTATTGCACATATGTCAGCTGTATTGTCGACTTTTCTACTTTTCGAGTGGTGTCCCGTCACTTTCTTCCAGATAGTGTATGTTCTGTTGAGCAAATATTCAGTTAGAACTTTGCTTCAAGGAGATTTGATATGGCACAAATTAACCCGCTATTACCCCAGTCACATTCATGAATTTGACAGATTTGGTGTGGCCAGCGTATGTGAGCCAACATGTATCTCTTTAGACGATGGATTAATTTATACATCCTTCCAACAGCTCAGTTATATAGGGACTAGTTTCATGATCCAGTTATTCGCACTTATGCAAGTTCATTTGATGGTTCTTTCATCCTACAAGACAGTAATATAAAATAAATTGTGATTAATTTCACTAGCCGAGGTGCTTGGTTATGTACCGCCTTTTGAAATATGATTCCATTTTTGCCTTTTTATTATTTTATTTAAACAATAGCAGCACAATAACACTTGGCAACACACGCAAAATCAATAAAACTCTATTATCCATCTAAACATGATTTTCAATTCGGTTGATATTTTTCTTGCCACGACAGAATTTAATTCCAATAAGATAAATTCCCATAGATGCGCTTAATGATACTTGATAAGGCCCATACATGCACATGGATTCCATCCTGCAGGGAATCCATTACGCGCATGTATGGGCATTATCAAGTACCTGCAAGTTCATGTTGTGTGCTCGAGTTATCTAGAGCATTTTTCAGAAAAGGACCACATTGAGCATCTTTGGAAAAATCTAGATTATCTCTATCTTTCCTATCCTCTTCATCTTTTAGAACCTAAGAATCACCTTGATGTAGCAATGAGCTGTACTGCACCAGATTAAATGAATATCGTTATGTATGGTGCATCACTTTTGTGCTTACATTACACTGTTACATAACATTAAATTCACAATTTTACTGTTTTGTAATATTTTTTTACTGATTTATCTTTGAATCTAGGGGCCTGATTGCCGAGTAGTGGCTAGCAGTCTGGACCCCAGGTTTTCCGGTTCGAGTCTTTAACGGTTCGGATTCCACTTTAAATCGTAGGTCCTGGTCAAACAAGATCTTAGAGGGTGTGGGTAGTGTTACTCTGTGTCCGTAGCTTATCTTCAAGCTGCAGGCACCTCCTGAGTGCAATTTAATGTATACTTTCCTCCTCCTTTTGTGTTAAACGAGTAACATAAACATAAAAGACAAATGTCTAAGTGTTTGTCAGCTGCATTAGAAAAAAATCTTTAAATCTCTCAATCTCTCTAAAAAAATCTTTGAATCTGTATCTATATATATGTATATATAATGTGTGTGTATGTATACGGAGATAAATGTTTTCTTCAGTTTTTGACTCTTCAAGCAGTTGATGAAATGATAGATGCTATATTTTGGATTAAAACAATTGAAATATCTATTTAAAAAATACTCTTTTAAATATAAATACATATGTACGCTTTTATGATAATTATCAGCTGTTATTAGACATTTAAAGTGATGCTATTTAATGTATACTTTCTCTGCTCAAACTTGTTATCTAAATTAATTGAAGCACAGATTTATTTACATATATGTGTCTTTTGTACCAACGGTATAAAAAAAGAAACACTTTTTTATTCTGGAAGGAAGTTTGCTTGATTGTCATTTCGAGTAAATTCTGTCTGGAAGTCATTTTGTGGAGGAAAGCGATTTAACGGTTTATGGATAAACGATATCCGATAGTCGTTTATCAGTATTTGCCTCAATTTTTCCATACAATCGAAGCGCGTATCTAATTTCAATAGTTTTCTGCAAGAAGAGAAGAATTGTCTTGTCGGAACATCTGTAATGATGCACAAAAAATAGCCTTCAGATAATATTGAGGTGTTTGAGACATTGAAGGAATGAGGGGAAGTTTTTGTAAAATACTCGATAAATCTGCTAAAAGGGCATTTCCGCCTTTTGGTTCAAAGGAATCGTGGAAGGGTAAATCTCCCTGAGACGTTATTGTGAGTATTCATTATGGTTTATAGTATGCAAAAAAGTTTGAAGTGTCTGAAATATTATAAGGATTTGTTGTATTGGATGCCAATTATTGTTTGTATAGTGAAACTTATTTTTATAGTTATTGCCACTACATATCATACTGATTTATTGTATTTCATGCCAATTGTTGTGTGCATTATGAAACTCATTTCACAGTGATTGTCCCTAAATATCATAATGATTTACTATATAGGATGCCAATTGTTGTTTGTATTGTGAAACTTATTTTCATAGTGATTGTCACTAGATATCATAAAGATGTATTGTATCGGATATCAATTATTGTTTGTATTGGGAAAATTATTTTCATAGTGATTGTCACTGGATATTATGATTTGTTGAATTGGATACCAATTGTTGTTTATTTGTGAAACTTATTTTCATAGTGGTTGTCACTGGATATCATACTGAGTTATTGTATTGGCTGCCAATCATTGTTTGTATTGTGAAACACATTTACGTAATGATTGTCCTAAATATCATAATGATTTATTTTACTATATGTCAATTATTGTTTGTATTGTGAAACGTATTTTGATAGTGGTTGTCACTAGATATCCTAATGAGTTATTACATTGAATGTCCCTTATTGTTGTATTGTGAATCGTATTTTCATTGTGATTGTCATTACATACCATAATGATTTATTGTTTTGGTTGCCAATTGTTGTTTGTATTTTGAAAATTATTTTTATAGTCATTGCCTCAATATATCATAATGATTTATCGCATTGGATGACAATTGTTTGTATAGCGAAACTTATTTTCATAGTGATTGTCACTGGATATTATCGTGATTTGTAATATTGGATACAAATTGCTGTGGTTTGTGTAGCTTATTTTCATAGTGATTGTCCCTGGATATCATGAATTTATCGTACTTGATGCAATTATTGTTTGACATAAATTCTCTGTCTGTGGTCGGTTGTCTAAATTCTCAGTCTTTTTCCACGGTTATTGATCAAGAGAAGTCAAACATTGTTTTAAAATTTTGCCTTAAATTTTCCATATTTCACTATGGTTTTGATATCGTTGCTTTTTGTACCAAATTTACTATAAATATATATTTTAGACGGTAAGAGAAATAGGAACTTAAATAGCTATTAATATTATAAAATTCATATATAATCAAATGAAAATGCACACGTTGAATAATTCTAACAAGCGGGCTGAACAGTTCGTAGGCTGACACATAGATGGTGCTACAAGTATTAAATCCATATAATTTTTAGTTAGCCCTAACCTTCAAAAGGCACGTGTATAAATTTGACAGCTGTTGCGCTATTAGTATCTGAGTTATAGCATTTTTAGTGTTCATCACGTGCAATCCACTCGGATGACTGTCGATTGGACTCCGGTGTGAAATGATGGAGCCATGTTACCACTTTTGTTAGTTTGAATAAATGGATAAAAAGGAATTTCGTGTGTTAATGAAGCATTGCGTTTTGGCGACAAAAATACTATTGAAGCCAAGGCATGGCCTGATAGACATTATTCGGACTTTGGACCAGGAAAATCAACCGTAGAGAAGTGGTTTGCTAAATTTAAACGAGGCAAAATGAGCACCGAGGTCGATGCACGCAGTGGACGCCCCAAAAAGTCTGTTACCGACGAAAACATCAAAAAAGTCCACAAAATATTTTCTAATAACCGTAAAGTTAAGCTGATTGAGATAGCTGAGACCCTAAAGATATCAAAGGAACGTGTTGGACATATCGTGAATGAATATTTGGATATACGAAAGCTCTATTCAAATTGGGTGCCGTGCGAGCCAAAAACAACAAAGAATTGATGATTTTAAGCAGTGATTGGAGCTGTTCAATCGTAATAAACCCAAATTTTTACGTCGATATGTGACAATAGATGAAACATGGCTCCATAATTTTACACCGTAGTCCAATCGACAGTCAGCCGAGTGGAATACACGTGATAAACACTAAAAATGCTATAACTTCACTAAAAATGTTATAACTCACATACTAATAGTGCAATAGCTGTCAAATTTATACACTAGTCTTTTAAAAGTTAGGGCTAACTAAAAATTATATGGATTTAATACTAGTAGTGCTATCTATATGTCAGCCTATGAACTTTTCAGCCCCTCGTTATGTAAACTGTTAAATATGCGTTTTCAATTCATGTGAAAAAAATTTCATTGTTATACTTTGATTTTTCATTTATATTGTTATACAAAACTTTTATTTACATTTTTAATGCAATTAATATTAATTAACAAAATAATTTAATGAATTACACTAAATCGTGTGACATTATAATAAATACTGCAGCTGAATTCATATAAAAAATTTCATTAATTATAAATATTTTATTTGTGATATTTCCAATTTAATAATCATTTTAATATATATATATATTTATCGAAAAATGATTAAACTATTAATATAACTATCCATTTCATCATCTATTTATTTTCTTATTGAAATGTTTGTTAAAATTTGAAAGCAAACATTTTTTATTGTAACAGTACATCAGTTCAGCAACATCTTTAGCAATATTATGTAATAATCAACTTTTACAATAATGCTATTTTTCCAATTCCTTCTATTAGCTCACACTATCCCTATATATATATGATGTTCAAATTTTTAATCGTCAATAAAATACTTTTTATTCATCCATTCAGGTTCAATTATATTTTTTTAAACTTGTAGTGGATGACACTTGATGTTATACAGTTTTTAAAATATTAATTCAGTCATTAAATTTAATTAATTAATTTTATTTTTTTTAGATTGAAGTTACACGTATCTACCCATAGATGGCGCCAGATAAACTTAAAAAAATGAATGAAAAATATTTATAAAGGACTTTCTGCATAAAGTGAAAAAAAGTAGGAATTGACTTAATTTTTTTTTAATATTACTTATTTAATAAATCGTTAATAAATAGTTCAATTACGTATCAATACCATGTAATAAGTAACTTCTTTCAGACTTTTAATTTTATCTCTTCATTTAAAATTTAAGACCCTTTAATGAAGCAGCATATCAGCCTTACTGAAAATACTTGCAATCCGTTTTTCATGTCACTTTACATTCTTTACCGATTCATTAACTATAACTTAAGATAATGAATGTTTTGGTTAAAGTAAGTAAACACAGCTTGAATATATCTACTTAATTTTAATGTATAGATAAATTTATAAATCAACATTTATTGACGCAAGTTCTTACAAATATAGCTAATTTCTTCATTGCATTAATTAGTATACTTCTATAACTAATTATGTTTCTCTTCATTGATTCTTGTAAAATAATTAATTGAATAAATCTGGGGTTTATTTCTTTTCAATGAAAAAAATAATAATAATTTCATTAATGAATTATTCTTTAATATTAATTAATTAATTCTCTTTTTTTTTTGCTATGTAATTGATTAGTTCGTTGTAATAATTAGGATACTTTTCATTAACACATTAAATGTTTCCCTTGAATAATTAATAACTATCTTCAGAATATGTATGCATTTTGCTTTCTATGTTCAATGTTAATGTATATTTATATTAATAATGATTTAAAAAACATTTAATATTTTTTTGTAAAAATGTAATTAATGGAAATTGCTTTTGTTTCATTTTGTATGATATGTGATTCTTTCAGTTAAAAATAAAAATGCACTGTATAAAAAATACAATTAAACAATTTACAAAAATGTTTTACTTTTTAGTCAAAAATTAATAAATAAACAAATATTTTACATTATATATTCGTTACACAAACATTTGTCTTATTATTTATGTTGATCAAATTCTAAGATGAATAACACACAATGTCATAATATTTAATTAATATAAAAAACAATAGTTTTTTTTCAGTCTGTATCAAGCTATGATCAAAAAACAAAATATAAAAAAACTGAAAGGAAATAAACACTTAGAAAATGCTTTAATATGAAAATTCTTACACTGCGTTTCAATGCTTGCGAATAAAAATTTTATAAATAAAAATACCTCTCGCGTTTCAGGGAAATTTGATCATCTCTAGTCACCATCACAACTCAAGTATGTCAGAGATTTATGTTGCAAACGTTTTTCAGTTGATAAAGGTACATTTAGTAGCATTATTGTATGCTTATATTATTTACCTAAATCAAATAAAATATTTCCATTATATACTTATCTAAAAAAATGAAAGGATTATTATTCTCGATTTTACAAAAATGAGATTTTATTATTAAAATTTTTTCCTAAAAATATCGTCAATAATGTTATTTATTTTATTAAGCATAATGCATTTATGACTAAATATAAAAATTACAATAAGAGAAACAAAAAATATGTATCATGTTTTGAGATAATTTGCAAATGGATTGACAAAGCTTAGTTGGTTTCACACCTAATCGAGTTTAACCTGCAATGAGTTCAATAATTTTTGATTTACACATGTATCAATCATTATTGCTTATTTCGGATATGTCTTACCACATCAAATAACGACTTTTCAAGCCTTAAAATAACATAGAGATATGCATCAAAAATCAAATTTCTTAGATACATTTTATGTTATTTTTAAATAGAACGGTACAACATTTTACCTATACTGTAATAAATGATATGTTTAATCGAAATATTATAAATTTTAGGATAAATTCCTATCCTTTCCGCAATTGTGAAATGTTTGACGACCTTTATTATATATATATATATATATATAATAGTATTGATAATATTTTAAATCTTCAATGAATATTTTTTTTAAACTATAGAAAAGCATATCTGTATTTTAGAAGTATATTTATTATTTTTTAAACCTTCGAAATACAATATTTGAGCAAAATGCTCTTTTATTCTGTGAAAACGTTACAATTGTTTTACATGTTGATTAAGATAAATTGTTCTCAATATATTAAAGTTCTGATTTACCATTTCAACATTAAATACTTAATGGACATATATTTTTAGAATAATTTCTTCCAGCTTAGAAATTTTTCAATAAAAAAGATGTTTTATTTAAATTTTAAATTATAATTTCGTGCGCAAGTAAGGTTTAGTTTGTCGCTCTACAGTCATTATTTGCGCACAATGGCAGTTTAGGTAATATAGTTTAAAATGGATTAGGAACCACTAACAAACACTCATTCCACCACCAGAATTCGAACCTGTACTACCAAAATGCAAGAGCATCAGCCACTTGGTCATAAGGCTGCTTAATTGCAACACTTTGTGTAGAACATGAGAAGTAACATTCAAACAGCATTCATTGTATCCACTGGAATAACATTCAGTGTAATCGTAATAATTTAAGAAATGCTATCAAAAATTGTTATTTTGTTGCTATGAAACAGTGAAATTAGACAATTTTAGTAATAACATTTAACAAACGTGAATTTATTATTCTCTATATCAAATACAAATTTTCTCCGATTAAGAATCTAAGTAACTCTCTGACTAAAAGTTGATTAATATGGTAAGTCAATAACGGAAGACAGGAAGGAAATCAAATCCAACAGCAGAGGCACCCCACATTATCCTATTTCACAAACTGAATTAACTCGCGATTCAATGAAACGAACTAGAAATCCATACTTCTAATTTACTCATTCGATCGGAACACTCACTTCCGCGACGAAAGAAAGAAGATAAATTTTAATTTATTATTTCACAAAATTAATGAACGAGGATTTCCATTTCCAACAAGAACCTGAACTGGATTTTAGAACAGGCTAGTTAACTTGCATAAGGAATTACTCAATTAACGCTTATGTGTACGTTTTTTTATATATATTATTCACATACCTGGAGTCCTCCTGTAATTATGTGTGGGGCGAAACGAAATGAAATAATGGCAAAGAAGTCATTCAAAAGCTGAAGTTTCCAATTACTTGAAAAACTTCCTCATCGCGTGAAGTCTTCTTCAAACGTGTGTTTTAATTAACTGCCGACGGAAAGTGCGCCGGATTACGCGCCGTCCGGGAAAGGCAGCTGCAGGAACTGTTAATAACAGACCCCGGATAGATCCGGTTTACTTTTAAGTTTTGCAACATAATCGCGTTTGACTAATTGAATGGAGCTCGGTAAACAAATTAAATAGAAATCGAAAGCTGCTCTGGGTGGAACAGAATGTGGAATATGACTTTGCGAAAGAGGAATAGTTTTCTCACCAAAGCATGATGGCTTCAGGGTTTCAGTTGCAATGATATTTGGTTTTGGAAAGAATAATGACATATTAAGGATGTAAATTATTTTGGTAGAAAATTTCATCTTGTACATTTATAATATTACATGCTGTTTTTTTTTTTCAGAATTCTGGCTGATTTAAACCGGCATTTTTCCTCTAGAAAGTAATTTATGTAGCAGATTCAGTATTACCTAGGATGTACAATAGGGATGATTTATATTGAAAAATCTTAGTTTATTACACAAATTTAAAATATGTTTGTTGTTCTTACCTATCTTGGATAACAGTTTTATTTACAATCTAACTCGTACACGAAGCCCATGCAGCACTCTTATGCACCCTATTCGAATAATATTTACCTTACTTATTTTAATCAATTTTTTTCTTAATATTCTTTGAAATGTGGACTATGATTTTATAACCCCGTTATTTTCATTATATCTTGTTACGACTCATGATCTACATGCATTTTTAACATTTGTCGTTTTTATTTACCTCGTTCTTTGCTTGATAATTAGTTTGTGTCACTTGATTAACTCTTTGTACTTGTTTTTGAATTTTTTAACAATATTAGTATTCTGACGCAAATGTTTGTAGTGAATTGTGTTCCGTATCTCAAGTAAAGCAGATTGAGTTGAGTTGAAGTTGCGCTTTCGTTTGAGCAAAACATTTTTTTTTCGTCTGATTCTGTTTGACACGTGGTAGATGTACTATAGTTTAGCATTTAGGATTCAATCAATGGGGTTGCTTCTATAACATCTCTAAAAGTAAAAGTCATCTGAGGGGTTGATCCTGATAAGTACCAATGCTATTCAGTACTAACTACTAAGATCTTGATGAGTATAAATATCGTTGAATTAGATTGATATAGAAATTTTATAAATACTACTATTAAAATTTAACTTAATAAATTTTATTCACACTGTTTTTCCTTGTTGGGGGAGAGGTGTGAACCATGTCCGAAACTTTTTATTATTTCATCATTTCTAATATAATGAGCCTTAACCTCTCAGAATCAGCTCATAATTATGAGCGTGTCACTGGGCTTCGAGGGCTTTCAAACATAAGGTTCATTTAAAGAAGTCACTCAAATACGCAACCGATGTGATCGGGCAGCAAGGAAAACAAGCACCGAGTCGTTTGAAATTCAACCACTTTCTTGGAATGCGGCTAGTATTTTTCAAGGTCGAAGGTCCGAGGTCCAAGGTCGTCTTCCGAACCGGCGGCATATATCCATAACATGTCTTATCATTTGAACATTGCCAGAGAGTTCTATTTCCTTTCGGAAGATTCACTTCACATAGGTATTTTCACATGCTATAACCGTCTCAATAAACTTCCCCTCCGCCAGTAATGCAATTCCGCAGACTTGACCGCCTACGCTTACAATTTTCGATAGACTCAGCCAATTAAAACACCGCAGAAAGATGTTATATTCTTTCGCAGCTGCGGCAATGGACTTGTTTCCGGCTCGCATCCGGTGAGAGCTAGAGGTCTTCATATACAAAACATGTCGATAGACGGGCACAAAATATACAAACACAGCATATGAAATATGCAATGATTAACAACAATTTTCTCTTAATACAAACACATTTATAAATATACAATAGAACATATATCCACACGACAGAAGCATAAAATTTTTAAATAAACTTCTGAAACACTTTATAACCCGGAAATTGAAAAACTCTTTTGAAAATAAAATATTCGATAAACTAAGATTTGATAAAGCGTATACTGTATCACTAATTAAAAGAATTAAAATATTTTTTTATCTGCATCGAAATTTTCAGTAACCAGATCTTGATGTCATTGTTAATTTTAATCGAATACAATTTTGTAATTGCTCATGTTTAGATATAATAAGAAACAGCCTAGAAAACACCTATTTTTTTCCTGTGGTAATAATTGTGTTAAAATATCAGGTTTTTAAATTGAACCATATTTATGTAAAAATTTGTCATGTAAATTCATAATGAAAATAAATTCTTAAAAAAATAATAAAATCCTGATTAAAATTTGTCATGTAGTTTCAAGATTCATTACTATGTAATTATTTTTAATAATTTTAAAAAGATTAATTATATGAAGAAGATTTAATGTTAAGCCAAAATTCGACTGTACTTAATAAAATAATATAATAAAATTCATTTTAACTGTATAAATAAAATTCATTTTAACAAATACTGAAAATAAAAGCTCGCTATCAGAAAGAAAGTGCATATCAGGATTCTGTGTTCTTACAAATTAAAATCATATACATTGAATGCAGAAAATGGCGTGTTTTAAGTCACACGAACTTTTTCCTATAAAACATCAGAATACAATGAACAAAATAATAAAAATAAATATTAAAAACAACAACGACAATGACACGCAAACTTACATCGAAATCAAAAATATCGATTTATGAAGACTAACTATTTTGGATACCTGATATTAAAAAGCTCCAACTGCAAGAAAGCATCACATTGTAGAAGATGGCGAATCTCTATGATTTGAAATGCTGAAATAAAACTCAACATTTCAATATGTAAATATTTATTGAACGATGCACTGAATATTTGAAAACTTTGCTTTTTCCAAAACATCCTTTCAATCAGAAAAATATTTTCATTTTCTAGATCCGAGAATATTGCATTTGAAGGAGAGCAACAAGAGAAGGTCAACATCATTCGCATTGTTATTGCAACGAATTGAACAACATTAATCTTGAAAATTTATCTAAGCAAAAATTGGAGAACTTTAAAGACGAAATATATTTGCTGAGATACTGCACTTTATTTAATTTGAAATAAATTCTTAGTATAAGATTTGTTTCTGCAAATACAAGTGACATAGTAATGTATTTATTATAAAGGTGTTTTTTTTTTCAATTTTAATATATATTGTCTTGGATTTCAGTAGATTATCCCAAGTATTCAATCTATGATGACTTTTTTTACCATCTTTTTCTATTAATTTCCACCTATAATATTCTATAATTTCTACCTATCTCATTCTATTAATTCACTTTGGCTTATAAAAAACTAATTTTTAATTCCCTCTTATTATGTTTCAGTATGAAATAGAGCGTTTTAGTATAAATGATTCTAATGTAAATACATTATCGTTAAAAACAGCGTTACAATTAAAAATCACGAACGCTGTTTTAATATAATACAAAATTATAATATATATATATATATATATTTTATGTAGTAATAATATAAACTTTATACTATAATCATTTAATTTTTATAAAAAAAAATTTAAAAAATTATACTGTGCACGATATATTAATATGACATTTATAAATATGGCAAAATATAGAAATTTAATGATTAACTCTATTTTGATAGAAAGCCTAAATATTTAATTGCAATATCGTGCAGTTGACATAAATGTGTTGAATGATAAAACTATTTCTTTTTAAGCCTAACATTTCAGTTCTGTAATCTGATGTAGGAAACAACTATCATATGAAGAGATATTAGATTTATAACCTGTAAAATTATTCTAAAATAAACCTCCACCAGAACGGAATTATTTGCTTTCGATCTAAACTTGAAAGTCGTTCATTTGTTGGTTTCGATAGCATAACTTGGACATTAAAACCGTCACCATAAACCATCTTAGAAGAGAAAGGCTTAAAAATGGTTCACTGAGATTAAGTGACAAGATTAGTTGCTATGATACCATTGACGTCATAAGTAAGTACTCAAGTTGTTTGCAAAGATGGTTTAACCAATTATTCTGGCAAATTTGATTCGCAACTTGCAAATTGAGAATTAGAAAGTGTATTTTAAAATTGAGTAGGTTTATGAAGCATTGATAATATTTTTTTTAAATGTAAAATAATAATCTGCAATAGGGTAAAGTTTAAAATTATATAGATTAAGTACTTTATAGTGATCGAAAGCTATACATATTTGCATAAGATATTAAATTTTCTTATATATATTAATTTCTCTTTTAGCGAGACTTTTAAGATCTTTAGCGGGATATATGAAAATTCGGTTTCCATTCTTTATATAATATTGTCAACTTTAAAACAATCGATTAATGTTGTTCAACTGCTATTTAAAATATAGCTGCCTGATGGTCAATTTGCTAGCGCTCTGGCCTTTGGTACCACAGGCTCCGTTCGCACAACAGTGGTTTTGAATCCACTTTAAACTGTGGGTCCCTGTCTGTTTAGCCCTGATGTGCACAAGATGACCATAGAGTGACAAACCAAACCAATTATAAAAAAAAAATTCAGAGTTTCTATTTGACAGGCTGCTTGAATATATTATTTATTTCTTTACTTGTATCACAAATGTAGACCCTTTTCAAAAAAGTTGTATCTTCATTTTTTTTCGTATATATTAGGATGTTAAACCTTAAATCACTAAACATCCGTGCTTGTAGTGAGTAGCATTAAATTTGGTGATGATTTAAAAAAAAATTTAAGTTCTTTAATTTGTATATTATATTATAAATTACAACAATTCTTGTTGATTGTAGAAATATATACACCAGAAAAACTTCCAAAATTCCATGAAAAAAATTAGGCCTAATTTTTTTAATTATTTTAAAACTGTCCAAAATTTACCTGAAAAGGACAGACCTTTCTTAAATATTTCTCAACATTAAGTATTCATAGTTTTTTTTCCTTTTTTGCCATCCACCTACACTTATGCAGGCGCCTATCATCCACCATCTTGCTTTAAATATTCCTCTCATGGAAGCCTCATACTTTTGCCAGACGTCCACTTTCTCTTCGTCGGCCGATGAGTTCTTATTACCGTAAGTGGTTTCTGGTGTTGGCAGCTTGTAGTCTAAACACAGGACTCGATGTAATGATTGATTCACCTCAGACCAACTCACTTCTATTGAGCACGGAGAAGGGAAGAAGAACAAGAATTCCTTCAGACCCGAATGATTTATGTCCAGGGATATGAAAAACAATTACGCGGCTATTCTTGTGCTACTCGAGTTTAAGAATGGGACCTTTTCAGTGTTCTGTCTGTCTTTCCTTTTTTACACTAATGAATGTTTGGTATATTTTAATGTTAATATAATTATATTAACATTATCAATTAATTCATTTGACGATGTTATGCAGTAATTTCTATGCAGTCAATGTTATGCAGTCAATTAATTCATCTGACAATTATTCAGTCATCCCAGGATGACTTTTAATTAACCTACAACTTTTAACTGAAGTAACTCTTGAGTCTTTTCAAATAGCAAAAACATTTTTTTTTATTGAAACGAAGTGAAAGAGGAATTTAATGGGCAAGTTTAACCACCATATAACCTTCAGAGGTGATACAATAGGGCAACCTAGTCAAAAATTGTCAGTTATAAGTTCAAGGGTTTCTTTTTTAATCGTTGCCAAAGAATCAGTTTTGCGCATTTTGAGACTAATAATAAGATCTGCTGGCTGCTTCTTGTAAACACATTATTTTATGTGACAGTAGAAATCAAATTGATTCATATCTGGTGAATGAAGTCTACAATCAAATGCACAAGGATAGCTATTTGGGTATAGATAAGCGATAACTCGGATTCCAAACTCACTGTTAACGGTGTCAAACACATTGCGTGGTCTATGAGGAGGGGCGCCGTCCAGCATGAACCAATTTTTACCAATGTTCATACCCAAATTACGAATTATTGGAAAAAATGACTGTATCAGCGTTACTTCTTACCTTATCCTCAGCTTATACCACATAAACGACAATTTTTAGTAATAAAAATATGATCTTCAGTTTTATAGGACACTGTAGGAGACATTTTCAAAATTTCTGGAAACTGAGTTGAAACAAATTCCTTTTATGCCCTGCCCTCTCACACTGAATGCATTCGTAGCGTTATCTAGTAAGACTCTGAGAAGTTATTTGAGTTGAAACTTGTAAGTTAATTAAAAGATATCCTGTATTTATGTTTAGGTAAATATTGCAAGTATAAACTGAATGATCTATTATTGTAATCTCATATTTGAAGTACGAAATATTTTGTTCAGAGGAGTCTTGAAAACAAACAAAAATAGATTTACTTTTTATCTGAGATTAAAAATAAAAATAAAAGTATAATTCTAATATTAAAAAATTTCGAAATTAGGCAAATCATATTCTACTATAATTTGACGATATATTTTAGAAATAATAGTATCTTTTAAGCATTAAAAAAATGCTATATTTTAAGGCTTAAAAGATTATACTTATGTTTTGAGCTTATGCTTAGGATTGCAGAATACTTTTACTCAAAATCGGCACTTCACTTACTTCTTTATCTTTGTACATATATTTATATATATTGGTGTGTTTGTATCCAGAAATAAATGTTTTCTTCAGTTTCTGACTCTTGAAGCATTTGATGAAATGACAAAACAACTGAAATAAGTATATAAAAATAGTATTATAAATATAAATATATATTATTGAATGCTTTTATAACAATCATCAGCTGTTATTAGACATTTTAAAGTGCAGGAATTTAATGTGAACTTTCTCTGTTCAAACGTGTTATCTACAGTTAATGGAGAACAGATTTATTTACATATATGTGTTCTTTGTGTCATCTGTATAAAAAAAGAAGAAGTTTTTATTCTAGAAAGAAGTTTGTTGATTGTCATTTCGAGTAAATTCTGTATGGAAATCATTTTGTGGAAGAAAGCGATTTAACGGTTTATGGATAAACGATATCCGATAGTCGTTCATCAGTATTTGCCTCAATTTTTCCATACAATCGAAGCGCGTATCTAATTTCAATAGTTTTCTGCAAGAAGAGAATAATTGTCTTGTCGGAACATCTGTAATGATGCACAAAAAATAGCCTTCATATAATATTGAGGTGTTTGAGACATTGAAGGAATGAGAGGAAGTTTTTGTAAAATACTCGATAAATCTGCTGAAGGGTGTTTCCGCCTTTTGGTTCAATGAAATTGAGTCCCTGAGACGTATTCCCTGAGACTGTATTCATTATGGTTTATAGTATGCACAAAAAGTTTAGAGTATCTGAAATATTATAATGATTTATTGTATTGGATACCAACTATTCTTTGTATTGTGAAACTTATTTTCCATAGTTATTGACATTAGATATCACAATGATTTATTATATTGGATGCCAATTGCTGTTTGTAATGAGAAACTTATTTTCATAGTGATTGTCATTGGATATTATCATGGTTGTATTGGATGACAATTATTGTTTATATTGCAAAACCTATTTTTATAGTAATTGTCACTGTATATCATCATGGTTTATTGTATTGGAGGCCAATCATTCTTTGTATTATGAAACTTATTTTCATGGTGATTGTCACTAGATAACATCGTGATTTATTGTATTGGATGCAATTTTTGGTTACATTGTGAAACTCATTTTATAGTGATTGTCACTGGATATAATAATGATTTATTCTATTTGATGCCAATTGTTGTTTATATTGTGAAAGTTATTTTCATAGTGATTGTCACTAGATATCATCATTATTTGTTGTATTGGATGCCAAATATTGTTTATATTGTGAAAGTTATTTTCAAAGAATGATTGTCACTAGATATCATAATGATTTATTTTATTTGAAGTCAAATATTATTTGTATTGTGAAACTTATTTTCATAGTGATTGTCATTGGATATCATCCTGACTTATTGTATTGGATAAAAGTATTGTTTGACATAAATTCTTAGTCTGCAGCCTGTAGTCTAGATTCTCAGTCTTTTACAAATATTATTGATTAAGAGAGAGATCAAACATTATTTTAAAATTTCGTTTTGAATTTTATCTATTTATTCACTATGATTTTGAAAAAGTATACCATTGCTACTTTTTTTTTTTTACCAAATTTACTATAAATACATATTTTACACGGTAAAGAAAATTGAACTTAAATATCTACCAATACTATAGAATTCATATACACTGAAGTGACAAAAGTCATGGGATAGCAATATGCAAATTTTCAGATGGCAGTAGCATCGCGTAGAACAGGTATAAATGCGCAGTGCTTTCGCAGAGCTTTCATTTCTGTTCAAGTTATTCATGTGAAGAGGTTTTTTTGTTGATGACCGCACGACGGGAATTAACAGACTTTGAACGCGGAATGTTAGTTGGAGCTAGACGCATGGGTCATGCCATTTAGGAAATCGTTAGGGAATTCAACATTCCCAGATCCACTGTGTCAAGAGTGTGCCGAGAGTATGAAATTTCAGGCATAACATCCCACCATGGCCAGTGCAGTGGTCGACCGCCTGCACTTAACGACCGAGACCGGCGACGTCTGCAAAGATTCATAAATTCTAACAGACAAGCAACACTGCGTCAAATAACCGCAGAAATCAATGTGGCACGTACAAGGGACTTGTCTGTTAGAACTGCGCGGAGAAATTTGGCTTTCTTGGGCTATTCCAGCAGAAGACCGACTCGAGTGCCTTTACTGACAGAACGACATCGCTTGCAGCGAATCTCGTGGGCACGTGAGCATATCGGTTGGTCCCTAGATGAATGGAAAACCGTGGCCTGGTCCGATGAGTCACGATTTCAGTTGGTAAGAGCTGATGGTAGGGTTCGAGTGTGGCGCAAACCCCACGAAGCCATGGACCCAAACTGTCAGCAAGGCACTGTTCAAGCTGGTGGTGGCTCCGTAATGGTGTGGGCTGTTTTTGCATGGCATGGACTTGGTCCTCTGGTGCGACTGGACCGAACATTGACTGGAAATGCTTACCTTCAGCTACTTGGAGATCACTTGCAGCCATTCATGGACTTCATGTACACAAACAACGATGGGATTTTTATGGATGACAATGCGCCATGTCACTGGGTCACAACTGTTCGCGATTGGTTTGAAGAGCATTCTGGACAATTCCAACGAATGATCTGGCCACCTAGATCGCCCGACATGAATCCCATCGAGCATTTATGGGACATCATCGAGAGGTCTGTTCGTGCCCAAAATCCTGCACCATCAACGCTTTCACAATTATGGACGTCTATCGAGACAGCATGGCTCAATATTCCTGCAGAAGACTTCCAACGACTTGTTGAGTCCATGCCACGTCGAGTTGCTGCACTTCGCCGGGCGAAATGAGGGCCGACACGATATTAAGAGGTATCCCATGACTTTTGTCACTTCAGTGTATAATGGAATGATAATGTACACGTTGAATATGAATTGGAAATACCCATTTAACAGCTTGGCTTTAATTTACATACAAGCACATAGTTTATGTATAAGCACATTTACAGCTTACATAGCATTTCCAATACATGTGAAAAATATCCCATTGTTGTACTTTATATTCTTTATTTATCCATATGTTCTTTCATTTATATTGTTATACAAAACTTTTATTTACGCTGTTATTACAATTAATATTATTTAGCGAAATAATTGAATGAATTATAATAAAACATGATACATTATAATAAATACTGCAGCAGAGTTCTGTAAAAATGAAAATTGACTATAAATATTTTTTTTGGAAATTACCAATTTACCAATTTAATAATCATTTTAACATATATATATATATATATATATATCGAAAAATGATTAAATTATTAATATGACTTTCCATTTCATCATCTATTTATTTACTTATTGAAATGTTTGAGAAAATTTGAAAGCGAACGTTTTTTATTGTAACAGTACATCAATTCAGCTTCATCTATAGCAATATTATGTAATAATCATTCATTACTATAATTTTTTTTATTACATTGTTAATAAATAGTTCAATTATGTATCAATGCCCTGTAATAAGTAACTTCCTTCTGTTTTTAATTTTGCCTGGTCATTTAAAATTTAATAATCGTTAACGATGCAAATTATGAGATTTACTTAAATAATACTTGCTGTCCATTTTTCATGACACTTTACCGATTCATGAACTATTACTTAAGATAATGAGTGTTTTGGTTAAAGTAAGTAAACATTGCTTGATTATATCTACTTAATTTTAATGTATAGATAAATTTATAAATCAATATTTATTGACACAAGTTCTTACAAATATAGATAATTTCTTCATTGTATTAATTCGCATACTTCTATAACTAATAATGTTTCTCTTTATTGATTCTTGTGAAATAATTAATTGAATAAATCTGAGGTGTATTTCTTTTCAATGAAAAAAAAAATAATTTCATTAATGAATTCTTCTTTAATATTAATTACTTAATTCTTTTTTTTTTACTATGGAATTGATTAGTTCGTAGTAATAATTAGGATACTTTTCATTAACACATTAAACGTTTCGCTTGAATAATTGATAATTATCTTCAGAATATGTATGCATTTTGCTTTCTATGTTCAATATTAATGTGTATTTAGTATTTACATTATTGATCATTTCAAAATTGTTTAATATTTCTTTGTAAAAAATTAATTAATGGAAAATGCTTTTTTTAAATTTTGTAATATTTGTGATCCTTTATGTTAAAAATAAAAATACACTATACAAAAAATGTAATTAAACATTTACAGAAATGTTTATCTTTTTATTCAAAAATTAATAAATAAACAACAAATATTTTACACTATATATTCGTTACACAAATATTGCTCCTAATTTTGTGGTGATCAAATTCAAAGATGAATAACACAAGATGTCATAATATTTAACTAATATAAAAAAAAAATTGGTGCTTTTTTTTCTTTCAATTTGTATTACGCTATGGTTAAAAACCAAAAAAAATAAATAAATAAATAAAAACTAGAACAATGAAATAAATATTTAGAAATGTTTTTTGCCCTCAGAGACCCTCTTGCGGTTAACCTCTGCTTCCTCGTCCATCTACGGAAGTGGTTAAATTTCAATCTACTTGGTACCCGGTGACAACAAATTCAACCGTAAATGTGAGTGACTTTTGCTTTAAATAAACCTTATTTTTGGAAGTCTTTTTAATAAGCAGTTGTGACATATTTATCATTTTGAACTGAATCTGAGAGATTAACATTCATTTGATTGCACTATTAGATATAATCCGGTGTCTGAAACATGCTTTTATTGAAATAATTTTTTTACGATAATATTAATAATTCCACCATGAAGCCCAACAAAGAAAAGCAAATAATAAAATCTATTAAGCTAAATTTTAGGATTAGTATTTGTCGAAATTTATTAATTTTATATATCAATATATACCAACTATAACTATACTGATCCAAATATTAGTAATTAGTACTCATCAGGATCCATACTGTCAGTATTGATCCCTCATATGACCTTTACTTTTAACGAGATACTATAGAATTGATCCCATTACGTGAGTCATTAGTGATTCGACACTCGACAATTTTGCATGAAGAGATTTATTTAACTACTGGACTAAATAGTTTCAACCACGAAAGTTTTATAATCATCACCAGATTCATATACCTAATAACTACAACTACCACTTGTCAAATAGAATCAGAAGTAATAAAAAAGTGTTTTATCCAAAAGAAAACAGAAAGTTCAACTCAACCGCCAGAATCGCATTTTTCCTGAGGTATGGGAAGCAATTCCCCACAACCATTTTTCTTTTCTGAATTCTAACGTTGTTAAGAAAAATCTAAATAAATACAAATTTTTAATCAATAGACTAATTATCGATGCAAACAATAAGCTAGATTCTGTGAAGGAAACATAAACAACAATTATGTAAAATACAGGAAGGTAATTAGTCGGAACAAGTTCTTATGAAAATAATGAGGTTTGTAAACTCAAAGTTGGTTAGGAAAAAAATAGGGGAATAAAATAATTAAAGAAAATATTATTGTGTTACATCGGGTGCTGTATGATCTTCGTGTAGGAGTTAGATTGTCATCTGTACACACTTGCATGTTGTGTGCTGGCACCGTGAAAATGTTCATAAAAAATGGCATTTCAGTGTTTAAAATAAGCCATGGTGCTAATTCGAGCCCATTTAAATATCCACTATAATTGAAACATTCCCACTTACATTTCAGGGCAAAATTTCGGTATAAAAATTGTTGATCATAGCTGCGTGATCAACAAGTGAAAACTTTTGTATCTAGAACAAAATAGTACGTTATTTAATGGTGTATTCATAAAATGTGTCGCCAGTATTTTCAGACATTTTCTTACATAATAGAATCCAATCTTTCAGGTAAACTACGAATATAGAACATCAAGATGAAGTTCGTCTCAAGTCTCACTTGAACCAATAGAATAATTAAGGTGTGACAAATATGTCGTAGTGAGAAGCAAAGCTCTCTTCTTCAGAACTTCCTGGATTCGATGTCTGAAATTTCTTGCCTATAATAGAAAAATAATGAA
The DNA here is from genome assembly GCA_021605075.1 of Caerostris darwini. Taxonomy (NCBI): domain Eukaryota; kingdom Metazoa; phylum Arthropoda; class Arachnida; order Araneae; family Araneidae; genus Caerostris; species Caerostris darwini. Next base: position 1,156,700 of record BPLQ01002550.1, on the reverse strand, counting down.
CTCCACCTAAATTTCACCAAACAATTCGTTGTAGTTGTAAAACAGCATTATAACTGTAAGTAAAAGCATTATTGAAATGGCTTTTTTATTCCATTTTTTTTTTTTTTTTTTTTTTTGGTTATTAATAAATTTACACTTTTCGACTGATTCATTTTCTGCACTACTTACCAGTGGAAATAAAAAAAAAGTATTTAAACTAAAATGCCATTATAGTACACATAAAAAATGTACAAAATTTTACGTCTGTTTATTTTATATTATTTTTTTACGAAATGTATTATTAAAATTTTCCAAGTTATTGTTTGATTTGGCAAATACATTTATTTACAATTGACGATTTTCTTTTATACAATCAAAATTTACTTTCATGGATTTGAATAGCAATATATATTTTAAAAATCTGATGAAGTATATGATAAAGTTTTAATAATATCTAATGTCGATAAGAAAGACTCTATAATACATGTGAAGATAATATTGATGAATCCAGAAGTGTTTGTACTTTTGCAATATCAAACAGACAACAACATTCGAGAACAGTTGCCGTCTTTGAAGGAACGTCTCTTGTCTCGTACATTAAAACTGTTACCCATGTCTTTCCACAGTGCTCTAAAAGATAGGTAAAAATAATAGACATATTTTAAATATGTATAATAAATTAAGATTTCTTTGCAATAAGAAGTATTTCTGTTGTACATCCTAGGTAACTATCACTCTGCTACATATAATCCTTTCTAGAGGAAAAATGCTGGTTTAATGAATCCAGAATCCTGAAAAAAAACCAGCATGCAATATTATAAATGTACAAGATGAAATCTTCTACCGAAATAATTTACATCCTTAATATGTCACATTCTTTCCAAAACCAGATCATTACAACGGAAGCCCTGAAGCCATCATGTTCTGGTGTGAAAGTGTTCCTCTTTCGCAAAGCCATATTCCACATTCCATTCCATCCAGAGCACCTTTCGATTTCTATTTAATTTGTTTACCGAGCTCCATTCAATTGGTCAAACGCGATTATGTCGGAAAACTTAAAAGTAAACCGGATCTATCCGGAGTTTGTTATTAAAAGTTCCTGCTACTGCTTTCCCGGACGGCGCGTAATCCGGCTCGCTTTCCGTCGCCAATTAATTAAACACACACGTTTGAAGAAGAATTCACAGGAGGAGGGAATTCACAGGAACTTAAAAGTAAGCCGGATTCTATCCGGGGTCTGTTATTAACAGTTCCTGCAGCTGCTTTTCCCGGACTGCTTGCGTAATCCGGCGCACTTTGCGTCGGCAATTAATTAAACACACACGTTTGAAGAAGACTTCACACGGCGAGGGAAGTTTTTCAAGTGATTGGAAACTTCTGCTTTTGAATTACTTCTTTGCCATTATTTCATTTCGTTTCGCCCCACCATAATTACAGGAGGACTCCAGGTAAGTGAATGAATAAAAAAAAATGTACACATAAGCGTTAATTGAGTAATTCCTTATGCAAGTTAACTAGCCTGTGCAAAAATCTAGTTTGAAATGAAAATCCTCGTTCATTAATTTTGAGAAATAATAAATTAAAATTTTCTTCTTTCGTCGCGGAAGTGAGTGTGTTCCGATCAAAGAGTAAATTAGAAGTATGGATTTCTAGTTCGTTTCATTGAATCACGAGTTAATTCAGTTTGTGAAATAGAATAATGTGGGGTGCTTCTGCTATTGAGTTTGATTTCCTTGCAGTCTTCCGTTATTCACTTACCACATTAATCAACGGTTAGTCAGAGGGTTACTTAGATTCTCAATCAGAGAAAATAAAGGGGATAATAAATATGCATTTGTTGAATTTTTATAACTAAAAAGTAATAATTCAACTGTTTCTTAACGGTAAAATAGGAATTCTTTATAACAATTCTTCATTTATTACGAATACCTGAACGGTATTTCTTGTGATTTTGTTGAAGTTGCCCCTTCTGATTAGGAGGATCCTGATGACCAAGTAGCCAACTCTCTGTCCTAGTATTGCAGTTGTCAAATTCGAATCCTGGCTGTTGAATGGTTGTATGTTAGTGATTTGTAATCCACTAACAAACACTTTGTAATAAATTTTCGTTTGTTGAATTTTTATTACTAAATATTGTCTAATTTAACTGTTTCATAGAAACAAAATTACAGTTTTTGATAAAAATTCTACATTTAATATGAATGCCAGAATGTTATTTCTTGTGTTCTACGCAGAGTGTTGCAATTGCTCCGTCTGAATAGGAGCAGCCTTATGACGAAGCGACTAATGTTCTGCTCTTTTGGTACTACAGATTCGAATTCTGGCGTTTGAATGGTTGTTTGTTAGTGGTTCATAATCCATTTTAAAATATATTACCAAAAAAGGACTATAGATTGATAAAATAAACCTTCTGAATAGTAAATGAACTTGCGCATGAAATTCTGATTTAAACTTTAAATAAAACATGTTTTTTATTGAAAAATTTGCGAAATTGGAAGAAATTATTCTAATAAAAGTATGTCCATCAAGTATTTAATGTTGAAACAGCAAATCAAAAACTTCAGTATTTTGTACACAATTTATCTTAATTAGAATATAATACAATTACAGTATTTTCACTTAATAAAAAGCAACTTGCTCAAATATTTTGTTTCAAAGGTTTAAATAGCAATAAATATGCTTCTAAAATACATATTTGTTTTTATATTAATAAAAAAAATATTCATTAAAGATTTAAAATATTATCAATAATATTATCTACATAAAAAAAAGGTCATCAAATATTTTACAATTGCGGAGATGATCGAATTTATCCTAAACTTTACAATATTTCGATACACATGTATCTTTTTACAATGTAGGCAAAATGCTATACCATTCTGCTGAAAAATAACATAAAATGTATCTAAGAATTTTGATTTTTGATGTATATCTCTGTGTTATTGTATGACTTGAAATACCGAATAAGAATGATACCAGTAATAGTTGATTCATATATAAATCAAATTTTATTTGAACTTATTGCAGGTTTAAACTGGGTTATGTGTGAAATCAGTTAAACATTGTCAATGCATTTGCAAATTGTCTCAAAATATGAATAAAAGATTTTGTTTCTCTTATTAAAATTTTTTATATTTAATCATAAATGCATTATGTTTAATAAATAAAATAATATTACTGATAAAATTTTCCAAAAAAAACTAATAAAAGTTTTTTTTTATGATTAAATAGAGAATAATAATATTCTCATTTTTTAAGATGAAAATATAACAGCAAAGCTTATTTGAATAAAGTAAGACGGGAAATAATATAAGCCTGCTTTAATGCTACTAAGTGTATCTCCATCTAGTGAAAAGCAAACTTTAGCAACATAAATCTCTGACATACTTGACTTGGGATGGTGACTGGAGACGATCGAATTTCCCTGAAAGTCGAGAGAGGTTTTGATTTATAAAAAATTTTATTCGCAAACTTGAAAATGCAGTGTAAGAAATTTTATACCAAAACATTTTCTAAATATTTATTTCCTTTCAGGTTTTTTTTTTTATTTTGGTTTTTAAGCATAGTGTAATAAAAATAGAAATTATTATTTCTTATATTAATTAAATATTACGACATCTTGTGTTATTCATCTTTGAATTTGATCAAAATAAAAAGAAGACAAATGTTTGTGTAACGAATATATAGTGTAAAATATTTGTTGTTTATTTATTATTTTTCAAATAAAAAGAAAACTTTCTGTAAATTGTTTAATTGTATTTTTATGTAGTGTATTTTTATTTTAAACCTAAATAATCTCAAATAATACAAAATGAAAAAAAAAGCATATTTCATTTACTAAATATTTTACAAAGAAATATTATAGTTTGAAATGATCAATAATGTAAATACTAAATGCACATTAACATTGAACATAAAAGCAAAATGCATACATATTCTGAAGATAGTTATTAATTATTCAAGCGAAACATTTAATGTGTTATTAAAAAGTATCGTAATTATTACTACGAACTAATCAATTATATAGTAAAAAAGAATTAATTAATTAATATTAAAGAATAATTCATTCATGGAATTATTGTTTTTTTTTTCATTGAAGAGAAATACACCCCAGATTTATTCAATTAATTATTTTACAAAATCAATGAAGAGAAACATAATTAGTTATAAAAGTATGCGAATTAATGCAATGAAGAAGTTATCTATATTTGTAAGAACTTGTGCTAATAAATGTTGATTTATAAATTTATCTATACATTAAAATTAAGTAGATATGATCAAGCTATGTTTTTTTAACTTGCATTTAACCAAAATACTTATTATGTTGAGTAATATTTAATAAATCGGTAAAGAATGTAAAATGTCGTGAAAAACGGATTGCAAGTATTTTCAGTAAGGCAGATATGGTTCTCCGTTAATGAATCTTAAATTTTAAATGACCAGGTAAAATTAAAAAACTGAAATAAGTTACTTATTACAGGGTATTGATACGTAATTCAACTATTTATTAACGATGTATTAAACAAGTAATATAAAACAAAAATTTAAGTCAATTCCTACATTTTTTTCACTATATTGTAGAAAGACATTTAAATATTTTTCATTAATTTTTCAAAGTTTATCTGGCGCCATCTATTAGTAGATATGTGCAACTTAAATCTAAAAAAAAATTAAAATTAATTATTATTTAATTACTGAATTAATATTTGAAAAAAAACTGTATTAACATCAAGTGTCATCCACTACAAGTTTAAAAAAAAATGTATTTGAATTTGAATGGATGAATAAAAAGTATTTTATTGACGATTGAAAATTTGAACATGATAAAAATATAGGGAGAGTGTGAGCTAATAGAAGGAATTTGAAAAATAGCATTATTGTAAAGATTGATTATTACATAATATTGCTATAGATGAAGCTGAACTGATGTACTGTTACAATAAAAAATGTTTGCTTTCAAATTTTCTCAAACATTTCATTAAGGAAATAAATAGATGACAAAATGGATAGTTATATTAATAGTTTAATCATTTTTCAATAAATATATGTATATATTAAAATGAACATTAAATTGGAAATATCACAAATAAAATATTTATAATTAATGAAATTTTTTATATGAATTCAGCTGCAGTATTTATTATAATGCCACACGATTTAGTAATACATCAAATTATTTTGTTAATTAATATTAATTGTATTACAAATGTAAATAAAAGTTTTGTATAACAATATAAATGAAAAATCAAAGTATAACAATAAAATATTTTTCACATGAATTGAAAAGGCATATGTAACAGATTACATAACAAGGGGCTGATAACTTCCTAGGCTGACCCATAGATGGCTATAATAGTATTAAATCCATATAATTTTTAATTAGCCCTAACTTTCAAAAGACACGTGTATAAATTGGACAGCTTTTGCACTATTAGTATGTGAGTTATAGCATTTTTAGTGAAGTTATAGCATTTTTAGTGTTCATCACGTGCAGTCCCCTCGACTGACTGTCGATTGGACTCTGGTGTGAAATGAGGGAGCCATGTTTCCTTCATTGTCACATATCGACGCAAAAGTTCGGGCTTATTGCGATTGAACAGCTCCAAACACTGATTAGAATCATCAATTCGTTGTTGTTTTTGGTCTATTGTGAGCTCGCGCAGCACCCACTTTCAACAGAGCTTTCGCATATCCAAATATTCATTCACGATATGTCCAACACGTTCCTTTGACATCTTAAGGGTCTCAGTTATCTCAATCAACTTCACTTTACGGTTATTAGAAATTATTTTGTGGACTTTTTTGATGTTTTCGTCGGTAACAGCCTCTTTGGGGCGTCCACTGCGTGCATCGCCCTCGGTGCTCATTTCGTCTCGTTTAAATTTAGCAAACCACTTCTCTACGGTTGATTTTCCTAGTGCAAAGTCCGAATAATGTTTATCTGGCGAAGCCTTGGCTTTATCAGGCGAAGCCTTGGCTTCAATAGTATTTTTTGTCGCCAAAAAGCAATTCTTTATTAACACACGAAATTCCTTTTTAACCATTTTTTCAAATTAACAAAAGTGGTAACATTGTTTCACCCCGGAGTCCAATCGACAGTCAGTCGAGTAGACTGCACGTGATGAACTCTGAAAACGCTATAACTCACATACAACATCTGTGAAATTTATACACGTGCCTTTTGAAGGTTAAGGTTAACTAAAAATTATACGGATTTATTTCTAGTAGTGCCATCTATGTATCAGCCTACGAACTGTTCAGCCCACCTATTATAATTATTCAACGTGTGCATTTTCATTCGATTATATATGAATTCTATAGTATTAGTAGATATTTAAGTTCATATTTCTCTTACCGTCTAAACTATATATTTATAGTAAATTTGGTAAAACAAGCAACGATATCAAAACCACAGTGAAATATGGAAAATTTAAGGCAAAATTTTAAAACAATGCTTGATTTCTGTTGATCAATAACAGTGGTAGAAGACTGCGAATTTAGACTTCCGACCACAGACAGAGAATTTATGTCAAACAATAATTACATCAAATACAATAAATCATGATATCCAGGGACAATCACTATGAAAATAAGCTACACAAACAACAGCAATTGGTATCCAATATAACAAATCATGATAATATCCAGTGACAATCACTATGAAAATAAGTTTCACTATGCAAACAATAATTGGCATTCAATACAATAAACCATGATGATATCCAATGTCAACCAGTATGACAATAAGTTTCACAATACAAAACACAATTGGCATCAAATGCAATAAATCATTATATCTAATATCTAGTGACAATCACTATGAAAATAGTTTTCACAAAACAAACAGCAATTGAAATTCAATAAAATAAATCATTATGATATCTAGTGACAATCACTATGAGAATAAGTTTCACAATATAAATAATAATAATTGGTATCCAATACAACAAATCATGATAACATCCAGTGGGAACCATTAGAAAATAAGTTTCACTATAAAAACAATAATTGGCATCCAATACAATAAATTATGATAATATTTCAGACACTTCAAACTTTTTGTGCATACTGTAAACCATAATGAATACCCACAATAACGTCTCAGGAACTCAATTCTTTGAACCAAAAGGTAGAAATGCCCTTTTAGCAGATTTATCGAGTATTTTACAAAAACTTCCTCTCATTCCTTCAATGTCTGAAACACCTCAATATTATCTGAAGGCTATTTTTTGAGCATCATTACAGATGTTCCGACAAGACAATTCTTCTCTTCTTGCAGAAAACTATTGAAATTAGATACGCGCTTCGATTGTATGGAAAAATTGAGGCAAATACTGATGAACGACTATCGGATATCGTTTATCCATAAACCGTTAAATCGCTTTCCTCCACAAAATGATTTCCAGACAGAGGCTACTCGAAATGACAATCAAACAAACTTCCTTCTAGAATAAAAACTTCTTCTTTTTTTATACAGATGACACAAAGAACACATATATGTAAATAAATCTGTGCTCCATTAACTGTAGATAACAAGTTTGAGCAGAGAAAGTTCACATTAAAAAACATAACTTTAAATGTCTAATAGCAGTTGATAAAAATTATTATAAAAACATACAATAATAAATATTTATATTTAAAATACTATTTTTAAATAGATATTTCAGTTGTTTTAATCCAAAGTACAGCATCTATCATTTCATCAAGTGCTTCAAGAGTCAAAAACTGAAGAAGACATTTATATCTGGATACACTCACATTATATATACGTGTCAAAAGATAAAGAAGTAAAAAAAAAATATTACAAAATCGGGAAATTGCGAATTTAATGTTATGTAACAGATACATAGGCACAAAATTGATGTTCCATAGATAACGATGTTCATTTAATCTGTTGCAGTAAAGCTCATTGCTACGTCAAGGCTATTCGTAGATTCTAAAAGATGAAGGTTTGGTTCGTCGCTCTACGGTCAACTTGTGCATACTTTAGGTTAAACAGACGGGGACCTACAGTAAACATTCATGCCGTCGCCAGGATTCGAACCTGAAGCCTTCAGTGCCAACGTCCAGAGCTCTAGCCTGCTGGCCATCAGGCCGCTTAAAAAGAGTAAGAGGATATGAAAGATAGCGATGTCCTAGATTTTCCCAAACATGCTTAATGTGATCCTTTTCTGAAAAATATTCTAGACAACTTAACCAAACGACAGTTCTGGCAACTCAAACCGCATATACTTGATAATACCTGCAAGAGTTAATCCATTATGTATCACTTGGGAATTTATCAAATTGGAATTGAATTCGGTCGAAGCAAGAAAAATATAAACCGAATTGGAAATTGCGTTATAAATGGATTAAATATATGTGATAGATTTTTATTGATTTTGTGTGTGTTGTCAAGTGTTTTTGTTTTGTTATTGTTCAAATAAAATAATGAAAAGGCAAAAATGGAATCCTATTTTAAAAGGCGGTACATAACACACACCTCGGCCAGTGAATTTAATCACAATTGATGACACATTGGATGAAAGTATCATCAAATGAACTTGCATAAGTGCATATAACTGGATCAACAAACTAGTCCCTATATAACTGAGCTCTTGAAAGGATGTATAAATTAGGCCATCTTCTAAAGAGATACATGTTCATGAATGTGACTGGGGTAATAGCGGTTGCCATACCAAGTCTCCTTGAGGCAATGGGCTAACTGAATATTTGCTGATCATAATACAAACTTCTACAGATTTGAACTGCAATTAATATGAAGTGAATCTGTTATTTTTGTGCTGAGGTGTAAAAAAATGCTGCATGCAATGCTGGACGTCCTACATACATTCCTACTTCGTGAAATCTCTAAACACAGTTAATTTGGATACATTTCTTCCTGTGGTGCAAGAAAAATACAACCGAGATTGGTGTGGCCGTCATGTTGCAGTTAGATCATCATATGCGGCATCTGTAGTTGTAAATATTCTTATAAATTACCTCATGGAAGATGATTTTGTTCTTTGAACATTTTACTACTTGTGAATGTGAATTACAGAAAGGCTGGCATTTAAGCATACTGTTCACAAATAACTGATTCTGTCATGTTTCTATTCTTTTAGTGGCTTTTCATCGATATTTTTCCGATATATTATATTAAATACATGTATCTAAACCATGATTATCTCAAAATTTCATTATGAATTTTTTACCGGTAAAAACTGCAGATATTTTTAAGCATTTCAATCACGTTAATTGAAAACAGCTTCACTAATTCATTTTAGGATAACATAATTTTTTTACATAGCTCTTATGAGTATTTGATTATTTTGATTATGTAACATTATCGCGATTTTTCTGATTCTTCATTAATTTTTGGAGGTCAATGAATGTATCAATAAAATGATCATCAACAAACTAAGAATAAATTTCAATTAATTAAGTAATTAAAAAAATACTAAACAGCTTAATTCAACTTTAAGTTAATTAAAAATCAAAATAATTTAGCAATTTTCATATATGTAGAATTTATTTAATTATGGGAATTGAAACGCAAGAACTTATATTATTACAAATTAAAATGATATTAAAAGTCCAACATTATTTTACTAAAAATTATTCAAAAAATTAAAAAGAATTGACGTATTATAAGCAATACACTTTTGAATAATTTGGTTTTCTTAATGTTTGCAATCACTTTTAATGCATTTTGATGATAAATGTCATACTTCCTTGAAAAAATATGATAAAGATGATTTCGAAACGTAGAATTCAGTGTAGGAATGAAATTATTTTATGCGTCATTATTTGCTTTAGTATCAAAGTTTAATAAAATACGCTTTTTTTTTGATAAAAAAACTGGTTTCTTCTCCAATTATATATAACTATATATATTTATTTATTTCTATGCAATGCGATATATAAATAACTTCTAAAGAATAAAATTTTCTTCGTTATTAACAAGGATATAAAAAAAATGTAAATCTTTTATGGTTTGGAAAGATATTCAAATTTGAAAATGTAATATGTTTTAAAATTTCATTCAATTTTAAAGTTTAATTTTCAAGAAAGTAATGCCATTTATTTATATTTATATTTTATAAATTTCTAAATGGAGTCGCTTTTGTCAGACTCTTTATAAATTTCAAAGAATGAATTATTTCAGCAATTTTTTACTACGTTTTTGCTGGTTTTACTGGAGAAATTCTCAAATAATGAATAAGTGCATGATTATTGGATCAGTAAGTAATTATAAGAAATGTTTTTAAATTTATATTTACAAAGGTCGTATACATTTATATATTTAATTTTGAAAATATTTTTTACTGAATATATGTATTTTTATTAAATATATTTTGTATAAGAGGATATTATTATATTTTATATTAGTGGACTTATTACATTTTATATTATTGGATATTATTATCAACTACCTATCTGTGTGTTGACATAAAAAAGATGATATTTTGTTTGGTAAAATATATTCAGCAAGTTTATGTCCTCAGATTTTCTAATTATAAATTTATAATAAAAGAAAAATATAACAGGCAATAAGTATAAAAGCAATTTTAAAATGGCTATACTTATCAGATGATATACACACATGTATATGTGTGTGCATAAATGTTAATATGAACTTATTTGGATATATAAAAAAACTGTTTATGCAATTAAATATAAGTTATTTGAATGTATTCTCTTTCTAGAGCTACACCCTTGACCATATTTCAGGCAATTTAGAGATTCCCTGTCTGCAAAAGTCCGGTTCTTTGGAGTCAATCCAATTATTCAGCCAAATTTCGATACTTTCGTAAGAAGTGAACTTTGTTTCAAAATGGGCCGACTGCATCGATCTAACTAAATTGTAGTTTGAAGGTGCAATGTCTGCTCAATATACCTGGTGGAGTAACTATTCCTAGTTCTGCTCTTTAAATAATTTTTAACTGGATGAGCAATATGTGGCTTTTAATCCTTCATTATAGATTTTTGACATCAATATTTCTTGTTGCACGATGAATATACAGTCTGACAGGAAGTAGGATTAAATCAAGTCATGGTCAGAAATTATTCTACATGATACAATTTAAATATTCGTGTTTTGCAGTTTTAACCCAAACAAGAGCAGCATGGTCAGTGTACACGACATATTTTGAGGCATTGAGGTGATGATAAAATTTATCAAGATTATCCAAATTTGTCAAATGTTCAATTCTGTGATTGTATAACTATTTTTATAATCTTAAATATCACGAATGATATGCGATGGAGTGTAGTATTGCAGAGGCATCTGGCTGTTTCAAAATACAGCCAACTTCATGCATCAATTTAAACACAACATGGTTTTTTGAGACCATAGATTTGCAGAACAGGCTTGGGGATTAAACATATTTTAAGTTTTTCAAATGATTTTTGGCACTCGACAATCCATTGCCAAGGAACATTCTTTTTTCGACTATTGATTTACTGGAAATCTACATTGTGTTGATTGTGGAATACATTTATTATATAAATTAATGAATCCTAGGGATTTCTGCAAAACTTTTACATTTATAGGTGTTTTCAACTTTTTAATACATTCAATATTAAGATTATCAGGTGTTCATTATCAATCAACGTTATCAATTTTTTTCACATGCTTCAATTGTTCTTTTTTAAAGAAAGAAAAGATAATGATAATACTAAATTAATTGCAAACAAAATCAAATTTATGTTTACTTAAAATTCTCCTAATTAATCTATTGAAAATACCAGGGGTATTTCGAAACCCAAAGGGCGAAACCTGCCATTCACAAAGGCCAAAATTTGTTAAAATATCAATCGCTGCGAATCTCTTCAGCGACTATCGTGACTTTTTAATCACGATTTATTGAGACAAGCGTTATTCAGACGCTAGAAAAAAAAATAGTAAACAGTTCTTTTTTTAATTGAGAAAAACAGTAAAGCACCACAACAAAGCCCCTTCAAAGTGACGGTTCTATATTGTTACTTGTGATTAACTAAAAGCAAGGCATTTTTTAAAGTTCTTAATTGCTCTGTGATTGTCAGTTGTTATTGTTTACACCAAAACAATGTTTTGGAGCCAGAATTAAGAAATGATGATAATAAGTTCTTGTTTTAATTAAAAATGATGTTAATAATACATTTGTTATATTTATCTACTGTAATATTTCCTTTGTTTTGGAAAAGGAAAACATTCTTTAGTTTTGAGAGGTGGATGGAGCAACAAATCTGTGTTAACTTTTTAAGTTATGACTCAAACAAATATAACCATAGAGAGCAGTTTTCAGAAATGCCACATGGGAGCGACAATTTTGTGTAGGGTTTTCATTTTCAAAACAATAACATAATTTAGATCATGATATTTATCTGCTTCCTTTTTCAATGTATTATCGCATAACTTCAAAGGACTCCAACTCAATACAAAAGCTAGACACCAACACAAAACGTCATCGTTCAGAAATGCCACTGAAAAAAATATCTATCGGAATAAAAACCGTAAAATCAGAACAAATATGAGTAGGTGATGAGTGGTTGTAACACCCGTTCAACGTAACATTCGTTTAGAAGCAAACCGTTTAAGAAGTCATGAGTTAAGAGTAGTTGAAACAACTGAAGAGCGTGACATGTGGCAAATCTTTCGCGCACCATGGACTGGATAGAGTAATAGATTGAGAGCGTAACACGTGATATATTGCTTTCGTTTTGGTATTTGTCAAATGCAACCGTCAATTAAATATGTTATTCTCGAACATTTCAAACAATTTCTAAGAATCATGATTGGTCTAGCGAATGTGCAAGTTTAGTTACAAAATATAATTATAGTAACATAATAAATTATCAAATTCAATTGCAACTTACGTGTGCGCAGATGAAAAACAAGTTTGTTGGCACATTTGTACATGAAGATTAAGCTATCAACCTATTAATAGAGTTTCTTAATACATCTGAGCCATCTAGAATGTCATCTCACATATTAACTTTGAAAGTGGATTCACCGATAGTGTTCCTCTGAAATTTAGGAACCAGACTTCGCGTGAAAAAACAAAATCAATGATTGAAACGACAATTATTATCGGTAAAAATAAAAGTGAAGATGTAGTACTGATTAAGCATATCCCAATGATTCCTACCGATTTACCATTTGATTTTAGAGGACTGCAATTGATATTGCTTTCCCAATTATAATTATAAAGGCCCAAGAGTAATCATTAAGCATAGACGAACTAAATTTGAAAATTCCACGTTTTTCAAATAGTGAGCTATTGGTTGCTAGCTCGAGAATTGAAAGCTAGCAAAATTAATTTTTTCATCAAATGGAAAAAACAAAATCATTTATCCACAAGCAATGATAAAACGAAATACCAAATAATATATTTTTCATTACTCAACAAAAAACGTATATTACTTTTGGAAAAACAAAAATAATAAGTTTTAAGTATTATTGAAAAAGTATATAGTATTCATAATGCTATCATGAAGAAAAGTAAAAAAAAAAATGAAAGAAAACTTTATTTTGTCACAGCTACAATTTCGAATGTTTACAATGCAAACAACAAAATCTTCATATTATTGAATATGCAGATTTTGATGTTTATAAAAATGTTTCATGGCATAAATATAAAAACATATTTATAAACATTACATAGAACAAAATATCTATGTTACGTACACTGAAATAGTATCAGACTACAAATTTCTTTTCTATATTCCGTCAAATATGTATGCTAAAGTAGAAAATGATAACATGTCAACAATCTATTGAACGATATCATCACAGTCTTTAGAAACATTATTCAGTTGTTTTTTACATTTATGTTCTCTTTCTTCTTTTTTATAACTAAGGCAATGTCTTTATGTCTAGACTCTTTGCCGTGTGTGTCAGGCATTTTACATTAATTTTAAAGGACTTTTGGAAATGCTGACTGTGACTTTTTTCCATTAAGAATGATGATGCAAACACTCGTGCAAAAAGTTTTACTAAGGAACATTAAGCAGACTGTTTATCATAGGTGCATAATATGGTTGAAACGTTAAATATGAATTTGTGTCTATGCGAATGTCAAAAGTTATTTGTAAATTTTAAAATAGGAGTGTTACTTCTGTCAATGCAAATTCCTTTTTAAAGGCTGTTCTTTCGATTTATCTAAAACGTGTAGCAATATGTATTTAAATTTTTTTTCTTCTAAAAACGAGGAAATTATACAGTGTTATTCCTAGTTACATTTGAAGTATAAAAAGTATGAAGTATAAAAAATATTTACATTTTTTAATGTTTCCTTGAATTCGGCTGAATGATTATAAACCTAAACTTTAATATGTTTTAGTATGTTTTGCACTGAGTATTCGGACACTAGAACAGCAGAGATATTACCGATCCTATATGTTAAAGGATGTAGTTAGTACGGGGAGCTTAGAATCATTGCACTCACATTGTTTTATCCCAATTTTGTATCCACTTCACTTAAGAGGAGAAGGGACATTTGTGGTAGTTTCATCATTCTCCCTTTCTCATCATCCAAGCAAAAGGGCGACTATCTTATCGTGCCCGTTCCCGGTATAGACATGTATGTCACACATGCAAGAATATTTCAAATCAGAGCAGGTTAAATATCTTAATCGAACATTTGGTGTTGTTGATTATTGCTGAATCTCGTATTCCACTTGTACATACCATGAACAGCCTACCGAAGATTGATGAGGGAAAATATAGTCCTCCGAGAGGGCATTCAGGGATAACTATCAATTCATGAATAATTGCTTATCGTATGGGAGAAACGCAAGAAATTCCCACCAACCAGCCTATTACTCGTTGCAAGAGGTTTTACACGTATTCGTCTCAATAGCGACTAGCGTTCCTCATTTCTGGGAACAGTGACTGCTATGATCACCACTTGAGAGTTCGAACCTGATTTCAGATACACGTTAATTAAGAACTTAAACATTGGACCACACGTCAGGAATACAAAGTATTCCATGAGATATTTCCCTGTTAAAGGTTGAAAGAAATTTAACTGAAATTTAAAAGTAGACTATTCCAAAAGTATTGAAAATTGTTTATTCATACCGTTCTAAACGCCTTGGTTGAGTGCGCGTTGGATTTTCGATCTAAAGAACGCCACGTTTGAAACCAGGCAGGTAAAATCTAACAGAACTCTTTTGTGCCTACGCTAGTAGGACGATGGAGGGGTAAGAAGTAATACCAATGGGATCAAGAAGATGAGTGTGAACTGCCTCACATGCCATTGGAGGGGTTCGTTAAAATTATACGGCTAAAATCTGAGAGCAGTATATATAACTCTCATGTTGCATTCTATTTAACTCTTAATTAGCTGTTTATATGTCTATGACGGTAATGCATGGGTTGAATATTTTTTTGTTGTACAGTTGTTAGATATTGCGTGTTATTTTATTTTCAAATCACAAACTCATAATACGTAACAAACTAACACAATTCTAACAAAATTGTGTTAGTTTGGTACTTATGTATCTATTTTATAAATTAAAATATAATTCATTTCAGACCCTCAAGAAAACTGATTCGTTAATTAATTCTAAAAACTATTTGAAAAATCATTCTTTCCTTACTATTCTAATTAAAGGCTTTATATGTGTAAAACAACGTATAACTTTTAACGTTAGTATTATATACATGAATGAATCCTAAAATTCTCTGCATCACTTTTACATTTATAGGTGAATTCAACTTTTTAATATATTCAATATTAACACTGTCATGTGTTCATTATCAATCAGTATTATCAATTTCTTTTTAAATGGTTCAGTTGTTCTTTTTTTTTGGAGAAAAAAGAATGATATTGAAGTAATTGCAAACAAAACTAATTTTATGCTTATTTAAAATTCAAATAATTATTCTATTGAAAGTACCCGGGGAATTTTGAAACTCAAATGGCAAAACTTACGATTCACAAAGGCCAAAATTTGTTGAAAATATCAATTTTTCTGTACCAATAGGATGAATAGAGCTATTTCGAAACTCTGAAGCTAAATCAATTGTCGAACATATTTTTGTATTACACAATTTTTTCAATAAAAAATTAATACTGTGCAGAGGTTCAACATCTGATTTTGTAATGAAATTCAGTTTTCTAAAATCTATACATAAACACGTTTTTTTTACCATTATCTCATATAAAATTCAATGTCATAGGTGGCAAAATAAAGGCTATTACTTTCCTTTATTAAACCAGATGGTTTATATGGAACTTATGGGTTATATATATATATATATATACATATATATATAATTGGAAGGGTATATGTTACATATGATTGATTGCGAATCCCTTTAGTGATCATCGTGAAATTTGAATCACGTTTCATTCAAGAAACAAGAGTTGTTTAGACGCCAGAAAAAAATGGTAAACAGTTCTTTTTAATTGAGAAAAACAGTGAACCACTACAATAAAGCCCCTTCAAAGTGACGGTGCTATATTGTTAGCTAACTTGTTATTAACTAAAAGCAAGGCATTTTTTAAAATTCTTAATTGTTCTGTGATTGTTCAGTGGTTATTATTTACGCCAAAACGATGTTTTGGCGTTAAAATTAAAAAATAATGTTAATGAGTTCATGTTTTAATTTAAAATGACGTTATAATATATTTGTTCTATTTTTCTACTGTAATATTTTCTTTGTTTTGAAAAAAGAAAATAATTTTTAGTTTTGAGAGATGCATGTGGCAATAAATGTGTGTATACTTTTTAAGTTACGCCTCAAACGAATGTAACCATTGAGAGTAGCTTTCAGAAATGGCACCGAAAAAAATATTTATTGGAAGAAAAACCGTAAAATCGAAACAAGGGTGAGCGCTTGATGAGTGGTTGTAACACCCGTTCAACGTAACATTTTAAACCATTTAAAAAGTCATGAATTAAGAGAAGTTAAAACAATAGAAGAGCGTGACATACAACTATTAAACGCTTCGATTTAGAACAGTAACTTCGAAGGCTGCGGAAACATCTAAAGAGTTTGGGATGTGACAAGAAATCTTTCGCACACTATGGGCATTGATCAAGTAATATATTGATAGCGTAACGTGTGATATATCCATTTCGTTTGGTATTTGTCAAACGCAACCGACAAGTAAAGATGCATTAAAAAATATTATTCTACAACATTTCAAAAAAGTTCCAAGAATCATGATTGGCCTAGCGAATTTAGTTTAGTTTTGAAGAATAATTATCTTAGCAAAATAAATTATCAAATTTAATTGCAACTTCCCGGTGAGCCGATGAAATATTAGTTTGTTGACACAGTTGTACATGAGAATAAAGCTATCAACAAACCAATTGAGTTGCTTAATGCATCCCAGCCATCTGAAAAGCTATTTCCCATATTAACTTTGAAAGATATTTAGAGAGAGTTCCTCCAAAGTTTAGGAACCAGACTGACAACACTTGAGCCGTCTAGAATGCCATCTGACATATTAACTTTTAAAGTTGATTCGCCGAGAGAGTTTCAACGAAATTTATTAACCCGACTTCGCGTATAAAAACTAAAACCAAATGTGATTGAAGCGACAATTATTATCTGTAAAAATAAAAGTGAAGATGTACTGATTACACATATCCAATGGTTCCTACCGATTTACCATTTGATTTCAGATGACTGCAATTGATAGTGAGGCTTGCTTTCCCAATTATAATTATAAAGGCTCAATGATTAAGCATTGATGTATTAAATTTTAAAATTCCACGTTTATCACATAGTCAGCTATTGGTTGCTATCTGCAGAATGGAAACGCTAACAAAATTGTTAACTTTTTCACCAAATGGAAAAAGAAAAATAATTGTTTATCCACAAGCAATAATAAAACAAAATGCCAAATAATATATTTTTCATTTCTCAACAAAAAACGTATATTACTTTTGAAGTGCATATTACTATTGGAAAAACAAAAACAATAAGTTATAAGCATTATTGAAAAATAGGTGGTGTTAATAATGCTATCGTGGCAAAGGGTAAACAATTGAAAGAAAACTGTATTTTGTCATAGCTACAAATTCAAATACAATTTCCAATGCAAGCCACAAAATCTCCATATTATTGAATATGAAGATTTTGATGCTTATAAAAATTATTCATGACATAAATATAAAAACATACTTATAAACATTACATAGAACAGAATATTTATGTTACGCGCACTGAAATAATATCAGACTGCAAATTTTCTTTTCTATATTCCGTCAAATATGTATGCTAAAGTAGAAAATGATAACATGTCAACAATCCATTGATCGATATCATCACAGTCTTTAGAAACATTATTCAATTGTTTTTTACATTTATGTTCTCTTTCTTTTTTTTTATAACTAACGCAATGTCTGTATGTCTAGACTCTTTGCCGAGTGTGTCAGTCATTTTACATTAATTTTAAAAGATTTTTGGATATGCTGACTGTGACTTTTTTCCATTAAGAATGATGATGCAAACACTCGTGCAGAAAGTTTTACTAAGGAACATTAAGCAGACTGTTTATCATAGGTGTATGGTTGAAAAGTTAAATATGAATTTGTGTCTATGTGAATGTCAAAAGTTATTTGTATATTTTAAAATAGTAGTGTTACTTCTGTCAATGCAAATTCATTTTTAAAGTCTGCTCTTTCGATTTATCTAAAACGTGTAGCAATATGTATTTTAATTTTCTTTTTCTAAAAACGAGGAAATTATACAGTGTTATTCATAGTTACATTTGCTGTCTGATTTTAAAAAAAAATATTTCTTCGGAAATAGTTATGATATCAGAATGCATATCTTTCCCATTTAATATATTATATATTTTGATATTGTATTAATTTGTCTACATTGAATGTTTGTTTATCAACTATATAACTTAGAAAATCTATTTGTTTGTTAGTTTGTCTTTTATTTAAATTTTTAGCTTTCATTCCAAAAGTTTTAAATTTGTCACTCGAATAAGCTATGGTCTATGCAAGACAGTAGGCTAATCTATAACCTGGAAATTCCTTCTAATTAGTGCTCCTGAATATCCTAGATTTTAAGGAGAGGGTTTAAAGAACATTCGAGTCCAATGGTAATCACATTTTTTTTCTACGACCGTTATAAAGGGTTTAAAAGAAGTGGTTAAATTTCAAATAAAAATTTCAAACGATTATACTTCCTGATTTGTTTAGCTTTAGCCATAACAATTAACAAAGTTCAAGACCAGTCGTTATTACTGGCAATAATCAATATAATTTAGCCTTATTTTGCGCACGAATGGCTTTAAGTCACCTGTTTGCGTAGTGATAATTCTAATGATTTGTACAACTTCACAGCAGATGGAAAAGCAAAACTTATTTTGAATCCACATTCAATTGGCTGAATTTTTTAAGTATAACAATCTCTTTTATTTACATCGAATAATTTTTTTTTAAATGACCTTAGGGAATACGGGTAATTCAGCAAGTGTTTAAAATACATACACTGTATACAAAACTTTCTGTTACACTGTATACACTGTACTTTCACAAAATATTAACGTTTTTAACGTTTTCTTGAATTCGATTGAATTAAATCTTAACTTTAATTTGTTGATTGTTTTCGAATGTAGCGTGTTTTAAAACAAGTATTCGGCCACTAGAACAACAGATATGTTACAGATCCTAAGTATCAAAGGACGTAGCCAGCATGGGGAGCTTAGAAACACTGCACTTGTTTACACACTGAATATTGTTAAACACTGCATATTGTTTTATCCCAATTTTGAATCCACTTCACTTAGAGGAGAAGGGACATTTTAATGAAGGGTATTTTCCTCCGTCTCCATTCCTCATCGTCCAAACGAAAGCGGCCACCAGTCTTATCGTGTTCGTTTCCAGCACATACATGCAAAGATATTGCAGGTCATCTCAGTTTGAATTTCTTAATCGAATATTTGCTGTTGTCGAGAATCGTTGAACCTTGTATTCCACTTATGCGTACCACGAGCAGTACACCGACAGGTGATAAGGGAAAGATATTGTTCTCTGGAAGGACATTCAAGGATAACTGCGTGTCATATGGGAGAAAACTCAAGAAATTCCCACCAACCAGCCTGAGAATCGATGCTTTACACACATTCGTTTCAGTCGCGACCAGCTTTCCTCATTTCTGGAAACAGTGATTGCCACTATTGTCCCCCGTGGGTCACAAGTCAGAGAATATTCCATGAGATGTTTCTGTGTTAAAGATTGAAAGAAATTTTACTGAAATTTAAAAGTAGACTATTCCAAAAGTATTGAAAAAAATTTATTCATACTAGTTTATTCATATTAGTTCTAAGCGCTTTGGTTGAGTGCGCGTTAGATTTTCGATCCAAAGAAGACGTGTTTGAAACCAGACAGGTAAAATCTAACCGAAAATTTTTGTCTGTACACCAATACGGAGGAGAGGGGAGAGAGGAAAAAAAAGTAATACCGTTGGGATCGAGAAGATGAGTGTGAACTGCCGCACATGCCATTGGCGGGTTTCGCTAAAATTATACTGGTAAAATCTGAGTGCAGTGTATCTAAGCTCTCGTATTGTACTCTGTTTAACTAACTGTTAACTAATTAACTAAATGTTTTTGTGTCTATGGCAGGAATGCATGGGTTAAATATTATTTTTGCCTCGCAAAGTTGTTAGAAATCGCGTGTGATTTTATTTTAAAATAAAAAAAACCATTTTTATTTAATTTTTAATAATCTACAGCAAGAAAAGAAATACGGTTCCCCATTCTGATAAAATTGTGTTAGTTATGTATTTATTTTTATAAATCGAAATATAATTCAATTTAGACCTTAAACAACTGATTCGTTAATTAATTCTGAAAGTTATTTGAAAAATCATACTTTCCTTGGGATTCTAATTGAAGGTTTCATATCTGTAAACCAACATATAATTTTCATTGTTAACCTACCTAACCTAAATATAATTTGTATTAAATATTTTTAACCTTGTTTTATGCATTTTGAGCCATTTTTAACCTTGTTTTATGCATTTTGAGCCATTTTTAACCTTGTTTTATCAGTTTGCGTATTCTAATTTATTTCTGTTGTTTGGTTATCCTATCTCTAGTTTACAATCTAAAACGTGTATTTAATAAATGTGTAGATATTTAAAAAGTAATATATTTGTAATTTTAAGTAATCCATTAACCCTTAAGAAAACTATTTTTAAGAAGTATGAAAATTGCGGTTAAGTTGCTGTTCTTATCTCATAGACAAAAATAAGCATGCATCAATACAAGTAAGCAAATTTGTCATTTGAAATCTAAATCCGATTTATTATAATAAATGCTCTTTAGACGGCATTTTTGGTGAAGGAAGACAAAAAGAATAAAATAAATAATTAGATAAAATAAAATAAAATAATTGTTTTTTGTGTTTATAGAAAAATGACTATCAATTTCTCGATAATTTTGTTTTTTTTATTTTCATTTTATTTTAATTTATTCTGAATAATAAAACACAAAATCATATTTTTCCTTAAATTTTAATTACAATGAAACTGGGAATGACTCTCAACATCTTGTACTTAATAACCATACCACCAAAAGTAATTGACTGATGTTTTGTTTTGATAAATAGAATACAATGTATTCCATGCGAAATGAATCAACATAATTTCAAAAACCACTTCGATAAAAAAACACAACATTGTTATGTTTTAGAATGTTAAGTAACCTTCTAATATTATAATGAGTTTCTTATAAACAAAGTTTTTAAAGTATTGTAATGTGTCTAGACTATGTAATGAAGAGGGCAGATGTTTATACCACAAAATGCTAATTTTTCGATTTAAAGCCTTCAAGTTCTTTTGCTTTTTGAAGATTCAATTGAAGTCCAGACAGATGAATATGGTTTTATATTATTTCGTGTTTGATAAAATATATTGAAGAAAAATGTAAGTTAAAAAACAAACAAATGAATCAAACCAAAGTAATACATCGCTGACACGATCATTTTGCACGTCAAAAATTACTTCCGGGTTTCTCTGCACGCAAAACTATTTGTAAGTTTCTCTTTAATTAGTAATGCACACAGTTTCGAATTTCTATATCTCATAGACCCGGAAGTAATTTTTGACGTGCGAATTTTTGTGTTCATTTGTTGGGTCCTTTATGGACATATGTTGTATAATACACATTATAATAAAAAAAATATGACTCCTCGAATGCAAAATTTCCCCATAGTTTCTAGAGTCTAACTTCTCAAAGTAATAATTAAAATATTCGATGTTGAAATTGAGTTAACATCAGTTTTCATATATGAAAATGACAAATTTGATAATATTGCTAACTAATAGAATAAAATACATTAATGATTATACAATATAGAGTTGTACAGCAGAAATCTACTTTATGCTCTAAATTGTTCAAACCATATAAGACCAGAATATTTTGACTAAAATCTATTTTTGAATCAAATCACAACTGAAAATGAAAAAAAAAATATAATAAGTTATAAAAAATATTAATATAATTAATATTTAGAAACAAAAAATTTTGTTGTTAACATAAAAGTTATTAGAAAAATCGTGCTGTAAATGCGTGTCATGTTAACATTTTAGAAATGTAATTAAATGTAAATATATAACTATTTGTCATACAAGAACAATTATGCGTTCATAAATTTGTAATTCATTTCATAATTTCTTATTTTAATGTATTTTTGTAGAACAGTAATCTCATGAAAAATAAGTTAATATTAAATAAGCAAAAATAATTTCGTTTATAAATTTTGTAGATGTGTTCAGCGTCATTCAATAAATATCAAACTTAAAATCTTAATGTAAATGTAATCACTGACAATTTAGAAATTAAAATTATTTAACTGAAAATCAATGTATTTTGTTGCATTGAATCCTTATGGTTATAAACAATAAATTTACATTAACTTTTTCTCCATTTCTACCTGCAATATATTATTCTTACGATAATAAATTATTTATTATTAAAACAATTTAATAATTTAAACTACTTTTTTTGCCTAGATTCATTTTTTTTAAAACTTATAAGTATTTCAGTTTAAAAACAGATCAAACACCATTAGGAAAATCTTCAGAATGTTTTACTTCTTCGTAGTTAGATAGTGCACATGCATATTTATGAGCTAAAGCTTATGAGCTTTTTTTTTTTTTTTTTGGCATTTTTATAAAATATAAGATAATTAATGTTGAATTACCATGCGAAAATATCATGCTTTTCAAGATAAATCGCCATTAAATGTTCAAAATAATTTTTATATAAAGAAAAATATATTTTTATGTATGCAAAAAAAAAAAATATATTTTATATAAAATTAAGTATGTTTTTTTTTTTTCAATACGTTTTCTCTTACACAAATAAAGCAATAAATTTAAACAAACTAATACAAATGTTATATTTATTATATTTTTGTCTACAAAGGATACCACATCACATTGTTTAAAGAAACAAAACGAAAAAAAAAGAAAAAGAAAACAGTGATTTTTAAACCTTTTTTTTTTCCTCTAAAATAACCTACTTTGCTATATTTCGATTTTATAAGGTATTTATTTTTTATTTATTTTTCCCAAATGAGTTCAGAAAACTGTAACATTAGTTTACTTTTCCTTACATCGGCTAAGTTTATTGAGATAAAGTAGGTTCAAAATGACCAGAAAACTTCTTTATTACTGAACTTTCATCATTAAAACTTTAGGTAACACTGAATAGGCGAAGGCACCCAATCTAAATGTAAGCAAAAATTCAAACTTTATTGGAAGACTTCCAACATATTTTCTTTTACCTCATAATGAAATCAAATTTACTTGAAACATTATTGAATAGTTTAATATTTGTATCATGCCATCCCACATCACACAAAGAATAGAACAGTGATTGATTATTAAAAAAAAAGCATGTAATATTTTTTTCTATATTGTTCCCTCAGGAAGAGGCTATTTCTATTCTATCCTTTAAATTATATATTATTGTGTATCATCAAAAAAAAAAAAAAAAAAAAAAAAAAAAAAAAAAAAAACTTAAATATACTATACATTACTTCATCAAATGTGCAAAACATGTTCAAAATATAGTGTTCTTATAAGTGTACTTAAAGGAAATAATAGCTAAGAAGTTATCTATTCGGCGTATTAAATAACAGTTTTTTATGTATTTAAAGAAAATTAGATACTTGATTGAAATTATTGAAGTTAAACATTTTTCATGATCTTTATGATGTAGTTTGTCAAGAATATCAATATCTTTGATACAACAGAAAACTTCATTTAACGTTATCTTAAAAAGCTGATTTCATTAGAAAACAAACAAAATAATTTCCTGAGGTACTATATTAGAGAGTTATGAGTATTTTTTATTATCACATAAATAATCCAAAAATATTAATGAAACATTTAAAAAAATATGTTTGCCTTCAAGATGTTAAAGCTACTTCATGTTGTATTTAAAAATTTTTTAATAAATAAATTATTATTAAATGATATATATATCCCACACAGCTTATTAAAAAAAAAAATGGCTAATTCAAATAACCTAAAACTGATTTTCAACTAGCAATATAAATCAATGATATTATTATCTCTTGATGATACCTCATTCATAATATATTTAACAAAATAAAATGATTACAATTCAGTATCAATAGATTTAAACCCTGAATATCCAATGTCAGCATCAAAATACCTCGCAATACCATCATTGATCAACTGATCAAATTTAATTACACCAACATTACTTTTAAATAGTAATAAAAAATGAATTTAAAAGTACCCTTCAAATAAATTTATCCCAGAAACATTTTTTCTTCAACATTTTTTAAAACTAAAACCGTCTAACTAATTAGTATCAAAATAATTTTAATCATATATTACAATTTTCATAGATTTTCTCTCACATTTCTTCCAAAAAATTGTAAATTTTTAACTTTTATTTCTGTATCAACATTCCACTAACCCACTCTGCTAATTATCTGAAACCCCTGCAGCGGGCAATAAGTTATTCCAATCAGAAACTCAACGTATACAAATTATTTAACATAGTTGGCCAACTAATCATTCGCTTAATGGCCTATTAAGCGAGTTAATTATTATTACATACTGTAAACTAAAGTTTCTAACATTTCAGTATTTGCGACCCAAAATTTCAATCATAATTTTCATCGCCCTCCCTTTCTCATACAATAATATTGCATTTTCATAATTTTGACACTAAAGGTACACTACGAACTTAATTACAAACCTTGCAAATTATTAAACATATTGACATTGGCAACTCCGATCCGCTGCATTGGCATAACCAGAATCAATGATTTTTTTTTTGTCTTGCATCCTAAAAAATATCAGGCATTTTCGGGGCTTAGAAGAAAATTTCAATTTGTTTCGAACATTCTAGAAGATCTGCAAGATAAGGGTGCAAAAGTGTATAAATGCTGCATCTAGTTCAGTTTCAGTCAATGTTACCTAGTAACCAAGGAGCTCCGTCAACCTACAAATCGTCGTTTCAATCAATCTCTGTCACGCCAATCCTTCTGTCACTATCGAATCTATTGTTAATATTGCATGTTAATTACAATACATGGTGTTAAATATTCACGGCAGTAGATTTAATAATGTATAAATTTTTGAGTAGGCTTATGCGAGCATTAGATGAGAGTGAAGTATCAACAAGCGCATAGATGAGCGTGGTTCCTAAAATAAAATCAAGAAAATACTCTGAAGTGTACTTACATTTTGGGTTTATCAGTACAGAAGTAAATGAAGAAGAAGGGTCCCTGTGTGTCATCTGCTCAAATATTTTGGCAGCAAACAGCATGAAATCTAATAAACCTTAATGAAATTGAGAAATGTTTCGTAGGGTGTATATTAGCAAATCCCCGGAAATTCTTCGAATTAAAAACAGTAGCAATGAAAACAATATACTATGGCAAGGTGCTGTTGTCAAGTGTTTCGACGAGTATATTTGTTAAAAAGGAGAAAGAAGTTAGTGAAAATAAAAAAATTATTATAATATCACAAGGATAGCTTTCTCGAGGAATACGTAGACTCAGGATATTACCAGCCATGTTATTTCTGCTCCCTAGATCACTGAACACATCTAAAGTGGCATTCAGATAACATGGTGTAGACTGAGTAACTTTTGGCCTAGGTAAGGTATAGTTTTAAAAATGAATTGTCAGTTCAAATTTGTTTAATAAGTCAAAAAACGTGTCATGTAACATAAACTCGACACTGAAAATATGGCAATTAAGAGTGTGATTGGTTAACCGACTGTTATTTAAATTTAATCCCAGTGCGTAGAATTAATGCCCGTTGTAAACCTATCTGTGTATTATTAGATAGGGAAGATTTATTGACTAATGTGCGGTTTCATATAATGCATAATATGAAACACATGTTAATTAGCAACTTAGTTTATATAATAACGCTAACACATTTTATATATTGTGAAATATAAATTAATTAGCAGCATGAGAAAGTGTAATAGATATAGAAAGTCATTTTCAATTTCTTGGAAGAGATAAAACTCTAAAGGGGTGAAGATCAATGGGAAGGAAAAATTCGCTTTTAGTTTTATTTATGAGTTTCGTTAAATGGCCGAGTTTCTAGAGCTCTGCAACAGGTTTCGGGTTCGAGTACCGGAGGTGACATGGATGTTTGTAATAGTTCAGTATCCACTTTAAACCGTAGGTCCAATATGACTGTAGAGAGTTGGACTTAGGGCTAACAATCTTCTCAGTGAAATGAAAACACCTTCTGTCTCGAAATCTGCCAGTGGGCAGACGGCTTTGACCCACCATGGGGCTGTTGAGTATATATACATATATATATATATATTATAAAGCTAAACAAAAATAATCCACAAACGGGATATATATTTCGAAATCATATCGGATATTTTTATGCTTTAATTTATAGTGTTTTTATAACTTGATTCAAATATCCAATTGATCATATTTTTTTTCACTTATATTTGTAGTGTTATCAAATGTAATTTTTATAGAAATACTAGAAGACCCGGCCACGCGTTGCTGTGGCTTTCTTGTATTTCGTTCAATTATTAGATACTATAATTGGTATTGATATCGTTTGCTGTCGTGGTTTGGTTTGTTGACATGAGGGCCCTCTCAGCACGTCTACGTCGTACCTCACGCCTACGGGTATTTTTGAGGTTAGATTTTTTTGGTGGCATTTTACTGAAAATGATAATTGAAAAAATACAATACAATTAAAATAAAATCGAGATATAATAATAAATGACTTAAAAAAAAATTCACAATAAAATGTAAACGATTATTTAAGGTACACGAACACGTTCGAATGAATTTTTTATCCTTGTACACATTTTTGGATTCAATGTATCTAAAAACAAATGATGTCACATAAAAAAATTTCATTATTATTATTATTATTTTTTTTTATAAGCTAAAATAAGGGTAAAAATGGCCAAAACTTGATACTGTTACAAAACATGATAACTCAAAATCAAATCAATATTTCTTAAATTTCTAAGTTTGTATTTGTTTGTACTAACATATTACAGGGAATGGATCTCTGGTAAATTTATATCTTTATTATTTTGTGCTAGTTTAAATGCTGTCGACACAAAATTCTTTCTTAATTTCCATGTAATTCCAAGCTTAACAATTAAAATAAAAAATATTTATGTAGCTATAATCATTTCAGAGTTTTATTACCTGTAAACATTTATGAAAAACATAAATACAAAGTTTTGTAACATTTGGATCAAAATTACTTGTGTTATGGTGCTTCACATGAAAACAAAAAGCATAAAAATTCATTCTGAGAAAAAGCTAAAAACAACTTTTAATTAGAGATATTACTTTTAAAAATGTTGTAAATATATTAAAATGCCATTGAATTATCAAGTTCATAGTCTTATTTATTAAAAAATATAGTTTTATTTTTCCTTAAAGCTCTAAATATTTTCTGAACTTTGTTTTGAAAAAGTTAAATTTGCTCGACAAACTTTTTTTTTTCAACTTCCTCCTATTTGCAAAGGCTTTTTAATATGAAATGACCTGGATTTAAAATATTTAGCCTTTTTCAAGTGTTTTGATTAAATATATTCAAAACCTTTGAATTTCACATAAAAATATCAACTTTAACTATTTTTTATACAATTTATTCTTTAAAATATGGATAAACATTGCAAAAAAGTGATATTGTTGCAAAACTTGATAATTCAAAAATAAATAAAACATGAATAGTTTTTTCCTTTGCAAGTATTTTTATGCTGGGAATATCCTTATGTAGGTAATATACTGTTTTCAAATTTATATCTTAATTATTTATATATTTTTGTATGCTTAAAGTTTGTCGACACAAACTTTTTTTTACATATTTACAAAAATTTTTAATTTAAAAACTGAAATAAAAATAATTTATGAATTTAGGTTAATTTCCATGTTCTATTCCTTTCATACATTTAAAGAAAACTTTTACATGAAGTTTCAAAGCATTTAAATAAAAATATATGGGTATTATGATGTTTTGAAGGAACACAAAATGCATAAAAATTCAAATAAGAAATAATTAAAACCAACTTCTAAAGGTAAATAAAAACAAATGTACATACACAAAAATGCTATTGAGCTTTAAATTCTCCTTTATTAATATAAAAACGTATTTATTTGTTTTGTTTTCTTTAAATAACTTCCAATTTAAAAGTACCATTTATCAATTTTTCTTCGACAATATTCAAATCACTCAAATTTATAACTCAAATTCTTTGTTTTTCAAATAACAAAAGTCTTTTAAAAAAAATTTCCTTGATTTTCAACTTGCAACTATTATAATACCTTTTATAGAATTTTAATGTTATCATTATATCAAATAATTGCAGAGTTTAATTCATTTTGACACTTTTCAAAAAATGCTTAAAATTCATCATATTTCTTTAAAATTATTTATGAATTTAGGTTAATTTCCATGTTCTATTCCTTTCATACATTTAAAGAAAACTTTTACATGAAGTTTCAAAGCATTTAAATAAAAATATATGGGTATTAGGATGTTTTGAAGGAACACAAAATGCATAAAAATTCAAATAAGAAATAATTAAAACCAACTTCTAAATGTAAATAAAAAAAAATGTACATACATAAAAATGTTATTGAGCTTTAAATTCTCCTTTATTAATATAAAAACTTATTTATTTGTTTTGTTTTATTTAAATAACTTCCAATTTAAAAGTACCATTTATCAATTTTTCTTCGACAATATTCAAATCACTCAAATTTATAACTCAAATTCTTTGTTTTTCAAATAACAAAAGTTTTTTAAAAAAAATGTCCTTGATTTTCAACTTGCAACTATTATAATACCTTTTATACAATTTTAATGTTATCATTATATCAAATAATTGCAGAGTTTACTTCATTTTGACACTTTTCAAAAAATGCTTAAAATTCATCATATTTCTTTAAAATTATATTGTCTATATTATATTATCTTGCAGATCACATTTCATTTTAGAATTCTTAATCAAATAAAACACATGTTGACAAACTTTAAACATAGAAAAGTTCAATGTTTTGATTCACAACTTTTCATTCCATATATTTTATTCCAATTCAAATTCAAACTTAGAAAATAAAAAAAAATATTGATAATCAAATCAGGTAATACTTATATACATTTGATTTATTTCGCATAGAAATAATAAAAATTTCATACATTATAATTTTCACAACATTTAAAGTAGTACATAAAACAATAATATTCAGAACATGAGAATTTTACGGTTATGTAGTACAGGCATCGAGACACGGCGCCATCTAAAAATTGTCATTATATTGTTCGAAAAAAAAAACCACTATATTGTTGCCACTACATTGGTCTGCCAAAGAAATTTTAAAAAATATTTAGGGGTGGACCCCCCTTATCACTTAGGGGTTTAAAAAATAGATTACGACCGATTCGCAGACCTACCAAATATGCCCAAAAATTTTCATAAGAATCGGTCGAGCCGTTTCGGAGGAGTTTGGCAACAAACACTGTGACACGAGAATTTTATATATTAGATATAGAATATAAGTTTTTTATTTTATGGTTATTTTTTAATTTGGGTGGATTCTAAATTAATTTTCTTTTCATTTACAACCAGTTAAAATTATTCTAAATAGAACAGTATAAAGAAAGTAAAAATATTCTTTCTTTATTTGGCTTAAAATAATTTTTTTTAAAAATTAACTTTTTTTTTATATAATAATTGTTTTACAAAACTATATTCCATGCAGATGCCATGTATTTTTTATATTTAAGCAAAAGATTTTTCTCATTAATGTAGTATTCCATATACATTTTTTTAATCTTATTAATTAATTTACATAATGTAGAATAAAAAAAAATATACATTATTTTACTGTCAGATGATTAAATACTCATTTTAAAGTATATATATATATATCTATTGAGGAAACATGTTAAGCTAATAAACCCAAAGGTTAAGTTAATAAACCAACAAATTGAAATCAATTTACAATAGGCAAATCTTAAATTTGGAAATTTTTTTGACAGTTACCTTTCAAAGAGTTTTTGATATACTTTAGAATGCATTTAAGAATAGGAGTAATGCAAATAATGTCCTTTGATTTTAATGATAGATGCATCAATCGTCCAATTATTCATTCTAATAATTATTTTTATTATAATTATATTATAAATTGTGATTGCTAATCAGCATGACATAATTCACCATAAATTTAAAAATAAAATGTTTTTGTTTTTATATGATATTAAAGTTTCGAAAAGGACTTTTGATAAAAAAAAATCTTATTGCGTTAAATCAGACGGTTTAACAAACGCTTTCAGCTAACAAAATAACTTTAAATGAACATTTTAAAAATTGTTACATAGATTATTCTAAAAATAATTTTAGCGTAATATTTGGTCTTTTTAAAATTGGTGGTAATATGAATTTAAAATAAAGAAAGTAATAATAATATAAAATAAAGAAAATAATAATATACACCCCAAGCTCATAAAATTAAAAGTTTTTTTTTTAAAAAGTACAAACATATATCAAGTTTTGCTTCTAAATCACGACACAGTCAAATATTTAAAATAACATTATTTATTTCCACACTGATTTTTAAATCACTGTAATATTTCACTGATAAAATAATTCATTCAATTTATATTATTATTTATTTATTTATTTTTTTATTTATTTTTTTCATTCAGATTTATTTTTTTCCTGTTTTGAGGAACTCCTTAATAACTTGAAATTTCAATCTTATTTTAATTCTGGAAGTAATTGAAATACACTGGCTCGAGTTTTGTTATTTTTCCAAACGATTAATAACCTCCAGAGAGATGGGGGGGAAGGGTTTAATTGAAAAAACGATCTTGGAAGGAAGAAAATGGCAACACTGGGAATTCTCGAAATCATTAAAAATTTTCTTCTTTTTCGTAAGAGTGATTATTTACTTCCGTTTTAGAGAAAGCACTTAATTGGATTTCATTTATCACTTTCTAGAAAGTTTTTAAGAGGTTTTTTTCATCTTTCTAATTCTATTTTTACCTGTGTTTTAATTATTTTCAAATTATAAAACTATGAATAATAATTCGGCTTAATTTATAACCCATTCGTAATGAGCTACACGTGGTTGTTTCAAATTCATTCTCGGAACTATCGGTTTTGTATCAGAAAAAAAAATGCAATTATAATTTTTAAAGTTGGAAGAGTTTTAATACTGACGTAGTTAATGATTGTAAATTCATACAGATTGTAATTATTTTCGTACATCATTTGCATGATTTTTTTTAATTAAAATTTTTCTCTTGGGAATATTTTAATGAATAATAACACATAATTTTGATTTATTTTAATTTAGAATTTATTGCTTCCAAGTATTCTGAAATATTAAATGTAGTGGTTGTTGAGATGCATATACATTATTTTTTATCGATTAGACATTTATGAAAGTCATTTAATGATAATTTTATGTATAAACACCTACACTATTTTGTTTTATAACGATATCATATATTAAAAATTGTTAATTTTCTACATTTTAGGAACTTTTCCTGTTAAATGTTATAAAATTCTATAACTGTTTAAGATATAATATTTATTGGAAAATTATTTTAATTTTTAACTTCAATTTTCTTGAAAAGAAATTATACAATGAAGAACCTTTTTTTTTCTAATTGGGGAAGGCATTTTTTCTAACTACAATAAGCGACCAACGACAGATAATCAAATATAGAATAAACCACCCTCTAACTACTAAATGGAATTTAGTTATCTAGAGTATTATACAATTTATAACTTTATTTTTTTTATTTGGAAAGGCATTTATTCTGACCACAATGAGTGGCTAACACCAAAAAATATGAATAGTAAAATACCCTCAAACTATTAAAACGAATTTATTTAACTGACGTACAAACAAATAACAACACATAAACGACCTTGTATGTTAAGAAACATTTCTAAATATTAGCTTTCAGACAACAGTGGAAAAATATTTCACAACTGAAAGAAACTTCCTCATTTTTTTACAAAACAACTATGTTACTTTCGCCATAAGTGTAATCTCATCTCTTAATAAAACTGAAAATGAACAAATAAAAAAGTAAGCCAAGTGAGAAGAATATTTTTGAAATGAATATGTCAAAACATTCATAACTTTGAAGCTTAACACATTTATATTGCTTATATATTTTTTTAATGAAAGCACATATTCACTTCAAACCATGTAAAAATTGAAAAAATTAATCGTCTCCAGAAAATCCCAATTAATAACAAAAACAGCAAAACCTGCCTTTTACAATTTATTCAACTCCAGGGAGTGTAATTTGCAAAACTGACACATCTTAATCCCGCACCATCGGAATTCGAATAAACATCAGTTCGTCCCCTCCAGTCTGTGGTGCAGTGGAGAAAATATGCAGCAGGAATTACAGAGGGTCGTAATTATGACGGATAATATCTGACAAAACACTTCACCCCTCGCCGGGGAGTCATTAGTTCGATACCCGGGAGCGCACTGAGTCCAGATTTCCGTTTTATTGATGAATGCCCGCGAATGAAACATGCCCCCGAAACAAGAACATTGCAGATGTCCCACAGTCAGCGGTTTTAGTGCCCAACGTTAATTTGGGTTTTGTCTCGCACTCTGCATATTAAAACTGGAAACTTGTTATAATGAGGAAAATATTTTAAGCCATTCCATGCTTGGATCGTTTGTTTTAAAAATGGAAAGTTTATTCTTGCTGTAAAATAATGTTAGTGTTCATAATATTCTCGCGTACCATTTTGGTTTGATAATATATTTGTTCAGAAATAATTTGTTATCTTTTGAGGCATTTAATTTAAAACTCACGTCTGTCTGATACGGAGACTTTAAAGTAATATTGATGCTATTTGACTAAAGTAATATTTGGCTTATTTAACTAATTTGTTAATAATTTTAGTGTATAAAATCGGTCCTTTTAATAAAAGGCATCTTCTGACAGAATTCAACGTGCAAAATATAGAACTGTATTGAATTTATTTATTTATTGCCTACTCTAATACAACAACATTTGTTTAATAACGCATGAGCAGTATATTATTTATTATTCTGATAATTTGCATTGATCTATGTATTAATTACTGAATACGTAATTATTCACTACAGGATTATGCATGTTATAATTCACTGCAGGATTTGTTTATTTAACTAATTCATTAATACTTGTTAATGATTTTTAGTGTATAAATTTGTTCCTTTTAATAAAATGAATCTTCTGAAATAATTCAAGACGCAAAATATAGAATTGAATTGAATTTATTTATTTATTTTTTACTCTAGTATAAGAATGGCCAACTTTCGGCCCGCCTTGAATGTTTTTCCGGACCGTGAGATTTATCATACTTTTACAAAACATATTTGTTTTGTAATGGCCAAAGTAGGTAGTAAACACCAATGTACCAGTAGTGAAAACCAAACCAAAAACCAATAATGCACCGAAATAATACATTATTTGTGCATCCATATGATCCAATTTGATAAATCGGGCTCAAAAAGTTGTTAACGCTTTCGGTTCAACTTACACCTGCAAATGATTTCCCAAATATTCATTTCACTTTAACATTAAAACAATATTAACGCAATATATACAACCTATTCAACAATATACAAACTATTATAATTGCAATAAAAGTTATTACTGTTAATACGCATTATATAATTTACCATAAATTTAAAAAAAAAAAAGTTTCTGTTTTTATAATTATAGACACAGGTAAAATTCATGTAATTATTAATTAATTTTTTATTTCATGAAAAATAATATATAATATTTGACCTTTTTAAAATTCTTGGTAATAAGAATTTACAATAAAAGAAAATAACATTGACACAACCTAAGTCAATACAATTAAAAGTTATTTAAAAGTAAAAAAAAATATCAATTTCAGCTTCTAAATCACGACACAGTCAAAAATTAAAAATAATATTATTTATTTCCACACGGATTTCTAAATCACTGTAATATTTCACTGATAAAATAATTCATTCAATTTCCAGTAAATCACCTCGGAGAATTATTTATTTTTTTCTGTTTTGAGGAACTGCTTAATACCTTGAAATTTCAATCTTATTTTAATTCTGGAAGTAATTGAAATACACTGGCTCGAGTTTTGTTATCTTTCCAAACGATTAACAACCTCTAGAGAGATAGAAGGAAGGGTTATAATTGAAGAAACGATCTTCGAAGGAAGAAAATGGCAACACTGGAAATTCTCGAAATCATTAAAAAAAATTTCTTTTTCGTAGCAGTGATTATTTACTTCAGTTTTAGAGAAAGCACTTAATTGGATTTCATTTATCTCTTTCTGGAAAGTTTTTAAGAGGTTTTTTTTTTTTTCATTTTTTTAATTCTGTGTTTACCTGTGCCTTAATTATTTTCAAATTATAAAACTATGAATAATAATTCGGATTAATTTATAACCCATTCGTAATGGTGTTTTACGTGGGTAACAAACGTGGGTTTCAAATTTATTTTCGGAACTATCGGTTTTGTATCAGAAAAAAAAATGCAATTAATATTTTCAAATTTAAAACAGTTTTAATACTGACGTAGTTAATGAATGCAAATTCATACGGATTTTAATTATTTACGTACATCATTTGATTGAATTTATTTTTTAATTAGAATCTTCTCTTGAGAATAATTTAATGCATAAAAATTTTAATTTATAATTTATTGCTTTCAAGTATTCTGACACATAAAATGTAGTTGCTATTGAGATACATATGTATTATTTTTATCGATTAGACACCTTTCAGATTTACACAAGTAGGTTAATCATTTTTTATGTATAAACGCCTACACTATTTTGTTTTCCAACATTATTATAAAGTAAAAATTGTTAATTTGCTGCTTTTTATAGAACGTTTAATATTAAGCGTTATTAAATTTTAAAATTGTTTAAGATATAATTCTTGTTAGAAAATTAATTTAATTTTTAACTTATATTTCCTTGAAAAGAATATTACACAACACATTTTTTTTTAATTTGGGAAGGCATTTATTCTAACCACAATGAGCGGCCAATACCAAAAAGGTCTAATGAAGAATAAACCATCCTCTGGCTATTAAATCGAATTTAAATAACTGGAGCATTATACAACGAAGAACACTTACTTTTTAATTTGGGAAGTCATTTATTCTAACCACAATGTGTAGCCAACACCAAGAAATTCTAATAAAGAATACCCCCCCTTAGACTACTAAACCGAGTTTAGTTAACGAGTATACAAAGAAGAATACTTTTTTTTTAATTTGGGAAGGCATTTACACTAATGTCCATAAATTAAGGATAATGAAGTTCAGGCAAATAAAGACACAGAAACAAAACAAATTTGACTTATTTGTAAAGTCTATTTATTAAACAAACGGTGAAGAGTAAAAAAGATGCTATATGTTTGACATAATTAATAAAAACTGTGATTTTTACTCCCTGGAGCAAATTTCAAAAAAGAACCTATCTACAAAAAGTAGTATAACATGGTTAGTATGATGGTTAATATGGAGTATGTCTCCCGGACGATGCAATACAGGCCTTACAACGCCTAGGCATGCTGAGCATCAAATTATCAATCTGATCTTGGGGAAATAGTACACCACTTATCAAGCAATGCCCACCGAAGTTCCGGTTGACAGGTGGGAGGGAGTTGACGGGCTGCAATTCGTCGGCCAAGCATATCCCACACGTGCTCTATTGGATTCAAGTCTGGTGAGTATGCTGGCCAATCCATACGGGTGATATCCTCCAATTGAAGGCATTCGTCTACAATGTTTGCACGGTGAGGACAGGCATTGTCATCCATAAACAGAAATTCAGCACACATGGCGCCCTGAAACAAACGTACATGTTGTTCCTGAATGACATCCCGATAGATGTGGTCTGCCATCGTTACACTCTGAACATGCAGGTTAGTTCTGGAACCAAGAATAATTCCTCCCCAAACGAGCCATCCTGCAAGACCGTAACGTTTTCTTTCAATGGTGTTCTCTTGGTGGTAACGAGTACATGGCGCTCTCCATATGAAAGTCTGGCGAGAATCAGACTGCAAACTAAACTTGGACTCGTCGGAAAACATCACACAAGACCATTGTTGCGGTGTCCACAATGCATGCTCTCTACTTCAGGTTAATTGCACGCGACAGTGAGTTGCGGTAAGTGGAACACATCTGACAGGCCTACGAGCATATAGACCAATGTGCCCTAAGCGTCTGTACACGGTCTGCCTTGAAACTGTCGTACCGGTAGCTGAAGAGAGCTGACGAGACAGGTCTGATGCTGTGCTCCGTCTGTTTCTTTTGGCAGTAACTGCTAAATACCGGTCCTCATACGGCGTTGTAACTCGGGGGCGACCTGTGCTGTAACATCTACTCACATTAACATCATCTTGGAATCGTTGCCAAAGCCTGGAGATGACACTCTGGACGATTCCAAGTTCCTAGGATACTTCCAGCTGGGTACGTCCACATTCCAGTCGTCCGATAATTCTACCACGTAAAAATCATGCAAATGCTTCCTTTGTGCCATAACTATGCGGTTATTGCACTGAAAGGCTTTTAAAGCGCTTGTGAACAATTTTACTTCTTTGCCACCATTCCTTATATACCCCTCTCTTACACTCTCGTCATTGTGACGTACTATCCTCGCCATCTGGTGGTTTCCTGTAATTTGCATATTCTTCTTCAAGATGTGTATGATAATTCTACAGGTGAAATTTTTATTTTAGAGTTCAATTTCTGATTGATTCTGAATTATCCTTAATTTATGGACATGAGTGTATTTTAACCACAATGAATGGCCAACACCAAAACATTGCAAAAAAGAATAAGCCACACTCAGACTACTAAAACGAATTTAGTTAACTAGCGTACAAGCAAATCACAACACATAAACGCCCTTGTATATTAAGAAACATTTTTAAATATTAGCTTTTTGGAAAAAGTGGAAAATATGTTTGACAAACAGAATAAACTTCATCATTTTTTTTTTTGTAAGAGAGCTATGTTACTAACAAACAGGAGAAAAAATTTTAAAGTAAGCCATATGAAAGAAGTTATTTTCAAATGAATATGTCAAAACATTCATAACTTTGAAACTTAACTATTCATTTTTTTTTATTATAGAAGCACATATCCATTGCAAAACCATGGAAAAATTTCGAAGATTAATCTTCACCACAAAATCCCAATTAATTACAATAACAACAAAACCTGCTTTTTCACAATTTATTCAACTCCAGGGAGCGTAATTTGCAAAACTGACACATCTTAATCCCGCACCATCGGAATTCGAATAAACATCAGTTCGTCCCCTCCAGTCTGTGGTGCAGTGGAGAAAATATGCAGCAGGAATTACAGAGGGTCGTAATTATGACGGATAATATCTGACAAAACACTTCACCCCTCGCCGGGGAGTCATTAGTTCGATACCCGGGAGCGCACAGAGTCCAGATTTCCGTTTTATTGATGAATGCCCGCGAATGAAACATGCCCCCGAAACAAGAACATGCAGATGTCACACAGTCAGGGGTTTTAGTGCCCAACGTTAATTTGGGTTTTGTCTCGCACTCTGCATATTAAAACTGTAAAACTTGTTATAATGAGGGAAATATTTTAAGCCATTCCATGCTTGGATCGTTTATTTTAAAAATGGAAAATATTTTGTGAGAATTTATTCTTGCTGTAAAATAATGTAGCGTTCATAATGTTGCCAACCAAACATTTGGCTTGATAAAATATTTGTGCAGAAATATTTTATCTTTTGAGGCAGTTAATTTAAAACTCGCGCCTATCTGATACGGGAAAGATTAAAATAATATTTATGATTTGTTTATTTAACTAATTCATTAATACTTACTAATATTCTTAGCGTTTAAAATTGTATTTTTTAATCAAAGGCATCTTATGACATAATTCGAGATACAAAATATAGAACTGAATTGAATTTATTTATTCATTTTGTACTCTAACACAGGGATGGCCAACCCAGGGCCCTCCTTGAACATTTTTCCGGCCCGTGAGATTTATCACAATTTTACAAAATATATGTATTTTATCATGGCCAAAGTAATGAAAACCAATGTAACTGTAGTGAAACCCAAGCCAACCAAACCAAAAACCAATATTGCACCAAAAAAAAATTATTTGTGTATCCATATGATCCAATTTGAGAAATCTGGCACGAAAAATTGTTACTGCTTTCGGTTCAACTTACACTTGAAAATCGTTTCCCAGATATTCATTTTCTGTAATATCAAAACAATATTCAAGCAATATATACAACCTATTCAACAACATATAAACAATACAACCTATTATAATTACAATAAGAAATTTGATTTTAAATTAGTATTCTATAATTCACCATAAATTTAAAAAAAACGTTTGTGCTATTATAACTAAAACACAGGTGGAATTAATTTAATTATTAAGTTAATATTTTTTCAAAAAAAAAAGAATATATTATATTGCATTTTTTTTTAAATTCGTGTTAATAGGAATTTAGAGTAAGGGGAAATATTGATACAGCCTAAGTTCACAAAATGAAAAGTAGTTTTTAAAGTAAAAACCAATGTAAATGTTTGCTTCTAAATCACGACACAGCCAAAAATTTAAAATAATATTATTTATTTCCACACTTATTTCTAAATCACTGTAATATTTCACTGATAAAATAATTCATTCAATTTCCATTAAATCATCTCGCAGATTTTTTTTTTTTTCTGTTTTGAAGAACTGCATAATTCCTTGAAATTTCAATCTTATTTTAATTCTGGAAGTAATTGAAATACACTGGCTCAAGTTTTGTTATTTTTCCAAACGATTAATAACCTCTACAGAGAGGGGGGAGGGAGTTTTAATTGAAAAAACGATCTAGGAAGGAAGAAAATGGCAACACTGGGAATTCTCGAATTCATTAAAAATTTTCTTCTTTTTCGTAAGAGTGATTATTTACTTCCGTTTTAGAGAAAGCACTTAATTGGATTTCATTTATCACTTTCTAGAAAGATTTTAAATAAGTTTTTTTTTTCTTTTTAATTCTGTTTCTACCTGTGTCTTAATTATTTTCAAATTATAAAACTATGAATAATAATTCGGATTAATTTATAACCCATTCGTAATGTGTTATACTTGTGTGTTTCAAATTTATTTTCAGAACTATCGGTTTTGTATCAGAAAAAAAAAGCAATTACAATTTTTAAAGTTTAAAAAGAGTTTTAATACTGACGCAGTTAATGATTGTGAATTCATACAGATTTTAATTACTTTCGTACATCATTTGCATGATTTTTTTTTAATTAAAATTTTTCTCTTGGGAATATTTTAATGAATAAAAAAACCTAATTTTGATTTATTTTAATTTAGAATTTATTGCTTCCAAGTATTCTGAAATATTAAATGTAGTGGTTGTTGAGATGCATATACATTATTTTTATCGGTTAGACACATTTGAGAGTTACAGAAATAAGTTAATCATTTTTATGAATAAACACCTACACTATTTTATTTTATAACGATATCATAAAGTAAAAATTGTTAAATTTTCTAGTTTTTAGAAACGTTTCCTGTT
The DNA here is from genome assembly GCA_021605075.1 of Caerostris darwini. Lineage (NCBI taxonomy): Eukaryota > Metazoa > Arthropoda > Arachnida > Araneae > Araneidae > Caerostris > Caerostris darwini. Next base: position 1,116,666 of record BPLQ01002550.1, on the reverse strand, counting down.
AAGTGTTATTAAATTCTAAAAGTGGTTAAGATATAATTCTTGTTAGAAAATATTTTAATTTTTAACTTGTATTTTCTTGAAAAGAATATTACAAACAAGAAAATTTTTTCTTAATTTGTAGAGGCATTTATTCTATCCACAATCAGTTGCCAACTAGAAAATATTCTAATAAATATTAAACCACCATCAGACTACTAAACCGAATTTAGTTGACTGGAGTATCATACGAAGAAGAACACTTTTTTTCAATTTGGGAAGGCATTTATTCTAACCACAAAGAGTGGCCAACACCAAACACTTTCAATGAAGAATAAACCAGTCCAAGACTACTAATCCGAAATTAGTTAACTGGAGTATTATACAACGAAGAAGACTTTTTTTTTTTTTTTTTAAATTTGGGAAGGCATTTATTCTAACCACAATGAGCGGCCAACACCAAAAAAATTCTAATAAAGATTAAACCATCCCCAGACTACTAAACCGAATTTAGTTAAATGACGCACAAGCAAATCACAACACATAAACGTCCTTGCATATTAAGAAACATTTATAAATATTAGCTTTCAGGGAAAAGTGGAAACTCGGCAAAAGGAATGAACTTCATAATTTTCTTTCTAAAAGAGCTATGTTACCTTCGCCATAAGTGCTATGTTATCTATTAATAAAACTTAAAATTAACAGAGTGATTAGTCATTTAGAAGTTTTTAGTTATTTTGGTTAGAATAAATCCCTTCCGAAATTAAAAAAAAAGTTTTCTATGTTGTATAATGCTATTTCCACTAAATTCGGTTTAGTAGTCTCAGGATGATATAATCTTTATTAGAATTTTTTGGTGTTGGCCACTCATTGTGGTTAGAATTAATGCCTTCTGAAATAGAAGAAAAAAATTTTAAGTAAGCTATATGAAAGAAATAATTTTCATAAACTTTCATAACTTTGAAGCTTAAATATACATTTTTTAATACAAGCACATATTCATTGGAAAACCATGTAAAAATTTGTAAGATACCAGATACTTTACCAGAAAATCCCAATTAATAACAATAGCAGCAAAACCTGCCTTTTACAATTTATTCAACTCCAGGGAGCGTAATTTGCAAAACTGACACATCTTAATCCCGCACCATCGGAATTCGAATAAACATCAGTTCGTCCCCTCCAGTCTGTGGTGCAGTGGAGAAATATGCAGCTGGAATTACAGACGGTCGTAATTATGACGGATAATATCTGACAAAACACTTCACCCCTCGCCGGGGAGTCATTAGTTCGATACCCGGGAGCGCACCTAGTCCAGATTTCCGTTTTATTGATGAATGCCCGCGAATGAAACATGCCCCCAAAACAAGAACGTTGCAGTTGTCACACAGTAAGGGGTTTTGGTGCCCAACGTTAATTTGGTGTTTTGTCTCGCACTTTGCACGTTAAAACTGGAAACTAGTTATAATGAGGGAAATATTTTAAACCATTCCGTACTTGGATCGTTTGTTTTAAAAATGGAAAAATATTTTGTACGTTTTATTCTTGCTGTAAAATATTGTTGCGCTCATAATATTCCCACGTAACATTTGGTTTGATAAAATATTTGTGCAGAAATAGTTTGTTATCTTTTGAGGCATTTAATTTAAAACTCGCGCCTGCCTGATGCGGGTAGTTTAAAGTAATATTTATGATTTGTTTGCTTTATTTTAGTCTAGAATTTATTGCTTCCAAGTATTCTGAACGTTAAATGTAGTAGTTGTTGAGATGTATATATATTATTTTTATCGATTAGACATCTTTGAGATTTACACAAGTAGGTTGATCATTTTTATGAATAAACACCAGCGCTATTTTATAACGATATCATATTGTTAATTTTCTACCTTTTAAGAATGTTTCGTGTTAAGTGTTAATAAATTTTAAAAATGTTTAAGATATAAATCTTGTTAGAAAATTATTTTAATTTTTAACTTATATTTCCTTGAATAGAGTATCATCATATTTATTCTAACAACTATGAATGTCCAACATCAAAAATTTCTAATAAAAAATAAACCACCCTCAGACTACTAAACCAAACTTAGTTAACTGGAGTATTATATGACGAAGAATACTTTATTTTGTTTAATTTTGGAAGGCATTTATTCTAAGCAAAATAAGCGGCCAGCACCAAAAAATTCTATTAAAGATTAAACCATTCTCAAATTACTAAATGTAATTTAGTAAACTGACATAAAAACAAATCACAAAAGAAGCCGCCCTTGTATATTAAGAAACATTTATAAATATTAGATTTTGTGGAAAAGTTAAAAATATGTTTGACAAACGGAATATGCCATGAGTGTTATGCTATACTAATAAAACTGAAAATTAGCAAATGGGAAAAAAATTTAAATGAATTTTCAAATGAATATGTCAAAGCATTTACAACTTTGAAGCTTAAGTATACATTTTTTATTAATAGAAGCACATATTCAGTGCAATCCATGTACAAATTTTAAAAATTAATCTTCATCAGAAAATCCCAATTAATTACAATAACAACAAAACCTGCTTTTTCACAATTTATTCAACTCCAGGGAGCGTAATTTGCAAAACTGACACATCTTAATCCCGCACCATCGGAATTCGAATAAACATCAGTTCGTCCCCTCCAGTCTGTGGTGCAGTGGAGAAAATATGCAGCAGGAATTACAGAGGGTCGTAATTATGACGGATATATCTGACAAAACACTTCACCCCTCGCCGGGGAGTCATTAGTTCGATACCCGGGAGCGCACTGAGTCCAGATTTCCGTTTTATTGATGAATGCCCGCGAATGAAACATGCCCCCAGAACAAGAACATTGCAGATATCACACAGTCAGAGGTTGGATTTTGTTTCGCACTTTGCATATTAAAACTGGAAACTTGTTATAATGAGGGAAATATTTTAAGCCATTCCATGCTTGGATCGTTTGTTTTAAAAATGGAAAATTTATTCTTGCTGTAAAATAATGTAGCGTTCATAATACTTCCGCGTAACATTTGATTTGGTAAAGTTTTCGGCACAAATAATTTGTTATCTTTTGAGGCATTTATAATTTAAAATGCGTGCCTGTCTGATGTGGAGAGTTTAAAGTAATATTTATGACTTGTTTATTTAACTGATTCATTAGTGTCTGTTAATATTTTCTAGTGTATAAAATTGTTTCTTTTAATAAAACAAATCTGACGCAATTCAAAGTACAAAATATAGAATTGAATTGAATTTATTTATTTATTTTTTACTCTAGTACAGGAGTGGACAACCCGCATTGTACATATTTCAGGTCCGTGAGATTTATCACAAAAAATATTTATTTTATAATGGCCTAAGTAGTGAAAACGAATGTACCAGCAGTGAACAGTCAGGGGTTTTAGTGCCCACCGTTAATTTGGGTATTGTCTCGCAATTTTGCATATTAAAACTGGAAACTTGTTATAATAAGGGGAATATTTTAAGCAATTCCATGTTTAGATCGTTTGTTTCAAAAATGGAAAAACATTTTGTGGTGTTTATTCTTGCTGTAAAATAATGTAGTGCTCATAATATTCCCACGTAACATTTGGTTTGATAAAATTTGTGTATGCAGAAATAATTTGTTATCTTTTGAGGTGTTTAAGTTGAAACTCGTGCCTGTCTGATGCGGGAAGTTTAGAATAATATTTATAATTTGTTTATATAAATAATTCATTTAATGCTTGTTAATAAATGTAATATATAAAATTGTTTCTTTTAATAAAAGGTATGTTTTGACATAATTCAAGATACAGAATTGAATTGAATTTTTTTTTTATTCCAGTATAGGGGTGGTAAAACCGCGGTCTGCCTTAAACATTTTTCCGGTACGTGAGATTTATCACTATTTTACGAAATATATTTATTTTATAATGACCAAAGTAGTGCAAAACAACCCTACCAAACCAAACCACTAATGCATCGAAAAAATACATTATTTGTGTATACATAGGATGCATATTTGTGAAATCTGGCACAAAGTGTTGTTAGCACTTTCGGTTCAACTTACACCTACAAATCGTTTATTTATTTTTTTTTTTTTTTTTTTTTTTTTTTATTGCGAAAATAAAATTTGCAAAACATAACTACTATATAACATAACTATTGCAACATAACTATATAAAAATATTTTGTGAGATTTATTCATGCTGTAAAATAATGTGGTGATCATTAATATTCCCACGTAACATTTGGTTTGATAAAATATGTGTACAGAAATAATTTATCTTTTGAGGTATTTAATTTAAAACTCGCACCTATCTGATGCGGGTAGTTCAAAGTAATATTTATGATTTGTTTATTTATCTAAATCATTAATGCGTGTTAATAAGTTTTAGTGTATAAGATAGTTTCTTTCAATAAAACAAATCTGACGCAATTCAAGATACAAAATATAGAATTGAATTAAATTGATTTATTTATTTTTTACTCTAGTACAAGGGTGGTCAATCCACGGCCCACCTTGAACATTTTTCCGGCCCGTGAGATTTATCACACTATTAAAAATATATTTGCTTTATAATAGCCAAAGTAATGAAAACCAATTAATCCAAACCAAACCAACAGCTAATAATGCACAGAAAGAATACATTATTTGTGCATCCATATGATCCAATTTGTGAAATCTGGCACAAAAAGGTGTTAGCGCTTTCGGTTCAACTTACACCCGCAAATCGTTTTTTGTTAAACGTAATAAGGTATTATTATTCAAACATAACGGACGCTAACCTGCAACACTTACAATGTGCAAATACCCAAGTTGAGATCGATTTGCAAAAGCCAAGTGAAAGAGTGGAAAAACAAATATCGCACTGGTAAAATAAATATTTTTTTAATGAGTTCATTTTTTTATTTCATTTTAACTGTTATGTATTTCTTTGCAATGTGCGTTTAGTATCATTATTATTATATTAGCTATGTTTACATGCAAAAATAATTGTAAGCACATTAATAATAACTCATTATGTTTCGATTTTTCACTACAAAAAATATATATAGCGAGTCTAAATCCCATTTGGAAATATATAATTTTATATGCGTCCCGCGGTGTTAGGATGTATTTCCAAAGTGCCCCGCAAGATAATTTGTGTTGTCATCCCTAGTATAATACATTTGTTTAATAACACATGATCAATCTATAATTTGACAATTTGTATTTATCCGTGTATTAATTATTGAACGCGTAATTATTCGCTACAGGCTTAAACGCTAAAACATTCAGTATAGATTCCCTTTTAAATTCCAAAATAATTTATAAATCCCATAAAAATGAAGTCACGAATCTCACGAAGTGGATTTCTGTCTTTTCTGTACTCTTTTTCACAGAAGTGGTTTAGTTCGTCCTTTATCCCCTGATGCCCCCCACCCCCTATCCCCCTACCTAGCAATTCTCCATCTGTGTCAGGATAACATAATAGAGAGCCTAGCATCTTCCTTTGATAACACTAGTACACGTCTTTATTGGATTTTCCATTCGCACCTGCTCTCGAGGTACTACTGTAGTTCGTTTGCCTTTTTGTATTGCCGATTTTTTGCTGGTACCGGTTCTGTCTCATTTGTATTCATTAGTTCCTATTCGGAATTTTGCTACATAGAGTCAATGGCATACATATTATCAATTTGAAGCGCAACTATGTTATTTTGATTTGTTAATACTGCCAGAAGACTTACTTAAAATACTGCAAAAAACAGTTATTTTAAGTAAGTTGTAATGCTAATTTAGTCTGTATACAAATTAGCTAGCCTAATTAGCTAGGTATTTCTAGTAAAATTCCCTTTTTAATTAATGTTGGTAAATATTAAATAAAAAGAAAACACCCACAACAAAATCCGAAATATTTTAATCTAATAGTAATCCAATATATTAATTACAATAAATTTGTTGCTCTTACAAACATAGTAAGGCCATTAATTTAAGTAGTTTTATTAATTTTCTAGTTAACCTAAGAATATTATTACCTAACAGAAATTATTTTTTTATATAGGGAGACGAGCAAAGAGTGCTATAAGAGAAAGGGTGAGTAATAAATGAAAACATTTTTAAAAAAGAAGGTCGTAGAAGAAAAAATTAAAATTTGGTTCACACAGATGTAACGTGTCAAATCTAGTATCGTCAACTTATACATATTCGGAAGTTCTAAAAGCAATCGGTTTGTGCTTAAATGTGCCAAATTGGGTAATTTTCAAAATTACTGTTAGGATTACTTGCCTTTTACCTGCTCGCTTTATACATTTTTTAACGCTCATTTAATTAAAATAGAAGTAAATTGCAATTTATTTAATGTTTTATTAAATGATGTAAATCTGGTAAAAGATATGCGGATTTCTTCTATAGTTAATGTGCAATTAAAGAAGAAGCCTTTATTGTTTAAAAATAATTAACTACAACTTTTTTTTCTTTTTACATGAATACTATGAAAATTTCGTACAAACAGAAATATCATGTTAGCATCAGGTAGTTCATTTCCTAATTTTCGTAAAAATACTTCATTTTTTTTTTACCAATATAATTATCAAGCTGTATGTTATAATATATTTAAACGATGTTGCTTGTTTAGCGTTCCGTACTTTTAATCGTCCTTTTGAAGAGTTCGTAAAAATATTTTTTTTTTTTTTGCAAATCATTATCAAGAGAATGAAGGTATCATATTGATCTAAAGATATCACACTCAATTCGCTGCAATTCAGTTTCAATCACATTCTCTTGGAGATGGCAATCTGTACTACGAAATACTTTGAGAGATAATACCTCTAAATCATGCATAATACGAAATTGGCAAATATTTGGTTTAAAATATAAATAAGGAATAAATTGCGTTTTCAAATATTGTTTTTTAGCTTAGCCATATAAAATACCAAAATTTTTGAATAGGGCTGCTCATAAAGTAATAATTTTTTATTTAAGCTTCCCATGAAAATATTAGAGTATTGTATATATATATATAATTTTCTTGGCGTTCTCCTTTCACTAACAAATTTACCAACCAATAATTTGAAATTATTGAATGTAAATATTGTTTTTATACACGTCAACTATCAGTAATTATTCCTCTCTGATAGCTGGCTACACCAATCCAAAAATGCTAAAAATTACCGAAAAATTAAATTATATATAAGAAACAAAACGGTTAAATCATTTTTGTGAATGTAAGTTAAAACAGGACCGAAATTTATTAATTGAGGTTTTTTTTCTTAAAAATAAATTATAAGCGTACGTTAGCTATTTTCTTTACACATTTAAGTACAATCATCATCATTATCAAGACATTTTGGAAATTATTAATCATCTATACGGATTTTATTTATGTTTAACGATGTTTATTCTTAATTGTAACTGCTTTGATGACCCGTTTGTATAGACACTCTCACTCCTCGCTTACCGTCTTCAGCCAGACGTGATGGTACCACAGGTTTCAGGTTCGGGTCCTGGTTGTGGCATGGATGTTTGTTCGGAATCCACGTTAAACTGTAGCTTCCTGTCGAATTAGCCCAAAGTGTGCCCAAAATGACTGAAGAGCGACAAACCAAACCAAATCAGCCAGATGTGATTACAGTACTGCGGTTTCCAAAAAGTAAGACCCATTTTCAATTTAAAATTCCCGGGGCTTATGGAATTTCAATTTTCGTCTTCTTTTTTTAGGTTGCTTGACATATGTGTGAAATTTGACGTCAAAATATTCATTAGTGTTTGATTTTCGCTTCGTTTTGTGAAACGCTAAAACTGATTCCGGCGATTTTTCAAATGGCTGAATTCATTGAGCAAAGAACTTTCAATAAATTTTGTTTGCGGAAACGTATAACATGTTGCAGAAGGCATTCGGTGAACATTCCTATATTGGAAAAATATATTTCAAAGTGGTATAAACGGTTCAATGAAGGCAGAGAACGCGTTGAAGACGAAGAGTCCTCTGGTTGACCATCCACCTCAACCGACGAAGCTCACGTCCCAAAAATTAAAGATTTTGTGCTTGCAAATCGTGATTTACAATTAGAGTCCTTGCTGATGATGTTGGAATTTCAAAAGGAAAGGTTTACCGAAAACACTGAATGCGCCAGCTCACACTGCATTGATTCTTCGTGACCTTTTCGCCAAAAATGAAACCCATGTCGTTCCACAACCACCGTATTCGCACCATGCGATTTCTGGCTATTCCCAAAACTCAAAAGACCTCTCCGGGAACTCCGTTTTGAGTCGATTGAAGAGATTCAACGCGAATCGGCGTGCGCTTTGAAGGCCCTCCCTGCCGATGACTTTTTAGAATGCATTGAGGATTGGAAAAAAACGTTGCATTGTGTGCATTGTTGAATAAAAGTGCATTGTGTCCGGAAGTGATTATTTTGAAGGCGATGAAATAAGTTTGGAAGAATAAATAAAGAGTTTTTGAAAAAAGAAATAATTGGTCTTACTTTTTAGGCACAGTAGTAGAAGCTAAATTTAACTTAAGAAACATAAAAAAAAAAAAAAATATTAAAAAAAATAGACCTTTTAATTTTAAGACAAAATCAGCACACATATGTGTGTGTTTCTCAATCATTTACCATAACTCATATTCGTGTGGACAATGCTTTAATGCATAGTGAATTATAGTGCTTTCAATTATCTATTGAAATAATATTATTTTACTAACTGTATAGTGGTAACTCTATAGTAATCAGAGTTGTACAATAAGGTTTCATTTTCAGATTAACTTTTGATATTCTAATTAAATATGCTTATTGTTTCGCACTAGATGCTTCAAAAGATGGATTGGAATTGACAACTACAAGAAGTTGTAATGCCGAAATATTGAAGCCTCATGCAGAAGTTTCAAAATATAGGAATTTTTTCATTCATGTTCCTACATATTATGAGATTCTCAGAACATTGAAATTGCTGTCCAATTTACTTTACGCATTAATTTTGCAGATTAATTATCCTTTATTTATACTCTGACTACAAATCTCGTCAGATTATGTGATTCGAGGATATATTACTTGGAAGATATACCCTTCTCTAAAAAAATTACACTTGACATTTATTTATTTATTCATGAAATAAAATAAAATTGCAAATTTGTTATAGCCTCTCTAAAATTTAAACTAGCTGCTATGTCCAAACCCTTTGCTAAAGGAATGGATTTACCAAAATAATGTCAAACATTTAATGTCATAGATGTATTTGGTTGAGAGGCTGGCACTCTGACGCTCGGTACCACAGGGGACAGGTTCGAATCCTGGCTGTGCCATATATGGTTGTAGTGGTTCGGAATCCCTTTTAAGCCATAGTTCCCTGTCTCATATGGCCGTAGATCGTCACAAAGCCCGGTAAAACTTCTTCCCCACATCATTCTGAAACTGTATAGGGCAACTCAGCTCTAGGCACAGTATTGTGATGTAGTAGTAATAGATGTATTTCAGATTTAATGTTACTCGTAAAATATTACTAAGTTATTATATTATAATTATATTGAATTTCAGTTTTGATTCTTTTCAGGCTGTAATTCCATTTAACAAAGTAATATTAAACAGTATTGTGATCAGTTGTAATAATGCAATCTTCAATGTCAAATGAGCATCGTTTTTTCCTATTATGAAGTCCAACCTGTTTTTGTACGGGTTCTTTTTTTTTAGGTGATTTTTTATATGCGATCATTTAAATTTTAGAATTTTGAGATATTTTTTTTGTGCGGAATATTATGAATAATATTAATTCAAAAAGAAAACAACAGATGACTGCCTAAATAACATGCAAATAAAAAATGCAAAGATGGGTCACATGATATTATATCATTTCATTATCGCGAACTTTATTAGATGCAGGGGCCTGAATGGCCGAGTGGCTAGCGCTCGGTACCACAAGTTTCGGGTTCGAGTCCCGGCGGTCTCATGGGTGACTGTAGTGGTTCGGATTCCACTTTAAACCGTAGGTCCCGATCTAACAGGATCGTAGAGCCTTGCGAGTGTAATGTTACTCCGCGTCCGTAACTTCTCTTCAAGCTATACGCACTTCCTGGGTAGTGCTAAATGAGCAACACAGGTGCAGCGCAACTATGTTGCTCACTTAGCCGCTGGCAAACTAAGAGTTTGCCAGCGGCGTTAGAACAACAAAAAATACCTACTAAACAACAAAACAGAATAACAACAAGTGCTACATCGTGAAGTTTTGATGTGCATATTTTCTATATGGAACTTTTTTTATGTGGTCCCTATTTACTGCATAAAAAATATAAATGTGTTGGAAACCTTAAATTTTATAGCTATTTAACGAAATTTCAAGATTTTTTTGTTATGCAGTCCCAATCTTCAGGATTAAAATAGGTTTGATTTTATTGTATTAATCATACCCATTTTTTTAAATCATGAAAGAATCATTATAAAAAAAAGTATTTCAGTACATTAATATGAGGACCTGAAAAATGTTTATAGCTACATCAATATAACTTTTCTTAAACAATGAAATTGCAAATTCTTTTCATCAACTATTGTTGTGACTAATCCTCAGTGTCCTGCAGTGCGGAACGGACAACCCTTAATTAGTCTACTTATGGATGCAGAGAAAGTGATCAGCTACTGTTGTACCCGCAGGTAGAAGTCTGGCTTGGCTCCGGAGCGGTGTTACAGCCACATGAGACAGGAACCTACGGCTTAAAATGGATTCAGAGCCACTGCAAACATCAATGATACTGCCGGGACTCGAATCCGAAACCTGTGGCACCGAGCACCACAGCGCTAGACACAATAAATGGCTCTCAAAACGTATTTTTTGCGATAGAGGAAGGAAGTATAGTGGTGAAGGAATATGAAATGTCTGATAATGGTTTTTTTATTGAAAAATAAGATAAGTTTCTCTACATAATTATTTTATCCTTTCTTAAGTTTATTTGAAAATTCAAGCGCTTATAAAATAGAGTAATATATTTATAGTTACTAAATTTTGACATGAATAAATATTTTATACGAAGAGAGGAAAGTATTTTAAAAACTTAAAAAAAAAAAAAAAAAAACCCATCAGAAACTAAGTACTTTAACGGATAAACTGCAGAATAAAATTTTTTACGAGTTCTTAAGTCAAAGACATCGTGCTTTTAAAACAAAAAAAAAATATGAAAATAAGGCTCACATTTTAAATATGCCCTTCTTGAAATGATATTTTTTTATGAATGAAATGTTTCAAATTAAAAGCTGTAAATTAGTTTCTGGTGGAAAAAAATTCCCAAAAACTTTTTCTCTTGTTTATTTTACCGAAAAATTGAGCTTAACTTCCCACTCCATAATGCAATTACAAGATTGAAAGCGAGCAGGTATTAAAAATGCTTCATAATCAGGGTGGTTTTTTAAATGGTTTTGCCTTATTAATATTTTATTCGCCCTTTATGAGAGTTGACACGCTTCGCACTTTATATCGAGAAAAGATAAGACACTTAAAAAAGCACGAGTCAATACAAAATAACAACTTCACCAAAAGAAAGTGTGTTTTTTTTTCTGGTTAATATGTAATTAACTTTTCATAATGTTACCTAACTAATAATTAAGGATACAATTATTTTTTTAAAAATGTCACCACGCATTTTTGAAATGGGAACAATGCATGTAGGGTTCTCTTTATTATAACATTTTATGAATTAATAATTATCATAGAGCAAAATGTGGTAAAAAGTTGAAATGAGTAAATGATAATTACGGAATTGTTTAACTCAATGATTTATTTGATTCTGCTTTTTTTGTAAAGTATTTTTTCTGAAGTTATAAATTTTCTATCTTACGTTTAAGAAGGGAAAGAAAAAACAATTTTGTCACATTGCAAATTCTCAATACAATAAAATAATTTTTTTAGAGACATTTTACAATATCCTTCGATTGTTATTGTTAATTTTCTTTTTTATTATTTTCTTTTTTTATAGATTTCCATGTACTTATTACTTATCAAAACAGTATAACAAAAGCACGACCTCTTGCCTTTAGGTCATTTATAGGCTTCTTGTTTCTTCATCTAATTAATGCAAATTTTATTTCCTTTATTTTACGATTAATTTTTTTTGTTAATTGATCATTTACTAAATTATACCATATACTTCATACTGGATTTATAGAGAACTACCCCATGGTTCCATATCATATTAAGAGAAAACATCGGAAAGGCTTGTTCCCACCGAGGCCTGAGGCGGCGATGTGTCATGCGGCAGGGAAGAAAATTTTTTCGACCCGTTCACAGCGAAACGTCAGAAATACCATTACGCCTAGTGAAGTTCCGCTTCGAGTTGAAAGTGGGTCAACTCGAAGCAGGGGATTTCAAACCGGTTTCAGGCGAACGCGGTGAGGCTAGTGATTGGTCAACACTTCACGCTTCAACGCCTCAAGCCTCGGTGGGAACGAGCCTGAAATTTCCATCAGACAAACTGAACTTCGATATGAGATACTTTAGACACCCAGTTATAATCATTATTGTATCATTATTTTTTCTGAAAGTATTTAGAGCAACAGTCCTCGACAAGGGATATGGATCTCAGATTACCTGCATGTTGACACTGGATCACGGACTTGGTTATATTTCAAATGTATATAATTATTCAAAAATAAATGAAATAAATGTTATAAACGTATGTAATTATTTAAAGTTATATACGGTCCCGATATTAATTATCAAGAGGCCGCACGGGAAAGGAAGAATTCAGGAACTGAGGTAGAATAAAAGCAATGATCACTGCCAAAGGTGGAGATTTGGTGAAGAATTCTAGATTCCAGAACAATTCTACAATCTAGTATATCATTAGATAAGACATGATGTTTTAGTATTATTAGCAGCATTATTTCTAGTAAAACATTTTTAAACTACTTTTTAGATATAACAACGCAAAAATAATAATTTTATTTAAGGTAATAATAGGATGCCTTTCCCGCTGAGGAGAAAGTAAAATAAATAGGATCAAAGAGACCGTTTGTGAAACCACAAGTCGTACACCTACCTTCGTATAATTTGTAAGACAATTGGTGACTGTGGAGGAAGAAGTTTAAGATTTCAAAGATGTGGTGGAGAACGACAACTTCGTGGCAGAAAGCCCATAGTACCTAAGAATATTCACAACTATCACAGACGAAGGAATTAAACTGAAGCAAAATTAAAGGAAGTATCAACGTGACAAGAAAATTCGACAAATATTTTAAACTTCTGGTGACAAAGTGTGGGTCACTTGACAACTCCAAAGTCAAAAAATAAAAAGATTTTAAAATTCATGACTTATCTAGATGGCCCATACTAAATTTTCGCTCAAAAATCTATCACATACTCTATATCTTTGGCAGCATTATCAAATTGTCTCCCCCCCCTTATTTCAGAGACAAACCAGTTGACCCTCTCATACAGAGAGGAACGCGAACCATTGTGGGAACGCGAACGAAAGTGTACTTCGGAAAGTTCTTCAGAATCAAGTCCCCTTATATTTCAAAAGCTACAACAAGAATTACAATGCCATTAATTTCTGTCTCCTTGATGAGACTTCGAAGCTAGAGGGTAAGATTGTAATTATCGTAACAATAGCAGGGAATCAGCAACTGACTAACTTCCTCAGTAGGTTTAAGACTGTTTTGTTTTGCTGAATTCCACATCTTTCTTTTTATTCATTATTCATTTTTGATGTTTGTCCATATGCAACCAAAAACGCAACGAATTTTTGTTATGTAACTTGCCCCCATTATAATTAAATCTACTTCCTCCTTTCACAAAAGTAGCCTGATGGCCAATTGGCTAGCGGTCTGGCATTTGGTACTACAGGTTCGAATCGTGGTGGTGGCATGGATTAATTAGTCCTTGTTAGTGGTTCGGAATAAAATTTAAACTGTAGGTCGTGTGCATAAGATGACAGTAGAGCCAAAAACCAAATCCTTTCACATAGGGGACGTAATGATGAAAGAATTTTCTAATAAAATATAGAAAAATCATGATAAACATTAAAGCATATGCTGATAAATGGAAAAGTGGAAGGAAGAAATTTCATCTGCCGATAGAGAATTGTTTTGAAAGCATTAAAATGTATTTTCTTTGTCTAGAAGCAAGTTTGTATAAACAATCTTAGCTTAGTGAAAATGGAGCATATTAAGATGAAACTGTCTAACAATTAATGTCCTCATACATTTCAGAAATTATGTCTTGTCCGATAGGGAATTGTTTCTAAATAATCTTGTTCCTCATGTAAAAAATGTTTCTTGTATTTTTTCTGATCTGGAAGCAAGTTTATATAAACAATCTTAGCTTGAGGGAAATGGAGTATATTAAGAGGAAACTGTCTGACAATTAATTTCCTCATATATTATAGAAATTACCACTTTAATACGATATTAAACTTATAAGAGTGATATGTTCATGTGACGAAGAAAACAAAGTGATCCTATTCTGATGATTTTTCAAAGGGATGACTTTGTCTAAAACAAGAAAGTTCTTATCCGTATAATTATATTCCACTTAAAATCTCATTTCATCTGAAAAGCATTAAAAGAAAGTTCTGTCCCGTTCGGAATTCCAACTCTTAGTTATGTGGTCTGAGTATCTGATGATCACAGAGGCTGGATGGATGTGCTCTCAAGAAGAATTCCATTTTTAGAAATTTGTTTTGAATATTTATGAGATGCGGAATTGGTTGTCTGGAATTAGAGTTCGAGGCTTCCTTTAAATTGTATTACAATTTTCTTGATTTAATTACAGTTTCGGTTACATTGTTTGTATTTAATTCAGTGTTCTTCAACTAGTTCCCGGGGTAAAATGGTAAATTGATTTGTTTTAAATAGTTAATCATGAATACAAATCTACGAATACGAATCTCTTTAAACATGCATGTAGCTCTCTAATTATATTCATGAAAATGAAATTAAAATTCTGTCGTTTGAAATCTCTAACAAGATTTTTCATTATTGTTTATAATGTTAATGCATGATTATTTTTAGTTTTAGAATGTGATTTTTGCAATACAATATTTTTAAAGCGGTTAATGAAATCAAATTATGTATGTTTTTAAATAAATAAAGTAATTTGCGGTTTACGTATTTTTTAAATAGGAATAAATAGCATATTCGTAGCATATATTAAATTACCACAAAAAATTGTTAAAAAATAAAATGTTACGATGTTTACGGATTTCTAATTAAAATATTATTTGTTTTTATAAGTTTATCCATAAACTTATTTTCCTGTTTATTAAATTATTATTTATTTTTCTAAAATCTTTAGAAAACCCCATCTTGAGATTAAGTTTTCAAAATGTGAATACAAAATATGCATAAGTACTAGTCTATTTATATTAAATTTTGTGCTCTATTTAATTTTAATCCATGTTTTATGTATTCATAATATTTGATCAATTTAATACATTTTATAATTTAAACTCAAGTCCTTATTGTTTATTTAATATGTATATCAAATATAACGTTAAATCAGATCTCATAAGAAAAAAAATTATGTATATTGTCTATCTATTAAGCAATAAAATAGAAAATGTTTTAAGTGCCTTGATGCTTAAAAACTAGCACTTCTTTTTTAAAATTTTAATATGATTATATAATGATTATATATTTTTGCACATAATAACTTTAAATGCTACGAAACAGTTAAGTCATATTACTGATTTTAATTTGAAAATAATTATTTAAATAGTAAATATATCATTAAAATTGTTGATTTCATAAGTATAATTTCTGTTAATTCATTGTTCATTAAATCTGTTAATAAAACAGGTTTATTTTTATAACTATACTGGTAAAATTTTGATTTTCTACAAAGAGGTTAATAGTTTTTGGCTATATATTCATATGCTGTTAAGAAAATATCTCATGAAACACTAGCCCTTTGAAAGCTAATTTTTTAATTTAAAATGATCTCATTTTATTAAGAACCTAAAATTGGAGCTATCCTTCGATAAATGTTTGACAAATTACTTTTACAGTGCAGAAAAAAAAAGCATGTCAAAGAAAACTCTTAGTACAAAAGTGCTAAACTTCCACACTTTTTTTCTTTTACCAGAATTAAACACTTAGCACAAAAGCCAGCATCGAAGAATGAAACCTCCCACCAGGCCACCATTAATATAGGAGGCCATCATTTTTCAGCCTCGGAATTTTTCCCATTTTTTTTCCCTTTCCGATTCTTTTTTCCCCTCTTCCTTCAACAAAGAGGGCGGGGCGAGAGTGAGACAAATTGAATCCTTTACAATGATGGAAAGCAATCGGACACGAGTCGGCCATTCAAATTCGGGTGTTCCCTAAAAGATGAGAAACTCTTTGGCGTGTTTGTCTGGGGGAAACGTTTTTTATGAACTCTGATAGTGTCTATCTGGCGCGAATAAATGGAAGGAATAAATGACAGAAATTAGCATATTAAAAACTTTGATTTTCTTTCTCTGTGGACAACTAAGTTATTATTACTTCGATAAATAAAAATTCTCGCTGAGACAATTTTAATATGATATTTTGTAGTATTTCTCATTCTTAGCACACATAATTTTTTTTATCTTAATTTTTTTAATAAAATTGCAATTTTAGGAATCGTATAATATATTTTATAAATTAATTATGCAGATTAAAAATGTTATAGATTTTTAAAAGTATCGAATATGAACTCAATTTAAAGTTTTATTCTCATTTTTTGCAAGTAAAGAGAATATATATTTAACATTTTAATAAGTATTGTTAAACATTTTTACAAGTTCCATCTCCTTCGTAAGCAAGAATGAAGACAAAAATATGATGGCTTGGTTTTAAACATTTCTCACACAGGATCTTGCCTGCTAAAATGTATTCATACTATGCATGCCTAGCGATGTAACATGTCTTTTAATGATTTTTATTCTAATCAATAATCTTTGCATAGATTTATATTTATTTTAATGTGATTAATAATAAATAATTATTATTAGAATTTTTATTGTTCTAAGAAAAAATTTATTTAATTATTAAATGAAAGAAAAAGAGGTATAATTACGGAATCATCTTTATTTGTAATAAAAAGGACACGTAAATCTATTATATATATATATATATATCATCAATATTACGATAACCCAAAGTCTTGGTCAAGTATTTCCTTTAAAGAGCAAAGTAGCAAAGAGTAGTAGTTTAGTAGACCAAAATATTTTTCAACTGCATCTATCCATTCCAACTTGGGTCGCCCTCTTCGTTTTTGACTCTGCGGCTTTGTCGAAACCAGCCTTTTTACATGATTTAAATCATTCATTCTAAATTAAAGGTGGACTGAAAATTTCATAGGCAGATACATAGATGGCGCTACTAGTATTAAATCCATATGATTTTTTGTTAGCACTAACCTTCAAAAGACACGTGTAGAAATTTGACAGCTGTTGCACTATTAGTATGTGAGTTATAGCCTTTTTAGTGAAGTTATAGAATTTTTAGTGTTCATCACGTGCAGTCCCCTCGACTGACTGTCGATTGGACTCCGGTGTGAAATGGTGGAGCCATATTTCATTCATTGTCACATATCGACGCAAAAATTCGGGTTCATTGCTATTGAACAGCTCCCAACACTGCTTAGAATCATCAATTCGTTGTCGTTTTGGGTCGATTGTGAGCTCTGCGCGTCACCCACTTTGAACAGAGCTTTCGCTTATCCCAATATTCATTCGCGATATGTCTAACACGTTCCTTTGATATCTTTAGGGTCTCAGCTATCTCAATCAACTTCACTTTAAGGTTATCAGAAATTATTGTCTGGACTTTTTTGATGTTTTCGTCGGTAACAGCCTCTTTGGGGCATCGTCCTCGGTGCTCATTTCGCCTCGTTCAAATTTAGCAAACCACTTCTCTACGGTTGATTTTCTTGGTGTAAAATCCGAATAATGTTAATTAAGCCAAGCCTCGGCTTGAATAGTATTTTGTTTCGCCAAAAAGCAATGCTTTATTAACACACGAAATTCCTTTTTATCCATTTTTTCAAACTAACAAAAGTTGCTTCACTAAAAATGCTATAATTCACATACTAATAGTGCAACTGCTGTCAAATTTATACACGTGTCTTTTGAGATTTAGGGCTAACAAAAAATCATATGGATTAATACTAGTAGCGCCATCTATGTGTCAGCCTACGAACATGTCAGCCCAACTGTTATATGAGCAGTCCAGTTGAATCTATATTGATCTTAATGAATTTTATAATATCTGTGTCTTTATAGCATTTATAAATTTCTGTGTTGTACCGTTTTCTCCAACAATCAATTTACTTAACACCTCCAAGAATAGCCCTTACAATATTCCGCTTAAATATACCCAAATGGGCCTCATCAGATCTTTCCAAAGTCCAAGTTTCATAGCCACAAGCCAAAATAGGTCAAATAACGGTTCTATAATGTATATATATAATAAAATCCTTATATTGTTATATGGAAAAACTCTATTGCAATAGCAAGAGATACATAGAATAAAGCATCATTATATTTTTATAAAAAAATTGTAAAGTTAAAAAATATATATTGCAATGTTATTAATGTTTTTTAAATAAAAAAAAAATTGTTGAGGCTCAAGATAAATTTCATGTAACTGAGAAGTAAGAATTCATCAGTAATTTCAAATAATATTTTCTAAATTATTTCAACAATTTAAGCAAAATACAAATGCAAATGCAAATTTTCTTTGCTTTTGCCACCATCTCTGAACTCGCGGTGCAAAGTCAAGCACCGAAGAATGAAACCCTCTACCGAGCCACCATTAATATAAGTTACAATCATTTTTCAGTCAGGGTTTTTTTTCCCTTTTCGTTTCATTTTCCCCTTCTTCCACTGAGAAAGGGGGCGACAGAGGCTGCTGCCTAGGCAAATTGAATCCGTTACAGTGGGCTGCTTCTAGATAAATGGTTGAAGGCAATAGGATAGGAGGACGGCATTTAAACTAGTTATACAAAGTATTCATAAAAGAAACACAATTATTTCTGGCGTGTTCATCTTGGTGGGGGGGCAGTAGAATTTTTTTCCATCGAACACAAAAGGATTAATGAAATTCGAGTAAATACTACGGAATGTAAACCACGAAAACTCTTCCTGCCACTGGGGGAGGGATGGGGGGGGCTGATGACAGAGTTGTACCACAAGTTTCGGGTTCGAGTCCCGACGGTGTCATGGTTGTTTTTAGTGGTTCGGAATCCACTTGAAACTGTAAGTCCCGGTCTGTTTACCCCTCGTGTGCACAAAATGACTGTAGAATGACATGACAAGAATGACAAACATGTAGAATGACATATAGACAAACTGTAGAATGACATGACCGTAGAATGACAAACCAAACCAAACCTTCTTACCACTGTGTTAGCATGCTTTGTTAGAGAAGATCCATTTCGAATAGGTGAAATCTTGGCTAAATTTGGAGTGTGGTACAGATTTGAGGCTGCTATCTGTTTAGCAAAAACGTTATCCGTTGAAAGTGTCATCTGTATCGGCATGATGAAATGGAAGTCTATAGGAAACTGAAGCTCTGATAACAATAAAATAGTTCCAATAATTTTTTTGAACAGTTAAATTTAAAAAAAAAAAAAAAAAAAAAAAAACTGAAATCTTTTCTCGGCAAATTTCAACTTGTCATGTGTGAACATTCTAGAACGGATGAATAAACACAGGAATATGGCAATGTTTAATAATGCACGAGATGTATGAAGCAATTGATTGGAATATTACAAGAATGGCCAAATTCAATAGCCACGTGAATATAGCAATGCTGAATAGATCAAGAACTTCACGAAGAATGAATTGTTCAAGATTCTCTAAAAGAATACTCAAAGGTAAGATAAATGTGGTCGTAAATGAAGAATGAAGTATTCCCAATTCTACAAGAAACGTTATCACATACAATAGCCAAAAGAATGTATCAAAGTTTGAAAATTCTACTCATAAATGGAGAATGAAGTATTCCAAATTCTACAAGAAACGTTATACAATACCCAAAAGAATGTATCAAAATTGGAAAATTATAGACATAAATGAAGAAAGAAGTATTCCAAATACAATAAGAAGCACTATACAGCTAAATAGTCACAGGAAAACGCCAAAAGTGATAAATGTGAAACTTCAAAAAAGAAGGAATTGATCAACGCACTACGAGTACTTATAAGCCTTTGGAAATACAAATGCTTAAAATCCCAACCTAAAACATGAAAAATGATTCAAAACCGTACCACAAAATTCAAGCAAAAGCCAAGTTCTCCAGAAAATTCGTTAAGATTAACGTTATTCATGATTCATTTCAAGAGTTAAGGGGCCCAAAGTATCATTTCGGATTTCATTTCATTTTCGGATAACGTCATGGACCCATAACCAGGACATCATGTTCACACATGATAATAACAATTTTGAACAGCTAAATTAAGCATTCTCAAGGAGTTCAGAATTATTTCTTATTTCAATATTAAAAAATATATAAATTGCAATGGATTTATTTAATTATTATTTTTGAAGCGATTACAGATGATACTGGAATCAGGTAAACTTGATCCAGCTATCAACAATAGGGAGAAAGAAGAGACGATAGTAGAGTAGTATAGAAAAAGGAAGTAGTGATGGTTTTTCCATGGTTTTTCAAAGAACGGAAAAGTAGGACATCCAGTTCAAAATATCAAAACAAAACTAATTTTTCATATAGCAAAATTATGATGATTTTGCTCTACCAAGACAAATATGGTTAATGTGTATCGCACATTATAACTCTACGTAATTTCCATGGAAAAGCGCTAAAGGATAATACAGCTGTAAATATAAGTTAATATAATATTAAATGAAAATAATAGCTAAAAGTAAATTTAATGAATAAATTTCACTTGAATTTACAAGTGATTGCCTCTACGACAAAAAGTGAATGAATTAAAGCATTGAGTTATTTAATATATGAATTGAACTAATTTTCATTTATGTAGAAAATTGTATAGAATTTTATATTGCGATCAATTAAAATAACAAAAAGGAAATGCATGCTTGGTTTTCCAAATCAATTACACATTTTTTTATTATATTATTATTATTATTTGCTCTGAAATTAAGGAATTATCTATAAAAATATATGCAATGTAGCAAAGTGGTAAATAAAGATCATCGGGAAATAATATTTATACAAGTAGTAATTATAGTTTACTTATTTATTATAATGTTTTCAAAATTTAATTGGCTCGGTACATCAAATTGGTTTTTTATAATTTTTGGACCTGCGTTCGTATTTATATTTTAACGACTTTTATTGAAAAATAAAAGAAATTGTTTCAGTAAATATTTGATCTAGATTTCAAATTTTCATTTCCCATTTTTATATATTTTTTCAACACTCATATTTACTGACAATTCTGAATCAATAATTTTCTGAGTAAGAATAAAATATTGAACATAAGGAATTGACGTCCAATTCTGCAAATTCCTTCTACGAATATAAATAATTTTTTTTTGTTATTTACAGAACATGAAATATAATTGGGAAATGCCCGAATAATTTTTACAAATAATTCCTTGTTAACAAATAGAAACTAATTTGCCCATTTGCAGAAATTCTTTGAAATTAGAATAACACATGAAAAATTATTTTCACATTAATTTAATAAAAATAATTTTAAAAATATTTTGGCCTAACAAAGTTTTAAATAACTGAAATTTTTAATTCCAATATTTAATCAAATAAAGAAACTAATATATTTATTCATTGAGGTTTAATCTTTGAGATTGATTATTGACACAATTTTTCTTCTTTCTATTTTATTTTTAAAGCCCCATAAATAAGGAAAAAAAAATTTAATAATAATTAAAATATGAAAGCTAATAAATGTAATTGCTATACAAACCATTTATAATTAATTAATACATCTATGCTAATTATTATTGATTTCAATATGGAAATATTTATTTATGCAGAACAACATGATACATTCTTTCACCCCCATATAAAAATAAAAGCCAAAATAATTATACTAAATATTTATGTAACACACACAAACATATATATGCATATTCATAAATATTTTTATGTTATTCATTATTTTTAATTGAATATATTTCAAATTTAATTTTTCCTAATGTATACCAGGTATTAGTATGTATATTAGATGATTATATTTGCATAAATGAGGTTAATAAATTATTTGCATTTAGCTGAGGTTTTTACAATATTTTTGTTGCCTGGGCAACCAACAGTGCTGAAAAATCTCATATTTCCATTTATCTTGTTAAGCAATAAACATTGAAACTAAAAAAAATATTAATTTCCCTTTTATTTTTCATTCGAAAAATTTCGTTCTGGAAATTTTTTCCCTATTTAAAACATTTTAATCCTCATAGTAAATAAGCAGTTTTTTTTTTAAATTTTAAGCTTGATGGTCGAGTGACTGGCTCTCTGGTTCTCTGTGCCATAGGTTTCGTACTGGATCCCTGCAATGCCGAGGATGTTTGTAGTGGTTCGGAATCCATTCTTTAAACCGTCTGTTCCGGTCTAATATGACAGTAGAGCATTGGGCTGATAACCCTATCTCCTAAAAAGAAAATAAATTATGTCTCATAATCTGCCAGTAGGCAGGGGCCAGTGGACCAACATGGACTGTAGTGCCAGGGAGTTAGTTAGTTTTTAAATTAAAAACAGTTGATCATGAATCTGGAAAAAATAATAATATTCATCATCCAACATCATCATCTTTCCAGATTTTTCAGCATTCCAAAAATTTATTTTTTTCAACATTATGGCTTCGTCTGGAGTCATATATTCTAAGGAAGCTAGACATTTGACATCAACAGTTCCATTGTAATCTATCCAACCATCTGCAGAAGCATCCAAATATTAATAAATCTGGTTGGCGTTCTCACTCACAAAGACGAATTTTTATATCGAAAAAGTTTTCTAAAGCCTCTACAACATATATTTCATGTTGCAATTATTTTTTTATAGCAGTTGTAAGAAAATGCCAATACAGCTCCTTTTTAATTATGCTTTCTCAGCTGGTCATCAAGTTTGCAACAAAGTGTTCCAAAATTGGACTCTTTGAGATATTTGCAGCACTCTTCTCTTCATGAAGAACTTGTTTTGTGCAATATTTCCTAAGAAACTGCATCTTTTGTTTTTGTAAGACAAATTTTAGAGATTAATAGTTCGTTTTTTTATTGTTTATAAATTTTTTCTATGTCTGGCTTCTCTATATTCTACTACCAAGAATATACTTTAAAGTTAATGGCATAAAAAAGCCTTTTATTTCATTTTCAAATGGGAATTTTCTCTCTTCTGATCATTAAATGTATTACATTTACCACGTCTAGAATTGTAAATGGTTTTATATTCCGAAAATAAAAATTTTGAATTCTGAGAAATAACCACGCCATTGCAGCGTTCTAAGATAGTGCGAAACGAAAGATTTACTCTTCTTCCACCAATAAATTTTGCAGTTATTGCATGAAATTGTTCGTCACGATTGTTCTCCAAAAATAATAAACGATTATTGTTTTTAACCAAATTATTTACCATGGGAAAAAAATCATCATGTCAGTTTTATAGTTACCGAATATATGAACATTTAACATAGTTTCTAAAGTTCAAAACTTTTATCAGAAAATTTTTTAAGACAATTCTAACATAACTTGTAGCTATGCATGGAATTTTAAACGATTATTACTGGAGAAAAATTCAAGTTAGGCTAGTTAAATAAAAAAAAAATCATAAAAGTGTTAAACATTTTTAAAAAATTATCTGAATTTACTTTGCATTTTTACATTGCATCAAAATGCAACTAATTCTAAATAAAAAATAAAACTTAAATAACAACAAACCAAAACCCTCACACTATTTCCCCTTCCCTTCTTTTTACAGCAAGACTTTAGAAAAGTCTCAAAAGTTGTGATCAGGTGTGTTTGATTAGGTATTGATTCATTCCGACTTTGTGAAACAGTCAGTATGGCCTTTGAATTAAAATGTTTAATCACCCGTAAAAAAAGCAGTTCGTCAGCCATCCCTTTCCGCTTGCACGTGTTTTCAGAATGAGTACCTCACTTCTAATACCTTCAATTTCGTTAAACTTTTTTAGCAATATAAATTTCAGCCCAATTTCTTGTAAGCCCTGCTAAATATTTGTTTGGTATAATATGTCAGCAATGGTATAGTATAATATGTAGTATGTATATTTGTTTGGTATAATATGTAGCTAGTAATAAATTTAAACTCTCTGAAAATTCTTACTCAATTACAATTTTAATAGCCGTATCGTATTACCAAGCACACTCATTTCCATAAATTAAGGATAATGAAGTTCAGGCAGAAGCAAAACAAATTTGACTTATTTGTAAAGTCTATTTATTAAACAAAAGGTAAAGAGCAAAAAAGATGCTATATGTTTGACATAAGTAATAAAAATTGTGATTTTTACTCCCTGGAGCAAATTTCAAAAAAGAGCCTATTTACAAAAAACAGTATAACATGGTTAGTATGATGGTTAATATGGAGGATGTCTCCCGGACGATGCAACACAGGTCTTACAACGCCTACGCATGCTGAGTATCAAATTATCAATCTGATCTTGGGGAATATTACACCACTCATCAAGCAATGCTCTCCGAAGTTCCGGTTGACGGGCTGCAATTCGTCGACCAAGCATATCCCACACATGCTCTATTGGATTCAAGTCAGGTGAGTATGCTGGCCAATCCATACGGATGATATCCTTCAATTGAAGGCATCCGTCTACAATGTTTGCACGGCGAGGACGGGCGTTGTCATCCATAAACAGAAATTCAGCACCCATGGTACCCCGAAACAAACGTACATGTTGTTCCAGAATGACATCCCGATAGATGTGGCCTGTCATCGTTACGCTCTGAACATGCAGGTCACTTCTGGAACCAAGAATAATTCCTCCCCAAACGAGCCATCTTGCACCACCGTAACGGTGTCGTTCAATGGTGTTCTCTTGGTGGTAACGGGTACCTGGCGCTCTCCATATGAAAGTCCGGCGAGAATCAGACTGAAAACTAAACCTGGACTCGTCAGAAAACATCACACAAGACCACTGTTGCGGTGTCCACAATGCATGCTCTCTACTCCAGGCTAATCGCAGGCGACAGTGAGTTGCGGTAAGTGGAACACATCTGACAGGCCTACGAGCATATAGACCAATGTGCCCTAAGCGTCTGTACACTGTCTACCTTGAAACTGTCGTACCCGTAGCTGAAGAGAGCTGACGAGACAGGTCTGATGCTGTGCTCCGTCTGTTTCTTTTGGCAGTAACTGCTAAATAACGGTCTTCATTCGGCGTTGTAACTCGGGGGCGACCTGTGCTGTAACATCTACTCACATTACCATCATCTTGGAATCGTAGCCAAAGCCTGGAGATGACACTCTGGGCGATTCCAAGTTCCTCGGATACTTCCAGCTGGGTACGTCCACATTCCAGTCGTCCGATAATTCTACCACGTAAAAAATCATCCAAATGCTTCCTTTGTGCCATAACTATGCGGTTATTGCTCTGAAAGGCTTTTAAAGCGCTTGTGAAATTTTTACTTCTTTGCCACCATTCCTTATATACCCCTCTCTTACACTCTCGTCATTGTGACGTACTATCCGAGCCATCTGGTGGTTTCCTGTAGTTTGCATATTCTTCTTCAAGATGTGTGTGATAATTCTACAGGTGAAATTTTTATTTTAGAGTTCAATTTCTGTGTGATTCTGAATTATCCTTAATTTATGGACATGAGTGTACATAGTTATGGGGTTTCCTAGTAATAAACAAAATTTCTACTTGACACATCAACTATTTTTCCACAAATCAACAATCACATGATTTCTTCTTCCATCTGTTAATGTAAACTAATTTGGAACGATACAGAGAAGATAACATGGGGCCAGCGCAAGGATATTATGATAAATAGACCTATATAACAAACGTGAACGAAATCAGACCAACACTAAACGTATTCGCCGTACGATAAACCTACTCCTATAGCAACAATAATCATCCAGACAACGTTCTCGTGATCTATAGACCATAGCTCCTGATACAAATGACGATATTCATTTCAAAGTTCGAATTTTCCTTCTTTTTTTTTTTTTTTTTTTGTAAAAAATATTAGCAAATAAATTTTAATTAAAAATAATCAATGTCTTGCATGATTTCTTGAACTCTTTTTTCAGGAAGACATAAATGTTTATCAAAAATTGAATGCCACAATTGTCTTCTTAAAATCTAAAGATGAAGAAATTCTTGGTAAAGATTATAAGTCACTGTATACAATCTGTATATCGTTTTTCATGTACAATTCGGTAGAAATTAAATTTAAAAAAAAAAGTTATCTTAAAGTAATTTTTTGTTAAGATATTAAAGAGAATAAATAAGTTTATACACATATAAAGAAAACAAACGTAAATGCATAGAATTGTAAATAAATGAAAAACAAAAAATGAAAATTTTTACAATAAGAGCGAATATGCGATGCTTGTGATGGTCAATGTATTGAAGTGGATTTGAATGATATTACTGATTAGAATTACAAATGCATTACAGAAGGTAAAATTAAAACAAAAGATTTAGAATTAAAAAAAGGCTAATTTTTGAAATTTTTGAATGATTTTTAAAATTTGTTTTCTTTTATTGGAGCTGATTCTTACATTCTCAAAGAAATACTTTTCTGTAATTTTTTTTTCAGTTGCTTGCTTTATTTTCATGAAATATTCCGGATATTACCTTTTTTCTGGTTCCTTTATCTTCAAATTAAAATATGTTCATTTTTTTAAATTGAACGGTTCGGACTATTACACTTTTAGAAATTAAATATTCCGCACGTTTAATTTAAGTTTTGCGACTGCGGGCAAAAGACGTGTTCGTACAAAGAAAATTACAGTAGTAATGAATTTTTAAACCAACTCATAAAATTTCAAAAAATAAATTTTGTGTGCCTTTATTCATGTTTCAGAATTTCATATATTTATTTTTGATATATATTAATAACAACGTAAGACATTATACGAAATGTAACGAATGCATAATTTAAATATTCCTATGTCTAACAATTTACGAAGAAATTAAAATTGAGAAAATGTATTAAGTTATTGACTTTTTAATTAGCATTTCTTTTAGTTAAAAGTAATACTTACATTAATATTTCAATAAAAGTATTGAAAATTCCCACACAGTCAAGCATGGCGTGCTCAAACAATAGAAAAAAATCATTATTGCAATGGAATTACGGTTTACTATTTCTCTCTGGAAATTAAATATATTTGAGATTTTTAATTTATTACTAATGTTTTTATTTTTTTATTTTTTTTCATATATATATAAAATCCTTACTCATTCATTAAAATTAAGTATAGAAATCTGTTTCGCAAAATGTTCATTAATTCAAAATTAAAAAAAAATATCATACGACAATAAAAGGAATTAAAAAAAAAAAAACTTTTATTTCTTAATAATCGTGACAAAAAAACCCCACAATAATAGATGAAAAAAAACTGCAGACTCCCGACTTTGTCACAAAGAAAAAATGATTTCGTTGGCAAGAAATAAAACACAAACAATATCCACTTATACGAAGGTTTTTTATTAATAGTAATCTTTATCTATTTTTATAACAGTTATTGCAAGGAATAAAAAATATTTCCAGTATAAAAATAAGAAAAAGAATAAATTAATTATTGAAATTGAGCAGCGCCATCTAGTGAGGCAGCGTGGAAATATTCAGTCTTTCCACTAGACTCCGAAAACGGTGACTTGCTTTCAGCAGTAATTATGAAATTAAATTAAGTTTATTCACTTTATGCAAATTCTACCATCTTTCACTCTCTCCCTGTTTCTCCTAGTTTATCTGTCTCTCTCTCTGAATGTATCTTAACATATTTGTTTAATTATACAATTATATATATGCATACATATATTAAAATTGGAGACAATAATAATGAATATATATGCCAACTAAAATTGAGGTAGTTAAACTCCTCGCTGTATAAAATATTTCTAAATCAAATAATTTTTAGTAAAGGGAAGAATTTATAGAAAAATTGAAATGCAATCATTTGATCAAAAGTCAGAAATGTATACCTTATATATTGATATTTACATGCATAAGCAAAGTATTTATATAATTTTAATTGATGTAACATTATTTTTTAATAACGTATTTAGAGAGTGACAAGTAAAGAGAAAATGTGTCATGCAATTATAATATATAATTAAAAAAAATGTTTTGTTTATTTTTTGCTACTTAAATATAATTACTTAACTTGACAGTTGATTATTCAATTCCTTCTACTAGCTCACACTCTCCCTATATATATCTTGTACAAATTTTCAATCGTTCATAAATTACTTTTTATTCATCCACTCGAGTTCAAATACATTTTTTTTAACTTGTAGTGGATGATACTTGATATTAATAGTTTTTTCAAACAATAATTCAGTAATTAAATTCAATTAATTAAGTTTAGTTTTTTTTAGATTTAAGTTGCATATATATACCAATAGATGGTCCCAGATAAAATTAAAAAAGGAATGAAAATTATTTATAAAGGACTTTTTTGCAATAGAGTGAAAAAAAAGTAGGAATGGACATACATTTTTTTTTATACATTACTTGTTTTTTAACAAAGTTATAAAATTATATAGATTATTTTATTTTTGTTAATTAAAAATTCTATTTTGTACAAAATTATAAAAATAAACAAGTATGTAAGAATCGAAAAAAAAATATAAATTTTACAAAAATTCAATCTTTGCGTAAAAGAATTTCTGGTAAAATAGTACTTTACACATGAATGTTTATTGACTTAATGTATGCTTATATAAGTTTACTTAATTTTTTTGTCCTGTTTTTGTCTTTTTTTACAATAAGATATTCCAGTTATTATTTTTAATTTTTTTATGTTTTTTTTTTTTTTAAATTAAGTTGAAAGTTCATGAAAAATTTATTCAATTTATAACATCTAGTTTTGCATTTTAGTGAATTAAATATGTGAACAACAGAATCTTTGCACATAAACATCTCAATGTTTTTTGGTAAAGAAATGCCGGCTATAGCTCTAAAGAGAACTACTTAGGGGCATTTTCTCCCAGGGCCCCTTTTAATCCTGCTTTGAGAGGACGAAGGAAGAAGAAGATTAGGAAGAGCACATTCGGAGCTCTTAGACTCCATCCTAACTCCAGCATCTCTCTTTGACCGCTTTCAGCTAGGGGACAGATTAAAAAGACTTAGAGTGGGCAGATAAGGAATTCAATTCCGCTTATATTTTTATTTTTATTAAAATGCCAAACTAATAAATATTTATAAAAAAAAAAATGTGAAATTTATGCAACACGGAAGTTGCCCTCATTCTGTAAGTCTGCGATGGATAAGTGAATATTTCAAGTATTCAAAAACAAGCAATGGTTTCTATAGTAGCGGTTGGATTTGAGCTCGTCAGCGTTAGAAAGCTGAAAAGCTGTTCCATGGAAAAACAGCTTTTGTATTTTCTCAGCTCTATTATTCGTCATTTGTGACGAATAATAGAGCTGAGAAAGCTCTGTACAGTTCTAATCATTACTGTACAGAGTAATTTGTTCTGTACAGTTTAGAACAAATATATTTGAAATGTACAATAAATAATATGTAAATATAATTGCGCTGCATAGATCAGAATAAATATATTAATTGCAATGTACATTGAATATATATTTAATTGCAATGTACAATAATTAATGTGTAAATATAATTATACTGCGAAATTCAGCACAAAATAGTTCACAAACTTCCTGTGTATCATTTTATGATTGACTTCAAGTGTGCAAGGAAAAATGTTTTCCAATGTATTTAAATTTGTATTCATTTGATTCATAAACTCAGCTTTGTTGAACACTTTATAAAAGGTACATCACTTTGCAAAATCGGCATTGATACATGTCATCTTTGAAATTTGGGCATGTACCTCCCATGGGCGGATGGATTTAAGTCATTTGCCTTGAAATTATTCTAAAGACTTATCATGTTTATTTGTGGCTTAGTAAGGACACTTTCGGTTCTCCTTATATCTCGGCTTCCTATTCATTAATAATTCTTTTTGCTCATTAAGAACGTGTACTCTAAGTCAACAAGACACTCTAAGTCCCTCTAAAAAAAGGGACAAGTTATATACAAATTAAAAATAAATTCAAAAATATAAGGCGTTCAGAATAATTATTTTTGAAATAAAATTTTCCGATGGAGATCTTTTATTTAAATAATCCCTAGGCAAACCTTAACAAATGAAAGCAAAAATAAACATGTTTATCTACGAAAAAAATCATCTCAATTTTTATTATTTTAAAGTTTCGGAAACTATCACCATTTGAGAGGCACCCCAAATGAACGCAGTTGTTTCTTATTTCAAAACGACATAAATTTCAGAAACGGTCCTCTCTCCCTGTTGGGTCGACATTTTATTATCATTGGTTCTTATTAACAAAATTAGAAATCAGAAACTGGAAGAAATGTAACTATCTTTTGAGATAATAATGTGTCATTATGCGAATGAAAGGGACTTTTTTTGCTTCAACGAAGGGGATTTTAATTGTAATGATAATGTGAGTCGAGGGAGTTTCCTCAGAGAGAGACAGAGACGCAAAAATCATTAAAATTTTCTTTAAATTCTGGTAGCTTCGTATTGTTCGTCTCATAATGAGAACGCATCGAATTTCATTAAGTCTTCTTTTTTTGTGATACCAGCTCTTCTTTAAGCCGAAGGTACGCCATATTTCTTTGAAGCAGGGACATGAATATGTCTTGGATATTTGTAGTCAGAAAGGTTCAAGGCTATATTTTTTCTTAACAATTATTATTACTGTGTCATTTTTAGATATTTTATTTGCTTGCAAAATGATCTGAAGTAATTTAAAATACACTTTCTTTTGTATTTATTATTGCTTTTATCTAAAAATAGTATAAAAACCCAAAAGAGGATTAGAGTACAGGTAAGTAAAATTTACTTTGATATAATTTTTTTTATATTAATTTTTATTATTAGTAATATTATTATTATTTTAACAATTATAGCCATTTTAATATAAAAGTAAATTTTACTTACCCGTACTTTATTTCTTCAGTTTTTGATTTTAACTTAATAGTATGCATAACATATAATATCTAATCATAATTATATGTTATATATAATTATTATCGATTGTAATAATAAAAATTGTTAAAATGGCTATAATATCGTAATTTTATATGCATAATTTTTATGAATTTCTTATAGCGCATATATATATATTTATATATAATATAATAAATTCATAATATATATATATATATATATATATATATATATATATATATATATATATATATATATATGTGTGTGTGTCTGTATACGTTAACTTGCATGAGATTTACTTTACTATTATCATAAACTAAAGCGCTTTTTTATCACTGAAGAAATTTCCTGCACGTTTTAAAAATCTGCTCTAAAATAAATATGGTTCTTGAAAAAGTTAGTTTTGGATAAAAAAAAAAAATCTAGCTAAAGATAAAGATGCTATTATTTTAAATAGATTATGTATTGTAGTGTGAATGTTGGCAATCAGATAGTAATTGGGTGCGGCTGGATTTAATGGTGACTGTTTATATTCTAAAGGCTTATAATGTTTATTTGTGGCATAGTAAGGAATCTTTCTGTTCTACTTATACTTGGTCTTTGTATTCAATAATAATTATTTTTGTTAATTAAGAACGTGATCTCATCAACAGGACACTCGAACTCTCCACCTACTAAAAAAGGACAAACATAATATTTCATAAACTCAGCTTGTTGAACACTTTATGAAACATAAAAAAATATAAAAGATACTTATAAAAGATATATAAATTGATATTGTTTTTAAAATGTATTTGGAAAGTCGGCATTGATGCCAGTCGCCTTTGAAATTTGGGCATATACCACTCAGCGGCGGGCTAGGGATATATATCTTAAAATTAATGGTAAGGATTTCTATTCTGAAGATTTACCGTGTTTATTTGTGGCCTAGTAAATAAACTTTCTGTTCTACTTATATCAGGGCTTTGTATTCAATAATAATTATTTTTGTTAATTAGGAACGTGCTCTCATCAACAGGGCACTCTAAGTCCCTACCTAATAAAAAAGGACAAATATATTTGAATGTATTGGAAAGTTCAAAACAAATAAAAGATTAGTTGCTTAAATAACCTGGAAATAAAAATAAATTCAAAAATATAAAACGCTTGGAATAATTATTTTCGAAATATAATTTTGCGATAGAGATCTTTTATTTAAATAATCCCTAAACAAACACTAATAAAGGAAATCAAAAATAAACATGTTCGTACACGAAAAAAAAGTATCTGCAATTTTTATTACTTTAAAGTTTCAGAAACTATCTCCGCTTGAGAGGCACCCCAAATGAACGGAGTTGTTTCTTATTTCAAAATGACATAAATTTCAAAAACGGTCCTTTCTCCCTGTTGGGCCGACATTTTATTATCATTGGTTCTCATTAACAAAATTAGAAATCAGAAACGGAGAGGAACGTAACTATCTTTTGTGATAATAATGTGTCATTATGCGAATGAAAGGAACTTTTTTTTTTCCTTCGGCGAAAAGGGGATTTTAATTGTAATGATAATGCGAGTCGAGGGATTTTCCTGAGAGAGACAGAGACACAAAAATCATTAAAATTTTCTTTAAATTCTGGTAGCTTTGCGTTTTTCGTCGTATAATGAGAACGCATCGAATTTCATTAAGTCTTCTTTTTTTGTGATACCAGCTCTTCTTTAAACCGAAGGTACGCCATATTTCTTTCAAGCAAGGACATGAATGTGTCTTGGATATTTATACTCAGAAAGGTTCAAGGCTACATTTTTTCCTTGAAGATTATTATTACTGTTTCATTTTTAAATATCTTATTTGCGTGCAAAATGATCTCAAGTAATTTAAAATACACTTTCTTCCGTGTTTATTATTGCTTTTATCTAAAAGTTGTTAAAAACCAGAAACTGGAGGAATAAAGTACGGGTAAGTAAAATTTACTTTTATATAACAACTTGTATTTTAATTTTTATTATTATTACTATATTTTAAGAATTATAGCCATTTTAATATAAAAATAAATTTTACTTTCCCGTCCTCTACTCCTCCAGTTTTTGGTTTTAATATAATAATATATATAACATATAATATATAATTATATGTTACGTATAATTATTGTCTCCTATAATAATAAAAATTGTTAAATTGGCTTTAATATATTAATTCTATATGCATAATTTTCAAACATTTTTTTATAGTGCATATATATATATTATAAAAAATTCATAATATTTATATATATATATAAATATTATGAATTTTTTAAAGTGAACTAAAACTAAAGTGTGTAAACTAAAGTGTGTTTTTCATCACTAAAAAAAATTTCTCGCACGTTTTAAAAATCTGCTCTAAAATAAATATGGGCTTTGAAAAAGTTAGATTTGAATAAAAAAAATCTAGCAACAGATATAGATGCTATTATTTTAAATAAATTATGTATTGTAGTGTGAAGGTTGGGCAATCAGATTGTATATGGGTATGGCTGGAATTAATGATAAGGATTTCTATTCTAAAGGCTTATCATGTTTATTTGTGGCATAGTAAGAACACTTTCTTTTCTACTTATATCTGGGCTTTGTATCTGCGCTTGTACTTATATCTGGGCTTTGTATCTACTTATATCTGGGCAATAATAATTCTTTTTGTTAATTAATAGCGTGCTCTTATCAGCAAGACACTCTAAATCCCCACCTAATAAAAAATGATAAATATATTTGAATGTATTGGAAAGTTCAGATGAATGAAAGAATAGTTACTTAAAGCACCTGGAATTAAAAATAAATTCAAATATATAATGTGTTCAGAATAATTATTTTTGAAATATAATTTTCAGTGGAGATCTTTTATTTACATATTCCCTAGACAAACCCTAACAAAGGAAAAGCAAAAATAAACGCGTTTGTACACGAAAAAAAAAGTATCCTCAATTTTTATTATTTTAAAGTTTCTGAAACTATCGCCATTTATGAGGCACCCCAAATGAACGGAGTTGTTTCTTATTTCAAAATGACATAAATTTCAAAAACGGTCCTCTCTCCCTGTTGGACCGACATTTTATTATCATCGGTTCTCATTAACAAAATTAGAAATCAGAAACGGAGAGGAACGTAACTATCTTTTGTGATAATAATGTGTCATTATGCGAATGAAAGGAACTTTTTTTTTTCCTTCGGCGAAAAGGGGATTTTAATTGTAATGATAATGCGAGTCGAGGGATTTTCCTGAGAGAGACAGACAGAGACACAAAAATCATTAAAAATTTCTTTAAATTCTGGTTGCTTCGCATTGTTCGTCTCATAATGAGAACGCATCGAATTTCATTAAGTTTTTTTTTTTTTTTTGTGATACCAGCTCATCTTTAAACCGAAGGTACGCCATATTTCTTTGAAGCAGGGACATGAATGTGCCTTGGATATTTATAGTCAGAAAGGTTCAAGGCTATATTTTTTCTTGATAAAGATTATTGTTAGTTTGTCATTTTTGATATCTTATTTGTGTGCAAAATGATCTAAAATAATTTAAAATACACTTTCTTTGGTACTTATTATTGCTTTTATCTAAAATTAGTATAAAAACCGAAAACTGGAGGAGTAGAGTACGGGTAATTAAAATTTACTTTTATATAATATTTTTATATTAATTATTATTATTAATATTATTATTTTAACAATTATAGCTATTTTAACATAAAACTAAATTTTACTTATCCTTAACTTTATTTCTTCAGTTTTTGGTTTGAGCATTATAATATACATAACATATAATATGTAATCATAATTATGTAATTATATGTTATATATAATTATTGTAAACTATAATAATAAAAATTGTTAAATTGGCTAGAATATCGTAATGTTATATGCATAATTTTTATGAATTTTTTTATATTGCATATATATATATATATATATAAAGAAATCAAATTTTTTGTTGCTACAATTTTTCAATGCACTTTAACTAATATTATTTTTATTTAAATAATATTTTAAAAAGTCCACCAAATAGATGATTTACATTGAATTTTTTCACTCTAATATTGAAAATATCGCGAGCAAAGCAGAACAAACAGTAATAAAATATTTCAATTTTTACGGTGAATTTCACAATGTCGTTGTAAAATTTGGCAAAATGATCCAATGCAATTTTTACCAATATTAATTACCTAATTTTATAATTGAATGAGAAGAGTAATCGAGATACTTTATAAATGAAATAAGAAATAATTTTTTTTCCGTGATTGAAAGGAACATTTTATTCATGAAGGACACTAATGTCAAAATCAGATGGAAAAAATAACTTCAATATATTATAACAAAAAATGAAATACGCAAAAAAAAAAAAATTAACATTGATTCTTTTCAGTAAATTCATCATTCATCGGAAATCCTATTTTTATATGCAATAAGAGTATTTATATACGTGACATACAATTGTTATTTTAATTCCATTTATTCTGAAACAAATAAACAAAAAAATATTCGATCATTGAAGAGAATTGATGTATATTTTCAGAACACTGGATTCTGTTAAATTTGAATTGACATTCGAAATTGATTTTTCCGTTCCTTTTTGTTCCAATCTTATGAAAGATTTATTTACTATCAAATAATACTTGTTGTCATCCTGAAACAGAATTGGAAACAGTAAGATTGATCTTTTCTTTGAAGGAAAATAAATCACTGCTACACTTACTAAACGGAAAACTCAGAAGGGTCTGTATGACTACAGAAATATAAGTTTGTACCGTTTTACTTATTATAGGTTTCTACTTGCACTTTCTATGAGTACAATAGTTTGCTTTATTCAATTCTACTATTAGTTCACACTCTCCCTATATATATATCTTGTTCAAATTTTCAATCGTTAATAAAATACTTTTTATTCATCCACTCAAGTACAAATACATTTTTTGAACTTGTAGTGGATGATGCTTGATGTTAGTACAGTTTTTTCAAATATTAATTCAGTAATTTAATTTAATTAATTAATTTTAGTTTTTTTAGATTTAAGTTGCATATATCTACCAATAGATGGCGCCAGATTAAGAGAAAAATTTCAACTTGAAATTAAAATTTTTTTTTTTTTTTTTCAATTCCTACTATTAGTTCACACTCTCCCTATATATATTTATATATCTTGTTCAAATATAAATTGATTAATTAAATTTAATTAATAAAAAAGTAGGATTTGACTTAAATTTTTTTTATATTACTTGCTATATGTGCCTACTTGCACGTTCGACACAGGAGTTCAAGAATTTTCTTTATTGGTATTTTTTGGGACTAATATAATTGCGATAACTTCAATGTGTACAGGATTAATAATGGTACAGGAATTATAATTCGTTTCGAAGTATGCTTCATAGATGTGTTTTAAGATATTTCACTGTCATGCTTAGTGTATGAAATAGCAAGAAAAATAATAAATAAATAATAATAATAATAATAATATTCTGGCACTCGGTGCCACAGGTTTCGGGTTCGAGTCCCGGTGGTGCTTTGGATGTTTGCAGTGGTTCGAAATCCCCTTTAAACCATAGGTCCCGGCCTAATATGATTGTAGAGCGTTGGGCGTAGAACTGACAACCTTGACCCGTAAAAAAGAAAACATGTCCTGTCTAGAAATCTGGCAGCAGTCAGACGGCCTTGGCCCACCATGCGGCTGTTGCGCCACTGATGATGATGATGATGATGAGGATGATGAATAATGAAATATATATATATTTTTCTCTTTTGCTCACAATTATCATTAAGCGTTTCCTTTTTGAATCAGTGGTTATTAACACCACAAAATGAGTTATATTTAGTCTTCTAGCTATTGCACCTTGTCAATGCATAAAGAATTGGACCTTTTCTACATTAATAAAATATGTGATATTTTTTTGTGAAACAAAGATTTAATATTTTGAATGCATCAAATAATCTTATATTATAATAAATCTACTAAATTGTCTCAAATAAAATTTAAAAATAATCATTTAGATTTTCAACGAAAAATTAATATTTATTCCATACAGTTAATTTGTCGAATTATTTAGCAATTTCCATGTTTTAATTAGAAAAAGAAAACTTTTTTCTTCATCATATAAACATTAAATTAAGTTAATTACAGAATTATAGGAGCATTACCAGGTTTTATACATAAATTACCATAAACTCAATAAAATCTTTAATGGTTAAGTATTTCGAAACTAATAAAAAGCATGCCTAGACAGCGCAGCCTCTCATGGAAACACAAAAAAATAATTCCATGTTATACGCAACGTAAAGAATAAATTAAAAAGATTACTTATTCAAGAATTAACGTATTCATAATTTGTTCTTTGTTTATAAAAACAGGTGCTTATGTGCTACAGAAGTTTTCAAAATCACTTAACAAATATACTAAACGTCATATTATATACGCATATTTTGCTATGGGTGGAAATATACCATTAATTTGCTGATAAATCCACGGTATTCAAAATCACAATCAAGATTGCGTTTTGGAAAATTCTAACTATTTCGATTTTCTCCCGCGCGACAATTAAAAAGAGGATTCACTGAATTGATAAACATCTGCTCTGTTAATTAGTAATAGGTCTTCCAGAAAACTATATGGAATTTCCGATATTAATATATATATATATATATATATATATATATATATATATATATATATATATAATATATTAATATATTAATAATAAGCTGATATTAATAATGAGCTTTACATGCACTCGTTAACATTGAGCCCTGAGTCAGATAGTTAACTGACTTTCAATACATTCATAGCGTCATGAAAATTTAAATATTTGTATGATCTTATTTCATTTTGTATATTCATGAATAGTATATAATTATTATGCCCTTATCATAGGAATAATCCCATGGAAAATAACAACGATAAATTCGTCTTTAAAACAAAATATTTTTTTTTATTTTAATTCTTAAGAAATTATTGGAATTAAAGGAAGTATAATGTTATATATTTCATTTTGTTTTAGGAAATACAGTTTTGTTTTCAAAATCCAAGAGCAAACTATCTTCCTTATTAAACCATGTCATCGTTCATCGCAATCCTTATTTTGCGTCAAAAGAATAATATTTGCACTATGAGCCCATACATATACGAAATGTGTTTTTCCAACAACTTACGAAACCCAATGCTTCTGAGAACGAAGTTAAATTGCGAAATAATGTTTTCACAAATGATTCACGGTGCGAGTCGATCCGTAACGATTTGTGCTTGCGATATTCCAAATAAGCAAAAATATGTTTTTTCTTATTTTTACGAGATTTTTCTTACCCAGCCCTTTTATTTTTTTCAATTTCTGGCAATATCGTTTGCTGTGCTCGCTCCTATTTTCTCAAGGACACATAACTTCTCCCACCCCAAAGTGAGAGAGACCCATACATAAGTTTTAGTTTTCCAAGGCCAGAGAGAGCATCCGGAATCATTTATTTCGAAGGTTTGGAACACCAAACGAGCAAAATTCGATTTTTTTTTTTTTTTTTTTTTTTTTTTTTTTGCCATGATCCATTTATTCTTTTTTTCTTCCAAACAAATTTTGGAACAACCTCCATCACTGTAGTTTTTCTTGTTTCTCCTTTTTTTATTTTTTATTTATTTTTTCTTTGGCATTGATTTTTGTTTACCGATCTATCACTTTTCGTGCCTTTTCTTCCAAAAGTTCGTGATTTTTTTTTTAGATAAAAAATATATGAACATGATATGTCAGTATATTAATAATGGCCATTGCTTTCACGGTATCACTCAATTGTTTTGTTTCTTTTTGCAGGCTAGAGTGACAAAGTTATATTTCGACTTATACAGTTTTCGAATCTTACGTCTGTATGTTTCCTAAAAAAATTCCCACATTTTACCCATCAAGAACCTTCTGTCCAAAAATGTATTACATAAATAGTCAAACTAAAATGTTATTTTACATAGTTCGTATCTCAAATATATATATCCCATTTGTGATCCCGAAACTTAAGATGTTTTAATTTTACGGCGTAGGGTTGTCCGACCTACGCCTAATGCTCTACAGATATATTAGATCGGGACCTACGGTTTAAAGGGGATTCCGAACCACTACAAACATGCATGGCACCGCCGGGACTTGCACCAGAAACCTGTGGTACCGAGCGCCAAAGCGCCAGCTACTCGGCCATTCAGGCCCCGGATTAAGGGAAGTATAATGCTATATTTTTCATTTTATTTCAGAGAATACATAATCAAAATCCATGAATAAAATATTATCCTTAATATTTATCGAAAGATGAAGTAATTGGTTCATTTATTTTCGAACATACAACACAAGACTGTTATGTCATCGTTCATCGCAATCTTTTTTGCACATCCAAAGAATAATATTTGTGCTACGATTCCATGCATACATATACAAAATGTGTTTCTCCAACAACTTACGAAAACCAATGCTTCTGAACGAAGTTAAATTGCGAAATAATGTTTTCACAAATGATTCCGAGGCGAGTCGATCCTTAACGATTCGTGCTACGATATTCCAAATAAGCAAAAATGTGTTTTTTCTTATTTTTACGAGATTTTTTTACCCACCTTCTTTTCTTTTTCAATTTCTGGCAATATCGTTTGCTGTGCTCGCTCCCATTTTCTCAAGGACAACTTCTCCTTCCCCAAAGTGAGATACTTGTACAAGTTTTAGTTTTCCAAGGCCACAAAGAGCATCCAGAATCATTTATTTCGAAGGTTTGGAAACCAAACGAGCAAAGTTCGATTTTTTTTTCTTATGATCCATTTACTTTTTTTCTTTCTTTCAAAACAAATTTTGAACACCCTCCATCACTGTAGTTTTTCTTGTTTCGCCCTTTTTTATTTATTTATTTATTTATTTTA
This sequence comes from Caerostris darwini, assembly GCA_021605075.1. Lineage (NCBI taxonomy): Eukaryota > Metazoa > Arthropoda > Arachnida > Araneae > Araneidae > Caerostris > Caerostris darwini. The sequence continues at coordinate 1,076,774 of BPLQ01002550.1, read as the reverse complement.
TTCCTTGGCATTGCTTTTCATTTACCGATCTATCACTTTTCGTGCCTTTTCTTCAAAAAGCTCGTGTTTTTTTTTTTTAGATAAAAAATAAATGAACATGATATTTCAGTATATTAGTAATGGTGACTGCTCCCACGGAATCACTTAATTTTTTTTTTGTTTCCTTTTGCAGGTTGGATTGGCAAAGTTATATTTCAACTTACACATTTCTCGAATCTTATATCAGTTTATTTCCTAAAAAAATCCCAAATTTTCCCAATCAAGAACCTTCTGTCCATTCATGTATTACATAAATAGTCAAACTAAATACATAATTTTACATAAGTTATCTCAAATATATATATCCCATGTGTAAGAATATATATCCCATATATAATGTATATATATGTATAAAATGTGTAAATATATCCATATAGATTAAGAGGTACCTGATGTATATCCCCATAATACATCAGGTACCTCTTATACCATATAAGAATCTCGAGTAAAAACAACAAGTCAAGATAAGTAAATTAGGCTGTAAACCAAGATGTAGCTTTCAAGGGTTAGCTGTTAAAATTGCAACCGTGACACCGCTATTCTAAAAGGAGGGACTATAATTGAGGTCAACGGGGGTTCAAGCTGAGATAGCTTGCATTTTACCTGCACACTTTAACATTGAGCCTTGAGTCAAGATAGTTAAATAATTTTCAAGCAAAAGCACATTCATTGAATCATTAAGATTTTAAATATTTGTATAATCTTATTTCATTTTGTATATTCATGATTATGGATATTCAAATATTTAAATTATTATTCCTTTATCGTATGAATAATTCTATGAACAATAAAAACGATAAATTTGTTTTGAAAAGAAAATATATTTTTTTTTTAAATTTTAATTCCTGAAAACATTATTGGAATTAAAGGACGTATAATGCTATATATTTTATTTTATTTAAGAAAATACGTATTCAGAATCCAGGAATAAAATATTTTTCCTTAATATTTATCGAAAGATAAAGAAATAAATTCACATTCACATTCACTTCGTCAGGAAAGTTTATATATTTGTGTAATCATATTTTGTTTTGTATATTCACAAATAGGAATATTCATATGTTTAGAATATTATTTCTTTATCATATGAATATTCCCATGGAAAATAACAACGATAAATTTGTCTTTAAATTTTTTTTTTAAATTTTAATTCCTGAAAACATTATTGGAATTAAAGGACGTATAATGCTATATATTTTATTTTATTTTAAAGAATGCGTATTCAAAATCCAAGAGTAAAATATTTTCCTTCATATTTATCGAAAGATAAAGTAATTGCTTCATTTATTTTCGAACATACTAAAGAAGTACTGTTATATTATCGTTCATCGCAATTTCTTCTTGTACATCAAAAGAATAATATGTGTACTACGAGTCCATGCATATATACAAAATGTGTCTTTCCGACAATTTACGAAACCCAATGCTTCTGAAAAGGAAGTTAAATTGCGAAATAATGTTTTCACAAGTGATTCGGAGGCGAGTCGATCCTTAACGATTCGTGCTACGATATTCCAAATAAGCAAAAATAAATTTTCTTATTTTTACGAGATTTTTCTTACCCACCCCCTGGTTTTTTTTCAATTTCTGGCAATATCGTCTGCTGTGCGGGCTCCCATTTTCTCAAGGACACAACTTGTGCTTTCCCAAAGTGAGAGATATTCATATATAAGTTTTAGTTTTCCAATTTCCAGAGACAGCATCCGGAATCATTTATTTCGAAGGTTTGGAAACCAAATGAGCAAAATTCGATTTTTTTTCCGTGATCCATTTATTCTTTTTTTTTCTTCTTCCAAACAACTTTTGAACACCCTCCATCACTGTAGTTGTTCTTGTTTCGTCCTTTTTTATTTTTATTTATTTTATTTTTTTTTATGCTTTGGCATTGATTTTCGTTTACCGATTTATCTTGTATTTTATTTTTTTTTAGATAAAAATAAATTAACATGATATTTCAGTATATTAGTAACGGTCACTGCTTTCACGGTATCACACAATTTTTTTTTGTTTAATTTTACAGATTGGATTGACAAAGTTATGTTTCGACTGACACATTTTTCGAATCTTACGTCGGTTAGTTTCCTAAAAAAAATCCCAAATTGATAGTGAAAATTTGGGATTTTTTTTAGGAAACTAACCGTACTAAGGTACTTACATTGTTCAAGTACCTTATGTACATTCATATATTACATAACAGATGGGATATATATATATTTGAGATACGAACTATGTAAAATTAAATTTTTAGTTTGACTATTTAAATTTACATAGTTCGTATCTCAATTATATATATATCCCATTTGTTATTATAATATATCCATCATTATCATCAATGGCGCAACAACCCCAAGGCCGTGTGCATACTGGCAATTTCCGAAACTTAAGATGCTTTCTTTTTACGGGGTAGGTTTGTCAGTCCACGCCCAACGCTCTACAGTCATACGAGACCGGGACCTACGGCTTAAAGTGGACTCCGAACCACTACAAGCATCCATGACACCGCCTGGACTCAGACCCGAAAGCTGTGGTACCGAGCGCCAGAGCGCTAGCCACTCGGCCAGTCAGGCCCCACTTTCCCTAATATTTATCGAAAGATGAAGTAATTGCTTCATTTATTTTCGAACATACCAAGGAAAGACAGCTATGTCATAGTTCATCGTAATCCTTCTTGTGCATCAAAAGAAAAATATTTGTGCTACGATCCCATGCATATATACGAAATGTGTTTTTCCAACAACTTACGAAAACCAATGCTTCTGAACGAAGTTAAATTGCGAAATAATGTTTTCACAAATCATTCCGAGGCGACTCCATCCTTGACGATTCGTGCTACGATATTCCAAATAAGCAAAAACATGTTTTCTTATTTTTTTACGAGATGTTTCTTACCTACCCCCTTTTCTTTTTCAATTTCTGGCAATATCGTTTGCTGTGCTCGCTCCCCTTTTCTCAAGGACACAACTTCTCCTTCCCCAAAGTGTGAGATACTCGTATATAAGTTTTAGTTTTCCAAGGCCGGAGAGAGCATCCGGAATCATATATTTTGAAGGTTTGGAAACCAAACGAGGAAAATTCGATTTTTTTTTTTTTGCCATGATCCATTTATTCTTTTTTTTTTTTTCTTACAAAACAAATTTTGAACACCCTCCATCAATAGTTTTTCTTGTTTCTCTTTTTTTATTTATTTATTTATTTATTATTTTTTTTTATACTTTGGCATTGATTTTCGTTTACCGATCTATCACTTTTCGTGTTCTTATTTTTTTTTTTTAGATAAAAAATAAATAAACATGATATTTCAGTATATTAGTAATGGTCACTGCTTCCAAGGAATCACTTTTTCTATTTTTTTATTTTTATTTGTTTCCTTTTGCCAGCTTGGTTTGACAAAGTTATATTTCGACTTGCACACTTTTCTAATCTTACATCTGTTTGTTTCCTAAAAAAAATCCCCAATTTTCCCTTTTAAAGACCTTCTGTCCATTCATGTATTCTGTCATTCCACACATGGGATATATATATATATATTTGAGATATGAATTATGTAAAATTAAATTTTTAGTTTAATTATTTAATTTTGCATTCGTTAATTACGTTTTTTTCTGCTGTTTTGACTAGCTTCACAATTAATTTATTTCACAAATAATGGTTCTATTTAGTTTCAATTAGATATACGGACGGAATCCTACACTTTTTGCATCAAATTGTTAAGCAAACAAACAAAATGAACTCCGCAGTTTTTAAATGAAAGAAAATGAATTTTTATCCCTGTTTTTCTGTATAAGAATTCTTCCTTGGTTTAGAGTTCAAGAAAAAAACTCATTTTAATTAGTCGATTATTTCTTTTCTGAGTTACGGAGATAATGATTAATTATTTAAAACTGTAAATTGTTGTTGTGTCTAAACTTCAGTGGGGGACGGACATGCTATGTGGATAAAGGAAAAAGGATATATGACTTATGGATAGAGGAAAAATGGCAGCTTCTGTTGTGATGGAACACCCGTAGATAGAAGTCTGACTTGGCTCAGTGTCCCTTCTGGAGGAACTACTCCATATTTGCGTATTGTATGGAAGAAAAGCCTGAAAACTCCCACAAGTTAGTCCGACTAACGAGGCAAAATACTGAACATCACAAAAATAAAATCTCCTCGGGATTTTTCATTTTTTTTTTTTTTGAAACATTTTCTTATCAAAACGGCCAGTGGATTAAATCTGAGCCCTGATGCTCTCTAGCGGCGCACGTTGTGACTGAGTCACAAGTTGAACAAGATTCTAACTTACTCTAATGAATTATATATACCTCTTAAACAAGATTTGAAGAAGAATACCTGAAATTTTCCCTTTCCATCCCAGACGCTCAATATGAGGTTTAACTTCTATCGTGCGTAATTTTTTTGTGTATTTAATTAAATTGACTATAATCAATAAAATATATATCCTTTTCTACATAAATGGTTCACGAACAGTTCACCTATTGGTAGATGGGAAATAATCCCCTTCTGGAGAGCTTTTAAAAGCAACTGCTCAGAACTTGCACAGTAGGAAATCAGGAAAACATCCACCAGACAAACTGTCACCCTTGTGACACGAAAATACTGTGTCAAAATTGCCATTTATATACAGATTGGTTATAATTAATGCGGCCCTATTCAGACCCCTCTAGAACCCGCTCTGCTTAAGGAATTTTAATTAAACTTGGTATATACGGTATATGGACCATGGGGAAAAGATTTCTGCAATAGAGAGTTTTTGCATACCGTACGTTAGTTACCGTAGGACGTCCGTTAGCTTTCTCTCCCTAGCGCGCATGCTCATAGGAAACTGAGCATGCGCGCTAGGCAGAAAAAGCTAACGAACATCCTACGGTAACTAACGTACGGTATGCAAAAACTCTCTAATATAATTTGTCAGAACGATTAAAATTTATTCAAGTATAGAATATGCTCAATACGTGCTCCATTGGCAATCAGTTACGCGTTGAAAGTGCATTCAATGGTAGAGCGAAGAAACTCTCAAGGAATTTCCCTAACATGGCGTGCAAGGATGGATTTCAACTCAGGTTTTCAACTTTCGTAATTCCCTTAAACGACGATATTCACGAAGTGCAGCTAAGCTATTGCTACCGTTCTAATAAAACTATTCTACAGTTATGTTGTTGTTTCTTATCCCACTTGGCTGGCCAAGCCCACGAGCCCATACGTACTCATGGTCGAAGGGGAAGGAAGCAGCTTCTGTTGTGATGGAGCACCCGTAGGTAGAAGCCTGACTTTGGCTCCGCGACGGTCTTACAGTCATAGGAGTCCGGGACCTACGGTTTAAAGTGGATTCCGAACCACTACAGACATCCATGGCACCGCCGGGATTCGAACCCGAAACCTGTGGCACCGAGGGCCAGAGCGCTAGACACTCGGCCATTCAGGTCCCAAATTTGTGAATACCAAGTGTCAGGTGGTCACCCACCCAAGTACTGACCGCGCCCAATGATGCCTGACTTCTGTGATCGAACGAGAACCGGTATATTCAGCATGGTATGGCCGTTGGCCCTTTCTACAGATATAATACCAATAAGTTCGATGTTTCTCCTGTAAGGGCATGCTTAATGATTACAAAGGCACACAGAATGTTTTTCTGGTCTGTGACTGCAAATCTCTTTATAGGCTTGACTAATTTGCATAAGAAATCCCCCTGGTGGTCAAATTTGAACTTTTTTATTGCAGAAATCTTTTTCCCACGGTCTATATACCGTATATACCAAGTTTCATCAAAATCCGTTAAGCAGAACGGATCCTAAAGGAGTCAGATTAAGGTCATTTTAATTAACACCTCTGTACTATTGGTTTTGCAAAGCTTTCACCAAACACCGACGGCTTCACCCGGCCTTGGGCTAGATGAATTTAGCTTATTTCATATTGTATCCTGAATAAAACTTTATATACATTAAGACAAGTTTTAATTGATGTGTTCATTAATAAAATTATTGTTTTTTTACATTTTATATAATTTAAAAATATCCCTATCCCTTTGGAATTTTGTTTTGCTTTCACAACTACCAAGTTGAAACAATCCAAACATATAAACGTGATTAAAACTAATTAGCTTAATTTCATTGCCAGCAAAAATAAAAAAAAATGAAATAATTGCTGTTTGTAATCAGAATGTGATTATGTACAATTATAATAATAGCAATTATATATTATTATAGGATGAAGTCACATTCCATCAATTAAATTTTAATTATTGTGTGCGAAACAATACTATCAACAAATTATTTTTCATTAAAACATCTTTTTTTCAAACGAATGATATTCAGTTATAAATCTAATTACTCATTTTCATTAATTTATACTATATGAATACTAATTTAATGCAGGAATATCAATTAATAAATTCTGATAATTACGCATGAAAAGATGTTTGAAAGTTGTTGTATTCTTTATAATACGATATTATTGTACGTATCAATTATAAAAAGTAAAAAAAAAAGCATTTTGTGAATATGTAACTTTTTTTATTCTGTAGTTTCATTGGCAAAATGCATTTTCATACTTTATTGTTGACGTCAACAATTTTTTTTAATTGTCACTTTTATACAAATGATACAAAAATTAAAATGTAATTTATTCATAATGTATTCGGGAAAAATAGAAAAATACGTTTATTATTTTTTCAGTAATAAAATAATAATAATTATTATGGTGCTGAAATTGTAATTTAATAAAAAGTATATCATAATCATAGCAACAGAGTATATACACATTATTCATCGATATTAGTTACAAGCATTTAGCCTTAAATAGATAATATTTCAAATATACAGAAGAAAATTTTTTTATACCGAAAATATTTAGGTGATATTGATAGATATTTCATAGTTAGTTGTAAATAATTTCATAAATAATTTTGTAAATATTTTATAAATATTTTTGTAATAATTTTGTAAATATTTCGTAATTAATTAAAACAATGTCAATTTTAATGAAAATTTTCTCATGGACATATTTTTATTTATTGACGTAAGTAAATACAAAATTTAATTTTTAATTTCCTTTTTTTTTAAATTAGAAATTGTCTTAGCTCTGATAAAAAAAAGCAGATGAACGCCAATACTAATGAGGGACACTTTTTTTGAAATTTATAAAGTGAATATAAGTTTAAGAAAATGCAAACAAATTTTCAGAAAGCCTTTTAAATATATGGTTGATTAATATTTAGATAATTACAGAATCATAGAATATAATAATAGAATTAATATATAGATAAAGTTGATTAATATTTGGCCGAAAAACAAAACAAATAAAAATAATACTTTCTATGGTTTTAAAATAAATAAAGTGCATTTTTTATAAGATTTCCATATTAATATTGAAATTTTTCCTAATGGATAGAATAGAAAATTATTAGGATAGGAAAAGAAAATTATTTGCTCTGCTACAGAAATATTTTTAACTGAATGTCATGAGTATGTAGTAGATTTTAGCTTTAATTTAAATAAATGCTGTAACCATGATTCTTCCTACACACTGGCAAAAGCCCCCTCGGTGAGGTTTAGGAGAAATGGTCAGTAGGCCTGGAGACCCTCACCCGATTAAAAAAAAAAAAAAAAAGCGCAACCATTGCTCTCACTGAGAAACATTTAGTTTGTTGTCTCTCATCTTGAGAGGAAATATATTTAGTGCACCTCGCCTCATTAGTTCGCCTACAGACTCTCACCTGGAGAGTAAGTATATTTCGTACACTCTGCGCGTAACCGCGTTTCGGTTTCCGGCTTAGAAGTGGAGTCCTTTCACGAATCTATAATTATATGTCTTTATATATGTTAAATACTGTATGTCTCTAATTGTATGTATGTTGTGTTAGTGCGTGTATAAATAAAGCTGTGATTACTAAAACATGTGCATTAAGTTACTCAACCCAACCGCACCCAATTACAGTTTGGTTGGCCAACCTTAATACTACAATACATAATTTATTTAAAATTACACGCATCTATAATTTTTGTTAGGTTGTTGTTTCATTTGATTAAAATTTTACTTTTTCAAAAACCACATTTATTTTAGAGCAGATTTTTAAAATGTGTAAGAAACTTTTTAGTTATGAAAAAAAAAAAAATATATATATATATATATATAAATATATATATATATATATATATATATATATATATATATATATATATATATATATTCATAAAAATTATGCATATAAAATTACTATATTACAACCCCTGTAACAATTTCTATTATTATAGCCGACGAAAATTATATATAACATATAATTATATAATTATGATTATATATTATATGTTATGTATATTATTATGTTAAAACCAAAAAGTGAAGAAATAAAGTACAGATAAGTAAAATTTACTTTTATATAAAAATGGTTATAATAATAATAAAAATTGTTATATAAAAGTAAATTTTACTCCTCCAGTTTTTGGTTTTTATTCCACTTTTAGATAAAAGCAATAATAAATACGAAAGAAAAAGAATTTGAAATTACTTCAGATCATTTTGCACACAAATAAGATATCTAAAAATGACACAGTAATAATAATCTTTAAGGAAAAAAATATAGCCTTGAACCTTTCTGACTATAAATATCCAAGACATATTCATGTCCCTGCTTCAAAGAAATATGGCGTACCTTCGGTTTAAAAGAAGAGCCGGTATCATAAAAAAGAAACTTAATGAAATTCGATGCGTTCTCATTATAAGACGAACAATGCGAAGCAACCAGAATTTAAAGAAAATTTTAATGATTTTTGCGTCTCTGTCTCTCTCTCAGGAAAATCCCTCGACTCGCATTATCATTACAATTAAAATCCCCTTTCGCCGAACGAAAAAAAGTTCCTTTCATTCGCATAATGACACATTATTATCACAAAAGATAGTTACGTTCCCCTCCGTTTCTGATTTCTAATTTTGTTAATGAGAACCAATGATAATAAAATGTCGGTCCAACAGGGAGAGAGGACCGTTTTTGAAATTTATGTCATTTTGAAATAAGAAACAACTTCGTTCATTTGGGGTGCCTCACAAATGGCGATAGTTTCTGGAAACTTTAAAGTATAAAAATTGCGGATACTTTTTTTTTTTCGTATACAAGTAATGTTTATTTTTGCTTTCCTTTATTAGGATTTGTCTAGAGATTATTTAAATAAAAGATCTCCATCGAATATTATGTTTCAAAAATAATTATTTTAAGCACATTATATTTTTTGAATTTATTTTTAATTCCAGGTTCTTTATTCTTTCAATTGATCTGAACTTTCCAATACAGTTGGATATAACTTGCCCTTTTTTTTAGAGGGTAGGGACTTAGAGTGCGCTGTTGATGAGAGCACTTTCTTAATTAACAAAAATAATTATTATCGAATACAGTGGCCAGATATAAGTATAACAGAAAGTTTCTTTACAACGCCACAAATAAACATGATAAGCTTTTATAATATAAACAGCCAACATTCATTTTAAGTTAATATCCCTAACCCTTCTCATGGGTGGTATATGGCCAAATTTCGAAGGCGACCGGCATCAATGCTGAATTTCCAAAGCACCTTTTATAAGCAACTTTCGTTTATATACCTTTTATAAGCAACATTTTTTTTATATATCCTGTATATTATTTTACCTTTTATAAAGTATTTAAAAAGCTGAGTTTATGAGCCAAAAGAGTAAAAATTTAAATGCATTGGAAAACATCCTTTTTTACATATCTGAAGTGAATCATAAAATGATATACAGAATGTATGTGAACTATTTTGTACTGAATTTTGCAGTAGAATTATATTTACACATTATTTATTGTACAGAGCAAATACATTTGCTCTGACCTATGCAGTGCAACTATATTTACATATTATTCATTGTACATTTCAAACATATTTGTTCTGAACTGTTCAGGACAAATGTATTTATATATTATTCATAGTGCAATAGAAATACACTTCTGAATTATAGAATACATTCAATTAAATTTGTACATGCCATGTATTGTTTACAAGGAATAAAAGCTTGGAGATACATCCGGATGATTAGTACACCTTCTGAGTAAATGAAAAGAACTCTATTCTTTGATCGGATACTAGCAGAACCGATGTTCGTCACAAATAAGCATACTAATTGGATTATTTCTTCTTCACCATCTTGGTCTGGGTTTGGTTTGTCGCTCTACGGTCATCTTGTGCAAACTTTAGGCTAAACAGACCGGGACCGACAGTTTAAAGTGGATTTCGAATCACTAAAAAACATCCATGCCACAGTCATGATTCGAACCTGGAGGCTGGGATAACAAAGGCCAGAGCGCTAGCCACTTGGCCACCAGGCCTCTGACCATCTTGGAGCGCATACAACAACATTGTAATAGCACAGGTATCAATGGCAACAAAATATTTTAGTGTGCTTCACAAGTTTTTCACGTGACCTCCTTCACACACGATAACATTTTGCATTCCGCAGGTTGTGTACTGAACACGTACCACGACAAGCGGAATCTGTGGAACTTGACGTCAAATGGCATGTTCGAAACCAGACGTAATTTGCTGATTAAATGCATATACTTTCAATTTCAAGTATCCCCACAGACAGAAATCCACTGGGGACTGGATGCACGTAAAATGGAGGCAGGTAACTCTGTCCCAAAATTGCTGTATTATGAAGCTCTTTACAGAAGGCATCGCATGGCAGGGGAGAGTGGCATCTTGTATCCATTCCAAGTCAGATAGAGCATTCGTCGTGGGGATACTTGAAATCTAAAGTGTATGCATTTAATTTAATTATTTCAAACATGCCATGACCCAGACATGCCAGACCCCAGAGCGATCAGGTTCAACACAGTCAGATTCAGAGTCAAACATGCTATAAGGTTCAACAGAGTCAGGTTCAGAGTCAAACATGCCACCAGGTTCAACAGAGTCCTCTTGCCACGGTACGTGCTTCAGTACTATACACCATCTGCCGCATGCAAAGTGTTATCGTGTGTGAAGGTGGTCACTTGGAAAATTTGTAAAACACATTAAATTGTTCAGCATTCTGTTGCCTCTCTGGCCTTACTAATAGTTTTCCCTTTTCTTCTTAGTCTAACGCCTGTGAATTTCGTGCTATAGGTATCGTTCCAACACTATTTATGATTTTTAACAATGAAAATCACATTCCAACAGAAAAAGTAGGTGTTGGGATTTGAAATTTTTGAAATCTAGCCACTGTAACCGTAACTGGTGATTTTTTTTTTTAATTTGTTTAATACATATTCATGAGTACACATCTCGAAATACCTAAACCCAAAATTTTATTCAGTTTCTGTCAACGGTATGATAGCTAGGGACTCATATATAGAAATATTTTATATATATATATAATCACCCTATGTAATTAACGTAAGATATTCCGTATAGTTTTCTAGAAAATCTATTTCTAATTAATAGAGCAGAAGTGTATAAATTCTGCGAGTCCTTTTTTTTTTATTTATCGCACGAAAGAAAATCGAGATAATTAGAATTTTCCGCAAATCTTTATTGTGTTATCGTAAAGATTTTAAATACGGTGGATTTATCACCAAATTCATGGTATGTTTCCACCCATTGCAAAATATGCGTATATAATATGACATTTAGTATATTTGCCAAGTGATTTTGAAAATTTCTGTTGAATTTAAAGCCTGTTTTATAAACGAAGAAAAAATTATTAATACGGTAATTCTTGAATAAGTAATCTTTTTAATTTATTCTTTACGTTGCGTATAATATAGAATAATTTTTTTGTGTTTTCATGAAAGGCTGCGTTGTCTAGACAGGCTTTTTATTAGTTTGGAAATAATTAACCTTTAAAACTTTATTGAGTTTATGGTAATTTATGTATAAAACCTGTAATGCTCTTATAATTATGTAATTAACTTAATTTAATGTTTATATGATCAACAAAAACTTTTTTTTTTTTTCTATTTAAAACTTTCAAATTGCTAAATAATTCGACAAATTAACTGTAGGGAATAAAGGTTAATTTTTCATTGAAAATCTAAATAATTATTTTTAAATTTTAATTGAGATAATTTAGAAGAATTTGTGCAATAAGGGATTATTTAATGCACTCAAAATATTAAATCTTTTATTTGACAAAAAAAAAAAAAAAAATCACATAATGTAGAAACGGTCCAATTTTTTATGCATTGGCAATTTGTATTAGCTAGAAGACTAAATATAACTCATCTGGGTGTGTTAACACCACTGATTCAAAAAGGAAGGGATTTAGTGGTAATTATGAGCAAAAGAGAAAATGATATATTGCTTTGCAATATTATTATTTATTTATTGCTGCTTCATACACTAACGATGCCCATAACGATACAATAACGATGCTATTTAATACAATAATTATGTATTAAATAGCATCGATGCTATTTAATACAGTAAAATATCTTAAAACTCATCTATGAAGCATAACTTCGAAAATAATTATAATTCCTGTACCATTATTAATCCTGTACAGATTGAAGTTAATGCAATTATTATTATTCGCAAAAAAAAAAAAAAAAAAAAAAAAAATAAAGTAAATTCTTCAACACATGTGTCTAACTTGCAGGTAAGCCACCTATAATAATTAAAACGCTGCAAACTTATATTTGTATGGTGATAGAAGCCCTTCTGAGTTTTCCGTTTAGTAAGTGTAGCAGTGATTTATTTTCCTCCAAAGAAAAGATCAATCTTATTGTTTCCATTTCTGTTTCAGGATGACAACAAGTATTATTTGATAGTAAATAAATCTTTCATAAGATTGGAACAAAAAGGAACAGAAAAACCAATTTCGAATGTCAATTCAAATTTAACGGAATCCAGTGTTCTGAAAATATACATCAGTTCTCTTCAATGATTGAATTTTTTTTTCGTTTATTTGTTTCAGAATAAATGGAATTAAAATAACAATTGTATGTCACGTATATAAATACTCTTATTGTATATAAAAATAGGATTTCCGAAGAATGATGAATTTACTGAAAAGAATCAATGTTAATTTTTTTTTTATTTAATTTTTTTGTTATAATATATTGAAGTTATTTTTCCGTCTGATTTTGACATTAGTGTCATCCATGAATAAAATGTTCCATTCCGTCATGAAAAGAAAAGCCACAGTTCTTTATTTCATTTATAAACTATTTAGATGATTGTTCTCCTTCAATTATAAAAACTGAAACAATATTATAGTGAATGCAATATTATTGTTAAAACTAGTAAAAATTGCACAATGATCATTTTATCATTTGAATCAAACTTGCCTAATTTTTCAACAACATTGTGAAATTCACCGTAGAAAGTGCAATATTTTGTTACTGTTGGTTCTTATTACAATATTATAGTGAAAACCATTCAATGGACATAATCTATCTGTGGATTTTTTAATATTATTAAAATAAAAATAATATTAGTTAAAGTTTATTGAAAAATTGTAACAACAAAAAATGTGATTTCTGTAACAGAATCAACTTAAAATAAAATACGAGGATAACTGAAATTGTTGAGACAGTGGCAGACGACAAACGCAGGAAAAAAATACACTTTTATGGCCGCAGACAATAACTTGTGGCAACAATTGCAATTTAGCTGTCGTAGAATAGATTTTGGAGGAAAGGAAAATGTAATTGACGCGAGAGCATTATCGCGTTATGATTTTCTATGATTTTAAAGTGCGGTTAAATCAAGAAGAATGCCTTCAACGTCTACAACTAGCATATGGAGACAAAGCTACATCTCAGAATTTCGCAGTAGTCGAAGTTCTCTGCTAGATCAAGAACATACTGGAACACCTTCATCAGCTGTAGTTCCAGAAAATGTGTCAGCCATACTAATAATGTTAGTCGATGATAGTCGCTTCACTTTCCGAATAATACAGAAGAAACATAACATTGGATCCGCAGCTATGCATAGGATTATTCATGAAAACTGCATATGAAAAAATTGGTTTGTCATTGGGTCCCCCATAATTTAACAGAACACCAAAAAACGGAACGTGTCAGAATCTGCAAAGAAACCCTAAAATTACATAAGGATGGCGGACTCCGCCTTATTTCTAAAATCATAACTGGTGATGAAACTTAAATACCGTTTTTTGACATTCCAACACGACAACAAAGTAAAGTATGAGTCTTTGAAGATGACCCCAAACCAACAATGATGAAAAGACATCGAGCAATGAAAAAAGTAATGTATGCCGTTTTCTTCAGAAGTAAGGGACTGGTCAAAGTCATCAAGCTGGAGAGACAGAAGACAGTCACAGCTAACTAGTACACTTTTAAGTGTCTTCCAGAAATTCTTCTAGATGTGAATGTAAGGGGACTCCTGCTTCACCATGATAACGCATCTTCTCATACGACAAGATCGACTGTCGAATTTCTTAAACAAAAACACATCAAAGTGATAGAACATCCACCCTATTCCCTGATCTTGCTATGTGTGACTTTTGGCTTTTTTCTAATCTCAAGAAAAATATACGTGGTCGCCATTTTTATTCCGAAGATGAAATTGATGAGGTTATAAAAGCATATTTTTCATCAATTCCAGGAAATGGTCAGCAAAAGTGCATTGATATTGGAGGGGACTACTTTGAACACTCTTAAAATGTTAAACTTGCACCATTTAAACGTATCTCAAAAATTTCAGAGTGACCCTCGTATTAACTCTTTGAAGAGATTTAAACACATTTAATTAAATTACATATATTTGTAAATATAAAATTAACTGTTATATTTTATATATATATAATCTTTTTTCGCTACAAAATTAAATGCTTTCTTATTATTTATAGGTTTCAAAAGCTTAAATATTTATTACATATTTCGTAACGTTAAAAATCACATTAACAATAATTACATCTTTAAACTTTTAATATAAGATTTGTGCATAATTAAAAAAAAAAATTACTAATTTGATAAAAAAATTGCTGATTAAAGCTAACTTCAACAGTAGCACAACTCCAATGTCCAATTTCTAAGATTTAATACATCAAAAATTTCCTTAATACGGGCCTTTGCTGTGAGAAAGATATTTCTTTTCGATGTGAAGAAGTGCATTTTTTTTCTTCCCGCAAAAGACGACGGAACATAAAAGAAGAAGAAGGAGGAAAAAAATGATTTCCATTTCATTCCGGTGTATCCGTGACAGGCCCCCTCACCGCCCAGGAAATATGAGCCCCGTGTTCGAGTTGAGGAATGCCTCCCATAAAATGTCGAATGGGGGCCCCAAATCGAATGCTATCAGCGGTGCCGTCGCCGAAAAAGTCCCCCCATCTTTATTTATATTCCGGAAGAGGGCGTCGCTTCCCTTTGTGCACGCCCCTCTGTCGCCTGCAAATCAGACGGAGGGGCTCCGAACCAGATGGGTTCTTTTCCTGAAAAAAGAAGAAAGTATTCTTCTTTCCGGTAGTTTAATTTTGAACCCAACAACTATAAAATTTTTTCTCATTATTGAAATGTTTCCGTTGATCTGTATCAAGATGGTTTGGTTAATTAATCCTTACAGAAGGATGAAGATTCTCCCAGACAAGACCAGAGAATACATCCCCTGCAGAAATTGCCCCACCGCTTTCCTAACACCTAAGCACATTCTAGAGTGCCCAGCACTCATTCCCCATGTTTTACAATTGGGTATGGTGCCAATCGAGGCCAACTTAAGAGAAGTCCAGTAGAGTGAAGTGGCGCTATCGTGAAGACTTTTGACTTGATCTGACTTCGATAATTATATTTTAAATCCATGGACACGATAACAACCACAACATTTATTCTTCTCATTCTGCGCACATCACAATGTAGGAATGCCAGATTTTGAAACCTGTAAAGAAAGCCAACAAGAAAAGACACATACGTCTATGTCGGAGATTAACCTAATAAATTCGCTGGTCACAAAGTCCACCGATTTTGTCACTGGAAATCTCAGTTCAGAATTAGGTTTTCATAATATGGCAAATGGGGCAATTATGGCAAATGGGCAAATGGGGCAATTAATTTCATGGGCAAAATTATTCCTGTCACTCTAGGACAGCCAAAATTCGAATCCGAAACCTGTGATACCGAACATCATAGCTCTAGTCGCTCGGCCATCCTGACCCTGACGTTAAAAGTCCCATTAACTATAATTCTATTTTTAACCTTATAATTAAAATCTATGCAAGCAAGCAATTTAACATAATTTTACTTACATCTTTTTAACAATTTACTAATTGGAAAAAAAAAATGCTAATTAAAGCATAATGTCAAAAGTAAAAACTCAAATGTCCAATTTCTATGATTTAATACATCAAGAAATTTCCTTAATAATACGGGCCTTTGCTGTATTTATTTTCAATACAGGTATGTGAGGAAGAACTCCTTTTTTTTCCTTCCCGCAAAAAGAAGACGGAATATAAAAGAAGAAGAAGAAGGAAAAAATGATTTCCATTTCATTCCAGTGTATCCGCGACAGGTCCCTTCACCGCCCAGGAAATATGCGTCCCCGCGTTCGAGTTGAGGAATGCCCCCCGTAAAATTTCGAACGGTGCCTCAAATCGAATGCCATCAGCGGTGCCGTCGCCGAAAAGTCCCCCCCCATCTTTATTTATATTCTGGAAGAGGGCGTCGCTTCCCTTTGTGCACGCCCCTCTGTACGCCTGCAAATCAGATGGAAGGGCACCGAACCAGATGGGTTCTTCTCCGGAAAAAGAACCATGAAGATAGTATTTTTCTTTCTGGTAGTTTAATTTTAACCTAACTGAAATCCTCTCTCATTATTGAAATAGTTCCGTTGAGTTTGTATCAAGCGTAGCTCAACCATGGTTTGGTTGATTGATGTCTCGAATAAAGATTGCGTTGCTTCAGAGAAATGGGCCACTGGTTCGATGTCCATTTGATTGCTTAAGGTTTGGTTTGTCTAATGATAATGTGCAATAATTCATAGTTAATACCTGAGGCGGTAAGTCGGAATCCAATGTCGGTAGTTGAGCAATTTTGAAAGTGTCGGGGGTTTGGTTTGCCGCTCTTCGGTCATCTAGTGGACACGAGGGCTAAACAGACATGGACCTACAGTTTAACGTGGATTCCGAACCATTCACAAACATCCCCCGCCAGGTTTCGAAACTGTAGCCTGAGGTACTAAAGGCCAGACGGCCGGCCAATTGTCCACCAGGCCACTTGATTGCTTCAGAGCTTTATACGTCTGTAGATTAATAGAAGTTAGTGAGTGGATAGTAAAGTTTTGTGCAAATACAATACATATATAAAACTATTTATTCTTCTCAGTCGGTAAACAGAAAGTAAGATTTCCATATTTTGAAACCAGTTTCAACACCAAACCAGAAAAAATACATAATAAATACATATAACAAGAAAAGATAACATAATAAATTCGCTGGTCAGAAAGTCCACAGAATTTATCCCTGGGAACCTTTGTTTAAAATTAGGTTATCAAAAAAAATTATAAAGATTTGATGTCATTCTTCAACATGGTTATCAATCTAGTGAGGAATGACTGCCAAGTCTAAGTACCTGATCACCCTGGAAGTAACAACTATTTGTTATTAAATTACATAAGAGACATTGCCGTTTCTGCACCTTGTTCCCTGGAAATCCTACACTGCTGCAGAATGATCTTATTTTTTAATAGCAAATAAAAACAATCAATCATATTAACAATAATTATATTTTTAAACTTTAGTATAAGATTTATGCAAGCAATCTAACATAATTTTACTTACATCTTTAAAAAAATTACTAATTGGGAAAAAAAATAATTAAAGCATAATGTCAAAAGTAGCAAAACTGAAATGTCCAATTTCTAAGATTTAATACATCAAAAAATTTCCTTAATAATACGGGCCCTTGCCGTGTGAAAGATATTTCTTTTGAATACAGGTATGTGAAGAAGTTCACTTATTTTTCTTTCCCGCAAAAGAAGACGGAACATAAAAAAAGAAGAAGGAGGAAAAAATGATTTCCATTTCATTCCGGTGTATCCGTGACAGGCCCCCTCACCTCCCAGGAAATATGAGTCCCCGCGTTCGAGTTGAGGAATGCCCTCCATAAAATTTCAAACGGGGACTCAAATCGAATGCTATCAGCAGTGCCGTCGCCGAAAAAGTCCCCCCATCTTTATTTATATTCTGAGAAAGGGTGCCGCTTCCCTTTGTCGCCTGCAAATCAGATGGAATGGCTCCGAACCAGATGGGTTCTCCTCCAAAAAAGAAGAAGCAGGAACCAAAAAGAATATATTTTTGCTTTCCGGTAGCTTAATTTTAACCTAGCTAAAATCTTCTTTTATTATTGAAATAGTTCCGCTGAGTTTGTATCAACAGTTGCTGCACTATGGCTTGGTTAATTAACGTGTCGGATAAAGATTGTGTTGCATCAGAGAAAGTGGTCACTGTTTCGATTTCCGTTCAATTGCTTAAGAGCTCATACATCTGTAGATTGATAAAAGTTAGTGTGCGGACAGTAAGGTTCTGCGCAAATGCTCAAATAGAATACATATATGAACCATTTATACTTCTCAGGTGGATTAATGGTCAACTGCCCAACTCTCTGGCCATTGATACTGAAGGTTTCAGATTCGAATCCTGGCAGTACCATGGATGTTTGTAGTGGCTCGGAATGCACTTTAAGCTGTAGGTCCCGGACTCATATGACAGTAGTGTGTCACAATACCCAGTCAGAGTTATCATCCACATAATTCCCAAAGTGTAAAGAGGCAACTCAGCTCTAGGTACAGTGATGTGGTGTAGTGTAGTGATTGTAGACATATTAGGCCAGGACCTACGGTTTAAAGTGGATTCCGACCCACTACAAACATCCATGGTACTGCCGGCACTCGAACCTTGTGACACAGAGCTCCAGATCTCTAGTCACTCGGCTATTCAGGCCCCAACATTAAAAAACATATTAACAATAATTATGTTTTTAAACATTTAACATAAGATTTATGCAGGCAATCGAACATAATTTTGCTTAACATTTTTAAAAAATTACTAATTGGAAAAAAAATCGTTAATTAAAGCATAACTTCAAAAGATCTTCTCCAATTTCTAAGATTTAATACATCAAAAATTTCCTTTACACGGGCCTTTGCTGTGTGGTAGATATTTCTTTTCGATACAGGTATGTGAAGAAGTTCCCCGCAAAAGAAGACGGAACATAAAAGGAGAAGAAGGAAAAAATGATTTCCATTTCATTCCGGTGTATCCGTGACAGGTCCCCTCACCTCCCGGGAAATATGAGTCCCCGCGTTAGGGTGAGGAATGCCCTCCATAAAATTTCGAATGGGGCCTCAAATCGAATGCTATCAGCGGTGCCGTCCCCTCCATCTTTATTTATATTCCGGAAGAGGGTGTCCTCCCCTTTGTGCATTCCTCTATCGCCTGCAAATCAGATGGAATGGCTTCGAACCAGATGGGTTCCTCTCGGGGAAAAAGTAGAAGGAGGAATCATAAAGAAAGTAGATTTCTTTCCGGTAGTTTAATTTTAACCTTATTAAAATCCTCACTCATTATTGAACTAGTTCCGTTGAGTTTGTATCGAGTGTAGTTGCACCATGGTTTGGTTAATTAACGTGTCCAGTAAAAGTTGTGCCGCGTCGGAGAAAGAAGTCACTGGTTCGACGTCCGTTTGATTGCTTAAGAGCTTATACACTCAAGAGCCAAAACATTATGACCACCCCTACAGTTTGCAATGAACTCGCCTGGACGACGTGGAAGGCACGTGATCAGGTGGGAAGTGGTATTTAACTGGTATTAAGTGGTGGTATTACTCCATGCCAAGGCGGGTTGAAGTTGTGTTGCGCGCCAAAGGTGGGCCAACTCGTTGACGGGTGGTCATAATGTTTTGGCTCTTGAGTGTACATCTATAGATCAGTAGAAGTTAGTGTGTGGTCAGTGAAGGTCTGCGCAAATAGATTGCATATACTAGTGTGTCCAAAATGTAAGACCAATTTTCATTTTAAAATTCCCGGGGCTTATGTAATTTCATTTTTTTTTTCTTTTTTAGGTTTATGGCGCTGTCCTCCTTGTGTGAAATTTGCGTCAAAATAGTCATTAGTGTTTTAGTTACGCTGGGCTTTGTAAGATCCTAAAACTGATTCCGGCGACTTTTGAAATGTTCTGAATGAATTGAGCAAAGAACTTGCATTGTATGGAATTTTGCAGAAGGCATTCGGTGAGCATTCCTATAACGGAAAGAAATGTTTACAAGTGGTGTAAACAGTTCAGAGAAGACATAGAACGCGTTGAAGATGAAGAGAGCTCTGGTCGACCACCAACCTCAACCGACGAAACTCACGTTCAAAAAATTATAGATTCGGTGCTTGCAAACCGTAGATTTAATATTAGAGACCTTGCTGATGATGTCGGAATTTCAAAAGGATCGGTCAATTCCATTTTGAACCTCAAACACGTCAAATCTCGATTGGTACCGAAAACACTGAATATGCCAGCTCACACTGCATTGATTCTTCGTGTCTGTTTAACTGAAAATGAAACCCATATCGTTCTGCAAGAACCGTTTCACACCGTGCGACTTCTGGCTATTCTCAAAACTCAAAAGATGACCTAGAGGACACCGTTTTGAGTCGATTGAAGAGATTCAACGTGAATCGCCGCTCGCTTTTAAGGCCATCCCTGCCGATTATTTTTTAGCATGCATTGAGGATTGGAAAAAAAGTTGGCATAAGTGCATTGTATCCTGAGGGGATTACTTTGAAGGCGATAAAATAAATTTGGAAGAAGAAATAAAGATTTTTTGTAAAAAAAGAAAAATAATAATAATTGGTCTCACTTTTTGGGCTCAGTAGTTTAAACCAGTTATTCTTTTCAGTCTGCGCATAGCACGTAGGAATACCACATTTTGAAAACTGTTTCAACACCCAATGAGAAAAGACCAGTAAGTCGGAGATTAGTATAATAAATTCGCTGGTCAGAAAGTCCCCAGATTTTATCCCTGGGAATCTCGGTTTAGAATTAGGTAATCATAATATGGGTAAAATTTTTGCATTCATTCTAGTGAGGAATGACAGATGCCACAGATTTAGGTTTCCGGCGGAGCCATGGACGTTCGTAATGGTTCGAAATCCATTTTAAACCGTAGGTCATGCTTTCATATGACTGTAAGAGCGTCACTGACGCCTCCCACGCATTATTCCCAAACTGTATAGGGGCAACTCAGTTCTAGGCACAGTGATATGGTGTGGTGTAGTAGTAGTAGTGAGGAATGACTGATCTCTAAAAGTAACATCTATTTGTTATTAAATTACTTAAGAGACATTCTCATTACCTTCTTCACTGGAAATCCTACACTCCTTTGCTTCTCTTCAATGAATCTACTGCAGAACTATTATTTTTTCATAGCATAGAAACAAGTTCAAATGTTGGGAGGTGGGGAAAATGTGGTATTATTTATAAAAAATGTGTTGCAAAATACGGGGCCTGAATGGCCGAGTGACTAGCGCTCTGGCGCTCGGTACCACAGGTTTCGGGTTCGAGTCCCGGCGGGGCCATGGATGTTTGTAGTGGTTCGGAATCCACTTTAAACTGTAGGTCCCGGTCTAATAGGATCGTAGAGCGCTGCGGGGGCATTGTTACTCCGCGTCCGTGGCTTACCATCAAGTTACACGCGCCCCCTGGGTGTAATGCAAAGAGAGTAACATCGGTGCAGCCCTTATGGCGAAAGATCACGGTCTATTTGCCAGCTGCATTAGAAGAAAAAATCTTTTCAGTTTGCGCATAGCACGTAGGAATGATAGATTTTGAAACCTGTTTCAACACCCAGCAAGAGAAACCAGTACGTCTACGACAGAGATTAACCTAATAAATTCGCTGGTCAGAAAGTCCACAGATTTTGTCTCTGGGAATCTTAATTCAGAATTAGGTTTTCACAATATGGCCAAAACTTTTGCTGTCATGTTGTTTTTGTTGTTGTTTCTTATCCCACATGGCTGGCCAAGCCCACGAGCCCATACGTGCTCATGATTGAAGGGGAAGGAAGCAGCTTCTGTTGTGATGGAGCACCCGTAGGTAGAAGCCTGACTTTGGCTCCGTGACGCTCTTACAGTCCTAGGAGACCGGGACCTACGGCTTAAAGTGGATTCCGAACCACTGTCATTCTAGTAAGAACGACACCAAGTCCAACTGCAAGTTAAAATTACTCAAAAGACACTCTTTTCTCTTTTCCTTTTGACAGGTATAAAATAGCAGTCCCTACACCTTGTTCCCTGGAAATCCTAAACTTCTTTACTTCTCTTCAATGAGTCTGCAATAGAATATATTTTTCATAGCAAATAAAAACAAATTCAAATACTTATGGAAACGGAAATTAATGGAAATGAATGGAAATGAAAACTGGAAAATTTATTAGTATTTATAATAAACGCGTTGCAAAATACATTGCAGAATAATTTTTATTAAATAGTCCGATTTCAGATTCAATTTTTTGTTTTGTAACCTTGATTTGAATAATTGATAATACGATAATATGTTTTATTAAAATTCCAAAACATTTATTAGTAGGCTCTTGTTAAAGTAAAAGATAAATCCATGTAATCATAATAATAATAATCCACAGCAAATACTTACATATTGCATTACATTATATTGATACAGTGGCCAATGTCGAAACCAGAGGACCTTATGAGAAACCCAATTAGTGAATTCAAGTCAGAAGTTCTCATATACAAGTTCAGGACAGACATGATCAATTTCGATGTGAGCAATCGTTAGTTGGGCTCGAAAAGGAATATAGAAGAAGTCCATTTATTTCGAAACGCCCTCCCTAGGGTAGTTCTTTTTGAATCTCTACCAAGATCTAATGGAATGCAATAGGCATACTGTAGTGATCCTGGGTAATGTTGAACCTGGTACATACTTTACGTTTCAGAAGAGATTAAAATAATCGAAATTTATCAAGAAAAAATATTTGAAGGAAAAAATTATTTTTGATTAAATTTTTATTTTCCATCCGATTCAAATGTCTTACAATTAATTTATATTTATATATTAGCCAACGGTCGTATCATGCTAAATATACCGGTTCTCGTTAGATTACCGAAGTCAAGCATCATTGGGCGCGGTCAGTACTTGGGTGGGTGACCACCTGGAAACACCGGCCACAGGTTTCGCTCTGTCGCTCGGTGCCACAGGTTTCGGGTTCGAATCCCGGCGGTGAAATTTATGTTTGTAGTGGTTCGGAATCCACTTTAAGCCGTAGGTCCCGGTCTCCTATGACTGTAAGAGCGTCACGGAGCAAAGGTCAGGCTTCTACCTACGGTGCTCCATCACAACAGCAGCTGCTTACTTCCTCTTCAATCATGGGTACGTATGGGCTCGTGGGCTTGGCCAGCCAAGTGGGATAAGAAACAACAACAACAACATATTTTTATATACCGTTGGATTACTAATTTTAGTATGGCTGGGAAAGCAAATTTTATGTATATGTACCATTTTACACTGAAGTGACAAAAGCAGCAATATGCAAATTTTCAGATGGCGGTAGCATCGCGTAGAACAGGTATAAATGAGCAGTGCTTTCGCAGAGCTTTCATTTCTGTTCAAGTTATTTATGTGAAGAGGTTTTGACGTGATGATGACCGCACGACGGGAATTAACAGACTTTGAACGCGGAATGTTAGTTGGAGCAAGACGCATGGGTCATGCCATTTCGGAAATCGTTAGGGAATTCAACATTCCCAGATCCACTGTGTCAAGAGTGTGCCGAGAGTATGAAATTTCAGGCATAACATCCCACCATGGACAGCGCAGTGGTCGACCGCCTGCACTTAAAGACCGAGACCGGCGACGTCTGCAAAGAGTCGTAAATTCTAACAGACAAGCAACAATGCGTCAAATAACCGCAGAAAACAATGTGGGACGTACAAGGGACTTGTCTGTTACAACTGTGCGGAGAAATTTGGCTTTCTTTGGCTATTCCAGCAGAAGACCGACTCGAGTGCCTTTACTGACAGAACGACATCGCTTGCAGCGACTCTCGTGGGCACGTGAGCATATCGGTTGGTCCCTAGATGAATGGAAAACCGTGGCCTGGTCCGATGAGTCACGATTTCAGTTGGTAAGAGCTGATGGTAGGGTTCGAGTGTGGCGCAGATCCCACGAAGCCATGAACCCAAACTGTCAGCAAGGCACTGTGCAAGCTGGTGGTGGCTCCGTAATGGTGTGGGCTGTTTTTTCATGGCATGGACTTGGTCCTCTGCTGCGACTGGACCGAACATTGTCTGGAAATGCTTATGTTCAGCTACTTGGAGATCACTTGCAGCCATTCATGGACTTCATGTACCCAAACAACGATGGGATTTTTATGGATGACAATGCGCCATGTAACCGGGCCACAATTGTTCACGATTGGTTTGTAGAACATTCTGGACAATTCCAACGAATGATCTGGGCACCTAGATCGCCCGACATGAATCCCATTGAGCATTTATGGGACATTATCGAGAGGTCTGTTCGTGCCCAAAATCCTGCACCATCAACGCTTTCACAATTATGGACGTCTATCGAGACAGCATGGCTCAATATTCCTGCAGAAGACTCCCAACGACTTGTTGAGTCCATGCCACGTCGAGTTGCTGCACTTCGCCGGGCGAAAGGAGGGCCGACACGATATTAAGAGGTATCCCATGACTTTTGTCATTTCAGTGTAAAGTTCTGTAAATTTCATTCTAAGAAAAATATAACGATTTAATTTTAAATAAAAAATAAAATAATCAAGCGAAGACACACTTTAAGTTGATTCTAAAAATTCTTATTTATGAATAGCAAATTGCGAATGTGCAAATATATAACCTTCTTACGTTTCTATCTACATTATTTTGAGGATTATGGTCTTTTTAAGCTATAAAATAAATTAAACACGTATTTTTCTAATTAAATTCAAAATAAGTGTTATAATAAATGCATTCAAATTCATTTAGTATGTCAAGCATATAGGATGCAATATTATTTAGACTCATCAAATGAAATCAAATTCATTATTATTCTAATCAACGTTCATTAAATATCAGTTATATTTGTATTCTTACTATTAACTTGTATTACAAAATTAATTTAGCAATAATACTTCGTTAATTTTGCATTTTTGCTTTTATTGATTATTTTATTCAATTACGCCAAGGTGCTTAAGTACAGTAAAATATGAACATTCGTTTAATGTTCAAAGGTTCCTTTGAACATTAAGAAATTTGTAACATTGAGAATATCCATAATTTTAAAACAAAGGAAAAGATTAAATCCAAATAAAATTAATTGTGCTTTTTTATTTGAATGGATCTATTTTACAGGATCGTGAAAAAATATTTCTATCCTACAAATCTGGTTCTTTTTTCCAGAAAACTATTAAATTATAAAGCATGCTTTATACTACTTTAAATCATTTTTTAGTACAACTAATTCTATATGATAATGTCCTTATACTTAAATTAATTTACGTTAATATAAATATACGTTACGTAAATATAAATACAGTAATAATATAATGCTTTTCTTTAAACGACAAAAAAAAAAAAAAAAAAATAATAATAATTTCCGTATTTTTCTGTTGTTTTTCTGTTAAAAAGAGTAATGTCATGTAATGTTCTTGAAGTTCTATAACATTTAATGATTCTTAAACAAATGCTATTTTAAATTGTTATAATAAGAACTATATTTAAGTTAAGAATATAGTCATAAAATGCAGAAATATTTTAATTAAATTTATTTAAAATTACTAATCTTGGTTTTGCTGGCTTGGCTTGGGTTTTACTAATCTTGCTGTAACTTATGAAGAGGTTACCTTTAAATGTAATTGCCGCACTTTTATATTTCGTATTGACAACAGCTGACAGTTAAAGAGTGAAAGTTTAATTGAAATCTGAACTGAGGAAACTGGATTCGAGCCACATCTATCTACACTGTCATTTCTTATATTTATGCAGATGTGAGCAATATATATATGTAAGTCAGAAAGTCACTCTATAAGTTGCAGATAAATGTCTAAAAATCTATCTCAGCAAAAACTTATATGAAAATATTGGCTATAGACGTCTTAATATAGTGAATTAATTTGGTTCTTAAAGATGGTATATGATTTGCATAGTTTCAAACTTTTTGTTGCACAAAAATTGCAAAATTTGGTTTTATTCCAACTAAAGATATCATTTCTTAAAGCTTAAATATTGACAAGTAGCTTCGAAATATTTAATTACTAGAAGAATACTTGTATTGGTAAAGGATACATGAAAAATCACATGCATAATGGGACCCAATAAATCTTCCAAAGTCTTCCATTTACATTTCCTGGAATCCTCTAAACAAGGAAACTTTTCACCAAATCAAACAATCGACATAAAATAACCGAAACCTGCCACTCTAATGATACCCACAAAACCGAACCAGATGCTATTACACCTGTTCTGTAATTAAGAGCACATTTTCCTCAACTATTTGTTCGCGGTGTAGGATTCAAAATTGCCTCTTCTTGCCCCTTTACGAGAAGGGACCACAGCTCCCAAAGGGTCAAATAAAGAAGCAGGAAAATGTCAAAACTCGGCCCCCGTGGCAGAAGGTTTTATCTGGAGGTACTTGATTGAGTCATTTTCGCAGGACCGGTGATCCTAATGAAGGAAAACTCATTTTCTACCGCTCTTTATTTAAGAAAAGTTTTCAGTCGATTTATCTGAGAACTTCGAACAGAAAGACTGTCACGGAGGGTGGGGAAGTGGGAGAAAGAGAAATGGAAGTAATTTGAATGAAATATTAGCAAAATCAGTCCCGTTCGAAAGAGTTATCTTTTCATGCCGTGGTAAAATTTTTCATCCATTATGTCTTCTGAGTGTTTTCGTTATAAATCAAACGGAGTGTTCGTTCAAGGATACTATGAAACATTCTTGTAAGTTAGGATTTGTTTTATAAATGTTGTGTAACATAGTAGAAAAAGCTTTCCGAAAGGTACAAAAATTGTTTTTTTTCGTACTGATGTACCAATTGCAGCGAATGACATGAAAATAATTAGGGAAAATAATTGGGCAGGTTTCTTTTGTGGTTAGTATCATCTTGTGCGAGCCTAAAAGGCTCCAGAAAGATAAAGACTGCTTTGATAAAAAAGAAAAAAAGACAAAGACCGTGTATTTTGGTATGATAACATGTATGTATATATATATAAGATTCAAAATCCTGAGGTATACATTAAAATATGGTGGGAAATAGTCAGAAATGACTGGTAATGGTCTCCAAATAAAAATACATATTCTGTGTGGACTGTAAAAACTCGACTCTTTTATTCGAAAACCAAATGCACTGTGCCGATAATACATTTCTTTCCCCTTCTAGTAAGCTCACGCCCACGCAGACAAGGATGTTTATAATTCATCTGGCGCCAGCTTACACTTCGATTTTTTTTTTCAAATTATGCACCTGGAGCTATTTATCCATGAGGCAACAATGACAAAATCTCTAAATGACACGGTGAGGAAACCTCTTCACATCATTCCCAAGCTGCAAATTGGCGTATTAGTTCTAAGAATAATAACGACATGTGTCACGATGGTTGGAAAAGGAACCAGTATAAATAATATCTTTCTTCAAATATTTCATGCATAATCGTCCCACGAATGTGCATAAAAGCAAATCTATGAAACCCTTACAATCAATTATACCAAAGGAATAATAAATTTACTCGTGTTTCAAAAGAACAACAGTGTTGACTTGTCACCAAAGGAAAACATATGCTCTTCCATTTTGATACCAGTTAACTCTTATAGTAAGAATCCACTACTTTAAAACACATTGAATAACACAAAACACACTTTTTAGCATTAAGATTTTGTAATACAAATCTTAATGCTAAATCTTAACTCTGTAAATGTCTGACGTCTCTTTTGAATCCATGACGGCTTTTTCTTAATCAACATATCTATCACAGCAATAAATAGCACTTAATATTCATGAGAATAAATTTATATAGACCATGAATATTTTGCTACAAATGTTCAAATAATTATATATATTTATTACAAAAGCATGTTTTCCATCAAGAAAGAACATTTTTATGGATGAAATAGCGAAGAAAAAGAAGTTTAATGGGCAGAAAAAAATTTTAACATCCTTATCATCGTGTAAGTGGGTATTGTAAAAAAAAAATTTAATATGCTGCCCAGTAAATAGCTTTGAGTTGTATTCTTAATTAGCATTCACGGAAAACCTGGATTTCTGTTACCTATATCAGAATTCCGAATTTCAAAAAATTCAGGCAGTAAAAAGGAATTTAATCACTTACACAGAAAAAAAATAAGACTACAGTAATCTATATCACACGAAAAAGGATGGGCACCGGTTACCGTTTAAAAATTAAATGAATTTTTTTTTTTGAAAATAAGAAAAAGAACATGGCATTTTTTGAAAAAAAATTATAAAATTTCATAAAATACGCATTATTTATTGAATAACTTTTTTTACAAATGAAGTAATATAAATATAATTTTTCTGCTGTGATTGTCTTATGATTTGATTTTCTTAATTATTTTTTGATGTGGAGGATTTTTTTTAATTTTTAAAATCAGTTTAAGAATTTAAAAATTTTGAATTTTAACCACTTTTTTTCTCAATGCTGAAAACTGGTTGTACCAAATTTTTGCTCATTATTTCTAAATCGTTACATTTCAAAAAGGATTACATGAATTTATATTTATATATAATTGGAAAATAATATATATTCTATTATTTTTATAAATGCCATTATATGTATTCAGGAATTAAAGCAGCTTATTTATATAAACCAGAAGATTTTCATTAAATCCGATTTTCGAAAGTAGATTGTTATGACAATAACAAGGTTATTTCATTTTTATAAAGTAGCGAAAATTATTTTTTAAATGTTCTACAATAGTTCTAACTGCATTACAATCTTCTTTTTTATAATTTGCATAATTATATTCATAAATCCTTTTAGATCTTTTAGATTTAGATATCATAATAAATGTAATTAATGTACTGTGTCTTATATTTCTTTTGAAAATAATTAAGCAAAACAAAAATAATATTAAAAAAATAGAGGAATAAATGGTTTCAGCTTGTTGTACTCATTGTATAAGTTAATGCCTGAATTATTTATTATAAATGCTCATTTCATACGCTTGGATGAATTTTAGTTATAAAAAATAAGCTTTTCCATTTATAATTTTAAATGCTGTAAAAGCATTTTGTGTAGTTTTGAAACAAAGTTCATTTATAATTTACTTGCAAAAATCATAAAATCTTATAAATTTAGGAATTGGAAATATAGAGATTTTTTTCCGGAATAACATTAATCAAATTTTTTTATTAAATATATTGCTACTCATATTAAATTTGTTAAAATTATTTGTCTAAAAGTGTATATTAATTTTCTTAACAAACATTTATATAGTACACAAAGATGTACAGCACGCAAAAACAAAACTATCCCTTCATTTAAAAAAAATGCCATCACTACTACAAAATATTTGATGCTATCTTTTATTGCAAAATAATAATTTTTTTTTTCTTGTCTTCATGGTCGAACGCCATTCGGGCGTTAGACAAGACGTTACAACAAAATTTTTAATAATTATATATATATATATATAATTATTAAAAATCTTGTTGTAATCACAATTTGAATGCATTTGATGTAATTTTCTCTTTATATAATGCACATAATTATATTTATACATCCTTTTAGATCTAGTATAGTAAATGTAATTAAGGTACACTTTCTTACATTTCTTTTGAAAATAATTAAACAAAACACAAAGAATTTAAAAAATAGCGTAATAAATGGTTTCAGCTTGATGTAGTGACTGTATAAGTTCATTGTCATCGTACATATTCATATATATATATAAGCAGATAGATAGATAAATAGATAGATTGATAGAGAATTAAATAAATGTATATATTCATATAATTTTATTGAAAATATTTTCTATCGTTTTCTTTTATAGTCAGTAAAATTATACAATATTTTTTTACTTATTATTCAATCACGTATTTTACACGTTATACATAAGAAAAGGGCAATTAAATTTATAGTAGATATGTTAGAGGGTGCTTTTATATTAAATTTCATCCGTCATTATTTTTAAAAAAAAAAATATTTCTAATTTAATATCATTTTTAAGATAATAAGAAAATAAATTAAGAGGAACAAAAATAAAGATTAATCACAACAACGAACATCAGAGGGGTGTATAATTCCATTTTAAGTTCTGCTCAGTAACACATTCTTCATTCTTGCTGAAATAAAGATTTTTAAATTTTTTTCTTGCTCGGAGATTTCAGTGCATTTTTTTTAACCTATCATCCTCATCCTTTGGTATTTTAATTACGGATGAGTCATTTTTTTTCTCTTTGTCACTCTGTATTTTTCCTTTTTTCTTCCAAACATGTATTCATCATTTCCTTTGTAAACCATAATATTAAAAAAAAAAAAAAAAAAAAAAAAAAAAAAAAAAAAAAATTTTGCATTTCGATTATTACAGTGAGTCCGCGTGCATTTTGCTAATTGAATTTCATTACTGCTTATGCAAACAGAGAAATATAATTTTTTTTTCCTTTGAGGAGATTTCTACGTAAACAGAAAACTTCATTATTCTAATTCAGCAAAATTAAAGTACGTAACGCACAATTTCATGTTAGCATTTCTTGATATAATATATAATTTTGTTTGATAGATATATGATAATGTTTGCATTGCTTAATTATTTGATACACTAAACCTTAATTAAATTAAAAACTACTAAATTAATTTCAGATTTTGCAAATACATAGGAAATTTCCTAATATATTTATTACGTTATACAACGTAAGGCATTTTTTAAAATTTTTTTTTTTATCTTATGATTTCAAGATATATTGAATATATCGTGTTCTATATTCATTAAATATGTAAATGTCATATTACTCTATAATTTCAAACTTTCAGTATATATCGAAAATCAAGGAAATATTAATCAAGAGATTATTTTTAAAAGCGGAAAATTGGATCGAATTAGTTTAGTTGTCTTATAATTCCGTATAGAAGTCGATCTGGGAATGGGTTTTTTCTTCAAAAAATTTACTCAAAATTCAAAACATAAATTTGCTTATAGGTTAAATCTAAACTTGTAATAATATAAATTATTGACTAATGTAAATAAAATAACAGATGGTGAATCAAAATGAATCATAAAAGAAAAAACAATTTATAAATGAAATCAAGCCACTGATTTCAAAACTGAACTATAATGAATCTTAAAAATTTTTAAAAATATTCTAATAAATTTTATTTAAAATTGCACTTTATTTTATTATGATTTAAAATTTTACTGTGTAATAATTCCGAAATTTAAAAGAACTTTAAAAATTAAATTTACTATTGTCTCGTTTACCACTTTTATAATGAATTATTTTTATTAAAATCTTTTCTGAAAAAAGTGTTGCCTGTTTTTAACATGTATATGTCGTCAAGTCTTTTCATTTAATCTCCGTGTAACCCAGATATAAGCATGGAAATTCTCAATGTTACTGAGGATCTAGAAAATGTTTCGACTAAAAAAACAAGCAGGTCCTCTTTTGTTAAATCCTGGAAAGTTAAATCAGTGGATCCAAGAGATGAATTGAAGAAACAGTTTAAGAAAAAAATCAAAAAATCCAAATACATCTTCAAAATTTATGTGAAAAATCAATTTGATGCTATTCTGAATTCATCTGTCAACAAGGATAAAGAATATCAATCATTCACCTATCACTCTAGCATGAACTAGAAAGTTACAAATTATCAGTACAATAAATAGTAAATATTCACAATCTTCAAATAAATGGACAAAGGATGTCATCTAAATTTACCCGCATCCTGAAGACAACACACCGCACCATTACGACACTCCTTTCTAGAGGAAAATTGAATTTTGTGTTATTAGATCAATCCATCATCGATCAATCAAAGTAAGATTTAAAGTGTCCAGTTGATACAAAAAATTATGATATTAAATTTGAATTACAAGACTTCGGTTTGCGCTTCCAATTCACAACTTAAGTTCAACTTCCCACCTTTTTTTACCGAATTGAAAAGGAAATCTAAGAAGACAGATATCTACAAGGTTAATTTATACATCATGTTCAACAGTTCTCTAAAAGAGCGGTCTGATGGCTAAATGGCTAGTACTCTGGCCTTTGGTACCACAGACTTTAGGTTCGAATCCTGGCGGTTGTATATGGATGTTTGGGAGTGGTTTGGAATCCACGTTAAACTGTAGGTATCCGCCAATTTAGCCATCGTGTTCACAAGATGACCGTAAAGTGACAAACCAAACCAAACATCTCTCTAGGAGAAATCTTAAGGTGCAGTGTCTTAACTACAATCATTTCCGTGAATTTATTTCGAAAATTTGCCGTTAAAATCCAAAATCTCAAATGTTGTGAAGACCTTAAAACCGAGGCATTCCAAGTTAAAGAAAGACATAGTCAACCCAAAGTCTGTAAATCATGGGAACATGGACAAATCGCCTCTTGGGAAGATTGTAAAGTTTTTCGAAAGTGGAAATAAAAGAGGAATAGACATTCCAAACTATAGCCAACCAAATAGCTCAGCAACTCAAAGTTCCATACCCAGCATCTCTTTCTCATAAGTTTCCAAGATTGCAACTATAAACTTCTGTGAAACTATAAACTCTTCTTCCCTGCCAAGTTCCTATTTCATCAGGTACCTCGGACCTTTACTCTTTTTTGAAAATAACTCAAATGTATCATGGACATTACTCCAAATCTCTCAGATGCCTCACAAATGCATCAAACGCTGAATCCTTTTGACAAATTTAAATATCTTGATGATGGTGTTGTTATTCAGTGATACTCTGCAAAACTGCCATATCTTTCAACTTTTATAAAGATGTATTAAAGAAATATTTGTTATGTTCTACTTTAAGTTTATAAAGATTTTTCACAAGTCTTTTCAACTTATTTTATAGGGGATATTTGCTTGTAAGGGATCTTTTAGCTCCGATAATCTAAACATCTAAATCTATATAAAGATACTTTTTGGATACATTTTCATTCTTTGTTATTTAAAATATAAGTCAATTTCCACAGAGGTACAATTTATATTATTATTTTTTTATTTTAAAATTTATTTATTTTACAGCTATCATCAGTTTTTAAACCTTTAGTAACACTGCAACACTGCTGCTTTTTTAACACTACATCATGCATTGACACAATTAATTAAAAAACACGGGAGTTGTTAAAATAATAGTTGTTGAACTCCAAAATTTGTAAATAAGTCAAAGACCAAACACAGCAGCGCTTTTATTAAGATAATCTTTATGAAAAGTATCAAATGTGTGTAATCCGTTGTGCATAATGTTGCTTATTAATATATTGTATTAAGTGTGCATATTGTAATATATTGTAATATATTGAGTGTGAGTGATTCTCTCCATTCCTCACTCACTCACTCACTCACTGTATTCAATTTCAACTAAAAGTGCATACAAACATTAAAATTTGATCACACTAAATAGCAAAGAAAGTTTATTGAGGTATACATGCTATGTATATATATAATACAGGAAGCTGACTTCCGCGAATTCGTACACAATAAGATCATAATTATAAAATTATATTCAATAATTCTTAAAAATATTTCATAAATTCTATCTCACCTTTAATACACTAAAATTATTTTTAAAGCGGATCTATTTTTTCGATCTTTAAAATTTCTCTGAAGAAAGATAATAGATATTATCGTAGTGAATGTAGAGGAAAACTGAAAATAAAGTAAACTTGTAATTTTTAACTTGTATCTTTCTCATGTTCGATCGGCCACACTGAGAAAGAATTAAAAAAAAAAAAAAAAAAAAAGAAATGAAAATGAAAATAGAAATAGGGGGTGGGGCGATAGATATGAATAAGAAACTCCCTCTTTCGAAAGCACCGGGAAAGAATTCCCCGTGTTTCTTTTATGAACACTTTGTTCCCTACAGTTGAGTACTCGCCTTAGTGTCCAATTGCCTCCTATCATTCATCTGGAGGCAGCCCATTGTACGGGACTCCATTCGTCTCGAGCTGCTCCGTCGCCCACTTCTCTCTATGAATGAAAGGGGAAAAAAGGGAATCGGAAAGGGAAAAAATTTCGAACCTGAAAAATGATGGGATTGGATATTAATGACGGTTTGGCAAGGGCTTCGTTCTCCGACGCTTTTGTGCGACGTGCATATTGGGTGAAGAAGCAATTCGATTCCAAAATGCCATGAGTTCTTGTTCATTTTTTTTGTTTGTTTTAACAAAATTTGTGCACACTCATGTCCATAAATTAAGGATAATGAAGTTCAGGCAAAGAAAGAGACAGAAGCAAAACAAATTTGACTTATTTGTAAAATCTATTTATTAAACAAAAGGTAAAGAGCAAAAAAGATGCTATATGTTTGACATAATTAATAAAAACTGCGCTTTTTACTCCCTGGAGCAAATTTCAAAAATGAACCTATTTACAAAAAACAGTATAACATGGTTAGTATGATGGCTAATATGGAGTATGTCTCCCGGATGATGCAATACAGGCCTTACAACGCCTAGGCATGCTGAGTATCAAATTATCAATCTGATCTTGGGGAATATTACACCACTCATCAAGCAATGCCCACCGAAGTTCCGGTTGACAAGTGGGATGGGGTTGACGGGCTGCAATTCGTCGGCCAAGCATATCCCCCACATGCTCTATTGGATTCAAGTCCGGTGAGTATGCTGGCCAATCCATACGGGTGATATCCTCCAATTGAAGGCATTCGTCTACAATGTTTGCACGGTGAGGACGGGCGTTGTCATCCATGAACAGAAATTCAGCACCCATGGCGCCCCGAAACAAACGTATATGTTGTTCCAGAATGACATCCCGATAGATGTGGCCTATCATCGTTACACTCTGAACATGCAGGTAAGTTCTGGAACCAAGAATAATTCCTCCCCAAACGAGCCATCCTGCACCACCGTAACGGTGTCGTTCAATGGTGTTCTCTTGGTGGTAACGGGTACCTGGCGCTCTCCATATGAAAGTCCGGAAAAATCAGACTGCAAACTAAACTTGGACACGTCGGAAGACATCACACCAGACCACTCTTGAGGTGTCCATAATGCATTCTCTCTACTACAGGTTAATCGCAGGCGACAGTGAGTTGCGGTAAGTGGAACACATCTGACAGGCCTACGAGCATATAGTACTGTTGTACCGGAAATTGTCGTACCGGTGGCTGAAGAGAGCTGACGAGACAGGTCTGATGCTGTGCTCCGTCTGTTTCTTTTGGCAGTAACTGCTAAATACCGGCCCGCATTCGGCGTTGTAACTCGGGGGCGACCTGTGCTGTAACATCTACTCAGATTACCATCATCTTGGAATCGTTGTCAAAGCCTGGATACGACACTCTGGGCGATTCCAAGTTCCACGGATACTTCCAGCTGGGTACGTCCACATTCCAGTCGTCCGATAATTCTACCACTTAAAAAAATCATCCAAATGCTTCCTTTGTGCTATAACTATGCGATTATTGCACTGAAAGGCTTTTAAAGCGCTTGTGAGCAATTTTACTTCTTTGCCACCATTCCTTATATGCACTCTCGTCATTGTGACACTCTCTTACACTCTCGTCATTGTGACACTCTCTTACACTCTCGTCATTGTGACGTACTATCCGCGCCGTCTGTTGGTTTCCTGTAATTTGCATATTCTTCTTCAAGATGTTTGTGATAATTCTACATGTGAAATTTTTATTTTAGAGTTCAATTTCTGATTGATTCTGAATTATCCTTAATTTATGGACATGAGTGTATTTAAATATATCTTTGTATATTTTATGATCAATAAAATTAATTTAATATCATAATGGAAATGTTCTTACTGTCCAAATGTTCTTATTGTGAAAATGCTCTTATTGTCTTACTGCCCAAGCTATGAAACAAAAAGTTAATTTAAATAAATATCAGTTTAAAACATATTTTCAAGAATATACGTTTACAAGCAGGAAACTGATGCTACTATACATTTAAACTCTTTTTTTCTAATGTAGCTGGCAAACACTTATACAGTTGTTTTTATGCCTTAAGAAAGTTACTGACTTAGTACTACCCAGGAAATGAGTATAGATTGAAGATAAGCTACGAACGAGGGGTAACACTACACCCGCAACTCTCTACGATCATGTTACCGGGACTTACGGTTTAAAGTGGATTCCGAACCACTACAAGCATCCATGACACCGCCGGAACTGGAACCCGAAACCTTTGGTACCGAACGCCAGAGTGCTAGCTACTCAACGATCAGGCCCCAATCCTACTATACATTTACGATTATTTTAAATAGTTTTTTTTTTTTTTTTTAATTTTACATTTCGTATTGGCACAAATATAAAAGTAATATTTATGCAATAAATAACTTTATACAATTATATATGTATATAAATATATACATCCCAGTATAATCTACTACTCCTTATGTATTAAGAAGGAAAAAAAGCCAAATTAATATTATATTTAAACCAAAAAATGTAATAGAAAATATAATTAGACAGAATCTACCAAAATTTTAATTTTGGTAGAAAATTAAATATATTAGATCTGGTAATTGTTTTCTTAAGAATTAAAATATGACATTATAAAAAGGATTATGGTTTAAGTGGACTACCCTTTATAAGCAACCTTAAATTAAATTTATAAAGCAAATAACATGTTATTCCTGTTATATAGAAAATGCTATTGATTTATGTAAAGAACCTTATTGAACGTATTAATTAAATTTTGTTGAAATACAAAGGGTGTCCCAAAAGTTCACGCAAGAAGTAATGCTTTTAATAAAGGATATAAGAGGATTTGTGTTAGAAATATGGTTTAGAAAATTAATTTGGCGCATTCACTCCAACTCGAACGCCCAGTCTAAAGGTACATTTTGAAGGGAAATCAGGGTCTTTCATTAGTAAATATTCCAGACTATTTAAGATACTTAGGATTTCAAATCTTGAGTGAATTTTGAGCTACAATTAAGAATATTTATACATTTTTCAATAATCTAAATACTGTAAAAAATAATTAGTTTATATATAAATAAATACTTTATAAACTAAAAATATAAAATAAATATTTTATAAAAATTTATACATACTTAAATATAATAAATATGCTTAATTTAAATTAAATTTTTTCAATTGATTCTTTTTATCAAAAACATTAAAATTAAATATATTCTAATATAATTCTCAGAACTGGTGTTAAGGTTTGTATTTAAACAAAAAATTAAAGTAGAATAAGTAATTAGAAAAAAAATTGCATTTTCAAATTAATAAAACGTCAAATTTAAAATAGATTTTCACGGGACTAATTAATTATTCTATACTGCAACAACTGCTCTTATTAAATTTGGTAGAAAAAATAAAAAAGGATCATACCAAAATGTACAGTAAACAATTTGGTTTTATCACATCCGTGGCATTAAATTAAAATAAATAAACATTTATAATTTAATTTCAACAAACAATAAAAAAATTAATTAATCAAAATGCTTTCATAAGTAAAATGATAAAGAAGTGTTCTAGTGTCGATTTATATTCTGTTCTGAAGACAAGGGGATATAATGGATTATGTACAATATCAATGGCGGGAAAACTCATTCGCTGAGCAACATCAGAATCGTGTGACTTATACAGAATTTTAAAATAATAATCACCAAACAATTTTAAAAATATGAGGTTTACTTTCATTATTGCATCCAGATTATTTCTTAAAATTATAACTATAATTTCATTTATGTTTGATGACATTGTTTTAAAATTTCTGTTTTTAGTAAAGTAATGGTTGTTCAATCATCTGTCTGTCCAATCGCCTATCTGTCAATTTAATCAGCAATATCAGTGTTTGTTAGTCCAGGTGTATTAAACTTCTACTTTTCTTGAGGTTATTATAACAAGAAAAAAAAATTGAAAAAATACATGTATTTAAAATTAAAATCATCAAATATAATAGCAACTGGAGATAAAAAGGGAAAATAATTGAAAAACATCATACAAGTATGAATGTCCTTCAATTATCCTTAAACCAGAATCATTCAATCATTCAATTCAGAATCTTTAAGTCGGAATCATAAAATTATACAATTCAGAATTCAATTATCATTAATTTTTAATCCAGAATAATATTATCCTTAAACCAGAGGATCCAATAAGAGAAACACATGGATAATTTATTGTAATTTTATTAATTTATTAGTTTTAAACGCTATAAATATGTGATTCATAATGAGGAGGTCGCTTCCATCATCCAAGAATAAAAATATCTTAACTTTACCGTATGAGATAATTTGGCAAAATTTCTTGCAGGACATAATTCAGCAACTTTATGAGTCAATGCTCTGGCTGCTAACAAATTAATTCCATGCTACGTGGGTTCGATGGCTTTTTTTTTCAACTTTCTTTAACTATTTAACCATTCTTAACTATCATTCTTTTACTATTTCCATCGAATTTCATGGGAAATAGAATTTTTGTGAAACTATAGTTTCTCAAAATACTTTTATATCATAACTATTACTTTTACATTGTTTTTATAATTTATTTCAGAGCTAAATCTTTTTCGTTTTAATTACAGTTGTTATAATTATTATTTCAAGCATATATTTTTTTAAAAATTTAATAATTATAAATCATTAAAAGTCATCCATTCAAAACTGTCATTCAAAGCTTTTGTTTTTAAAATAATTCAATATTTTTATTTTCTATCTTTACAAGATTTCATTTTAAGTCACACGATTGAATTTCAAAGGAGAGAGCAAATTAATAGTGACCCAATTAGTTTTTTTCACTTTTTTTTTATGATACACATTTCTTGACACCAATTGTATTAAAACAATGATAATATGATATACTTCGTGAACCAAGCAGATAATAATTTGTTTTACTTCCCACTTAAACAAATGAACTGAAAAGTTATTTCATGTAAAACATACTTAATTTTTATTTGCTCCAATAAATTGAAAGGATAACACACAAAACAAAACAAAAAATTATCAAACCAGTAATAAATTAGAAAATTTTATTCTTTTCAAAAATTCAAAGGGAGTAATACATCAAAAAGATGCTTTTTTTTCCATTTCTCATTTGTTTTAAGCATTCAATTCAATAAAATAAAAAAAGACAAAACTTTGCAAAATGCTTGCAAATACATTTAAATTTTACAAATACATTATTCAATTAATGAGAGTTTTTGAGATTTCAGATTTGGAATTTCCTAACTTTAAACATTAAATAGAACAGGAAAAAGAACATCTTTTCAAAGATTTTCTAAAGAGAAATTAACATCAAAGTTCAATTTGGAGACATTTGTCTTTCCCATGTGAAATAAAACCGTCAAAATAATGATATCATTAAAATGAAATTTATTATAAAGCATTGAGAAAAAAAATCATTTCATCTCGTTTCAGTAAAAGGAAATTTTTTGATTGAAAAGAATAAAAAAATTCTTCAAACGAAGAAAGAAAATAAATTTTTTTCAATTATACAAGTTATTATATTCCATATTTTATAAAAATTATATGCGACACCAATTATTTTTATGGTTTTATTTTTCTCTCATTAAAATAAATTAATAATAGAAAGGCACAGAATAATTAAAGCATTCCCCCTTCATTATTTCTTTTAAATTACAAAAAGTACAATAAATATATTGTGGTCCGCTAACAAATTAAATTTACTATGTTCACATAATATAATAAAATGTGCAATTTTAAACATCTCAAGAAAGAATCTCGTAATCCAAATCTGATAATCATCAATTTCTAAAAAAATTAGTTTTTCTAGGTATTTTATAAAAATGATTTTTCTGAAAATTATAAATATAATTTAATTTATGTTTGATGATATTATCTTCAAATTTCTGTTTTTAGTAAAGCAATGGCTGTTCAATGATCTGTATGTCAAATCACTTATCTGACTACTTAATCAGCAATATCAGTGCTTCTTATTCCAGGAATAATAAACTTCTACCTTTCTTGACGTAATAACAAAAAGAAAAATCTTTTGAACCTGTATTTAAAATTAAAATCATCAAATATAATAGTAACTGGAGATAAAAAGAGGAAATAATTGAAGAGCATCATACAAATATGAATGACTTCATATTGTCCTTAAACCAGAAAGATCCAATAAATGAAATATTTGAATAATTTATTATAATTTTATGAATTTATTATTTTTAGTTAACATTATAAATATGTGGTTCATAATGAGACGACGGCTTCCATCATCCAAGGATAAAAATATCTTAACATGAGAGCTTCGAAAAATTTGAATATTCGATGATGGTTGCTGGTTCGCATTGCTGGTTAAAGAGTCTGGTAGGAGGATCTCTATTAATTTTTAATTCAACTATCAAATATAGAACAATTATCCTGAAACGCATTCGAAAGGACACCCAGCTAGTGGCAGATAGATTTCAATTTCCAATGGCTTAAAAGGAAAAGTGAACTTATTTCCCAAATAATCAAAATAATATGTCAATCCTTTCAGAAAAAAAAATCAGAAATGAAGAAAATTCATTGCATCAATCAAGTGATATGAACTCAGACTGTGATTCAAAGAAGCAGAATCGAAACTTATAAATATCAAACTCCAGCGTGATGCATAAAGGAACTTTAATAATAGAATAACCGACACGCCGTGTCCTTTGGGATTCTTTGTTTACTTTTGGCGCGACTTTGGCGGGAATTCCCGAACGGATTTGCTGCGTGATTCTATTAAAATCTTGCGCCGCCGACACGTAATCTGCGCCAAACAAAAGGAATCATTGATGAATTAGCAAATTCTCTTTGTCAGGGATAATGCATCATTCCCGGAGCTGATGCATTTATGGAAGCCTCGTGGGCATCCGTGTCAGGGGCATCACGTGACAGAAGGTTTAAAGATTGCCTGGGAGAGAAAATGTGGTGGATCTCTTTTAACCAAGCATGCAGAGAGATAAGTTGGAATGAGATTTCTCTCCAATTCATAATTATTTTCTTGCGAAATTGAGCAAAGTCTCAGTTCAATCTATTTTAAAATGTATCACCATCGACCTAATTAGAGTTTAATTAGAATATCGAGTAACACTTCACGTTGGTTCCAAGGATTAATTCTTTTTTTAAATTATCTTACTTTCAACAAAATAGCTGAAGTAAACCAATGGGTTGTGTGTTACGTTTCTGAATGAAGAAATCTCAGTTTGAATCACAAGTGAAAATAAAACGCTTAGCGATACCCAGCAAAATATATGTTTCTACGTCAAAGATAATCATTAAAATTCTGGAGGTAAAACAAAACCTATAACCAAGTTGGACTCAGAGTTGAACCCAGAATGGAACTAAACCTCATAAAATGTTCCATTGTGTATTCATTCCAGTCTGCTGTGTACTACTGTGCCCAAAAAGGAAGACCAATTTTTATTTTTTTCAAAAACTCTTTTTTTTTATTCTTTTAAATGTATTTCAACACCTTCAAAATAATCCCTTCCGGACGCAATAGACTTTCGACGACTTTTTTTCCAATCGAGAATTTATATTCTACAGAAATATAAAAGGAAAAAATAAACATATGTGATGCGAAAGTGTACATGATCTACCTACTACTACACCACACCACATCACTGAGCCTAGAGTAGAGTTGCCCCTTTACATTTTGGGAATGATGTGAGTGAGAAGATGCCTGATTGAGCTCTGTGCCACTCTAAGCCACTCGTATGAGACTGGGATCTACGGCTTTAAGTGGATTCCGAACCACTACAAACAGCAATGGCACCGCAGAGATTCGATCCCGAAGTCTTTGATACCAAGCGCTAGCTACTCTGCTATCAGGCCGCCACACGATCTACCTAAATAACCTCTACATCGATTAACATGATAGAGTTCCTAGGAATCAACAAGTCAAGTCATTTGACACGTGAGGGACGAGCCCCTGGGCCGTAAAGGCTATATCCCCAAATGCTGAAAGCCTGTTAAAATCCCCATGTCAATGACACCTCAAACACACTGTATTAATAAATGTAAATATGCTTTGAAAAACGAGTGTTCAATATAAAATGAGAAATAAATTTTCACTTATTAATGTTAATTCAGGTACGTTGCGTGCATTTGTTTGTGTATAAAAGATAAAAATATACAAATTTATTTGCTTATCTCCAGCTGAAAAACAACAGAGAAATAAAAACCAGGAATGCAGACACAGTATAACATATAAAAAATGTAGGAAGCATAAAGTGAAGACAAAATGAATATTAATAAACAGTATGGGTTAAAAAAAATATCAACGTGAAATCAGCTTTCACACAAATACTCATATATATATATATATATATATATATATATGTGTGTGTGTGTGTGTGTGTGTGTGTGTGTAATACAAAACAACACATTAATATAAAAATCAATATATGAAATAGATGTACAACCATTTTGTACAACAAAAGCTATATCTGTATTTGTTGCATGTATATTGTTAAGTGTTTCGTAAAAGCACAATCTAATTGAATAACGAAACCATAATATTCGCAGTAATATAAACAAATGTAGAAACTCAGAAGTTACTCAAATGCAGACACCTCGAAAAATAAAAGAAATAAAAAAATTGTACAAAATACTCAATGCATTTAGGTTGCAGGACTTGGACTTTAGGACTTGCTAGGACTCTAGGACTAGGACTCTCCAGGACTCTTGCTCTAAGACTCGTTACCGCCTTATTTTACCCAATGCGTTTTCGCAATCATTTCTCCTTACGTTGCACTTCTTTTTATTTTTCACATTAATTCTATCTGTTTACTTGTATTTATCTCGAACCTTTTTCTTCAACTCTGCTTATTAATTATTTTTATTTGTTTTTATCTGTTTATATATTAAATATAA
Organism: Caerostris darwini; assembly: GCA_021605075.1. NCBI lineage: Eukaryota > Metazoa > Arthropoda > Arachnida > Araneae > Araneidae > Caerostris > Caerostris darwini. The sequence continues at coordinate 1,033,849 of BPLQ01002550.1, read as the reverse complement.
ATGTAAGATATAAAAATGAATCAATAAAAACCTTCCTCGATTTGCTTAGATTACTTCAAAACTTTATGTGTCTCTTTCTTTGAATTATATATATATATATATATATATACACTGAAATGACAAAAGTCATGGGATACCTCTTAACATCGTGTCGGCCCTCATTTCGCCCGGCGAAGTGCAGCAACTCGACGTGGCATGGACTCAACAAGTCGTTGCAAGTCTTCTGCAGGAATATTGAGCCATGCTGTCTCGATAGACGTCCATAATTGTGAAAGCGTTGATGGTGCAGGATTTTGGGCACGAACAGATCTCTCGATGATGTCCCATAAATGCTCGATGGGATTCATGTCGGGCGATCAAGGTGGCCAGATCATTCGTTGAAATTGTCCAGAATGTTCTTCAAACCAATCGCGAACAGTTGTGGCCCGGTGACATGGCGCATTGTCATCCATAAAAATCCCATCGTTGTTTGGGTACATGAAGTCCATGAATGGCTGCAAGTGATCTCCAAGTAGCTGAACATAAGCATTTCCAGTCAATGTTCGGTCCAGTCGCACCAGAGGACCAAGTCCATGCCATGAAAAAACAGCCCACACCATTACGGAGCCACCACCAGCTTGAACAGTGCCTTGCTGACAGTTTGGGTCCATGGCTTCGTGGGGTCTGCGCCACACTCGAACCCTACCATCAGCTCTTACCAACTGAAATCGTGACTCATCGGACCAGCCCACGGTTTTCCATTCATCTAGTGACCAACCGATATGCTCACGTGCCCACGAGAATCGCTGCAAGCGATGTCGTTCTGTCAGTAAAGGCACTCGAGTCGGTCTTCTGCTGGAACAGCCCAAGAAAGCCAAATTTCTCCGCACAGTTCTAACAGACAAGTCCCTTGTACGTCTCACATTGATTTCTGCGGTTATTTGACGCAGTGTGGCTTGTCTGTTAGAATTTAAGACTCTTTGCAGACGTCGCCGGTCTCGGTCGTTAAGTGCAGGCGGTCGACCACTGCGCTGTCCATGGTGGGATGTTATGCCTGAAATTTCATACTCTCGGCACACTCTTGACACAGTGGATCTGGGAATGTTGAATTCCCTAACGATTTCCGAAATGGCATGACCCATGCGTCTAGCTCCAACTAACATTCCGCTTTCAAAGTCTGTTAATTCCCGTTGTGCGGTCATCATCACGTCAAAACCTCTTCACATGAATAACTTGAACAGAAATGAAAGCTCTGCGAAAGCACTGCGCATTTATACCTGTTCTACGCGATGCTACTGCCATCTGAAAATTAGCATATTGCTATCCCATGACTTTTGTCACTTCAGTGTATATATATATATATATCTCGGCAAGTCACCTATTAATCTTTACCTGCTTTGTTTTACCATGTATTATCTCATAACTTCAAAGGAATCCAACTCAAGATAGAAGCTAGCAGATGCTTCGCAGGCAAAGAGCTTCGCACGAACACAGATCAAATATATAAAATAATAATTAATTATTATAACCAATAATACATGGTTACAACAATTCACTGGTCATGGGTTAAAATATTAAGTTACCTTTCGATGAAAAGAGTTCAATTAAATAAAATGAACTTAATCAGAAGAAAACAAATATTTCACAAAATAGAATGTCACAAATTATGTCATTATTTCATAAAGTCATACAAAATAATCCGACATAAGTTAACATATTATTTCTCCATTATATAAAAGGAAAAAGATCCAAAGATATTAATAATGCACTAAGAAAAAAATCGAATATCATCAAAAGTAAAACAAACAATAAACATTTCAGAACATTTAACATGATAAATAATTGAGCTTTGACATCAAATACATCCTTCCAAACCCTGAATGATCTATAGGGGAAAATAACGCCTTTCTATAGCAAATATAACTTCAATTTAAAGAGGTGCTTTCAGTCTATAGCTCCCAATTCAGATAATGGTAAACCTCCCTTATCAGAATGGGACATCCAATATGCAGGTAAAATATGCTTTTCCCAAATCGGTTAAACGTCCAAAGGCTTTTCAACTCCCACCTGTCGACTATATGTCACATCGCCTCTCCCATTCATTCCTTAAGGCTGAGTGACAGGCCATCGAAACTTCTGCACACGAAAGTTCCACCCATCAAAATTTTCTGCGGATATGAAACATTACTTTTCCCCGTGGCTCAATAGAAGCTGACGTCGAAACTAAAGAATATCGAATTTCAATATCATTTATTATGATCCTTCTTTGTGCTGCCGATCATTCGATTTTGGGGTAATGGGGGAGGGGGGTTGTGAGAAACTTCTGGAGAAATCTGGTGGTCTGTCGATTCATTTGTAACATGTCCGATGGAGTTTTAGCCATCTGATGGTAATGACAATAATTAGGATCAGTAGAAGATTGTCTCTGAAATTGGAAGAATTAATGGTCGATTAAAAGCTCGATCTTTGTTTTCTGTATTGACATAAAATCAATGTGGCCCTACGTTTAATTTCTTATAATTTTTACTTGATTTGAAAGTTAGAATATGTACTGAATAAATATGTTTTCAATCTAGTAGAAACTTTTACTAGTTAACGGGTATCATTAATTTTCTTATCCATATCTCAATTTTCCCAACTAATTTACATATAATAATCATAATCCAACTGCTCATTATTTTTTATTATAAAAGAGAGTGGGAATCAAAGAAACAATTTCAAATTTCTACTTTGAAGAAAGGTTTTTGTTTTTTTTGTTCATTGATTATAAAATTCAGTTACCTTTTATTCGTAAGGGTTCAACAGAAATAAATGAACTTAAACAGAAGTAAGGAAGTATTTGATAAACTAGAACTTTACGCTTTATTTTATTTGTTCATTGTGTCAGGTAGTATTATCCATCACAAGTTAGCATAATACCTCTTCACTATACGAAAGAATTAATAAAAAATTCGAATCAAAATAATGATACAGAAAGAAAAGAAACCGAATATCATCATACGTAAAACAAACAATACCTTCAAAACATTTAACATGATAAATAACTAAGCTTAGACCTCAAATACATCCTTCCAAACCCTGAATAATCTATAGAGGAAAATGATGCATTTCTATAGCAAATACAGCTTAAATTTAAAGAGGTACTTTCGGTCTATAGCTCACATTTCAGATAACGGTAAACCTCCCGTATCAGAATGGGACATCCAAAAAATCCAACGGCGCCATATGCAGGTAAAATATGCCTTTCCCCGTCCCGTCCCCGTTAAACGTCCAAAGGCATTTCAACTCTCACCTGTCGAATATATGTCACATCGCCTCTCCCATTCATTCCTTAAACCTGAGTGACAGGCCATCGAAACTTTTGCACATGAAAGTTCCACCCATCAAAATTTTCTGCGGACATGAAACATTACTTTCCCCTGTGCCTCACTAGAAGCTGACGTCGAAACCAAAGAATATCGAATTTCAATGTCATATATTATGATCCTTCTTTGTGCTTGTGATCATTTGATTTTTGGGAGGTGGGGGGGAGGGGCGAGGAACTTTTGGAGAAATCTGGTGGTCTGTCGATTCGTTTTGTAACATGTCCGATGGATTTTTAGCAGTCTAATGGTAATGACAATAATTAGAAGATTGTCTCTGAAATTGGCAGAATTAATGGTCGATTAACCGTGCGATCTTTATTTTCTGTGTCGACATTAAACGTAGGGTCAGATTTCAGTTTTATTGACTTAAATTTTTTATACTATTTGCTTAATTAAAGTCAGAATTTGGTTTGAATAAATATATTTTCAATCTGGTAGAAATTTTATTACTTGATGGGTATTATTAATTTACATATTCGTATCATAATTTCCCCAATTATTTCCCTACTCATTTTTTATCATTATTAAGTATACATTTTTTTTGACCATCCCTTTATATTCACCAACGGCAGAGCCGAATGACTTTTTTTATTGGTATATTGATATCTAAATAACTTTTTACCTAATTAAAAACAAGGTTAGAAGTTTTCACTGTTTCCAAAGATTTACAGAAATTTTTTTTTATTTAATTCTTCTTTATTAATACATCTTAAGTAAGTTATTTGTATGACCTCACTGTCTCTTAAAGTTGAGGAATCCATTTGTACTGATGTTTTTTTTGTTTTTATCTGTACAATACGTATGTATTTTAACAAAATTACTCAATTTCTCTATTGATCAGCCAACAGTATTTTTATTCAACAGCATAGCTTCCACGTCTTTGTTGTGTTTACTAGGACAATTTTAAGAAATGCTGAAATCGACAATTTTATTCATTTCTGTTCTATTGTATGATGTTCTACAGATTTATCAATGAGTTGGTATATTTAATAAATTGCCTTAAGGTTACGGTTTCGTTATGAGCAGAATGAACACGAAAATGAGAATTTAATGTTGTCAAAAAAATTTTTAAGTTTGAAAGTAATTCAAATCTAAATTATATGAACATTATGTTTAACCTTCAAATGTGCCTCAAAATGACCTTGTTCATTCATCGGTTGTCTACACATTATTGATATAAAGACAAAAAAAAATATACGTTCACCGTATGAAACCACCGCATACTAAAGAATTGGAGAATTTCCGTACTTTCAGTATTTTTTTTTTCGAATATTGAGGGAATGTAAAGTTTTATATACAAATTTTAAAAAATCTTTGAACCAGAAACCGAAAGAAAAATAAGCGGCTTAGATTAGGCAGTTAATTAAATCACAGTAGAGAGTTTATTTTAAACAGCTACCCAGTGGGGCATGTATCCCAAGTTGCTAAAAACCGCTATAAAGAATTAAATCCTCTAAAGCAAGGAACAAAATAGACAAGAAGTGAATTTAGAGAAAAAGATTTTTTAAGATTAGAGATTTTTTTTTTTTTTTTTTTTTTTAAAGGAAAAAACGTTTCTTACGTTATTACGAAGCTGATAGATATTTTATACTTCTCTAAGTCAAGCGCTGAAGTCATCACATATTTTAATAAATAATTCTAGACCTACATTAAGTTGTACTAAGGCATTAGCGAAAAAAAAAAAAAAAAAGAAAAAATTATTTATCATTCTAATTTTATTTTATAATTAAAGAGGATAATTTTTTTTTCTTCTTTTCAATAAAGTATTTAATAATTATTAATTATAATTTAATAATAAAAATAATAAAGTAATAAGAGGATTTTGAAGAATTACAAACTGAACGTAGTTTGAAAGAGAACTTAAAAATAAAAATACTTTCAATAGGTTAATCTAATTCAAAAAGGAGTACAAGTTAAAAATAACAAAAACGTTTAAGAACAGTTTGTTAAGAGAGAATGAACTGGCAATGACGGGGGAAATCTGCGAATCGTACAAGGTCAGTTGCAAGTGAACGATAGAAGAGCAGAGCCTGGGGGAGGGGAAACGAAAACGTTTCGACTACCAAGTCCTGTAAACAATATAGTCACCACGTGGCATTGTTAGACGGTTTGGAGCATATACAGTTGGCAAAGATTTGTAGCTTGTCAGCTTTATTGTAGGTAGAATTAATTTGACTGTTAAAATTTGGAAGATTTTTGATATCAGTGAAAAGAGAAATAAATTCTTTCATTAATATAACAGCCTTTTGGAATAAGTTGAGATCTTCAATGCCAGGTAGTGATCTTGGTTGGTTTTGATTTACAAAAGTTGAATGAGGTACAGCTGCAGTTGCGTTTACGTTGTTTTTAAGCATGGAAGCAAAACTGATATTTGGGGTAACTTTTCTAGGAGGAATAACTTTGGGATAGGCAGCCTATCTGTTAGAGTTAGTGTTTATCTTCGGAAATTTGGGGCAGCCCCTCCAAGCTGCTAAGTGTCCTGTAGCGATGCAAATAATGCATTTTCGCACCTCAAGCTTCCCTTCAATTGGACACTCCTTATGGGAGTGTTCTTCACCACATTTAAGACACCTAGGTTTAAACCCACAGTTATTAGCATTGTGATGGAAATTATTACATTTAAAACATTGGAGGGTCATTTGTAAATTTCTCAACTTTTACAGTAAAGTATAGCAATCGTTCTAATTTAAGAATGTTCATACTTTTTTGTTTCCTAGCAAGGGTAATCTGCCAGATTGGTAGAGGCTGCTTGGTTTTAGGTCTTTTAACTGGGTTACCTTGTCAACAGAGTAACCTAGATTAATTAACTCATCTTTTATTTCATTATCAAGAGTTTTAATGTAGAGGCCTTTGATAACGACCTTTAAACGACGTTGATATTAAGGCGTTATCCCAAAATATTCGATAGAATTTTCTGCTAGATATCTAGTTACAGCCCTGTGCTGATTTTCGTCCAAGGGAAACATCTTGATCATCTCACCCGCAATTTTGATGGTAACTTTTGAGGGAATAGTAAAACCGTCATTATCATGTTCATGATTGTTAAGACGGGTAGCATTGCGCTTGATTTTAGAGTTAAAGTTGTTAATTTTATGTTTTTTACGAGATGGCAATGGGCAAAGCTCAAGTTTGCTTACCTCCCTCATTGCAAGCTGGAGATCATCATGGTGTTTCTTCAGCTCTTTAAGGTCGTTATCATCGGGAGAATATCCAGTCAGCGCTGCAGCATATGCATCGTAGAGATTCTGAGCAATGTCCTTTTCTTGGTCACAGTTGATATGCGTGCACATCGTTCTTCTTCAGATAGCTTTTCGTGAAATATAGGCGAGGCCAGCAGCTCCGAGGGTATTGACGCACTCGTTGTATCCATAAGTTCTGGATTACTCGCTACTGATGCACTTGCCCGAACGGAGTAGTCGATCGTCTCAGCACGCTCCATTCTTCTCCACCACTCATCATTGGCGGTCTCCATCGCTCCTGGTCCAAAGTCAGGTCTAACTCCAAGCTCAATCCTCTTAGCTCAGCCGGTAGTAGTCAACACCGAATCGTCCAATCTCACCACACATGAAAACCAATCCCGGGCCGGCTCTAATATTCTCGACCACACTGGATTATTATATATAAACATATTTTGAAAATTGAGTGATACATATAGAATGAATTTCCATTTATTAATGTTAGTTTATATAACACAAACATCAATCCGTGTTTAAAACCGAAAAAATAAATAATTTTTTATATAAAATAACTACGTAAACAATCACATGAGAAGCATGAAATTCAAAATAATACAGTATAATAAGAAGGATGAATGAATTGTAAACATTTGAAAATCAATAAACACATATTTTTTGGAGGATACAGTCTTGTATATGTGCTGGTTTTTTAATGCGCAAACATTTATGCTCTTAATCGCTGACAATTTAATTACGAAGCAGAGTTATTTGGCACTTTGTTTGACTAATTTTCTTTTATGTACTCATGATACTTTTGAATAGCAAACAACCGAACTCTAAATGGTACACATCACAAAGGGAAAACAAATTTACGAGCAATTGCATGTTATAGCAAAATACACTGGGAAAAGAATATATGGGATTCAAAATAATCTTACAAGCGTCTCATAGAAGAAATATAAATCTGAAGTAATTAACGTCCACCCTGGTTAGGATAGATTCTCAAGAAACCATCTAAAAACTAAAAGTTCATGACCACAACCACACTGAATTTATATGTGTAAATATATTTTGAAAATGAGTGGTAAATACAAAGTCTGAAACAGTTTTACATTTATTATTGTTAATTCCGGTGCTTGCATACATGTTTCTAAAAAATTTAAAAAAATGCGTTGTTCAGCAGAAAACCAACAGATAAATCGAAAATCGAATGGGCAAATTATAACATTCTTATAAATGAACGAAGCATAGAAATACTAAGGTGGCTAACTATATACCGAGGTATTCAGCGTGAACAAAGGCATCAATGGAAAAGTGCAGTTGATGTAAACACTTGATTGTTAGGAGAGCATAAACATATCCTTTGATTATTTTATAGATATTTTGTAGAAATTTATTTACAATTTCTTGGAAGAAATTTTTGAGAAATCTAAATTACATGATTTCTTATACATAAATTATTACGAAATACGTTTTATTCTTGTTTATGTAAATTATTGCTTGTAAAACTGTTGGGGTTTTTTTTGCATTCCTTACATTGCATTATTAATTAAGAAGTTAATTGATAACTTTATACAATTGCAATACTGGTACAACTGGTGCAATTGCTAAAATTATCACTTTTTTAAATTAATGATCAAAGACCTAAATTTAAATTAATGAAGATTCCTTTTGAGAATTTGTGTTATAATAAAGCATTATAAGGGGGAAAAAAGAAAAAAAATCCTTATAAATTTTTCCAATATAACCTACCTTTGCTACAAAAATAATTTTTTTGGAACTTGTTATAATGTTATGGGAAAATTTACATTCTCAATCATACTGAATTAATAAATCATGATTTGGAAAATGAGTAATAAGCATAAAAAGGATTTCCATTCATTAAGGTTAGTTCATGTAAGCACACATATCAATCAGTGTTTAAAACCTAAAAATCAAACCATCTTTTTTCAAAGGAACTACGTCAGAAATAAAAAGAGAATCATGAATTTCAAAATATAGACAAATTAAGGATGGATGAATTGTAAAAGCATAAAAATGAATAAATACATAAAGAACAAATATTTTTCAGAAGAATCAGTGAGATATATAGGAACTGTTTTTCAATGAGCAAACATTTATTGTCTTAATCCTTGATATTTAATTTTGAAGATTACTGGTTATTTTAACACTTCTCTTGCCTAAATCTCTTATAAACTCATAATACAAGAATATTTTTAAAAATAATTTTCGTTACTTTATAAAATAATTTTGCTACTTTATAGTAACCTTGTGATTGTTATTAACAGTCTAACTTTCGAAAATCGGATGTAATACAAATTTCCTGCTTTAATTCATAAATATAAGAGAGTATATGCAATAATAATGGAATATATATTATATTTCAATTATATACATGCATATATATATATATGAATTCATGCAATCCATTTTAAAATGTAACGATTTAGAAATAATGAATAAAAATTTGGTTAAGCCAGTTCTCAGCATTGGCAAAAAAATTAGTTAAAATTCGAATTTTTTTAAAGTTCTTAAATTATTTTAAAGATTAAATATATTTATCCACATTAATTAATAATTAAAAAAAATTGCTTAATAAATAATACATATCTTATGAAAATTTACAGTTTTTTTCGAAAAATGTAATTTTTTTCCTTATTTCCAAGAACAATAAAAGATAAAAAAAGATGCTCATTTTTATCTTATGATATAAATGATTGTAGCTTTAATTTTTTCTCTGTAAGTGATTAAACCCCTTTTTACTGTCTGAATTTTTTGAAATTCAGAATTCTTTCTTAGGTAAGAGAAATCCAGGTTTTCCATCAATGCTAATTAAGATTACAACTGAAAGCTATTTTTTGGCAGCGTATTAAATTCTTTTTTTTGCAATACCAACGTACATGATGATAAAAATGCTATCTCATCCAACAAAATGTTCTTTCTTGATGGTACAAACGCTTTTGTAATAAAAATATATATTTCTTTGCACATTCGTAGCAAAATATTCGTGGTCTAAATAAATGTATTCTCATGAATATTAAGTGCTATTTACTGCTGTGATAGATATGTTGATTAAGGAAAAGCCGTCATGGATTCAAAGAGGTGTTAAGCTTAAGATTTAGCTTTAAGATTTGTGTAGCGAAATCCTTTTTAACTGTATAACTTACTTTTGTTTTGTGTTATTCAGTAGGTTTTAAAGTACTGGATTCTCAATATAAGAATTAGCTGATATCAAAATGGAAGAGCATTTGTTTTCCTTCTGGTGGTAGGTCAACACTGTTGTTCTTTTGAAACACGAGTAGATTTATTATTTAGTATACTTAACTTAAAACCTTTTTTTTAGATTTGCTTTTATGCACATTTGTGGGACGATTTTGCATGGAATATCTAAAGAAAGATATTACTTATACTGTTTCATTTTCTGCCACCGTGGCACATGGCATTATTATTCTTAGAACTAATAAGCCAATTTGCAGCATGGGAATGAATGTTCCCACTGTGAATTTGAATATGTCTAAGGGTGACATTTAAAGATTTTCTCATTGTTGCCTCATGGATAAATAGTTCCACGTGGATAATTTGAAAAAAAAAATCGAAGTGTAAACTGGCGCGAGATGAATTATAAACATCCTCATCTGCGTGGGCGTGATCTGGCTGGAAGGAGAAAGAAATGTAACCAGGGGCAGAGTGCATTTGATTTTCGAATAAAAGAGTTGGATTTTTTACAGTCCACTGAGAGTACATGTGTTTTTATAGTGGATGTTGTTCTCAGGATGTTGAATATTATATATATACATTTTATCATACCAAAATACACGGTCTTTGTCGTTGTACTTTTTTATGATAGCAGTCTTTATCTTTGTGGAGCTTTTTGTGTTCTGACACAATGATCATAAACACAAAACAAACCTCCCCAATTACTTTTCCTAATTCTTTTAATCTCATTCGCTATAAAAAAAAAGAATGTTTGTGCCCTCTGGAAAGCTCTTCTACGATCCTACACAATATTTATAAAACAGAGCACAATTTTAAGAATGTTTCATAGTGTATCGTTGTTGCAACACTTCATTTGATTTATAATGAAAACACTCAGAAGACATAATGGATGAAAATTTTTGCCACGGCGTGAACAGATAACTCTTTGGAAAGGAACTGATTTTGCTAATATTTCATTCAAATTATTCCCCTTTCTCTCCCCCCTACCCCACCCCTCTCTCAGTCTTTCTGTTCGAAGTTCTCAGATAAATCGACTGAAAACTTTTCTTAAATTAAGAGCGGTAGAAAATGAGTTTTCCTTCATTAGGATCAGCAGTCCTGCGAAAATGACTCAATCAAGTACCTCCAGATAAAACCTTCTGCCACAGAGGCCAACGTTCTGACATTTTCCCGCTTCTTTATTTGACTCTTTGGAGCTGCAGTCCCTTCGCGTAACGGGGCAAGAACAGGGCAATTTTGAATCATGCACGGCGAACAAATAGTCGCGGAAAATGTGCTCTTAATTGCAGAACAGGTGTAATAACACCTGGTTCGGTTTTGTGGGCATCATTAGAGTGGCATGTTTTAGTTTTTTTATGTCGATTGTTTGATTTGGTGGAAAGTTTTCTTGTTTAGATGATTCCAGGAAATGTGCAATGTGAGTTTGGATGATTTATTGGCTCCCATTACACACTCGTTTTTTGTGCATCCCTTAGCAATGCATGCATTCTTCTAGTAATTAAATATTTCGAGGCTACTCAGCAATATTTAAGCTTTAATAAATGATATCTTTGATATGATTGGTATATATATATATATAGATGTAATTTTTTAAAATATTGATATAATCATAATTTCAATGCATTTGATATAATCTTCTTTTTAATAATAAACATAATTATATTCTTATAACCTTTTAGATATAATATAAATATAATTTAGGTACTGTGTCTTAACATTTCTTTAAAAAAAAATAAACAAACCAAAAAGAATTCAACTATAAAATAATTCAAAATAGCGTAATAAATGGTTTCAGCTTGATGTAGTCATTGTATAAGTTCATTGTCATTGTATATATTCATATATATATATATATATATATAAGCATATAGATAATTAGATAAATGTATATATTCATATAATTTTATTGAAAATATTTTCCATCTCTTTCTTTTATAGTCAGTAAAATTATACAACAATTTTTTACTTATTATTCAATCACGCATTTTACACGTTATAAAAAAGAAGATGGCAATTAAATTTATTATAGAAATTTTATAGGGTGCTTTTGTATTCAATTTATTATTTTGTATTCAGTCATTATTTAAAAAAAAAATATTTCTTATTTAATATCATTTTTAAGATTCCATGTAAATAAGTTAAAAAGAACAAAAAGAAAGATTAATCACAACAACAAACATCAGAGGGCGGTATAATTCCATTTTTAAGTTCTGCTCAATAACGCATTCTTCATTCTTGCTGAAACAAGAATTTTTACTTTTTTCTTGCTCGGAGATTTGAGTGCATTTTTTTAACCTATCATCCTCATCCTTTGGTATTTTAATTACGGATGAATCATTTTTTTTTCTCTTTGTCACTCTGAATTTTCCTTTTTTCTTCCAAACATATATTCACCACTTCCTTTTTAAACCACAATATTAGAAAAAAAAATGTTTGCATTTCGATTATTATAGTGAGCTGCGTACCTTTTTGCTAATTGAATTTCATTACTGTTTATACAAACAAAGAAATGGATTTTTTTTTTCATTTGTGAAGACTTCCATCCTAACAGAAAACTTTATTATTCTAATTCAGCAAAATTAAAGTATGTAGCTCAAAATTTCGTGCTAGTATTTCTTGATATAATATGTAACTTTGTTTGATAGATATATGATAGTGTTTGCATTACTTAATTATTTCATATGCTATATTTTGATTAAATTAAAAACTACTAAACTAATTTAAGGTATAGAAAATACATATTCAATTTGCTAATATAATTTTTACCATATGCAATGTAAGGTGTTTTTTATTTATTTTTTATCGTATGATTTTCCATATTCATTGAATAAGTAACTGTTTTAAAATTCTATGTATTTTTTTGAAACATTTTCTGAATTTCAGTATATAATGAAAGTCTCGGAACCACTAATCAAGAGATTATTTTTAAAAGCGAAAAATAGGATCAAATTCATTCAGTTGTCGTATATTTCCGTATAAAAACCGGTCCGAGAGTGTGTATTTTCTTAATTTTTTTTTTGTTAAATACAAGATGATATAGGTCAAAATAAAAAAAAAATCACGAAACATTTCCAATTTACTGTAGTCTATTTTTATTTCTAGTATGCGGTTTGGTACTTTTTGTTAACCTAACTTAGCCAAGTCCAAATTTCTTATTTTAGCACCATGCAACAAATTAGCAATATAAACAATTTTGGAAAAAAAAAAAAATAGTTTTCAGGAAATAAATAACTTTTTTGACTGAAATATTCGTTTATAAATGTAATACACGAATAATGTATGTATATATATATATATAACACGGAGCGTTTCATTGAATATCCGTGTAACCCAGATCCAAGCATGGAAATGGCCCCATAGCCATGAGACCAAGCATGGCGCTAATGTTGCTGAGAATTCAGACAACATTTCGATTTAAACGACAAGCAGATTCTCTTTCTGTTAAATCATGGGAAGTTTAATCAGTGGTTCCAAGAGATGATTTGAGAAAACAGCTTAAGAGGAAAAAAATCACGCGGAAAAATATCCAAAAATCCAAACACATCTTCAAAATTCATTTGGAAAATCAATTTGATGCAATTACGAATTCATCAATCAACAAGGATAAACACTATCAAACGCTCACCCATCATTATAACATTGACTAACGGTTACGATTTATCAGTACAATAAATAGTAAATATTCATAATCTTCAAATAAATTGGCAAATAATTTCATGTAAATTTACCATCAATCTGAAGATAAACACCGCACCATTACGACACTTCTTTCTAGAGGAAAATTGAATTTTGAGTTATTAGACCTAATAAAAAACGATCGATCAAAGTGTGATTTAAGAACTCCCAAGTAATAAAAAAAATTATGATATTAAATTTGAATTACAAGATCTCAATTTTCAATCTTCCAATTCCATATAAGTTAACTTTTTGAACCGAATTGAATAGAAATTCTAAGAAGACAGATATCTGCAAGGTTAATATATCCTTCATATTCGACAGTTCTCTAAAAGAGCGGCCTTATGGCTGGCTTTTGGTAGCACAGGCTCCAGGTTCGGATCCAGGCAGTTGCATGGATGTTTGGGAGGGGTTTGGAATCCACTTTAAATAGTAGGTACCGGTCAGTTTAGCCCTCGTGTTCACAAGATGACCTTAGAGCGACAAACCAAACCTCTCTCTAGGAGAAATCTTAAGGTGCAGTGTTTTAACTACAATAATTTCCATAAGTTTTGTTCGAAATTTCGCCGTTAAAATCCGATATTTCAAATATTGTGAAGACCATAAAACCAAGGCATCCCAAGTTAAAGAAAACTAGTCCATTCCATAGTCAACCCAATGTCTGTAAATCATGGAACTCGACCAAATCGCCTCTTGGGGAAAATGTAAAGTTTTTCGGAAGTGGAATAGACATTCCACACTATCGGCCCACCAAACAACTCAACAACTCAAAGTTCCATTACCCCAACAACTCTTTCTCATAGGTTTTCAAGATTGCAACAATAAACTTCTCTGCAACTATAAACTCTTCCTCCTTGCGAAGTTCCTATTTCATCAGACCTCCTGGCACCTTTCCTCTTTTTTGAAAATAACTCAAATGCATCATGTATACTATTGTAAAACTTTCAGATGCACCTAGCGCTGAATGATGATGATTTGAGTTTTGGTGAAGCTCCGTGGCTGCACAGCAGCCGTTAGCTTCTATCTTGGATTGTCCATTGGAAAGATGAAAGAGCATTGCTGGGGAAAGAAGGCGGTAAAGACTAAAAGGAATCTTGCCCAAATATTAAAAGAAAGTTTAATAGAGTGATTTTTTTCAAATTTTACTATTATTATTAATATTATTTTAACAATAAGAAATGATAGTAATTAAAATATATGGGAGAGAATTGAAATATAATGAACGAGTAACTGGAAATTCACGAAAAGGAAGTTAAATATACTGCGTAGAGAGATTGGAAAAGAAATAAAACAGAAATGATTAAATAATTGGCTGGGTGAGAAAGAATTGCTAAATAGGGTTGAGAAGTCTAGCGCTGAATCCTTTTGACAAATTTGATATCTTGATAATAGCGTTGTTCTTCAGTGATACTTTGTCAGCCTCTCATATCTTTCAATTGTCATAAAGATATATTAAATAAATATTTTATGTTCTACTTCAAGTTTACAAACATTTTCCTCAAACCTTTTCAATTTACCCTATAGGATATGTTGGTTGTAAGGGACCTTTTAGCTCCCATTATCTGAACATCTAAGTCTATGTCCAAGTTGTCTATTTAAAGATACTTTTTGGATATTTCTTTGTCCTTTGTTATTTTAAAGATAAGTTAATTTGCTTTAAAATTGGATATCAAACAAATCACAATGTGCCTGCACTTGCAAATATGTTTTTTAAGTACATAAAATAGAAATCAATACAATCATAGAAAAGATTCAAAATCCTTGTGATATATTTAAGTATTTCTTGTAATATCTAACTCTAAAACAGAATATATATGTAGAAAGAGATATTACAACCTACGATTGTATGATATTATTATTTAATGCAATTTACAACGAAATTTATACAAAATAAAGACCACATTTCTGATGCAGTTCTTAATGATAGACCATTAAATTTCTGTGAAGATTTCATCAGGTCACTCATGTTGTATAAAGAGTCTAGTTTTTCATTATAGAAAACTTAATAGAAAGTAATTAACTATATTAAGGGCATAATTTATTTTCAAATGTAAAGAAAATAATGGATATTTTATTTGAACATGAAATCTCTGCGGTCCTACATATTATCCTAGTGAATGTAGGGGAAAAGTGAAAATAAACTGAACAGAAAATAAAGTTTTTTTAACCTAAACTTCTCTTTTCTTCATGTTCGATCGACCACACTGAGAAAGAATTAAAAAAAAAAAAAAAAAAGAAAAAGAAAAAATGGAAGGGGTGGAGTGGGGCGAAAAATACGAATAAGAAACTCCCTCATTCGAACGCACCGGGAAAGATTTCCCCGTGTTTCTTTTATGAACACTTTGTTCCCTCCAGTTGAGTGCTCGTCTTAGTGTCCGATTGCCTTCTATCATTCATCTGCTCGGCTTAGTGACCCATTGTAAGGGACTCCATTCGTCTCGAGCAGCTCCGTCGCCCACTTCTCTCTGTGAATGAAAGGGAAAAAAAGGGAATCGGAAAGGGAAAAAAAATTTGATATTCGATAAAATGATGAGATTCGATATTAATGACGGTTTGGCAAGGGCTTCGTTCTTCGAGGCTTTTGTGCTATGTGTTTATTGAGTACAGAGGCAATTCAATTGCAAAATGCCATATGAGTTCTTGTTCAATTTTATGTTTGTTTTAACTAAATTTTAGTATTTAAATATATCTTTGTATATATTACGAACAATAATTAAATAATTGAATAGCATAATCAAAACGTTCTTCTTCTTCATTGACGCTACAGCCCATGGTAGGCCAAGGCTGTCTGCCGGTCGGCAGATTTCAAGATAGGAGGTGTTTTTCTCTTTAAGGGGTAGGGTTGATAGCTATAAGGCCAAAGCTCTACAGTCATATTAGACTGGCACCTACCGTTTAAAGTGATTCTGAGCCACTACATGCTGTTGGTGTTGCGAAAATATATGGTGTTGCGAAAGTATATGGTGTTGCGAAAGTATATGGTGTTGCCAAAGTATATGGTGTTGCCAAAGTATTGGAAATCATGAAAATATTTCACTTCCGTTTGTTTTCCGAGTCCGACGTCATATGCTGAAGGCATGTAATTGGTTGTGACGTGAGCGGGGATGTATAAATTTACAATCCATCAAGGATTGTCAGCTTGATGGACGGCTGGCTGCAGGCAACAGGATTTGCTCATGATTAAGTTAAAAACCGAAAGTATGGTTTTTGTAAAGTTTTACTTTTTTACCTTTATGTATAATAAAATTTATTTTCTTAAATTAATTACAATGTAGTGATTTTTGCTTCTTCTATACTCTACAGCTCGTCACTTAGCTAAATTTTCCGACATATAGCACCAAACACCAAAGCGTTAGTCACTAGGCCATGAGGTCCCATTGTACAATGTATGAAAGAAAAATTTAATTTAAACGTATATCAATATAAAACATGTTTTCTAGAACCGACGTTTACAAGTAGTAAACGGATGCTACTATACATTTGTGATTGTTTTAAATAAAATTTTTTTTTTAATTTTACTTTTCGCACTGGCGCAAATATACGGAGTAATGATTATGGAAGCAGAATTATGTATATATATATACATAATTCTGCTAATATAATAATAATCTGCTTATATAGTAATATATACTTCCTACCAAAATTAATGCTATCTAATTATATTTTCAATTACATTTTTGGGTTTAAATATAAGCAATGAAATTCATATATATTCATATATATATATATATATATATATATATATTGTAGAATCTAGTAATCTTTATATATTGAGAAGAAATATGCATATAATGAATTTCATTGTTTATATTTAAACCCAAAAATGTAATTGAAAATATAATTAGATAGCATTAATTTTGGTAGGAAGTTAAATATATTAGACAATGTGATTGTTTTCTTAAGAATTAAAATATTACATTATAAAAAGGATTATGGTTTAAGAGGGCTACCCTTTATAAACAACCTTAAATTAAATTTATAAAGCAAATAGCATGTTATTCATTTTCTATAGAAAATTATATTGATTTATATAAAGATCCTTGTTGAACATATTAATTAAATTTTGTTGCAATACAAAGGGTATCCCACAATTCACGCCAGAAATAACGCTTTTAATAAAGGGTATAAGAGGATTTGTTTTAGAAATATGATTTAGAAAATTAATTCACTCCAATTCGAACACCCAGTCTAAAGGTACATTTTGAAGGGAAATCAGCTCTTTCATTAGCAAATATTCCAGACTATTAGGATTTTAAATCTAGAGTGAATTTTGGGATACAACTAAGAATATTTATACATTTTTCAATATACTAACTAGCTTAAAAATAATTAGTTTATAAATAAATAAACATTTCATGAACTAAAAAAATAAAATAAATATTTTACAAAAATGTATGCATATTTAAAAATAATAAATATGCTTAATTTAAATTCAATCGATTCAATTTTTTCAATTGATTATTTTTATTAATAACATTAAAATAATATTTATTTTAAACATAATTCTCAGGTAACGTTACAAAGCTTTTTATTTAACCAGAAAATTTAAGTACAATAAATAAATAGAAAAAACAAACATTCGCATTTTCAAATAAATAAAGCTTCATTTTCTTAAAAAAAATTCTTATGCAACTCCTTAATTATTCTATATGTAACAACTACTCTCATTCAATTTGGTGCAAAAATAAAAAATGATCATCCCAGCATGCACTGTAAACGATATGGTTTATCACATCCGTGTTATAAAATTAAAATAAAGAAACATTTATAATTTAATTTCAGCAAACAATTTGATTAAAAAAATAAATGAATCAAAATATATAACAAAAATGATAAAGAAGTGCTGTAGTGTTGATTTACATTCTGTGCTCAAGACAATATACGGGGATATAACGGTGTAAAAACCCATGATGTGAAATCTGGTTCTCGCAGCAACAGCTCTCGTGTGACTTTTAACAGATAATCACGAAACAACTTTTAAAAAATGAGTTTTGTTTCGGTATTTTATCTCGATGATTTCCAAAAAATTTTAAATATAACTTAATCTAAGTTTGATGATATTGTCTTAAAAATTCTGTTTATTGTAAGGTAATGGCTGTTCAATCATCTGTCTGTCCAATCACCTATCTGTCTACTTAATCAGCAGTGTTTCTTAGTCCAGGTATAATAAACTTCAATTTTTTTTGAGGTTATTATAACAAAAAAAAACTTTTGAAAAAAAGACATGTATTTAAAATTAAAATCACCAAATATAATAGTAATTGGAGATAAAAAGGGGAAATAATTGAAGGACATCATACAAGTATGAATGTCCTTCAATTATTCTTAAACCAGAATCATTCAATTCAGAATCTATAAATCACAATAATTCAATCATTCAATTGAGAATCCTTAAACCAGAATCCTTCAATCATTCAATTCAGAATCCTTAAACCAGAATCATTCAATCATTCAATTCAGAATCCTTAAACCAAAATCATTCGATCACTCAATTCAGAATCCTTAATCCAGAACCATTCAATTCAGAATCCTTAAACCAGAATCACTCAATTCACAATCTTTAAACCAGAATCCTTCAATCACTCAATTCAGAATCCTTAAACCAGAATCATTCAATCACTCAATTCAGAAACCTTAAATCAGAATCATTCAATCACTCAATTCAGAATCCTTCAACCAGAATCACTCAATTCAGAATCCTTAAACCAGAATCATTCAATCATTCAATTTAGAATCCTTAAACCAAAATCATTCGATCACTCAATTCAGAATCCTTAATCCAGAACCATTCAATTCAGAATCCTTAAACCAGAATCCTTCAATCATTCAAACCATTCAATTCAGAATCCTTAAACCAGAATCAATCATTCAATTCAGAATCCTTAAACCAGAATCACTCAATTCAGAATCCTTAAATCAGAATCATTCAATCACTCAATTCAGAATCCTTAAACCAGAATCATTCAATTCAGAATCCTTAATCCAAAATCACTCAATTCAGAATCCTTAAACCAGAGGGATCAAATAAGAGAAACATTGGAATAATTTATTATAATTTTATTAATTTATTATTTTTAATTAACACTATAAATATGTGATTCATA
Source organism: Caerostris darwini (assembly GCA_021605075.1). Classification (NCBI taxonomy): domain Eukaryota; kingdom Metazoa; phylum Arthropoda; class Arachnida; order Araneae; family Araneidae; genus Caerostris; species Caerostris darwini. Next base: position 1,014,334 of record BPLQ01002550.1, on the reverse strand, counting down.
ATGAGAAGATGATTTCCATCATTCAAGAATAAATATATCTTAACTTTACCGTATGAGATAATTAGGCAAGATTTCTTGCAGGACATGATTCAGTAACTTTATCAGTCAATGCTCTGCCTGCAAGCAAATCAATTCCATGCTACGTGGGTTCGATGGCTTTTTTTCTTCATATTTCTTTAACTATTTAACCATTCTTAACTATCCTTCTTTTACTATTTCCATAGAATTTCATGGGAAAAAGAATTTTCGAGAAACTATAGTTTCTCATAATACTTTTATATCATAACTATTACTTTTACATTGTTTTTATAATTTATTTCAGAGCTAATTCTTCTTCGTTTTAATTATAGTTGTTATAATTATTATTTCAAGCATAATTTTTTTTTAAAAATTTAATAATTATAAATCATTAAATGTCATTCATTCAAAACTGTTATTCAAAGCTTTTGTTTTTAAAATAATTCAATGTTTTTATTTTCTATCCTTATACGATTTCAGCTTAAGTCATGCGATTGAATTTCAAAGGAGAGAGCAAATTAATAGTGACCCAATTAGTTTTTTTCACTTCTTTTTTTATGATACACATTTCTTGACACCAATTGTATTAAAACAATGATAATTTGATATACTTCGTGAACCATGCAGATAATAATTTGTTTTACTTCCCACTTAAACAAATGAACTGAAAAGTTATTTCATGAAAAACATACTTAATTTTTATTTCTTCCAATGAATTGAAAGGATAACACACAAAACAAAACAAAAAATTAGAAAATTTTAGTCTTTTCAAAAATTTAAAGGGAGTAATACAACAAAAAGATGATTCTTTTTTTATTTTTTTTATTTCTCGTTTGTTTTAAGCATTCAATTCATTAAAATAAAAAGACAAAAACTTTGTAAAATGCTTGCAAATACATTTAAAAGGAATAAAGCTTTTGATAATTATTCAATTAATGAGAGTTTTTGAGATTTCAGATTTGGAATTTCCTAACTTTAAACATTAAATAGAACACGAAAACGAACATCTTTTCAAAGATTTTCGAAAGAGAAATTAACATCAATTTCAATTTGGAGACATTTGTCTTTCCCATGTGAAATAAAACCGTCAATATAATGATATCATTAAAATGAAATTTATTATACAGCATTAAGAAAAAAAATCATTACATCTCGTTTCAGTAATAGGAAATTTTTTTATTGAAAAGAATAAAAAAATACTTCAAACGAAGAAAGAAAATAAATTTTTTTCAATTATAGAAGTTATTATATTCCATATTTTATAAAAATTATATGTGACACCGATTATTTTTATGGTTTTATTTTTCTCTCATTAACATAAATTAATAATAGAAAGGCACAGAATAATTAAAGCATCCCCCCTTCATTATTTCTTTTAAATTACAAAAAGTACAATATATTGTGGTCCGATAACAAATTAAATTTACTATGTTCACATAATATAATAAAATGTGCAATTTTAAACATCTAAAGAAAGAATCTCGTAATCCAAATCTGATAATCACCAATTTTTAAAAAAATTAGTTTTTTTAGGTATTTTATCCAAATGATTTTTCTGAAAATTATAAATATAATTTAATTTATGTTTGATGATATTGCCTTAAAATTTCTGTTTTTAGTAAAGTAATGGCTGTTCAATGATCTGTATGTCAAATCACTTATCTGCCTACTTAATCAGCAATATCAGTGCTTCTTATTCCAGGAATAATAAACTTCTACCTTTCTTGAGGTGATAACAAAAAAAAAAAACTTTTGAACCTGTATTTAAAATTAAAATCATCAAATATAATAGTAACTGGAGATAAAAAGAGGAAATAATTGAAGAGCATCATACAAATATGAATGACTTTATATTGTCCTTAAACCAGAAAGATCCAATAAGAGAAATATTTTAATAATTTATTATAATTTTATGAATTTATTATTTTTAGTTAACATTATAAATATGTGGTTCATAATGAGAAGACGGCTTCCATCATCCAAGGATAAAAATATCTTAACATGAGAGCTTTGAAAAATTTGAATATTCGATGATGGTTGCTGGTTCGCATTGCAGGTTAAAGAGTCTGGTAGGATGATCTCTATTAATTTTTAATCCAAATATCAAATATAGAACATTTATCTGAAACGCATTCGAAAGAACACCCAGCCCATCACATGCATATAAAAAGACTAATTTTTGTAACTAGTGGCAGATAGATTTCAATTACTAATGGCTTAAAAGGCAAAGTGAACTGATTTCCCAAATAATCAAAATAATATGTCAATCCTTTCAGAAAAAAAATCAGAATTGAAGAAAATTCATTGCATCAATCAAGTGATATTAACTCAGACTTAAGATTCAAAGAACCAGAATCGCCACTTATAAATATCAAACTCAAACGTGATGCATAAAGGAACTTTAATAATAGAATAACCGACACGCCGTGTCCTTTGGGATTCTTTGTTTACTTTTGGCGCGACTTTGGCGGGAATTCCCGAACGGATTTACTGCGTGATTCTATTAAAATCTTGCGCCGCCGACACGTAATCCGCGCCAAACAAAGGGAATCATTGATGAATGAGCAAATTCTCTTTGTCAGGGATAAAGCATCATTCCCGGAGCTGATGCATTTATGGAAGCCTCGTGGGCATCCGTGTCAGGGGCATCACGTGACAGAAGGTTTAAAGATTGCCTGGGAGAGAAAATGTGTTGGATCTGTTTCGCCAAGCATGCAGAAAGATAAGTTGGAATGAGATTTCTCTCCGATTTATAATTCTTTTCTTGCGAAATTGAGCAAAGTCTCAGTTCAATCTATTTTAAAATGTATCACCATGGACCTAATTAGAGTTCAATAAGAATATCGAGTAACACTTCACGCTGGTTCCAAGGATTAGTTCTTTTTTAAATTATCTTACTTTCAACAAAATAGCTCAAGTAAACCAATGGGTTGTGTGTTAGGTTTCGGAATGAAGGAATCTCAGTTTGAATCCCAAGTGAAAATAAAACGCTTAGCGATACCCAGCAAAAGATATGTTTCTACGTGAAAGATAATCATTAAAATTTTGGAGGTGAAACAAAACCTATAACCAAGTTGGACTCAGAGTTGAACCCAGAATGGAACTAAACCTCATAAACTGTTCCATTGTGTATTCATTCCAGTCTGCTGTGTACTACTGTGCCCAAAAAGGAAGACCAATTTTTAATTTTTTTTAAAAACTCATTTTTTATTCTTTCAAATTTATTTCATCGCCTTCAAACTAATCCCCTCCGGACACAATGCACTTTTGCAGACTTTTTTTCCAATCGAGAATTTATATTCCATAGAAATTTAAAAGGAAAATATAAACATATGTGATGCGAAAGTGTACATGATCTACCTACTACTACACCTCACCGCATCATTGAGCCTAGAGCTGAGTTGCCCCTTTACATTTTGGGAATGATGTGGGTGAGAAGATGTCTGATTGAGCTCTGTTTCACTCTACGGTCGTATGAGACTCTGATCTACGGCTTTAAGTGGATTCCGAACCACTACAAACAGCAATGGCACCGCAGAGATTCGATCCCGAAGACTTTGATACCAAGCGCTAGCTACTCGGCTATCAGGCCGCCACACGATCTACCTAAATAACCTCTACCTCGATTAACAGGATAGACTTCTTAGGAATCAGCAAGTCAAGTCCTTCGACACGTGAGCCCCTGGGCCATAAAGGCTTTTATCCCCAAATGCTAATAGCCTGTTAAAATCCCCATGTCAATGACACCTCAAACACACTGTATTAATAAATGTAAATATGCTTTGAAAAACGAGTGTTCAATATAAAATTAGAAATAAATTTTCACTTATTAATGTTAATTCATGTACGTTGCGTGCATTTGTTTGTGTACAAAAGATAAAAACATACAAATTTATTTGCTTATCTCCAGCTGAAAAACAACAGAGAAATAAAAAGCAGGAATGCAGACACAGTATAACTGATAAAAAATGTGGGACGCATAAAGTGAAGACAAAATGAATATTAATAAACAGTATGGGTTAAAAAAAAAAGGTATCAACGTGAAATCAGCTTTCACACAAATACTCATATATATATATATATATATATGTGTGTGTGTGGTGTGTGTTTGTGGGTGGTGTGTGTTTGTGGGTGGTGTGTGTTTGTGTGTGGTATGTGTGCGTGTAAAACAAAACCACACATTAATATAAAAATCTATATATGAAATTGAAGTACAACCATTTTGTACAACAAAAGCTATATCTGTATTTGTTGCATGTATATTGTTAAGTGTTTCGTAAAAGCACAATCTAATTGAATAACGAAACCATAATATTCGCAGTAATATAAACGAAGGAATAAATTCAGAAGTTACTCAAATGCAGACACCTCGAAAAATAAAAGAAATAAAAAAATTGTACAAAATACTAAATGCATTTAGGCTGCAGGACTTGGACTTTAGGACTTGCTAGGACTCTAGGACTAGGACTCTTGCTCTAGGACTCGTTACCGCCTTATTTTACCCAATGCGTTTTCGCAATCATTTCTCCTTACGTTGTACTTCTTTTTATTTTTCAGATTAATTCTATCTGTTTACTTGTATTCGTCTCGAACCTTTTTCTTCAACTCTGCTTATTAATTATTTTTATTTGTTTTTATCTGTTTATATATTAAATATAAATGAAAGATTTAAAAATGAATAAATAAAAACCGTCTTCGATTTGTTTAGATTACTTCAAAACTTTATGTGTCTCTTCTTTGAATTCTTTATATATATATATATACCTGGGCAAGTCACCTATTAATCTTTACCTGCTTTGTTTTACAACGTATTATCTCATAACTTCAAAGGACTCCAACTCAAGATAGAAGCTAGCAGATGCTTCGCAGCCAAGGAGCTTCGCACCAACACAGATCAAATATATAAAATAATAATTAATTATTATAACCAATAATAAATGATTACAACAATTCACTGGTCATGGGTTAAAATATTAAGTTACCTTTCGATTAAAAAAGTTTAATTAAATAAAATGAACTTAATCAGAAGAAAACAAATATTTTACAAATTAGAATGTTGCAAATTATGTCATTATTTCATAAACTCATACGAAATAATCCGATATAATTTAACATATTATTTCTCCCGTATATAAAAGGACAAAAAATTCAAATGATATCAATAATACAGTAAGAAAAAAATCGAATATCATCAAACGAAAGACAAACAATAACTATTTCAAAATATTTAACATGATAAATAACTGAGATTTGCCCTCAAATACATTTTTCGCTAGGGCCCTGATGGCCGAATGGCTAGAGCTCTGGCGTTCGGTACCACAGGTATTGGGTTCAAATCCCGACTTGCCCATGGGTGTTTGTAGGGGTTCGGAATCCACTTTAAGCCGTAGGTCCCGATCCGAATAGGATCGTAGATCGCTGCGGGGAAAATTTTACTCCGCGTCCGTGGCTTACCATCAAGTTACACGCGCAAAGTGAGTAACATCGGTGCAGCCGTTATGGCGAAAGATCACTGTATGTGTGCCAGCTGCATTAGAAGGAAAAAAAAAACATCCTTCGCAATTCCGAGCGATTTATAAGCAAAAATAACGCATTTCTATAGCAAATAGAACTTAAATTTAAAGCTCATAGAACTTAAGTTTTAAAATATAACTTAAATTTAAAGCTATAGCTCACATTTCAGATAACGGTAAGCCTCCCTTATCAGAAATGGGACATCCAAAAAATCCAACGGCGCCATATGCAGGTAAAATATGCTTTTCCCAAATCGGTTAAACTTCCAAAGGCTTTTCAACTCTTACCTGTCCAATATATGTCATATCACTTCTAACATTCATTCCTTAAGCCTGAGTGACAGGCCATCGAAACTTTTGCACATGAAAGTTCCACCCATCAAAATTTTCTGCAGGACATTATTTTTCCCAGTGCCTCAATAGAAGCTGACGTCGAAACTAAAGAATATCGAATTTCAATGTCATTTATTAGGATCCTTCCTTTCTGGCGATTCATTCTGTAACCTGTCCGATGGAGTTTTAGCAATCTGATGGTAATGGCAATAATTAGGGTTAGTGGAAGATTGTCTCTGAAATTGGAAGAATTAATGGCCGATTAATCGCGAGATTTTTTTGTTTTCTGTATTGACATAAAATCAATAAAACTGAAATGTGACCCTACGTTTAATTTCTTATACTGTTCACTTAATTTGAAAGTTAGAATATGTACTGAATAAATAGCTTTTTAATCCAGTAGAAATAATTGTCTGGGTTTGGTACCCAAAAGAAATTTGGGAACTTACAAGAACAACTTATAAAAACCTAAAATCTCCAAACCAAAAGAAATTATCACTAATATTATTATTAATACTGTTCAGTGACTAATAAATAATAATAAATTTAATTAAATGTTATTTGTAAGAGACTCACAAGCACGGAATGAAAATATATAGTGGGTGAAATGGAAGAATAATGAAAAAATATGTTTGAAAAGAGTTCATTAATGAAAATTGGAGAATTCTACTGTTACGTCCAAAATAAAAGATATTTGATATTTTCTCATGTATATAAATGAATTGAATGAAGAGTGATGATTCGCCTTGAAAAAAAAATCAACTATTGATCAAATTCAAATAGAGCGAGAAAAGAAAAAAATACTTTATTTCACGTATATATCATAATACAAAGTTGTGCATTAATATTCGCAACAATAAACCTTACAAAAACTAATTAGAAGAAAAATAGCTTTTAGAAGAAAACGCATAGAACTGTATTACGTTTTTATAAAGAAAAGCGAACAAGAGTTTTCCTACATATATGAGACACATGAGATTAAATATGGACACAAAATATGGCCGTGTTTTATCGGAAACAATATGAAAGAGCATTTCAATTTTTAAAAAAATAATAATTCTCAGCACACTTTTGCCCTCTTAAGTTAGGTGGTTATAATAATATAATATACCAATAATATATTATTATAATGAACTAATAATATATTATTGGTATATTATATAAAATAATAATTAATAGCAATTAATAATTTAGTGGTCTTTGGCTATAATATGCAAGTACATTTCGCTTAGAAGAGTCTAATAAAACAAAAGGAACTCAATCAGAAAAAAGAAATTTACAAACTAGCATTTTACAAAATATGTTATTATTTCATAATGTCCTATAAAATAAACCATAACAAGTTAGCATATTATTTCTCCCCTTTATAAAAGGACAAAAAATTCCAATGATTTTAATAATACAGTAAGAAATAAAATCGAATATCAACACACATAAAACAAACAATAACTATTTCAAAACATTTAACATGATAAATAACTGAGCTCTGACCTCAAATACATCCTTCAAAAACTCTGAGCGATCTATAGGTAAAAGTAATGCATTTCTATAGCAAATATAACTTAAATTGAAAGAAGTGCTTTCAGTCTATAGCTCACATTTCAGATAACGGTAAACCTCCCTTATCAGAATGGGACGTCCAATAAATCCAACGGCGCCATATGCAGGTAAAATATGCTTTTCCCGAATAGGTTAAACGTCCAAAGGCTTTTCAACTCTTACCTGTCGAATATATGTTATATCGCTTTCTCCCATTCATTCCTTAAGCCTGAGTGACAGGCCATCGAAACTTTTGCACATGAAAGTTTTCCACCCATCAAAATTTTCTGCGGACACGAAACATTACTTTTCCCTGTGGCTCAATAGAAGCTGACGTCGAAACTAAAGAATATCGAATTTCAATGTCATTTATTATGATCCTTCGTTGTCCTTACGATAGTTTGATTTTAGTGGGAAGGGGGTTGGGAGAAACTTCTGGAGAAATGCGGTGGTCTGTCGATTCATTTGTAACCTGTCCGATGGAGTTTTAGCAAAGTCATGGTAATGGGAATAATTAGGATCAGTAGGATATTGTCTCTGAAATTGGAGGAATTAATGGTTGATTAATCGCACGATCTTTGTTTTCTGTATTGCCATAGAATCAATGAAACTGAAATATCACCCTACGTTTAATTTCTTATACAGTTTTCTTAATTTTAAAGTTAGAATATGTACTGAATAAATATTTTTTCAATCTAGTAGAAACCATTACTAGTTAACGGGTATCATTAATTTACATATCCATGTCTCAATTTTCCCAACTAATTTACATATCAATAATAATGATAATTCAACTGCTCATTATTATTTATTATAAAAGAGTGTGGGAACCAAAGAAACAATTTAAAATTTATAGTTTGAAAAATGTTTTTTTTTTTTTTTTTTTTTTTTATGTTCATTGATTATAAAATTATGTTACCTTTTATTCGTATGAGTTCAACAAAATAAAATTAACTTAAACGGAAGTAAAGAAGCATGTAATAAACTAATTTTACGATTTATTTTATTATTCCAATGTGTCAGGTAATATTATCTATCATAAGTTATTATAATAGATCTTCACTTTACGAAAGAACTAGTAAAAAATTCGAATCAAAATAATGATGCAGGAAAAAAAAATCGAATATCATCAAACGAAAAACTAACAATAACTATTTCGAAACATTTAACACGATAAATAACTGAGCTTTGACCTAAAATACATCCTTCCAAACCCTGAATAATCTATAGGGGTAAAATAATGCATATCTATAGCAAATATAAGTTAAATTTAAAGAGATGCTTTCAGTCTACTGCTTACATTTCAGATAACGGTAAACCTCCCTTATCAGAATGGGACATCCAATAAATCCAATATGCAGGTAAAATATGCTTTTCCCGAATAGGTTAAACGTCCAAAGGCGTTTCAACTCTCACCTGTCGAATATATGTTATATCGCTTCCTCTATTCATTGCTTAAGCCTGAGTGACATGCCATAGAAACTTTTGCACATGAAAGTTTTCCACCCATCAAAATTTTCTGCGGACGTGAAACATTTTTTTCCCTATGGCTCAATAGAAGCTGACGTCGAAACTAAAGAATATCGAACTTCAATGCCATTTATTATGATCCTTCTTTGTGCTTGCCTATCATTTGATTTTGGGGGAAGAAACTTCTGGAGAAATCTGGTGGTCTGTCGATTCAGTCTGTAGCATGTCCGATGCAGTTTTAGCAATCTTATGGTAATGACAATAATTAGGATCTGCACGAGATTGTCTCTGAAATTGGAAGAATTAATGGTCGATTAATCGCGTGATCTTTATTTTCTGTATTGACATTAAACGTATGGTCAGATTTCAGTTTTATTGACTTAAATTTATTATACTGTTTACTTAATTAAAGCTAGAATTTGTTTTGAATAAATATCTTTTCAATCTGGTAGAAATTTTATTACTTAATGTGTATTATTAATTTACATATACATATCTCAATTCCCCCAATTTTTTCCTTACTCATTTTTTATTAACATTAAGCACACATTATTTTTTTTTTTTTGAGCATCCTATTAGGTTCACCAACTGCGCCATCGAAGGTGACATTTTTTATTAAGATATTGATATCTAAATAACTTTTTAACTAATTAAAAACTTCTTTAGAAGTTTTCACTGTTTCCAAAGATGTACAGTAAATTTTTTTTATTAAAATCCTCTTTATTAATACATCTTAATTAAGTTATTTGTGTGTCCTCACTGTCTCTTAAAGTTGATGGATCCATTTGTACTGACGATTTTCTTGTTTTTTATCTTTTCAATACGTAGTATTTTAATATAATTACTCAATTTCTTTATTCATCAGCTAACAGTATTTTTATTCAACAGTATGGCTTCCCCGTCTTTGTCATATTTACCAGGACAATTGCTGAAATCGACGATTTTATTAATTTCTGTTCTATTGTATTATTTTCTCTAGATTTTTATGAGTGAGATATTTGATAAGCAACTTTAAGATTACAGTTTCGGTATGAGCAGAATGAGCTCTAAAAAGGGAGTTTAATGTTGCTTAGTCTTTAAAAAAAAATTTGAATCTGAGAGAAATTCAAATCTGAATTAATATGAGAACTATGCTTAACCTTCAAATGTGCCTCAATATGACATTTTTCATTCATGGGTTGGCTACACATTCTTGATATGAAGACAAAAAATATATGTTAATCTTTTGAAATCAAATTTTATATGTTCCACAGAATACTGAAGAATCGGAGAAGGTATGAGAATAAATTTCCATACTTTCATGACTTTTTTAGAAGATTGAGTGAATACGAACTTTTCATATACAGATTTTTAACAATCATTTAACGGCTAGATCCAAAAGAACATACGCCGCTTAGATTAGACAGTTAGTTAAATCACAGTAGAGAGTTTATTTTAAACAGTCTGCTTTCCTGTGTTGCATGGATCACAAATTAGGAAACACAGCTCTAAAGAATTAAAAGTTTTAAAGCAAGAAGCAAAATAGGAAAAAAGTAAATTTAGAGAAAAAATCAACTTTTTTGTTATTTTAAGGGGAAAAAAAGGTTTCTTCGACAAATAGAAACGAATTTTTTTTTTCGCCTTCCTTACATTGCATTATAAATTGCGAAGCTGACTGATACTTTATGCTTTGCTAGATATTGCTTTGCTAGATTTGTCATCACATATTTTAGTAAATAACTCTAGACATAAATTGAGTTGTACTAAGCCTTTAGCGGAAAAAAAAGTTTAAAAAAAAAAACTATTTATCATTTTTTTTAATATAATCTACTTTTATTCCAAAGCAGATTTTCTAAAATTTCCTAAGATGTTATGAGAAATTTACCATTCTCGACCACACTGGATTATTATATATAAACATATTTTGAAAATTGAGTGATAAATATAGAATGAATTTCCATTTATTAATTTTAGTTTATGTATCACAAACATCAATCCATGTTTAAAACCTAAAAAATAAATAATCTTTTATATAAAGTAACTACGTAAGAAATCAAATGAGAGGCATGAAATTCTAACTATTACAGTATAATAAGAAGGATAAATGAATTGTAAACATTTGAAAATCAATAAACACATATAGTATGGATATTTTTTGGAGGATACAGTCTTGTATATGTGCTGGTTTTTTAATGCGCAAACATTTATGCTCTTAATCGCTGACAATTTAATTACGAAGCAGAGTTATTTGGCACTTTGTTTGACTAATTTTCTTTTATGCACTCATGATACTTTTGAATAACAAACAACCAAACTCTAAATGGTACGCATTACAAATGGAAAAAAAATTATGAGGAATTGTATGTTATAGCAAAATACACTAGCAAAATAATACATGGGATTCAAAAAAATCTTACAAGCGTCTCATATAAGAAATATAAATCTGAAGTAAATAACGTCCATCCTGATTTACCGGATAGATTTTCAAGCAAACATCGGAAAACTAAAAGTTCATGACTGCAACCACAACCAAACTGAATTTATATGTGTAAATATATTTTGAAAATGAGTGGTAAATACAAAGTCAAAAACAGTTTTACATTTATTATTGCTCAAGGCATCACTTTTTTTAATAAATAATCCTAGACCTAAAATGAAGTGAATGCAGATTCCTTTTGAGTGTTTGTGTTGTACTTAGGAATTGATGTAAAAAAAGGGGGGAAACCCACCTTATCAATTTCCAATATAACTTACCTTTGTTACTAAAGTAAATTTTCTGGAACTTGCTGGAATGTTATGAGGTAATTAACATACGCAATCCTACTGGATACATATCCCACTCTAATACATATTAACATATTTCGGAAAATGAGTAAAAAAAATGATTTTGAGTTTATTAATGTCAATTCATCCGTACAAACATCAATCAACGTTTAAAATCAAAAAAATAAACGTTCAAAACCAAAAAAATAAACTATCTTTTTTTAAAGTAATTACATAAGAAATGAAGAGAGAGTATAATGTTAATTGGGGCATGATGGTAGAGTGACTAGCGCTCTGGTGCTAGTTCTCAATGCCACAGATTTCGGCTTCGAGTCCCGGCGATGCCATGGATGTTTGTAGTGGTTCGGAATCTACTTTAAACTGATCTAATATGACAACCCTATCCAGTAAAAAGAAAAAAAAAATCTCTCATCTCGTAATCTGCCAGTAGACAGACGGTCTTGGCTCACAAGGGAGCTGTTACACCGATGATGATAATGTTAATTAAGTAATAATGAATTGTGAAAGCGTGAAAATGAATAAACATACATAGCACGGATATACTTCAGAAGAAGCAGTCAGATATATAGAAACAGTTTTTAAATGGGCATACACTTATAGTCTTAATCCTTGATATTTTAATTATGGAAGTAATTGGTTAATTTGACACTTCGCTTGACTCATTTTCTCATAATACTTTTGAATAACAAAGAGAAGAACTCTAAATGGAAAAAAAAATTTTAATCGAAAACATAATGAGAATTTACAAAAAAGGCAAAGAAGTTATTTTTACAGAAAATTACTCTCATAAATGGATACTGGGATTCAAAAGACTGTTATGAACATCTAATACAAGAAACATAAATCTGAAATAAACAATATCCATCCCTGTTTTGCAGGATAGATTTCCTGGAAATCCAAACAAGACAGAACAGATTCGGATTAAGAAATCAGTCGAACTGAAATAATATGTGTAAACATATATTACAAGATAAGTGGTAAATTTAAAATAAGAAATAATTTTTACATTTATTATTATTCATTTCGGTTCGTGCCTATATACGTAAGAGTTTAAAACATAATAAAATATGAACATCAGCAGGAAATCACCAGAGTAACAGAAAACTGAGAATGGACAAATTATAGCATTCATAAAAAGAAACGACTCATAGAAAACGTAGATGTATAAATATATACAGCAGGGATTCAATGTAAGCAAAAGACATTAACGAAATACTGTAGTTAATACAAATACCAGTTTGTTGGCAGGGCATGATCATGGCCTTTGATTTTTCTAGACCGGACCAACAGTTTAAAGTGGATTCCGAACCACTACAAACATCCAAGGTAATGCCGGGATTCGAACCGAAATCTGGGGTACCTGACACCAGAGCGCTAGCCGCTTGCCCAGTCAGGCCCTTGATGCAACGACGCTTGTTGCTTTCAAATTAATCTTACAACAGTTTTCAGATTGTTGCAAGATTGTCGGAAGCAACAAGCACTAGTTGTTGACAATAGATTTGTTGCTTTAATCTATGCAACAATTTGAAGATAGAAAAGATATATATTTAAATTATTTGAAGTTGTAGAATATATTTATTTTTATTATTAGTATACTTCTGGATAGACAATTCGTGCTAAAATCATTTTTAACTAATTAACTTTTTAATAACTACATAACCCATGCTGAATATACCGGTTCTCGTTAGATCACCGAAGTCAAGCATCATTGGGCGCGGTCAGTACTTGGGTGGGTGGCCACCTGGGAACACTGCGTGCCGTTGGCAAATTTGGGACCTGAATGGCCGAGTGTCAAGCGCTCTGGCGCTCGGTGCCACAGGTTTCGGGTTCGAATCCCGGCGGTGCCATGGATGTTTGTAGTGGTTCGGAATCCACTTTAAGCCGTAGGTCCCGGTCTTCTATGACTGTAAGAGCGTCACGGAGCAAAAGTCAGGCTTCTACCTACGGGTGCTCCATCACAACAGAAGCTGCTTCCTTCCCCTTCAATCATGAGTCCATATGGGCTTGTGGGCTTGGCCAGCCAAGTGGGATAAGAAACAACAACATAACTGATTAGTTGATTAACTAAATTTTCTGATGAATTTTGTTGGAATCTATGTATGATGTTAGTTTAATTTTTCATTATTTTTGACTCAGAGGTAATAGTATCCAAACTTTGTCACTATTGCATGATGTATAAAAACAAAAATATTAAAAAATAGTTACATTTTTTTTCATAAACGGAATATCGCATCAAAGTGGGATTTGCTTCGAGCAAAGAGGTTTTAGAGATGGTGTTACATGTGACGTGTATCAATCCTTTTTAAATCTATATAATTATAATTTTTTTTTTTTTTTTTTTTTGCCTATTGTTATTCTTAATTTAAGGGGGGAATTGGGTTTTAAATTGAAAAAAAAAATTGAAAGAAATATTGATTGAAATGCTGAAAGAAAAATAAATTTTTAGCTGTACTTGAGTTTTGAAAATGCTTGTTTTCATTTATTTACTTTTTGTTTGTTTTGGAAGCTTCGACTTTGTTTATTTTTTTATTATATTAGAAAACAAAAAGGTGATAATATTGAAATTTTAAGATAAAATAATTTTATATTTTAACATAGTTCTGATAGTGCTCAAATGAAACTTTAATTTATTATCCGAATAACGAGAAAAATCTTATGCACACATATTTTCAAACGAGATTTTTATGTATGCACACACAAGACGTAAAAGTAATAAATTGCTATATTTCTTCATATTTTAGGTATAGCACTCATTTATCAAGATGTAAGTTTGTTAATAAATCGCTGAGTTGCTTTTTATTAAACAAATTTCGTAATGCATGATTCTGACAACACTTTTGCTGTTGTGTTTTATGTTATAATATTTAATGCATAAACTCTAACAAAGAGTTAGTTAATTCACCTTTCCATATCTTTCTTAAGCGTAGGTTGAGTGCTAATGAAGCCACATAATATAATCCGTATCATTGGCCTTTAATTTAATCAATATTTGAAGTGTCTCTGGCACAAGATCAGGGTAGAATGTAATAAACGTTCCTAATGGACGTATCAATGCGGTCATCGGCTCTATTTTGAGTTTCCCCCTTGTATGGGATGTGTATGCGTTTTGTCCAATAATAACTGAATAATGTTAATAACTGAATTACTTCATACGAATAAAGATTTTGTAATTAATTCAAATTTTAATCCTGATAGGAGTTAATACAATACTTCAATGGTTCTCAAACTGCCAAGAATATTTCTGTCAATTAAAAATTAAAAAATCTTAAGTAAATAACGAAAAATAATGTTAATATATTTTAATGAAATAAAAATTAATTATTATGAACTTCATAATTCTTATGATTAAAATGTTAATATTGATATTAATAAATATTAATTCCTGATATAATTTCACTGAATTTTATATTTGACCACCATTATTTACTTTTGCTTAGGCAACAATTATTAGATGTTATAGTAACTACATGAAAAACAAGTATTTTTTATTATGTTTAATTAAATTAAATTCAAATATTAATATTGCAAAAACATTAAAATATATTCAGAAATCCTATATTCATTTTGATTCATGTAATTCAACGAAAAACGATATTATAAAATGGATAATCAGTATTTTAAAAAAAATATTTTATGCGGATTGACAAGAAAGTAAAAATCCTTCATAGGATGTATTGAATATTGACATTTGATATTTAGAACACATAAGAAAGAATATCCACACAATCTCCTATTCCACTAGTGATGGCTTTTAAACTTTTAAATACAATCGATGCTCTAATTTTATGAGGATATCCAATATCTCAAATATTTATTGATTTATTGGTATTTCGACAATTTGTCACGCATAGAAATTCCAAAAATCGTTTTTTTTAAATTAGTGATTTAATGAGGAAGATTCCATAATAGCAATCTGCTCAATTTATAATTTAAGGTCTTGATTTCATTACATATATTTTTTTTTTAATAAAACACCTGTTTAAAACTATTAATTATGTCAGTCATTATCAGATTTTTTGATTTCGTTACACATTCCTCCACTCATACTGATTGCAAAATTTATTTTGAATGAGTAATACTTTTTGAATTTTTGATATTTTTAATATTATGTGTTTGATGTTACACTTTTCATTGATTATTTAACTTCAATACACACGTGACTGAAGACAGTCTTTCTACAATTTCTGCAAATAGAAACCTACGTGTCAAAGTGATTTATATGAACGCTTCTGTCATTCGTGGATTATAAAATGCATTTATAAGTATAGAACCAGCTTTTAAGGAGAACATTAAAAAGACTTATAGATGCGACTGCTCCAGATGATTGTTCTTTATAGCTAAAAATGTGGAGGCTTAGAATCGATACACCAACCCCACCTTTCCGAATTTGTCTTCAAGAAGCCCATACTGGAAACTACTACCAGTTGTACACACAAGATTTCACGAAGAAGGAGGGTTGTATACAAAGCTCCAAATACTGTATGTACACGTCAAGCACACGACCAAAATGAAAAGTTTATTTTAAAACAGCAATTATGTCAACTCGAATTCAATAAATGGAGGTGTGTGCTCTTTACTTATTACAAATCTTGTTTGAAAAGTGATAAAGATTGCTGATCTGGCTCGTGCCGGACCCCGCTAAACCCTATTCTTAAAAGAGACAAATCCATCAGAGAGGGACAGCGACAGCTCAATTAAATATACACGTTTTTAAGATAGAAAATGGAAATTTTCTAATGAAACTAAGAGAGATGATTCAAAAATTCAAACAGAACTGCAATCTATGTTAAGGATAAATTTGATAGATCTCTAGACAACAACGTCCAAATTTCTTTGGCCAAAATGCCTAGTATATGCCACAAAATAATAGTCTAACGGAGTGATACTTTAGTTGTTGAATTTAATGAGTAGCATATAAATGTGTCTTTATACGAAAAATTCTTCAGGCTACTGATTAGCTTCACATGTTTAATGACATAAAGAAGAAACTAACTTTAATCTATATAACTTAAAATATTATTATTCATTAAAAAATTCCTGAAACTTTGTATTAGTAGAAATTTGCACAGATATTCCCAAAATGAGAACCAATACCTTGAATTTAAAAATTCGTATCTTTATGTTTCATGCCTAAACACAAAAGAGGAAAGATCTTCAGAAGTCAAATCTCGCCATCCATATTTCTGCATAATGTCACAATGAGAAGCGGAAACAACAGTCGTTTCTTCCATTGCTAAAAAAAAATCTCGCATTTCTTTATGGCGAAATAATAAAATCGAAATTATGCAAATCGGGCGGGAAAAGTTTTCGAAGAATCCAAAGTGGCGATGACATTCTGTACAGGTCGGGATAGTTTGAGAGGTGTAAGGGATGAGGTCCGATATAAGATGCAGACAAAAACGTTTAAGTCACCCACACCTGCATCGTTTGTCTTGTCGGGAATTTTAAGCAGTAAAATGCGTTTGAAGGTATTTATTTTTTCTCGAATATTTTCTCATATGTGGATATTAAAGCAGAAACACATTTTTTGGCGCCAACTACAAAAACAAACTAATACTTCTTTTAGAAAAAAATATCTTGCGACAGGATATTATCGCATACATAAAATTATGTTAAATTGAATGCTGTCGTAAAATACTTTATGAAATACTTATAAGGTACAGTTAAGCTAAATACGTTTGGCAAACTGTAAAATAATAATTATATAGTTATGTACTCTTCATAGTAAATTAAATGATTAGATTTAAATACAATAATAATTAAATGCAGTAAAAAAAAACTATTTAATTATATTTAACCATGGGAGTACTGAGTTCCGGTATACCTCTCACACTTCTTGCTTGTGAAAGTGTACTGCTTGGCACTAGTTCTATTGGTTCACTTTGCAAAAAAAGGAAGACACCTCCATCGTTTGTCTTGTCAGAAAGTTTAAGCAGTATGATGATGATGATTTGTAGGTTGACTGAGCTCCTTGATATGGGTAACCGCTAACTCCTTCTTTGCATATGAGAGGGAAGTTATTTTAGCTTTAAGCCCATTGCATTAAAAATAAAACAATTAAAATAGAGATAATAATATATGGAGAGGAGAAGTTTTTTTTCTTCTTTTCAATGAAGTATTTAATAATTATTAATTATAATTTAATAATTAAAATAATAAAGTAAAAAGAAGATTTTGAAGAATTACAAAATGGACGTAGTTTGAAAGAGAACTTAAAAATAAAAATACTTTCAATAGGTTAATCTAATTCAAAAAGGAGTACAAGTTAAAAAACAACAAAAACGTTTAAGAGCAGTTTATTAAGAGAGGATGAACTGGTAATGACGGGGAAAATATGCGAATCGTACAAGGTCAGTTGCAAGTGAACGATAGAAGAGCAGAGCCTGGGGGAGGGGAAACGAAAACGTTTCGACTACCAAGTCCTGTAAACAATATAGTTACTACGTGGCATTGTTAGATGGTTTGGAGCATATACAGTTGGCAAAGATTTGTAGCTTGTCAACTTTATTATTGGTAGAATTAATTTGATTGATTAAATTTGGAAGATTTTTGATATCAGTGAAAAGGGAAATAAATTCGTTCATTAATATAACAGAATTTTGGAATAAGTTGAGATCTTCAATGCCAGGTAGTGAGCTTGGTTGGTTTTGATTTACAAAAGTTGAAGGAGGTACAGCTGCAGTTGTGTTTACGTTGCTTTTAAGCATGGAAGCAAAACTGATGTTTGAGGTAACTTGTCTAGGTGAAATAACTTTGGGATAGGCAGCCTGTCTGTTAGAGTTAGTGTTTATCTTTGGAAATTTGGGGCAGCCCCTCCAACCTGGTAAGTGTCCTGTAGCGTTGCAATTAATGCATTTTGGCACCTCAAGCTTCCCTTCAATTGGACACTCCTTATGGGAGTGTTCTTCACCACATTTAAGACACCTAGGTTTAAATCCACAGTTATTAGCATTGTGATGGAAATTATTACATTTAAAACATTGGAGGGTCATTGGTCGTAAGTTAAATTTCTCAACTTTTACAGTAAAGTATAGCAATCGTTCTAATTTAAGAATGTTCATGCTTTTTTGTTCCCTAGCAAGGGTAATCTGCCAGATTGGTAGAGGCTGCTTGGTTTTAGATCTTTTTAACTGGGTTACCTTGTCAACAAAGTAGTCTAGATTAACTAACTCATCTTTGATTTCATTATCAAGAGTTTTAATGTAAAGGCCTTTGATAACGACCTTTAAAGGACGTTGATCTTTAGACGTTATCACAAAATATTCGACGGAGTTTTCTGTTAGATATCTGGTTATAGTCCTGTGCTGATTTTCGTAGTTAAGCAGTAAAATGCGTTTGAAGCATTTATTTTTGCTTAAATATTTTCTCTTGTGTAAGATATTAAAGCAGAAATACATTTTTTTGGCGTGATTTATCAAGACAAACCATTGTATTTATATATAGCCTCAGGTCGTTATCGTATACATAAAATAGTATTAAATTGAATACTGAAGTAAAGTACTTCATTAAGTAATTATAAGATACGTTAAACTAAATATGCTTGACAAACAAGTAAATTACATAATTATAATTGCTATAATTTATATCAAATTAAATGATTTCATTTAATTAAGTTAATAATTAAATAAAGTAAAAAAATTATTTAAAAATAGTTAGTAAAGATATTTTGTAAAATTTAGCATAACTTATCCAAACCTTACTGAAATTCACATTAATTTGTTGAATAAAGAAAATAAATCACTGCTTTATTAAAATAAAAAAATTATAATGAAAAGAAAATGTGATTAATATTTTGAAATAATAGCAATACTCAATCACGACAAATAATGTTTAAGAATTTTGAAATGAGCTAAACTATTGAAAGTCACTCTTATTCAAATAATGGCCTGCACATAAATATTTTTTTAAAGAGCAAAGTGAAATAAATATTTGAAATCAAAATAGAACTTAAACATAGAAAAAATGCTTGATGAAATTTGAGTAGTAGTTTTAAATATTTTTAAAGGATTTGAAATGAGCTTTTGTAAAGAGAAAATTTTTTTTTTCATATAATGTTGTGAAATGAAATACCAATTCTATATAAAGTAACATTTGAGTACTTTAAATGTTTTAGAAAAGTTCATGAGTTTGAAAGGATTAAGTTAATATTGTCATTCATTTTTTTCGCATCTTTATTTACAAAGTCAATTTTACCTTTAATTCAATATTTTATTCATATTGGTAAAATGTAAAATAAATTCACAAATTTTAATAAATTGTAGGGTTTCAAATATACAAGAATAGGCATAAAATATGCAAGAATAAAATGCATAATTTGATATGCAGTAAACAAAATGTCTAAGGAATAAGAAAGTGGAATAGGAATGTATTAAAAAGAATAAATTTGTTTCATGTTATTATTACCAAATGCATTCTAAAATTGTATTATTTTAAGGAATGTCAAAATTTTTAAAACGTAAAACATGTTGAGTTTTTGTGCACTTCTCACACTTATTGCTTATTAAAGTGCATTGCTGCGCATTGGCTGTATTCGTTCACTTTACAAATAAAGCAATTTAAACTTGTAAATTGTCACACGAGAAATTATTACACAAAAGAAATATAAAATTTTAAATTTATTTAAAAAGTTCTAATACAACAGCAGAAGTTGTTGCAGTTTTTGAAAACGGCTGATTGGTTAAACCGAATATAATGAGCAAAGTTTAAAATTTCACACTTCATGAGAAGGTTTACAACGACCGTTGGTATAAATAGCCTGGCTGAAATGTCCTAACATTTTGAAAGAAATATTTTAAAAGCGTTGGTGGCATAATTTTGCACAATTTTGGTGTTGCATACAAATGATCTTCAGGTTTCATAAACGTTGAAGTAATTGTCCTATTCTTATAGCTCGTGGCTTGTTTCATTTTCATTTGTTGCAAAGCACTGCACGAAATAGACCTGCGATTCTTATACACAGCAGATTGGGATTAATACACGTTGGGACTGGGCTTATGAGGTTTAGTTTCATTCTGCATTCAATTTTGAATCCAACTTGGTTATAGGTTTTGTTTTACCGCGAAGTTTTAATGATTATATTTGGCGTAGAATCAGATTCCTTTTGTTGGATATAGCTTAGTGGTTTAGTTCCAATTGGGATTGAAACTGATATTCCTTCGATCAGAATATTTCCTCATTCAAACCTATTGGTTTATGTCAGCCCTTTAGTTGAAAATAAAATAATTAAAAAAGAACTAATACTTGGAACCACCGTGAAATATTACTCGATATCCTAATTAAAATCTAATTAAAGTCCAATTAGCCTCATCAGGGTACATTTTAAAATAGCTTGGACTAAGACTTTGTTCAATTTGGCAAGAAAAGAATTATGAATCGGAGAGGAATATCATTCCAACTTATCTCTCTGCATGCTTGGTAAAACAGATCCACCATATTCTCTCTCCCAGGCAATCTTTAAACCTTCTGCCACGCGATGTCCCTGACACGGATGCCCACGAGGCTTCCATAAATGCATCAGCTTCGGGAATGATGCATTATCCCTGACAAAGAGAATTTGCTAATTCATCAATGATTCCCTTTGTTTGGCGCGGATTACGTGTCGGCGGTGCAAGATTTTAATAGAATCACGCAGTAAATCCGTTCGGGAATTCCCACCAAAGTCGCGCCAAAAGTAAACAAAGAATCCCAAAGGACACGGCGTGTCTGTTATTCTATTATTGAAGTTCCTTTATGCATCACGCTTGAGTTTGATATTTATAAGTTTCGATTCCGTTTTTTTGAATCAAAGTCTGAGTTCATATCACTTTGTTGCTGGAGTTAATGTTTTTCATTTCTGCTTTTTGTTTTTCCTGAAGGGATTGACTCATTATTTTGTTTATTTGAGAAATTAGTTCACTTTGCCTTTTATGCCGCTGAAATTGAAATCTATCTGCCATTAGACACAAAAATTTGTCTTTTCATAAGCATGTGTAGGGCTTTATCGTCTTTCGAGTGCCTTTTTGTAAGCATACATGATGATGATACCTGATGGTATCCAAGTCCAAAATATAACTATCAACTTATTCCGGTAATATGGAGTCGACTGAATAGCCTTCCGTTTAGAATCGATGGTGAAAAACAACTTGACTCTATAATTTGTTTTACAAATCAAAAAGTGTCAGGTCCTCAGGATTGTTTATAATAAAATGGTCTCTAAGTTAATGATTTTGTGACAGGCTACAACCCATAGTTATGTACATGGATTATTGGCCGTTGCAGAAATTACTGTCAATTAGCAGCGTGGTAAAGATGGAAGATGGTGCAGAAATTGATGGAGCAATTCACTATTGCTTGAAAAAAATTTATAAGGTAATACACGTACATGTATATATATATTATTACAAAAAAATATAATTATTTTAAATTATATTTATAATAAGACATTGATCTAAAAAGTAAGAAATTTTGTATAGTACACCTACAGTGTTATTGTTTTTTTTGATTCAGGAGACAAACAACGATTTACAGTTAATATATTATTTTATAGCATTCATGTGGAGGAAGTCGTAAAAAGGAAACTTGTGAATTATTTTACAAAGTTAACTATATAAGCATTTAAAGGGTCAAATAAAGAAGCAGGAAATATTAAAAACCAGTTCCAGTGTCCAATGTTTATCTGGAGTATGTTTATCTGTTTATTTGCAAAGGAGTGTTGAAATTTAGAGAAGGAACACTCATTTTCCTAGTTCTCTATTTTGGAAAAGTATATTTTAGAAATTGGAAGTGAAAGAATTCCAAGTCAGACTGAACAAACGAGGTGAACTTGAATGCTATATATATATATATATATATATATATATATATATATATATATATATATATATATATATATATATATATAATATATATACAATATATATATATATATATATATATATATATATATATGTATATATATATATATATGTATATATATATATATATATATATACAATATATATATATATATGCATATATATATATACAATATATATATATATACAATATATATATATATATACAATATATATATATATACATACAATATATATATATATACAATATATATATATATATACAATATATATATATATATACAATATATATATATATACAATATATATATATATGCAATATATATATATATGCAATATATATATATGCAATATATATATATATGCAATATATATATATATGCAATATATATATATATATATATATATATTCTAAAGAAAGTGCTCCAGTTACCAGGACAGAGCTTTCTCGAAATCGTTACGATTCCAGTAACAACAATTCATAACGAACTCAGTCACACTGGATTAATATAGGTAAATATGTTTTGAAAGAAGAGTGGTATATATGAATGTAGAAATAACTTTCCACTCTTAATTGTTAGTTTTGTAATTGGATATCTACACGGGAGTTCCAAGCTTGAATATATATATATATCACGAAAGCACTTCCAGTGAATTAGAAGAAAAAGGACAACGTTCTGTAAACTCTTACTGGATAAAATGATCTTGAAAAGTTGACACTTTATCTGTTTACTGAATAAAAGAATATCACAGGAATGAAAAAAAAAAAGGAAACTTTCTGAAAACTTATATTTATTGTATTTATTGGGTAGCTAATAATTTTTTTTAAAAGTTTTGAAAACACTTTAGTTATTGTGCTCTATGTTATAAAATTTGATACTGTAATCTTGGAAATTACCAAATATTATTATACATTAAAAAATTCCTAAAATATTGTATTAGTAGAAATTTGAACAGATATTCACAAAATACGATCCATTAACCTGAATTTAAAAATTCGTATCTTTATGTTTTATGCCTAAGATGCCTACACACAAAAGAGGAGAGATCTTTAGAAGTCAAATCTCGCCACCCATTTTTTTTTGCATAATGCCACAATGAGAAGCGGAAATAACAGTCGTTTCTTCCACTGCCAAAAAAGAAAAAAAATGTCGCATTTCTTTATGACAAAATACACTCATGTCCATAAATTAAGGATAATGAAGTTCAGGCAAAGAAAGAGACAGAAGCAAAACAAATTTGATTTATTTGTAAAGTCTATTTATTAAAAAAAAGGTAAAGAGCAAAAAATATGCTATATGTTTGACATAATTAATAAAAATTGCAATTTTTATTCCCTGGAGCAAATTTCAAAAAAGAACCTACTTACAAAAAACAGTATAACATGGTTAGTATGATGGTAAATATGGAGTATGTCTCCCGGACGATGCAATACAGGCCTTACAACGCCTAGGCATGCTGAGTATCAAATTATCCATCTGATCTTGGGGAATATTACACCACTCATCAAGCAATGCCCTCCAAAGTTCCGGTTGACAGATGGGAGTTGACGGGCTGCAATTCGTCGGCCAAGCATATCCCACACATGCTCTATTGGATTCAAGTCCGGTGAGTATGCTGGCCAATCCATACGGGTGATATCCTCCAATTGAAGGCATTCGCCTACAATGTTTGCACGGTGAGGACGGGCGTTGTCCTCCATAAACAGAAATTCAGCACCCATGGCGCCCCGAAACAAACGTACATGTTGTTCCAGAATGACATCCCGATAGATGTCGCCTGTCATCGTTACACTCTGAACATGCAGGTCAGTTCTGGAACCAAGAATAATTCCTCCCCAAACGAGCCAGACTGCACCACTGTAACGGTGTCGTTCAATGGTGTTCTCTTGGTGGTAACGGGTAACTGGCGCTCTCCATTATGAAAGTCCGGCGAGAATCAGACTGCAAACTAAACCTGGACTCGTCGGAAAACATCACACCAGACCATTGCTGCGGTGTCCACAATGCATGCTCTCTACTCCAGGTTAATCGCAGGCGACAGTGAGTTGCGGTAAGTGGAACACATCTGACAGGCCTACGAGCATATAGACCAATGTGCCCTAAGCGTCTGTACACGGTCTGCCTTGAAACTGTCGTACCGGTAGCTGAAGAGAGCTGACGAGACAGGTCTGATGCTGTGCTCCGTCTGTTTCTTTTGGCAGCAACTGCTAAATACCTGTTCTTATTCGGCGTTGTAACTCGGGGCAGACCTGTGCCGTAGCATCTACTCACATTACCATCATCTTGGAATCGTTGCAAAACCTGGAGATGACACTCTGGACGATTACAAGTTCCTCGGATACTTCCAGCTGGGTACGTTCACATTCCAGTCGTCCGATAATTCTACCACGTAAAAAATCATCCAAATGCTTCCTTTGTGCCATAATTATGCGGCTATTGCACTGAAAGGATTTTAAAGCGCTTGTGAACAATTTTACTTCTTTGCCACCATTCCTTATATACCCCTCTCTTACACTCTCGTCTTTGTGACGTACTATCCGCGCCATCTGGTGGTTTCCTGTAATTTGCATATTCTTCTTCAAGATGTGTATGCTAATTCTACAGGTGAAATTGTTATTTTAGAGTTCAATTTCTGTGTGATTCTGAATTATCCTTAATTTATGGACATGAGTGTAATAAAATCGAAATTATGCAAATCGGGCGGGAAAAGTTTCCGAAGAATCTAAAGTGGCGATGACATTCCGTACAGGTCGGGACAGTTTGGGAGGTGTAAGGGCTGAGGTCCTATATAAGTTGCGGACAAAAACGTTTAAGTCACAGACACCCGCATCGTTTGCCTTGTCTGGAATTTTAAGCAGTGACCTTTTGAAGCGTTTATTTTTGTTTGGATATTTTCTCATATGTGGGATATTAACGCAGAAATACATATTTTTGAGCGTGATCTATCAAGACAAACCATTACATTAAATACATATATATAATGTAATGTACCATATTTAGCGTCAGATCATTATCGTATACATAAAATTATATTACATTGAATACTGCAGTAGAATACCTCGTTAAATAATTATAAGATACAGTAACCAAAATATATTTGACAAACAGTAGATTAAATGATTTCATTTAAAAAAGTTAATAATGAAATGGAATAAAAAAAAATAGTTAAAAATAGTTAATAAAGGTCAATTGTAAAATTTAACATAACTAACCCATTTTTCGCAGATAGTACTCAAATTGCTACATATTATTGAATAAAGAAAATAAATCAATGCTTTGTTAAAATAAAAAACGGTAAATAAAAAATGCAATTAAGACTTTAAAACAAATAGTACAAAATAAAGAATTTGTTGTAAAATCAAGTTGTTTTAATTCAAAAACACAGCGAATTATACAACCGGGTGCATTCTTGCATTATGCCAAATATTGGCCGACAAAAACGTTTCATCAACTTATCATGTTGCTGAATGATTTTATTATTGTTCTAAAAACAATAATGTCAAACAATTGGTAATGGTGGTAGAGTTAGTTATGTCCCTACGTGATTACAGAATGTACAATATTTTATATCTGAAGCACAAACATATTATTTTTTTCCTGTAGCCTTCACATTTCGTTTATGTGTGCTACAAATGAATCACTGATGGACTCAAGAAAGTACATTGCTCTTCAGAACGTCTTCTATGGATTATCATTTATGAGTCGTATGTGACTGTACCTGACAGCAAATCTACATGAAGACTGAATTTCAATGCAAGACGCAGTCACTGATCGCATTTAAATCGAAACAATTTATGCACGAATTAATTCATGCACCTTTAAAAATACATCATAAGACAAATAAAATTAACCAAGCAATAGCAAAAGTAAGCAAGGAATTATGAGTATATCTAAATATGTCTTATCTTAGATAGCGTATTATTTACCTACTAAAACTATTTATATATAGTTATCTGGAAAATTTAATTATAATTAAGTAATTTTTCTCGTTGATAATTTAACAAATATATATATATATATCCTTTAAATACTAAATAAAAATGCATTTTTTTTTGTAATATTAAATTCCTAGCTCATCAACAGCTCCAGAAATAAATTTGAGTAACATTTCCCATCCAAAGAAACAGTACAGAAAAAAAAGGGACAACTCTTGCGTAGAAACACCTACTGAATGGAATTTACCGCACATTTTTTCAATACACTCGTCACTCATTCATAATCACATTAGCTTCGTTGCGCAAGCAACAAAAAAAAGCGCCCGAAAAAGAACAAAGTAATTAATCTCGATGGCAGAGCTTCAAACCTCCATTCGTTATTACATGCCCGCCATTTTCTTTCTTTTTTGTTGTCGTTAGATCTGAGAGAGAGAATTTTTTCGATGCCTTTTAGGTACTTCTAAAGAAACCCTAGTGGAAAACCAATTTAGTGACTCTTTTCTGAACTTATAACTACCACTTGAGGAGGAAGTTCTTTATATTTTTCATCTTTATTATTATCTGCTTTTGATTCTCTGTTCCATAAGAGGTGATCTGCTTCGATACATGTGGCCTTTTTACTTATTAAAGCTATGAAGTTTCTTTTTTATTTTATCTTGATAAGGATTGGGAATTCTAAGGTGATGTTATGAAGTCTTTTATCAAATCTTTCCTTTTTTAGTTTATTTGACTACCTAAGTAGGTGTCTCAGTATGGGTGGTTGGAGTATGCAGTAAATCTTATTATGTTCTAAGAACCGAAGTAAAAGAATATTTATTATTAACCTTTCGCACCGGAATGTACAGTTAAAAGATTTGAACAGTTGATTTTTGTATTCTTGGTATTTGATTTCAGTTGTCTTTGGGAGTTATTAGAAACTATAATTATAAAAAATACATCAATTTATAGTAAAAAATGAGTGAGATCTTTATTTATTCATACTGTATGTTGCAATGCGTTGTTATATAATCTATTAAAAGGATAGTTTAATAATAATAATTTAATATTTGAAAATACAATGAATAGGTTTCAAAATGTAAGTTAAACACTAATAAATTTGTAAAATTAAAAAAAAAAAGATGTGACGAGTATTACACATAACAAATAATATAAACAAAATTTTTTTAAGTCTATTACTACATTTTTTTCACTATATTGCAGAAAAGTCCTTTACGGATAAAGTTGGAATTTTTCTCTTACATCTGGCGCCATCTATTGGTAGATACATGCAACTTAAATCTATAAGAAAATTAAATTAATTAATTAAATTTAATTACTGAATTCATATTTGAAAAAAACTGTATTTAACATCCAGTGTCATCCACTACAAGTTCAAAAAATATTTGAACTTGAGTAGATGAATGAAAAGTATTTTATGAACGATTGAAAATTTGAACAAGATATAGATAGGGAGCGCGTGAACTAATAGTAGGAATTGAAAAATAATGTTATTTTAACAAACTTTCACAACATAACATGGCATAATTGACAGACCCTTCTGGATTAACTGAAAAATTCTGAAATATCTTGCACATTTATAAAATAAAATATATGCGAATTTAGAGAACAACTGAAGGTTTGTTTGATTAATGTTTTGCCATAATGTTTACGTGACTATATAGAATTGTTAAATTATATTTGAGAAACGTGTTTAATTAGTATAAGAACTTGCAAAGTATAGCTGTAATAAATTATAAATGATTTGTGTGAAACTATAATTCACAGCTAAAAATTTGTTGAAAATAAATTACTATTGTCCAAAAGCGGTTTATTATAAATTAAATATCCATGGCATATATTTAAGAAACTGTTATTACCTGAATTCAAATTATTAATTAAGAAGAACCCAAACATATACAAAAGATATATAATTTAAACATATACAATTTATCTAATTTTAAATAGATGTATATGGAATTTAATTTATTTATAAATTACATTTTAATTTTAGCTATTTTATAATGCTTATTTCGTTAAAATAATTTCCAGATATTTCATGATCATGAGGTACTACGCATTATGATACAGTTCTCATAATTACAGTACGATAAAGTTTTCTAATGGTTTATTTAATTCAAATTTATTTGAAAAGAAAAGAAATATAAATATTGAACTTAATCTTCAGAAAATTTAAATATTTCTTCTTCTACATGCATTTCTTCAGCAATACTTACATTTTGTTGAGGAAAATTTCCCCATTTAAGCCAACAATTATTTTTCTAAATTTTGTATTCATTATGTTTAATAATCAGTAGTAGTGTTGTTTCCTATTAGGATTGATTGTGAAATGAATGTAGGGAGATTTGTTCATAGAGGACAACCTGAAGAAACACATCAACAACATATATTTAACCAAAACAGCACAACACAAACACACATATTACAGGCTTTTTCTCCGCCATTTTCCTTGAACACAGCCGTGTCATCCATTTTCTTTTCTCGTATCACTGTTGCCACTCCAGCACAGAGAAACTTACAGTTACAATCTGATCTTAACACGACAAGTAGTTCGCACTAGTCAATTAGAAAATCAATTAATGACAATTTAAGCTTACATTTTAGCTATACGATGCTTGGGAAAATGTGAATACTCGGTGATGGTTGCTAGTTCGCATTGCTGGTTGAACAGTATTTTTAATCCAACTATCTCCATTATTTTGTGGCCTGTTCTCCCTTATTTTTTAACCCAACTGTCAAATATAGACTAATTATATTAAAAGAACGTTCAGTTCCTCGCATGCCTACAAAAAGTCAAATTTTTTGGCTAGTGGCAGATAGATTTCAATTCCAAAGGCATAAAAAGTTAGTGAACTAATTTCCCAAATAAACAAAATAATGCGTCAATATTTTCCGAAAAAAAGCAGAAATGAAACAAATTCATTGCATCTACTAAGTGATATGAAGTCAGACTTTGATTCAAAGAAGCAGCATCGAAACTTATAAATATCAAACTCAAGCGTGATGCATAAAGGAGCTTTAATAATAGAATAACCGACACGCCGTGTCTGGGGATTCTTTGTTTACTTTTGGCGCGACTTTGGCGGGAATTCCCGAACGGATTTACTGCGTGATTCTATTAAAATCTTGCACCGCCGACACGTAATCCGCGCCAAACAAAGGGAATCATTGATGAATTAGCAAATGCTCTTTGTCAGGGATAATGCATCATTCCCGAAGCTGATGCATTTATAGAAATCTCGTGGGCATCACGTGACAGAAGGTTTAAAGATTGCCTGGGGGAGAAAATGTGGTGGATCTGTTTAACCAAGCATGCAGATAGATAAGTTGGAATGAGATTCGTCTCCAATTCATAATTCTTTTCTTGGGAAATTGAACAGAGTCTTAGTCCAGGCTATTTTAAACTGTATCATCATAAATCTAATAAGACTTTAATTAGAATATCGAGTAGCATTTCACCCTGGTTCCAAGGATTATTTTTAAAAATATCTTACCAAAAGGCTGAAGTAAACCAATGGGTTAGATGTTAGGTTTCTGACCGAAGAAATCTCAATTCGAATCCAAGTGAAACTAAACCGTTAAACTATACCCAACAAAGGATATATGTTTCATTGCCAAAGATAATTAGTAAACATCTAAAAGGGGAATCAGAATAGAACTAACCACATAAGGTCATTGTCTATGCATTCCAGTCTGCTGTATATAAGAACCTCAAGTTTTTCCTGCAGCGCTTCACAACAAGAAATGCTAAAAGCTATAATAACATGACAATTGTTTTAAAGTTTATGAAAAAATGATTAAAAACTAAGATCATTTGTATGCAACTCCAAAATTTTTATGATTACGTATTTAAACGCGTTTACAAGATTTCTTTCTAAATGTCAGGCCGTTTGAATCCTATTAAATCTACCAACGTCGATGTAAGTGTCCTCATGAAATAATAAGAAAATTTTAATATTGCAAAATATATTCGGTTTAGCCATTCCGTCATTTTCAGAAACTGCAATAGCTTCTAATGTATTAAATTGATTTTGCATTTTTTACGGTCATTTTTTGCACACTTTGGTTTAATTAGAGCAGGACTTACACCTCAACGTGGATTCCGAAACGCTCACAAACATTCATGCCACTGTTAGGATTCAAATCTGAAGCCTGTGTTATCAAAGGCCAGAACGCTAGCCAAATTGGCCATCACGCCACATTTAATGTGTTAGAAATTTTTAAATAAATTAAAATTTTATAGTTCTTGTATAATAATTCCTTGTCTAACAATTTACAAAGTGCTAATAATTGATTTGCACTTTGATACCCTGCATATTATCAAATATTATTATACATTAAAATATTCCAAAATCTTTGTATTAAGAGAAATTTACACGAATATTCGCTTAATGGGATCCATTACCCTGAATTTAAAAATTCGTATCTTTATGTTTTATGCCTACACCCAAAAGAAGAAAGATCTTCAGAAGTCAAATCTCACCATCCATTTTTTTGCATAATGCTACAATGAGAAGCGGAAACAACAGTCGTTTCTACCACTGCCAAAAAAACCTCGCATTTCTTTATGGCAAACTAATAAAATCGAAATTATGCAAATGGGGCGGGAAAAGTTACCGAAGAATCCAAAGTGGCGATGACATTCTGTACAGGTCGGGATGGTTTGGGAGGTGTAAGGGATGAGGTCCCATATAAGATGCGGACAAAAACGTTTAAGTCACAGACATCTGCATCGTTTGTCTTTTCGGGAATTTTAAGCAGTAAAATGCCTTTTGAAGTGTTTATTTTTATTTGGATATTTTCTCATATGTGGGATATTAACGCCTTTTTTTGGCGTATTTAATAAATCAAGACAAACCATTAGACTTTTAAAAAATAAATATTTAGCTTAAAGGTATTTTGGTATACATAAAATTATATTATATTGAATACTGCAGTCATTAAATTAAGACAAATCAAAATCAAAGTCACTTCATTAAATAGTTATAAGATACAGTAATCCAAATATGTTTGACAAACAGTAAATTGTATAATTTACTAATATTATAATTTAGTAAATTAAATAATTGTAATTACTATATTTTTCTAATCACGCTTAGTTATTGTAAACTAACTTATTCCATTTAAATAATTAAATGAAGAAAAAACTATTTAAAAATAGTTAATAAAGTTCATTTGTAAAATTTGGCATATCTTATACAAATCGTACTCAAATTCACATTCATTTATTGGATAAAAAAAAATAAATCACTGATTTATTAAAATAAAAAAAAATGATAAATAAAAAATAAAAATTAAGACTTTGAACCAAATATTACAAAATAAAGACAAATGACATAAACAAGTACTTTGAAATTAGTTAAAATATTAAAAGTCGTAATCATTAAAAGAATGAACTTCAGATTTATACTTAAACATAGCAAAAAAGTATTAGCAGCTCCAAATATTTTTAAAATTATAACTGTTTAGTTGAGATAAGCTTTCTAAAGAAACAAAATATATGTTTTTTTCATACAATGTTGTAAAATAAAATACCAAACATATAAAAAGTAATATTTGATTAATTTAAAAGTTTTACAAAACTTCGTGGGTTTAAAAGGATTAAGCTAATATTCTCATCCTTTTAATTTTTTTAGTATCTTTTTATTTTTTTCAAAGTCAATTTTACCTTTAATTCACGATTTTATTCATATTGAAAAAATGTAAAATACATGTAAAAATTTTATTAAATTATAATGCTTCATATAAAATAAAGAAGCAGGAATGAAAAGGTCCATAAAATATGTAAGAATAAAATGTATAATTTGATATGCAGTAAACAAAATGTTTAAGGAATAAGAAAGTGGAAACGGAATGTATTAAAAAGAATAAATTTGTTTCATGTTATTCTTTCCAATGGATTCGAAAATTGTATTAAATTTAAGGAATGTCAAAATTGTTAAGTCGTAAAAGAGATTGAGTTTTTGTGCACATCTTACCCTTATTGTTTATTAAAGTGCATTAACTACGCACTAGCTCTATTGCTTCACTTTGCAAATAAAAAAATTTAACTTGTAAATTGATAAACAAGAAATTATTACACAACAAAAAATATAAAATTTTATTATATTTAAAAAGTTCTAATACATTAGAAGTTGCTGCAGTTTTTGAAAATGACTGATTTCATAACCCGTATATAATCAGCAAAGTTTAAAATTTCGTACTTCATGAGAAAGTTTATAGCGGCCGTTGGTAGAATTAGTCTGACTCAAATATCCTGATATTCTGAAAGAATTTTTTTTAAGAAATCTTTAAATCACAATGATTTTAATTTTCACTGATTCTTTCATAAAGTTTTAAAAAATTGTGTTTTTCTGATAGCTTGTACCGTTTCTTATTGTCAAGCCCTGCACGAAAAAGACTTGAGTTTCTTATTATACACCTCAGACTGGAATGAATACATTAGGAATGCTAAAGAGGTTTAAATCCATTTTGTGTACAATCTTGAATCCAATTGGTTATGGCGTTTTGTCTTGCCCGTAGGTTTTTAATGATTATCGCTGGATTATAGATATCAATAGTCCAAATAGATATCTTCTGTTCGGTATCGCTCAGCCAGTTAGTTTCACTTGGGATTCAAATTGAGATTTGTTCATTCAAAAACCCAACACCTAACCCATTGGTTTATCTCAGACCTTTAGTTGAAAGTAAGATAATTAAAAAAATAATTATTGGAACCAGCATGAAATCTAAGCTCCATCCAGCTCAATATTCTAATTAATGTCTAATTAGGTTCATGATGATACATTTTAAAGTAGCTTGGACTAAGAATTTGTTCAATTTTGCAAGAAAAGAATTATGAATCGGACAGAAATCTCATTCCAACTTATCTCTCTGCATGCTTGGTTAAAACAGATCCACCACATTTACTCTTACAGGCAATCTTTAAACCTTCTGCCACGTGATGCCCCTGACACGGATGCCCACGAGACTTCCATAAATGCATCAGCTTCGGGAATGATGCATTATCCCTGACAAAGAGAATTTGCTAATTCATCAATGATTCCCTTTGTTTGGCGCGGATTACGTGTCGGCGGTGCAAGATTTTAATAGAATCACGCAGTAAATCCGTTCGGGAATTCCCGCCAAAGTCGCGCCAAAAGTAAACAAAGAATCCCCAGACACGGCGTGTCGGTTATTCTATTATTAAAGCTCCTTTTTGCATCACGCTTGAGTTTGATATTTATAAGTTTCGATTCCGTTTTTTTGAATCAAGGTCTGAGTTCATATCACTTAGTTGCTGTAGTTAATGTTGTTTATGTCTGCTTTTTTTTTCTGAAAAAATTGACACATTAGTTTGTTTATTTGAATTGAAATCTATCTGCCACTAACCACAAAAATTTGTCTTTTCATAAGCATGTGTAGCTTTATTGGCTGGCTTTATTGTCTTTCGAGTGCCTTTTTGTAAGCATATTATATATGATGGAATCCAAGTCCAAAATATATTTGTCAACTTATTCCGATATAATGGAGTTGACTGAATAGCCTTCCGTTGAGAGTCGATAAGATACACGACTGATGAAAAAAAACTTGATTCTTTAATGTGTTTCACAAAGCAAAAAGTGTCAGGTCCTCATGACTGTTTATAATAAAATGGTCACTAAGTTAATGATTTGGTGATAGATTACAATCCACTGTTACGCACATAAATTATTGTCCGTTACAGAAATTTCTCTTATTTTCAGCGTGGGGAAGATGGAAGAAGATGCAGAAATTGATGAAGTAATTGACTATTTCCTGAAAAGCAATTTATAAGATACTACACATACATAAATATACATTATTACAAAAATATTATAATTATTTAAAATTATATTTACAATAAGACTTTAATCTAAAAAGTATGAAATTTTTTATAGTGCCACTATCGTGTTATTGTTTTTTAGATTGAGGAGACAAAGAACGACTTACATTTAATATATTATTTTATAGTATTCATGTAGAGGAAGTCGTATTAAAATTACAGTAAAATTTCTGAAATTTTTTACAGGGTGAACTATATCAGCATTTAACGGATAAAGAGTCAAATAAAGAAACATAAAATATTAAAACCCCATCCCTGTGTCAAAAGTTTATCTGGAAAATCAGAATGAGTCATTTGCAAAAGAATGTTGAAATTTAGTGAAGAGACACTCATTTTCTTAGCTCTTTATTTAGAAAAAATGCGTCTAAGAAATTCGAAGAGAAAGACTTTTCAAGGGAGACTGAAAAAAAGGTCAGTAACTCGAATGCTATATATATATATATACAATATATATATATAAATATATATAATATATATATATATATATATATATATACATATATATATATATATATATATACAATATATATATATATATATATATATATATATATATATATATATATATATATACAATATCTATACAAATATAAAAACCTTTAAAAAAACCGAAAGCATCCATCTAAACTAAGAATACATTTTTAAAATTCTAAAGAAAGTGCTCCAGTTACCAGGACAGGTCTTTCTCGAAATCGTCATGATTCCAGTAACAATTGATGACGAACTCAGTCATACTGAATTAATATAGGTAAATATATTTTGAAAGAAGAGTGGTATATATGCATATAGAAATAATTTTCCACTCCTAAATGTTAGTTTTGTAATTTTATATCTACGTGGGTGTTTCAAACATTAATATGTATATACACTGAAGTGACAAAAGTCATGGGATAGCAATATGCAAATTTTCAGATGGCAGTAGCATCGCGTAGAACAGGTATAAATGCGCAGTGCTTTCGCAGAGCTTTTATTTATGTTCAAGTTATTCATGTGAAGAGGTTTTGACGTGATGATGACCGCACGACGGGAATTAACAGACTTTGAACGCGGAAGGTTAGTTGGAGCTAGACGCATGGGTCATGCCATTTCGGAAATCGTCAGGGAATTCAACATTCCCATATCCACTGTGTCAAGAGTGTGCCGAGAGTATGAAATTTCAGGCATGACATCCCACCATGGACAGCGCAGTGGTCGACCGCCTGCACTTAACGACCGAGATCGGCGACGTCTGCAAAGAGTCGTAAATTCTAACAGACAAGCAACACTGCGTCAAATAACCGCAGAAATCAATGTGGGACGTACAAGGGACTTGTCTGTTAGAACTGTGTGGAGAAATTTGGCTTTCTTGGGCGATTCCAGCAGAAGACCGACTCGAGTGCCTTTACTGACAGAACGACATCGCTTGCAGCGACTCTCGTGGGTACGTGAGCATATCGGTTGGTCCCTAGATGAATGGAAAACAGTGGCCTAGTCCGATGAGTCACAATTTCAGTTGGTAAGAGCTGATGGTAGGGTTCGAGTGTAGCGGAGACCCCACGAAGCCATGGACCCAAACTGTCGGCAAGGTACTGTTCAAGCTGGTGGTGGCTCCGTAATGGTGTGGGCTGTTTTTTCATGGCATGGACTTGGTCCTCTGGTGCGACTGGACCGAACATTGACTGAAAATGCTTATGTTCAGCTACTTGGAGATCACTTGCAGCCATTCATGGACTTCATGTGCCCAAACAACGATGGGATTTTTATGGATGACAGTGCGCCATGTCACCGGGCCACAACTGTTCGCTATTGGTTTGAAGAACATTCTGGACAATTCCAACGAATGATCTGGCCACCTAGATAGCCCGACATGAATCCCATCGAGCAGTTATGGGACATCATCGAGAGGTCTGTTCGTGCCCAATATCCTGCACCATCAATGCTTTCACAATTATGGACGTCTATCGAGACAGCATGGCTCAATATTCCTGCAGAATACTTCCAACGATTTGTTGAGTCCATGCCACGTCGAGTTGCTGCACTTCGCCGGGCGAAAGGAGGGCCGACACGATATTAAGAGGTATCCCATGACTTTTGTCACTTCAGTGTATATAACATTGCTGCTTATCTGAAAAGGAAATCACCAGAGAAAATCAAAATCGAACATGGGAACACATCATAAAACAAGAAGCTGCTGATACTGTTATGGCACGTTGCGAATCAACTTGGCTATGCAAGCAAAACAAGAAGCAAATGAGGTATAGTAAAGTGAAAATTAATAATCTTACATGATCGAACATCTATTATTTTAAGAATTCTGAGAGATGGCGTTAAAAAGAGAAATGTTCTATCGAAATAATTTTTAGTTTCATACAAGTATACTATATCCGGAAATTTATTTTTTGTTAGCTTTAATTTTTGCACGCTCATGGAAATAAAACATGTAAATATGATTCATTTCGATTAACGATTACGTTAAATATTGGATTAAATATTAAAAAATGTGTCTTCAATTATCTATCAAACATCGTTTAAATGTTTTTTTGACATGCAAAAGGGATTTTATTTCTTTGGTTAGCTTTGGAAATATATATATATATTATAGTTCTGTATGCAACTCCCTGTCAGTCAAAAAACGGGGAGTGAAATATTTTGATCTCATTAAATGTACCTAAGATGGCCCTTGGAATGATTTGTTAGATTGCAGGTAGCAAAACTAAGGGATGGCCTGGAGGTATTTGTGACTTTTTATTTTTATCAAGCGGATATATCGTGCCTATTTCTGGCATAGGCACGAAGATCTTCTATTAGCCCCTCTCTTCGCATTTTGAACATGTTTCTTAGTTCGGATACTCAGCACATTGTGCTCCAATAATCATCATCAAGTCTTCAATAATTAGAAGTAATTTAGAAAATTTTAAATTGTTTGGTTCTGTAAAATTGTGACCGTTTTAGTTGGTGTATTTTTTTTTACAAAACAAAGTTCGCTTTTATCACTGAGGATTATTTTACTTTATTTTGTTCTGTTCTGATAGTAATATTATTTACTCTATGAAAGTGTCAGCATTTTTTAAAAAATCTGATAGAAGTGTTTTGATCCGATATAAGAATTATTTGACGATTATCGCCCGATGTCTGATTTCCAATGAATAAACTGAAGAAAATTTTTCATAAAATCAGCTTTCTGTACTTCTACAGAAAGCTTCAGTAATATTAATGTTCAGGC
The DNA here is from genome assembly GCA_021605075.1 of Caerostris darwini. NCBI lineage: Eukaryota > Metazoa > Arthropoda > Arachnida > Araneae > Araneidae > Caerostris > Caerostris darwini. Next base: position 976,887 of record BPLQ01002550.1, on the reverse strand, counting down.
TAATTTGTCTTAAGCGCAATCTTGACGTCTTGTTAATCTTGACGCCTTGTTAACTTTTTCATAGTCTTTTTCTTGTTTTGATAGTTATTTTACTTCTCTATTTAGATTTCTTAAATAATTAACATTTGTCGATATTTTCTTCTCTGATAGAATTAATTCTTATATGCCAGTAGGCAGAAAGCTTTGATCCACCATACCCAATGAAGTAGATTGGTTGATTTGTTGGGGTTTTATGGCACAAGGGCTGCGCCAAAAGAATGCGGCCATTTGGTCATGCCGCACCAATACAAGAAGGACATCTCTCTGTAAACTGTTACTGGATAAAATGATCTTGTAAAAGTTTGCACTATGTCTGTTTACTGTATAAAATAATATCGCAGGAGTTCTGAAAACTATTTATCGTATTTGTTGAAAATGGATAATTAGTAATTTTATTAAAAGTTTTGAAAATACTTTTGTTAGTGTGCTCTATGTTATAAAATTTGATACTGTAATATTAGAAATTACCAAATATTATTATACATTATAATATTCCTGAAACATTGTATTAGTAGAAATTTGCACAGATATTCACAAAATGGGATCCATTACCCTGAATTTAAAAATTCTTTTCTTTATGTTTTGTGCCTAAGATGCCTACACACAAAAGAGGAAAGATCTTCAGAAGTCAAATCTCGCCATCCATTTTTGCGGAAACAACAGTCGTTTCTTCCACTGCCAAAAAAAATCTTGCATTTCTTTATGACAAAATAATAAAATCGAAATTATGCAAATCGGACGGGAAAAGTTACCGAAGAATCCAAAGTGGTGATGACATTCTGTACAGGTCGGGATAGTTCGGGAGGGTAAGGGACGAAGTCCAATATAAGATGCCGACAAGTCACAGACACCTGCATCGTTTGAGCAGTGAAATGCGTTTGAAGCGTTTATTTTTGATTCACTATTTTCTCATGTGTGGGATATTAGCGCAGAAGTACATTTTTTTGGCGAGATCTACAAAACAAAACTTTACGATTTTTAAAAAAAATAATATCTAGGTTTAGGCCATTATTGTACACATATAATTATTTTAAAGTGAATGCTGCAATAACGTTCATTAAATAATTATAAGATAAAGTAAGAAAAATTTGTTTGACAAACAGTAACATAATATGACAGTAATTATAATTTAGTAAATTATATGATAAAAATTACGATAAGTTATATAATCATTCTTATTAATTAGATGATTCAATTTAAATAAATTAATAATTAAATGAAGTAAAAAGTCTATTTAAAAATAATTATAATTGAAAAATTTGTTATTCTTAAGCAGTAAAACGCGTTTGAAGTGTTTAGTTTTGCTTGGATATTTTCTCATATGTGAGATATTAACGCAGAAATACATTTTTTTGGCGCGAACTACGAAAAAAAATATCTTTCGACAGGATATTATCGTATACATAAAATTATATTAAACTGAATGCTACAGTAAAGTACCTCATTAAATACTTATAAGGTACAGTTAAGCCAATTAAGTTTGGCAAACATTAAAATAATAATTATAAAGTTATGTACCCTTCATAGTAAATTAAATGATTACATTTAAATACAATAATAATTAAATACAATTAAAAAAATTTAATTATATTTAACCGTAACGCTTGTTAAAGTGTATTGCTTGGCACTAGTTCTATTGGTTCACTTTGCAAAAAAAGAAAGACACCTCCATCGTTTGTCTTGTCAGGAATTTTAAGCAATGAAATAAATGCGCTTAAAGCATTTATTTTTGTTTCAATATTTTCTCATATGTGGGATATTAACACAGAAATACATTTTTTGGCGTGATTTTTCAAGATAAACCATTAGATTTATATACAGCGTCAGGTCTTTATCGTATACATAAAATTATATTGAACTGAATGCTGCAGTAAAGTACTTCATTAAGTAATTATAAGATACGTTAAACTAAATATGTTTGAAAAACAAGTAAATTACATAATTATAATTGCTATAATTTATATAATCACACTTATTTATATCAAATTAAATGATTCCATTTAATTAAGTTAATAATTAAATAAAGTAAAAAAAATTATTTAAAAATAGTCAGTAAAGATATTTTGTAAAATTTAGCATAACTTATTCAAATCTTACTGAAATTCACATTAATTTGTTGAATAAAGAAAATAAATCATTGCTTTATTAAAATAAAAAAATGATAATGAAAAAAAATATATAATTAATATTTTGAAATAATAGTAATACTCAATCACAACAAATAATATTTAAGAATTTTGAAATGTGCTAAATTATTCCTCATTCAAATAACGGCCTGCACATCAATATTTTTTTAAAGAGCAACGTGAAATAAATATTTGAAATCAAATTGGAACTTAAACATAGCAAAAAAGTTTGGTGAAATTTGAGTAGTAGTTTTAAATATTTTTAAAGGATTTGAAATGAGCTTTTTTAAAGAGAAAAAACATTTTTTTTTTCATATAATGTTGTGAAATAAAATACTAATTTTATAAAAAGTAATATTTGAGTACTTCAAATGTGTTACAAAAGTTCGTGAGTTTGACAAGATTAAGTTAATATTACCATCCTTTTTTTTTTTTTTTTTTTTTTCGAATTTTGTTTACAAATTCAATTTTACCTTTAATTCAATATTTTATTCATATTGATAAAATGTAAAATACATGCACAAATTTTAATACATTATAGTGCTTCAAATAAAATAAAGAAGCATGCAGGAAAAGATGCATAAAATATGTAAGAATAAAATGTATAATTTGATATGCAGTGAACAAAATGGCTAAGAAATAAAAAAAGGGGAAACTAAATGTATTAAAAAGAATAATTTTGTTTCATGTTATTCTTCCCAATGGATTCTAAAATAGCATTGAATTTAAGGAATGTCAAAATTGTTAAGTCGTAAAACAGATTGAATTTTGGTGTACCTCCAACCTTTATAGCTTATTAAAGTGCATTATTGCGCACCAGCTATATTGGTTTACCTTGCAAATAAAAGAATATTACTTGTAAATTGCATAAAAGAAATTATTACACATCAAGGAATAAAAAAATTTAATTTATTTAAAAAGTTCTAATACAACAGAAGTTGTTGCACTTTTTGAAAATGACTGAATAGTTAAACCGAATATAATGAGTAAAGTTTAAAATTTCAAAGTTTCATGAGAAGGTTTACAGCGACCGTTACTAGAATTAGCCTGACTCATATGTCATAGTATTTTTAAAGAAATCTTTTCAGAGCGTGTAAATAACTAGTAATCACAATTTTGGAGCCGCATACAAATGATCTTCATTTTCACTTATTATTTCATAAACTTTGACAGACAGACAGTTTGACATTATTGAGGCATTTTGGCAGCGTTAGCCTAAATAAACCTGTATCTTGATGTTTCCTTTGGAGGTAAATGATTAGATACGTGGCTTACATAAACTTTGAAGTACATACTTCTCCTATTCCTATAGCTTGTAGCCTTTCTTGTTGTTAAGTACTGTACCAAAACGGTTTGTGGCTCTTATACACCTCAGACTGGAATGAATACACAGTGGTATTATAGCTTATGAGGTTTAGTTTCATACTGCATTCAATTTCAAGTTCAACTCGGTTATAGATTTTATTTTATCTCGAGAATTTTAATGATTATCTTTTACATAGAAATAGATATCTTTTGCTGGGCTTAGCTAGCTTAGCGGTTTAGTTCCATTTGGGATTCGAACTGAGATTTCTTCAATCAGAACTAACACCCAGCTATTTAGTTGAAAGTAAGATAATTGAAAAAACTAATCCTTGGAACCAACGTGAAATGTTACTAAAACTAATAATTGCAACCAACGTGAAATGTTACTCAATATTCTAATTAAAGACTAATTAGGTCCATGACGATATATTTTAAAATAGCTTGAACTAAGACTTTGCTCAATTTCGCAAGAAAAGAATTATGAATTGGAGAGGAATCTCATTCCAACTTATCTCTCTGCATGCTTTGTTAAACAGATCCACCACATTCTCTCTCCCAGGCAATCTTTAAACCTTCTCCACGTGATGTCCCTGACACGGATGCCCACGAGGCTTCCATAAATGCATCAGCTTCGGGAATGATGCATTATCCCTGACAAAGAGAATTTGCTAATTCATCAATGATTCCCTTTGTTTGGCGCGGATTACGTGTCGGCGGCGCAAGATTTTAATAGAATCACGCAGTAAATCCGTTCGGGAATTCCCACGAAAGTCGCGTCAAAAGTAAACAAAGAATCCCAAAGGACACGGCGTGTCGGTTATTTTATTATTAAAGTTCCTTTATGCATCACGTTTGAGTTTGATATTTATAAGTTGCGATTCTGGTTCTTTGAATCTTAAGTCTGGGTTCATATCACTTAGCTGCTGGAGTTAATTTTATTTCATTTCTGTTTTTTTTTTTTTTTTTTTTTTTTTGTGGAAGGGATTGACACATTATTGTACATATTTGGGAAATTAGTGCATTTTGCCATGAAATCCATCTGCCACTATCCACAAAAATTTGACTTTTTATTGGTATATGAAAGTCTGTGTATTCTTTCGAAGGCGTTTAAAAATAATTGCTGTATGCTTGATAGTTGGATTAAAAAATAACAGGGAACATCCCACCAGACTGTTCAACCAGCAGTTATTAAGAATTCAAGTTTTTCAAAGCTTCATATAGCTAAAATGTAAACTTAAATTGACAATCATTGATTTTTCTAATTGGCTAGTGCGCACAACCACTGATAAATAAACATAATGAATACAAAATTTAGACAAATAATTGTTGGCGTAAATGGCGAAATTTCTCTCAATAGAATGTTAGTAATGCTGGAGAAATACACGAAGAACAAGAAGTACAAAAATTTTTTTAAGATTAAGTGTCACATTTATATCTTTTCTTTTAAAATAAATTTAAATTAAATAACCCGTTAGAAAAGTTTATCATAGTGCAATTATGAGAACTATATCATAAAGCCTAGCATCTCATGATCATAAATATCGGAAAATCATTTTAATGAAATCAGCATTATAAAATAGCTAAAATTAAATGTAATAAAGAAAATTCCATACACATCTATTTAAAATAAGATAAATTTTATATGTTTAATTTGTATATGTTTTGCTTATGTTTTCTTCGTAACTAACAATATGAAATCAGGTATTAACACTTTCTCTAATATGTTCAATGAATATTTAATTTGTAATAAACCGTTTTTGAAAAGTAATAATTTATTTTCAATCAAATTTTTAGCTCTTAATTACAGTTTCATACAAATCATTTATAATTTTTTACAGCTATATTTTGTTATACAATTTCTTATACTAATTAAACATGTTTCTCAAGTATAATTTAACGAGTCTATGTGGGCACGTAAACATTTCGATAAAAAAATTAATTAAGCAAACAAACCTTCAATTGATCTCAAAATTCACATATATTTTATTGTGTAAATATGCAAGATATTTTAGAATTCACCAGTTTATACAGAAGGAGTGGGGGGAGCCAAGAGTGTCACTTATGTCCTGTTATCTTGTGAAAGTATGTTAAAATCACATTATTTTTCAATTCTTCTATTAGTTCACACTCCTTCTATATATATCTTGTTCTAATTTCCAATCGTTCATAAAATACTTTTAATTCCTCCAAACGAGTTCAAATACATTTTTTTAAACTTGTAGCGGATGACACTTGATGTTAATACAGTTTTTTCAAATATTAATTCATTCATTAAATTTAATGAATTAATGTTAGTTTTTTTTAGATTTAAATTGCATGTATCTACCAATAGATGGAGCCACATGTAACAGGAAAATTTCAACTTTATTTGTAAAGGACTTTTATGCAATGTTGTGAAACAAAATAAGGAATTGACTTACATTTTTTTTTTTATATTACTTGTTATGTGTAACTCTCGTCAAGGTTTTTTTTTTTTTTTTTTTAATTTTACAAATTTATTAATGAATTATTTATATAATTATTAATAGAAGTTAAATAATAAAATAATAGTAGTATTTTTATCTTACAAATTTATTTATTTTTAACTTACATTTTAAAATGTATTTATTGTATTTTCAGTTATGAGATTATTATTATTAAACTATCCTTTTAAAAGATTATATAACGACACATTGTAACATATAATATGTGTAAATAGAAATGTAAATTCTTTTTTACTCTAAAATGATGTATTTTTATAAATATAGTTTCTAATAAGTCACAAAGACAACTGAAATCAAATATCAAAAATGCAAAAATCAACTGTTCAAATCTTTGAACTGTACATTCCGGTGCGAAAGGTCAATAAGAAATATTACTTTTACTTCGGTTCTTAGAACATAATAAGATTTACTTCATACTCCAACCACCCACGCTGTAACACCTACTTAGGTAGTCAAATAAACTAAAAAAGGAAAGTTTTGATAAAAGACTTTCTAACATCACCGTAGAATTCCCAAATCCTTATCAAGAAAATAAAAAAAAAGAGACTTCATAGCTTTAATAAGTAAAAAGGCCGCATCTATCGAAGCAGACCACCACTTATGGAACAGAGAATCAAAAGCAGATAATAATAAAGATGAAAAATATAAAGCACTTCCTCCTCAAGTGGTAGTTATAAGTTCGGAAAAGAGTCACTAAATTGGTTTTCCGCTAGGGTTTCCTTAGAAGTACCTAAAACGCACCGAAAAAATTCTCTCTCTCAGATATAACGACAACAAAAAAGAAAGAAAATGGCGTCCTGTAATAACGAATGGAGGTTTGAAGCTCTGCCATCGAGATTAATTCCTTTGCTCTTTTACGCGCGCTTTTATTTATTTATTTATTTATTTTTATTTATTTTTTTTGCTTGCGTAACGAAGCTAATGTGATTATGAACGAGTGACGAGTGTAGGGGAAAATGTGCTGTAAATTCCATTCAGTAGGTAGTTTCTACGCAAGAATTGTCCATCAAAGGGATATTTTTTCTTTTCTGTACTGTTTCTTGGGAATGGGAATGTGTCTCAAATTTATTTCTGGAGCTGTTGTTGAGCTAGAAATTTAATATTGCAAATAAAAAAATTGCATCTTTATTTAGTATTTAAAGAATATATAAATGATTTTTTTCATTATCAACGTGAAAAATAACTTAAGTATAAATAAATTTGCCAGATAATTGTATATATATATATATATATTTAGCAGGTAAATAGTACTATAAGTAAGATAAGACATATTTACATATACTCATATTTACTTGCTTACTTTTGCTATTACTTGGTTAATTTTAATTAGCTTATAGGTATTTAATTCGTGTATAAATTTTGTGGGTGTTATTTTAGCATTTAATTCACAATTTCCATCAGCTGTTGTTGAGCTAAAAATTTAATATTACAAATAAAAAAAATACATTTTTATTTAGTATTTAAAGGATATATATATTTGTTCCATAAACAACGCGAAAAATTCTAGGTATAATTAAATTTGCCAGATAATTGTGTATAAATATTTTTATCAAGTAAATAGTATGATATGTAAGATAAGACATATTTATATACATTCTTAATTACTCGTTTACTTTTGCTATTGCTTAATTAATTTTAATTGACATATAGTGTATTTTTAGAAGTTATCTGATTCGTGTATGAAATTTTTTGGTATTATTTTAACATTTAAACATTTAATTCCCAATTTTCATTTCCAGAAGTTAATGCAGAAGGACGGGGGGGAGAAAGCCACGTCTGTCACTTATGTCATGTTATGTTGTCAAAGTATATTAAAGTAATATTATAATATTGTTTTTATATGCAATGCTCGTCAAAGTTTTTTTTTTTTAATTTTACAAATTTAACGTGCATTTTGTATCATTGTAACACATTGATATAATTTTTATTTTGTGCTTTCAAATATTAAATTATTATTATTAAACTATCCTTTAAATAGATTATATAACAACACACAACAAGTGCCACTCTGTTTTTACTATAAAATGATGTATTTTTATAATTATAATTACTCATAACTCACAAAGACAACTGAAATCAAATACCAAAAATTCAAAAACCATCTGTTCAAATCTTTGAACTGTTATATTCCGGTGCGAATGTTTAATGAGAGTTATTCTTTTACTTTGGTTCTTATACCATAATAAGATTTACTTCATACTTTAACCACCCATAGCGCGACAACTACTTAGGTAGTCAAATAAACTAAAAAAGGAAAGTTTTGATAAAAGACTTTCTAACATCACCTTAGAATTCCCAATCCTTATCAAGAAACAAAAAAAAAAAAGAGACTTCATAGCTTTAATAAGTAAAAGACCGCATCTATCGAAGCAGACAACCACTTATGGAACAGAGAATCCAAAGCAGATAATAATAAAAATGAAAAATCTAAAGAACTTCCTTCTCAAGTGGTAGTTATAAGTTCGGAAAAGATTCACTAAATTGGTTTTCCGCTAGGGTTTCCTTAGAAGTACCTAAAACGCATCGAAAAAATTCGCTCTCTCAGATATAACGACAACAAAAAGAAAAGAAGAAAGAAAATGGCGGCCTGTAATAACGAACGGAGGTTTGAAGCTCTGCCGTCGAGATTAATTCCTTTGTTCTTTTTCGCGCGCTTTTATTTATTTATTATTATTATTTTTTTTTGCTTGCGTAACGAAGCTAAATGTGATTATGAATGAATGACGAGTGTAGGGAAAAATTTGCTGTAAATTCCATTCAGTAGGTATTTCTACGCAAGAGTTGTCCCTTAAAGGGATTTTTTTTTCTGTACTGTTTCTTCGGTTGAGATTCTGACTCAAATTTATTTCTGGAGCTGGTTGAGCTAGAAATTTAATATTACAAATAAAAAAAGGCTATGTAAATATATATATTCGTTCCATTACTAACACAGAAAATAATAGTATAATTAAATTTACCAGATCTGTATGTAAATATTTTTGCCAAGTAAATAGTACGATATGTCTGATAAGACTATTTACATATATTCATAATTACTTGTTTACTTTCGCTATTACTTTTGCTTTTTCTTATTTTAATTGACATTTAGTTTGTTTTTAGAAGGTATCTAATTCGTGTATGCAGTTTTTTAAATTTCTACTATTAGGTCACACTCTCCTTATATATATCTTGGTCAAATTTTCAATCGTTCATAAAATACTTTTTATTCATCCACTTAAGTTCGAATGCATTTTTGTTTTTTGAACTGGAAGTGGATGACACTGGATGTTAATACCGTTTTTTCAAATATTAATTTGTTCATTAAATTTAATTAATTAATTTTAGTTTTTTTTAGATTTTAGTTGCATGTATCTACCAATAGATGGCGCCAGATGTAAGGGGAAAATTTCAACTTTATTTGTAACGGACTTTTCTGCAACATAGTGAAAAAAAAAGTAGAATTGACTTACAATTTTTTTTTCTATTACTTGTTATATGTAATGCTCGTCATGTATTATTATTTTTTTTTTAAATTACAAATTTATTAGTGTTTAACTTACATTTTAAAACGAATTTATTATAATTTCAAATCTTAAATTATTATTATTAAACTATCCTTTGAATAGATTACATAACGCCACATTGTAACATGTAGTATGAGTAAATAAAAATGGCACTCGTTTTTACTAAAAAAATGATGAATTTTCATAATTATAATTTGTAATAACTCACAAAGACAACCGAAATCAAATACCAAAAATACAAAAATCAACTGTCCAAATCTTTGAACTGTTATATTCCCGTGCGGAAGGTTAATAAGAAATATTATTTTACTTTGGTTCTTAGAACATAATAAGATTTACTCCATACTTCAACCCCCCATGCTGAGACACCTACTTAGGTGGTCAAATAAACTAAAAAAGAAAGTTTTGATAAAATACATTCTAACATCACCGTAGAATTCCCAAATCCTTATCAAGATTAAAAAAAAAAAAAAAAAGGTCGCATCTATCGAAGCAGACCACCACTTATGGAACAGAGAATCAAAAGCAGATAATAATAAAGATGAAAAATCTGAAGAACTTCCTCCTCAAGTGGTAGTTAAAAGTTCGGAAAAGAGTCACTAAATTGGTTTTCCGCTAGGGTTTCCTTAGAAGTACCTAAAACGCATCGAAAAAAATTCTCTCTCTCAGATATAACGACAACAAAAAAGAAAGAAAGAAAGAAAATGGCGGGCCTGTAATAACGAATGGAGGTTTGAAGCTCTGCCATCGAGATTAATTCCTTTGTTATTTTTCGCGCGCTTTTATTTTTTTCTGCTTGCGTAACGAAGCTAATGTGATTATGAATGAGTGACGAGTGTAGGGAAAAATTTGCGGTAAATTCCATTCAGTAGGTGTTTCTACGCAAGAGTTGTCCCTCAAAGAGATTTTTTTTTCTTTTCTGTACTGTTTCTTGGGATAGGAATGTGTCTCAAATTTATTTATTTAGCGGTTGTTGAGCTAGAAATTTAATATAAATTGCAAATAAAATAAATGCATTTTATTTAGTATTTAAAGTATATATATATATATATATATATATATATATACAAGTAACTGGCACATTTAATTATACCCGTTGTTTATGGAACATATATATATATATATGTTCCATAAACAACGCGTGTAATTAAATTTGCCAGTTAATTGTACATAAATATTTTAGTAGGTAAATAGTACAATGTGTCTTATAAGATATATTTACATATATTCATAATTACTTGTTAATTTTTGCTATTGCTAATTTTAAGTAACATATAGTATATTTTTAGAGGTTATCTAATTCGTATATGAAGTTTTGGGTGTTATTTTAACATTTAATTCACAATTTTTATCTATATAAACATAAAACATGTATGTATGTGTAATGTATGTACTCAAAACACGTATCAGCCGACCAAAACTTTGAACTTTATATTCTGGTGCGAAAGGTCAATAAGAAATATTACTTTTACTTCGGTTCTTAGAACATAATAAGATTTACTTCATACTCCAACCACCCATAGCGCGACAACTACTTAGGTAGTCAAATAAACTAAAAAAGGAAAGTTTTGATAAAAGACTTTCTAACATCACCTTAGAATTCCCAATCCTTATCAAGAAAATAAAAAAAAGAGACTTCATAGCTTTAATAAGTAAAAGGAAGCATTTATCGATCTATTTCAATAGATTGATCTCTTTCAATCATTAATAAAATACTTTTTATATATAAACTCAAGTTAAAATACATTTTTTTTGAAGTTGTAGTGGATGACACTTGATATGAATACAGTTTTTTCAAACATTAATTCATTCATTAAATGTAAGGAATTAATTTTAGTTTTTTTTTTTTTTTAGATTTAAGTTGCATATATCTGCCAATAGATGGCGTCAGATGTAGGAGAAAAATTTCAATTTTATTTGCAAAGGACTTTTCTGCAATATAAAGGAAAAAAGTTGGAATTGACTTTAGTTTTTTTTTCTTTATATTACTTGTTATATGTAATATCTTGTCACGTTTTTTTTTTTTTTTTTTTTTTAATTTTACAAATTTTCTAGTGTTTAACTTATATTTTAAAACGTATTTATTGCATTTTCAAATAATAATTATTATTATTAAACTATAATTTTAATAGATTATATAACGACATATTGTAACATGTAGTATGAATTAAAAGAAGTACTACTTATTTTTACTATTAAATGATGTACTTTTATAATTATAATTTCTAATAACTCGCAAAAGCAACTGAAATCAAATGCCAAAACTACAAAAATCAACTGTTCAAATCTTTGAACTGTTATATTCCGGTGCGAAAAGGTTAATCAGAAATATTCTTTTACTTAGGTTCTTAGAACATAATAAGATTTACTCCCCACTTGGACCACCCATACCGAGACACCTACTTAGGTAGTCAAATAAACTAAAAAAGGAAAGTTTTGATAAAAGACTTTCTGACATCACCGTAGAATTTCCAATCCTCATAAAAAGGAAAGAAAAAAGCGAGGAACTTCATAGCTTTAATAGGTAAAAGACCGCATCTATCGAAGCAGACCACCACTTATGGAATATAGAATCAAAAGCAGATAATAATAAAGCTGAAAAATATAAAGAACTTCCTCCTCAAGTGGTAGTTATAAGTTCGGAAAATAACTTACTAAATTGGTTTTCCGCTAGAGTTTCCTTAGAAGTACCTAAAACGCATCGAAAAAATTCTCTCTCTCAGATATAACGACAACAAAAAGAAAAGAAGAAAGAAAATGGCGGGCTGTAATAACGAACGGAGGTTTGAAGCTCTGCCATCCATATTAATTCCTTTGTTCTTTTTCTCGCGCTTTTATTTATTTTATTTTTTTTGCTTGCGTAACGAAGCTAATGTGATTATGAATGAGTGACGAATGTAGGTTAAAATTTGCGGTAAATTCCATTCAGTAGATGTTTTTAAGCAAGAGTTGTCCCTAAAAGGGATTTTTTTTTTTCTGTACTATTTCTACAGATGGGAATGTGACTCAAATTTATTTCTAGGGCTGTTGTTGAGCTAGAAATTTAATATAATAAATATTAAAAAATTAATTTTTATTGAGTATTTAAAGAATATATATATTTGTTCCATTACTAACACAAAAAATGCTTAGTATAATTAAATTTGCCAGATTTGTATGTAATATGTTTGGTAAGTAAATAGTACGATATGTCTGATAAGACATAATTACATATATTCATAATTACTTGTTTACTTTTGCTAATACTTTTTGCTAATTTTAATTGACATTTGATCTGTTTTTACAAGTTATCTAATTCATGTATGAAGTTTTCTAAATTCCTACTATTAGTTCACACTCTCCCTACATATATTTTGTTAAAATTTTCAATCGTTCATAAAATACTTTTCATTCATACAGTCAAGTTCAAATACATTTTTTTGCACTTGTAGTGGATGACACATGATGTTAATACGGTTTTTAAAATATTAATTCATTCATTAAATTTAATTAATTCATTTCAGTTTTTTTTAGATTTAAGTTGCATGTATCTACCAATAGATGGCGCCAGACGTAAGAGTAAAATTTTAACTTTATTTGTAAAGGACTTTTTTTCAATACAGTGAAAAAAAAGTAGGAATTGACTTAAAACTTTTTTATTTATATTACTTGTTATATGTTATGATCGTCACGGTTCTTTTTTTATTTTTTTTATTTTACAAATTTATTAGTGTTTATCTTACATTTTAAAACGTATTTATTGTATTTTCAATGATTAAATTGTTATTATTAAACTATCCTTTTAATAGATTATATAACTACACATTATAACACGTAGTATGAATAAATAAAAGTGCTACTACTTTTTACTATAAAATTAAGTATTTTTATATTTATAGTCACTAATAACTCACAAAGACAAGTGAAATCAAATACCAAAAATACAAAAATCAGCTGTTCAAATCTTTGAACTGTTATATTGCGGTGCGAAAAGGTTAATAAGAAACATTCTTTTACTTTGGTTCTTAGAACATAATAAGATTTACTTCATACTTCAACCCCCCACGCTGAGACACCTACTTAGGTAATCAAATAAACTAAAAAAGAAAGTTTTGATAAAAAGACTTTCTAACATCACCGTTGAATTCCCAAATCCTTATCAAGATAAAATAAAAAAAAGGAACTTGATAGCTTTAATAAGTAAAAGGCCGCATCTATCGAAGCAGACCACCCCTTATGGCACCTTATGAATCAAAAGCAGATAATAATAAAGATGGAAAAATATAAAGCATTTCCTCCTCAAGTGGTAGTTATAAGTTCGGAAAAGAGTCACTCAATTGGTTTTCCGCTAGGGTTTCCTTAGAAGTACCTAAAACGCATCGAAAAAATTATCTCTCTCGATATAACGACAACAAAAGAAAAAGAAGAAAGAAAATGACGGCCTTTAATAACGAATGGAGGTTTGAAGCTCTGCCGTCGAGATTAATTCCTTTGTTCTTTTTTTTTTTTTTTTTTTTTTTTTTTTTTTTTTTTTTTGCTTGCATAAAGAAGCGAATGTGATTACGAACGAGTGACGAGTGTAGGGAAAAATGTTGCGGTAAATTCCATTCAGTAGGTGTTTCTACGCAAGAGTTGTCCCTTTCTTTTCTGTACAGTTTCTTTGGATGGGAATGTGACTCAAATTTATTTCTGGAGCTGTTGCTGCGCTAGAAATTTACTATTACATATAAAAATGCATTTTGATCTCGTATTTAAAGGATATATATATTTGTTCTAAAATAACTCGAAAAATATTTGAGTGTAATTAAATTTGCGAGACAATTGTACAAAATTATTTTTAGTAGGTAAATAGTACGATATGTAGGTTAAGACATATTTATAAATACTCATAACTACTCGTTTACTTTTGCTATTGCTTGGTTATTTTTAATTGCCATATAGTGTATTTTTAGAGGTTATCTAATTCGTGTATGAAGTGTTTTGGTGTTATTTTAACATTTAATTCACACGCAGAAGGCGGGGGGAAACCACGCCTGTCACTTATATCATGTTATGTTGTGAAAGTATATGAAAGTAATATTATAATATTATTTTTATATGCAATGCTAATCAATGCTTTTATTTAATTTTTCAAATTTAACGTACATTTTGTGTCATTGTAACACATTAATATAATTTTTATTTTGTATTTTCAAATATTAAATTATTATTATTAAACTATCATTTTAATAGATTATATAATAACACATTGTAACTAGTATGAGTAAATAAAAGTGCTACTCATTTTTACAATAAAATAATTTATTTTTATAATTATAATTTCTAATAATTCACAAAGCCAACTGAAATAAAATATCAAAAATACAAAAATCAGCTTTTCAAATCTTTGAACTGTTATATTGCGGTGCGAAAAGGTTAATAAGAAACATTCTTTTACTTTGGTTCTTAGAACATAATAAGATTTACTTCATACTTTAACCACCCACGCTGAGACACCTACTTAGGTAGTCAAATAAACTAAAAAGAAAGTTTTGATAAAAGACTTTCTAACATCACCGTTGAATTCCCAAATCCTTATCAAGAAACAAAAAAAAAAGGAACTTCATAGCTTTAATAAGTAAAAGACCGCATCTATCGAAGCAGACCACCACTTATGGAACAGAGAATCAAAAGCAGATAATAATAAACATGAAAAATATAAAGAACTTCCTCCTCAAGTGGTAGTTATAAGTTCGGAAAAGAGTCACTAAATTGGTTTTCCGCCAGGGTTTCCATAGAAGTACCTAAAACGCATCGAAAAAATTCTCTCTCTCAGATATAACGACAACAAAAAAGTAAGAAGAAATAAAATGGCGACCTGTAATGACGATTGGAGGTTTGAAGCTCTGCCATCGAGATTAATTCCTTTGTTCTTTTTCGCGCGCTTTTTTTTTGCTTGCGTAACGAAGCTAATGGAATTAGGAATGAGTGACGTGTGTAGGGAAAAATGTGCGGTAAATTCCATTCAGTAGGTGTGTCTACGCAAGAGTTGTCCCTCAAAGGGATTTTTTTTTTCTGTACTGTTTCTTTGGATTTGAATGTGACTCGAATTTCTTTCTAGAGCTGTTGTTGAGCGATAAATTTAATATTACAAATAAATAAAATGTATTTTAAATAAATGCATTTTTATTAACTATTTAAATATAGTATTATTTTTATTATATATATATATATATATATTTGTACCATTACAAACGCGAAAAATACTTAAGTATAATTACATTTGCCTGACTTATGTGTAAAAATATTTTTAGTAAGTAAATAGTACTATATGTAACACAGACAGACAGTTTGACATTATTGAAACATTTTGGCAGGTTTAGAACTATATGTAAGATAAGACATATTTAGATATACCCGTATTTGTTTGCTTACTTTTGCTATTGCTAATTTAATTTTAATTGACATAAAGTGTATTTTTAGAGGTTTTTTTAAATTGTGTATGAAGTTTTTTGATGTTATTTTAACATTTAATTCACAATTTCCATCTATATAAATATAAAAGATTTAAGTACGTATAATGTTATGCTTGACATATTTATACGTACAATGCAATAAGAGATATAGCTTAGTCTAACATAAATCCATTAATATCAATTGTTTCGCTTATCTGCTTAACACAATGCACTTTATAATAACCCAGAAAATGTAATTCAATCCCAAATAACGCCTTTTGATTTAACATAAAGACACATTTTATCTATTATAAATTTTAGATAATTGAAGTAATTTAAATAAATAAAAGAAACATCAATTTAAAATAGAAAGCGGTTTTATTATATTTTATGCACATTTAATAAACCAGTTTTGTCTAATAATGATAGATTTGACATCTGGCTGTGTGATAATGACGCTTTTTCACTAGTATTTTCCCGGTTATCTTAAATTAAGGAAGCTAGATTATAATTTTTTTTACAAATAACTAACAACAACTTGCAACCACGTAGGTCAAGAAATTAATTCTAATAAATGAAGTAGAAATAATTTAGAATGAATTTCCCTATAAATCAAGGAAAGACAATTCTTGGAAAAACACTCAAAACAATAAGTTAAAATACAATATAATTTAAATAAGTCCCTTGTACACTTCTACTTCATTAAAAAGAGTAATTATAAAAATGACATAATGTGTAGATTAAATAAAAGTATAAAAAAATAATGTCTAAAATAGTAATTTCCCATGTCTTTGAAGATGAAACGTTTGATTTCAGTTCTACACCACTTGTTCAACAGTAACTTGGATAGTATCGTTTAGGTTCGAATTTGTAAAGAACATCCCTTTCAGTCACTATTTTCAAAAATAAAGGTACTCGGTAGCAATAGTGACCGCGTCTTGTTTTGAAATTCAGTCTTTATGCAGATTTGCTGTAGGGTACGGTCACATATGTCTCACAAATTAGAGCCCAAAAGATTTTCTGGTGACCAACGCTCTCCCTCGAGTGTCACACATATATGGAATCTGAAGGCTACTGACTTATACAGAAAAAATAATACTTTATATGCTCCAGATATAAAATTCTTCATATTCTGGTAGTCGCATAGAGACAAAACTCACCAACTCGATCAACATTAAAAAATGTTTGACATTACTGTTTTTAGAACAATAATAAAATCATTCAGCAACATGATAAGTTGACGATACTTTTGTGGGTGTATGTATATGCTTATTTCAATTTGACCAAAGTGGATAATTCCCTGTGTTTTTGAATTAAAGGAACTTTATTTTACAATCGATGATGATTAAAATTCTACCATTTCGATGCCAGCGATAAACATGAGAAATAGCTTTGGATAGATTGCATAGATAAGATCTTACCATGTTATTTAACATTGAACTATTCTTTCTTTATTGTGAAGCAAAAATGCAGGGACCTCAGCATTGTGGGCAGCACATACTTTTCTTCAAGACTGTGCTCTTAAAGAGAAAAAAAAATCAACTAAAATTGTCTGGCAATAAAATTAACAACAATACGTTTAAAGTACTTTTTTGGATAATTATATATTTAAAAGTTATTTTTCAAATAAAATATTCATAAATAAAAGCCATTCCCAGATATTTGGCCTTTATTACCTTATATTTTTGTTATCAAAGCAAACGACTAAATGTGAAAATCTTAAGATCCCAGAAAACATGTAGATAGCTTTAATGATTTTCCTTGACAATTTTACAAATCAAAAACTGGGGCTGAAATAATTCCTTTGTTTGCACTGCACTTAAAATGCATCGTAATTCACTAAATAAAACTTATTTTCGTTACTAAATGACGTAATATATCACTTTCTCTCCATAAATAATGCATTAAATTGTCAATTTACTAAGCATAACTTATGTTATTACTATGTTTCTGCCATCAAAAATTATCTCATAATTTAATCATAGTCATTATTTTTGCAATTTAATGTTTATGTGAAATTTTATTGACTTACGTAGAAAATAATTTATTAATATATTATCCTGCTGTATTTTCAATTTTGCACATTTATCATGATATTTAAAAACATTTCTTAAATCAATGATGGGGGAGATAATCAAAATGTATAGTTGAAAGAGATTTATAAATAATTTATCAGGAAAATGACGATTCATCAATAAAATAAATTTATTTATGTTATGCATGTCTAAGTTTATAATAATTTTATTAACATAATGCAACTAGATTTGAAAATGTAAACATCGGAAATATTACTTCTTTAAAAACATGCCAAACAAATAAGTATTGCTACCAAATATAAATTTTTAATACATCAAATGTACCGTATGAACTAAGCTACTTGATATATTTTCTATTAAATTCTTCTACTTTTATGTTTTTCTGCATATAATTTTCCGGTATCGAAATTTAAATTAAAGAATTATTTATTTAAGCTATACTTCAGGTTCGAGTTTTTATCATATACGAAATATTTTTATTGTATCATGCAGGTTTGTATCTCATTAAATATTTAATTCTTTAAATGTATGTTTTTTATTGTATATAGAAACATGAAACAAGTTTTTATTTTCTAAAATGGCAAACAATCGCTTTGTGCACAGTTAAAATAAAATGGTGAATAATTCTCACTTAATTATTAGACAAACAAGTAATAAAAAAAAATTTTTTTTGAAAGTAATTCCTACTTTTTTTCACTATATTACAGAAAGTCCTTTATAAATAAAGTTGAAATTTTCCTCTTACATCTGGCGCCATCTATTGGTAGATACAAGCCACATAAATCTAAAAAAAACTAAAATTAATTAATTAAATGTAATTAATGAATTAATGTTTGATAAAACTGTATTAGCATCCAGTATCCTCCACTAAAAGTTAAAAAAAATGTATCTGAACTTGAGTGGAGGCATAAAAAATATTTTATTAACGATTGAAAATTTGAACACGATATATATATAGGGAGAGTGTGAGCTAATAGTAGGAATTGAAAAAAATAGATATAAAAAGGTAATTAAAAAAACTTAAAAGTAAAAATCATTTTTTTATTATTGTTAAGTTTACATGTTGATTAAATGTAATGACATCGTAAACAATAAAAAAAAAAAGTCAAAATAAAGAAAGATGGCAAAAAACTGGAATGATTTAATCTAATAAATCCTCTTATATATTATTTAATATATCCTTACCAACCAGTCTGCCTTCAATTTATTGCTAATAATAATCCTTTGTGATTTCATGAGCTGGAGTCCTTTGAAGTTATGAGATAATACATTGAAAAAGAAAGCAGGTAAAGACTAATAGATCACTTGAACAGATATATATATATATATAGAATAACAAGAAAGAAACATATAAAGTTTTGAAGTCATCTATACAAAATGAGGGAGGTTTTTATTTATTTATTTATTTATAATTTTATTTGTATTTAATTTATAAATATATAAAAATCAAATAAAAATAATTAAGAAGCAGAGTTTAAGAAAAAGGTTCGAGATAAATACATGTAAACAGAAAGAAATTATCTAAAAATAAAATGGAAGTACAACGTAAGGAAAAATGGTTGCGAAAACGCATTGGTTAAAATAACTCGGGATCGAATAAATATAATAAAAATTGTGAATATTGATAAAAAGAAATCAAAATAAATAAGGAGGGTATGAACCGAAATGATCTAATTTAATAAATCCTCTTATATATTATTTAATATATCATTACCAACCAGTCTGCCTTCATTTTATTGATAATAATAATAATCCTTTGTAATTTCATGAGCTCATACTTTTTAAAGATGAAGGAAAGGGCTGGTATTACAACAATCTCTGGCACAGTTGTTAGATGGTTCATTCATTACGAACCTCGTATTTAGCGAGACAATGGATGATGGAAAGAGGGGAAATTTTCCAAAAATAATCCTCCACTTCCCATTCACACGCAAATCTCTTTCTCTCGAATGCTGTTCATCAATATACAAAGAGATTGTTTGGAAAGTTAAGAACTTTAATAGACCTCAACTTCTTGTCCATTTGTTCGTTCTCACACCGCAACTCTTTTCTCCCAGTTGTTTTGGAGAGTAATGAATGGAGAATAATTAGAAAGGAATTCCTTTTCATTATTTTGCACTTTTTTTTTCGTTAATTTGCATGTTTTAAATGTCTAGATTTGTTTTTCTTCCAAAAAAAAAGTGATTTTTGTTGTGCTTTGGAATGCACGTGTGCACGATTAAATGTGCTTTGATAATTATAAGTCTTTTTTTTAATTGAACATAAAATTATATTTATGCAAACACTCTAAATATACTCAAGTAGCCGACGCTATAATACTGGAATTCTTTATATGAATTTGAGAAAACTAAATAAAATTAATCAAAATCAGCTTCTTGAAATCATGCGTTGGTATATATGCAAAACATGATATGAACATACCATTGCACGTCATATATGTAAAACTCGAATGGTAAACATGCAATTAACATTATCCAGAATCCACATTATCAGCACCTATTATGCTGCATTCATTATATTGCGTTCATAATGTGGATGTGGTATATTTTTTATTTATATCTTTTTGTTATCAAATAAAAAGTCAAAATACGAAAATCTTAAGAGCCCCCGAAAAATGTAGATAACTTTAATGATTTTCCTTGAATATTTTACAAATCAAAAAAAGCGATCTGGTGGTGAAATAATTCCTTAGTTCTCTACATTTAAAACGCATCGTGATGCACCTTATGAAAATAAGTTCATCACCACGTGATGAACTTATTTTCATTACTAAATGACGAAATATATCACTTTCTCTCCTTAAATAATGCATTAAATTGTCCATTTATTAATTATGACTTAAGTTATTACTATATTTTTGCCATCAAAAATTATCTCATAATTTAATCACCGTCATTATTTTTGCAATTTAATGTTTATGTGAAATTTTATTGATTTAAGTAGAAAATAATTTATTAATATATTATCCTGCTGTATTTTCAATTTTGCACATTTATCATAACATTTAAAAAAATTTCTTAAATAAATGATGGGAGAGATAATCAAAATGTATAGTTAAAAGAGATTTATAAATAATTTATCAGGAAAATGACGATTCATCAATAAAATAAATTTATTTATGTTATGCATGTCTAAGTTTATAATAATTTTATTAACATAATGCAACTAGATTTGAAAATGTAAACATCGGAAATATTACTTCTTTAAAAACATGCCAAACAAATAAGTATTGCTACCAAATATAAATTTTTAATACATCAAATGTACCGTATGAACTAAGCTACTTGATATATTTTCTATTAAATTCTTCTACTTTTATGTTTTTCTGCATATAATTTTCCGGTATCGAAATTTAAATTAAAGCATTATTTATTTAAACTATACTTCAGCTCCAGTTGTCATCATATACGAAATATTTTTGTTGTATCATGTAGGTTTGTATCTCATTAATTATTTAATTCTTTAAATGTATCTTTTTTGCTGCATAGGAAACATGAAAACAAGATTTTATTTTCTACAATATCAGAAAATCTATTTGTGTACAGTTGTAATGCAATGGTGAATGATACTTAATTATTAGATAAAAAAAAGATAATAAAAATACTTAAAGTTAAAATCATTTTTTTCATTATTGTTAAGATTACATGTTGATTAAACATAATGAAATTGTAAACATTGATAAAAAGAAATCAGAACAATAAAGGTTGGTAGAAAACTGAAATGATTTAATTTAATAAATCCTCTTATATATTATTTAATATATCATTTCCAACCAGTCTTCTGCCTTCATTTTATTGCTAATAATAATCCTTTGTAATTTCATGAGCTCATATTTTTTAAGGATGAAGCAAAGGACTGGTATTACAACAATCTGCGGCAAAGTTGTTGGAGGCATTCATTACGAACCTGGTATTTAACGACACAATGGATGGTGGAAAGAGGGGAAATTTTCCAAAAATAATCCTCCACTTCCCTTTCACACGCAAATCTCATTCTCTCGAATGCTGTTCAACAATATACAAAGAGATTGTTTGGAAAGTTAAGAAGTTTAGTATACCTCAACCTCTTGTCCATTTGTTCGTTCTCACACCACAACTCTTTCCTCCCAGTTGTTTTGGAGAGTAATGAATGGAGAATAAATAGTTAAGAGGAGGAATTCCTTTCCATTATTTTGCACTTTTTTTTTTCTTCCACTTGCATATTTTTAAAGCATATATACGTTTTTCTTCAAAAAAAAATCTTTGCGTGCTTTGAAATGCACGTTTAAATGTGCTTTGAAAATTATAATTCTATTTTTAATTATATATAAAATTATATTTATGCAAACACTCTAACTACGACGCCGTAATATTGGAATTCTTTATATGAATTTGAGAAAACTAAATAAAATTAAACAAAGTCAGCTTCTTAAAATAATGCAATGGTATATATGCAAAACATGATATGAACATACCATGGCACATCATATATTTAAAGCTCTAATGGTAAACATGTAATTAATATTATCCAGAATCCACATTATCAGCACCTATTATGCTGCATTCATTATATTGCGTTCATAATGTGTATGTGGTATATTTTTTATTTATATATTTTTGTTAGCAGAGAAAAAGTCTTATTGTGAAAATCTTAAGATCCCCCCAAAAACCGGTGATAAATTTAATGATTTTCCTTCACAATTTTACAAATAAAAAAAATCAATCTGATGGTGAAATAAATCATTTGTTCTCTACATTTAAAACGCATCGTAATTTACCAAGTAAAACTTATTTTCGTTACTAAATGGCGAAATATAACACTTTCTCTCCCTAAATAATGCAATAAATTGTCAGTTTACTAAGTACGACTTAGATTATTACTATATTTTTGCCATCAAAAATTATCTCATAATTTAATCACCGTCATTATATTTGCAATTTAATGTTTATGGGAAATTTTATTGATTTACGTAGAAAATAATTTAATAACATAAAATCCTGCTTTATTTTAAATTTTTTACATTTATCATGACATTTAAAATACTTCTTAAATAAATGATGGGAGAGATAATCAAAAGGAATAGTTGAAAGAGATTTATGAATAATTTATCAGAAAAATGACGATTCATAAATAAAATAAATTTATTTATGTTATGCATGTCTAGGTTTATAATAATCTTATAAACATAATAAAACTAGATTTGAAAATGTAAACATTAGAAATATTATTTCTTTAAAAACATGCTAAATAAATAAGAAATAATAAGTATATCTGCCAAATATAATTTTTTAATACGTCAAATGTATCGTATGAGCTAACCTACTTGATATATTTTCTATTAAATTCTTCTACTTTTATGTTTTTCTGCATATAATTTTCCGGTATCGAAATTTAAATTAAAGGATTATTTATTTAAACTATACTTCAGTTTTTAGTTTTCGTCATATACGAAATATTTTTCTTGTATCATGTAGGTTTGTATCACATTAAAAATTTAATTCTTTAAATGTATCTTTTTTTATTGCATATGGAAACATGAAAACAAGCTTTTATTTTCTACAACGGCAGAAAATCTTTGTTTACTGTTATAATAGAGTGGTGAATATTACTCATTCAATCATTAGACAAACAATAAATGGACAAGTAATAAAAAAAATAAAAAAATAAAAAAACATTTTTTAAAATCAATTCCTACTTTTTTTTAACTATATCTCAGAAAGTCCTTTATAAATAAAGTTGAAATTTTCCACTTACATCGGGGGCCATCTATTGGTAGATGCTTGCAATTGAACTTCAGTGGAGGAATAAAAAGTATTTCATTAACGATTGAAAATTTGAACAATATATATATAGGGAGAGTCCTAATAGTAGGAATTGAAAAAATAGATCGAAAAAGATAAAAAAAAAAACTTCAAGTAAAAATCATTTTTTTATTATTGTTAAGATTACATGTTGATCAAAAATAATGAAATTGTAAACATTGATAAAAAGAAATAAAAAAAAAAAGGGTGATAGAAAACTGAACTGATTTAATTTAATAAATCCTCTTACCTATTATTTAATATATCATTACCAATCAGTGCTGCCTTCCTTTTATAGCTAATAAAAATCCTTTGTAATTTCATGACCTCATTGTAATCATCCCTTTGTTCTTCATGAGTGTAATTTCATGAGCTGGAATCCTTTGAAGTTATGAGATAATACACTGAAAAAGAAAGCAGGTAAAGACTAATAGGTCACTTGAACATATATATATATATATAAAGAATTACAAAAAAGAAACATATAAAGTTAAGTAATCTAAACAAAATGAGGAAGATTTTTATTTTTTATTTATTTATTCTTTTATTTGTATTTAATTTAAAAATATATAAAAAACAAATAGAACAATTAAGAAGCAGAGTTTAAGAAAAAGGTTCCTGATAAATACAAATATACAGGAAAAAATAATCTAAAAAATAAAATAGAAGTAGAACGTAAGGAGAAATGATTACGAAAACGCACTGGTTAAAATAACGCGGGGTCGATTAAATATAATAAAAATTGCCAATATTGATAAAAAGAAATCAAAACCAAAAATACCAGTAGAAAACTGAAAAGATTTTATTTAATAAATCTTCTTATATATTATTTTATATATCATTACCAGCCAGTGCTGCCTTCATTTTATTGCTAATAATAATCCTTTGTAATTTTATGAGCTCATACTTTTTAAGGATGAAGTAGAGGAATGGTATTACAACAATCTGCGGCAAAGTTCTTGGAGGCATTCATTACGAACCTGGTATTTAACGAGACAATGGATGGTGGAAAGAGGGGAAATTTTCCAAAAATAATCCTCCACTTCCCATTCACACGCAAATCTCTTCTCTCGAATGCTGTTCATCAATACACAAAGAGATTGCTTGGAAAGTTAAGAACTTTAATAGACCCCAACCTCTTGTCCATTTGTTCGTTCTCACACCACAACTCTTTTCTCCCAGTTGTTTTGGAGAGAGTAATGAATGGAGAATAGTTAAGAGAGGAATTCCTTTCCATTATTTTGCTCTTTTTTTTTTCGTTAACTTGCGCGTTTCAAAAGCATAGATTTGTTTATCTTCAAACAAAAAAGTAATTTTAGTTGTGGTTTGAAATGCACGTGTGCACTTTTAAATGTGCTTTGAATACTATAATTATTTTTGTTGAATTGAACATAAAATTAAATTTATACAAATACTCTAAATATATGGAAGTAATCAACACTGTAATACTGATATTTTTTTAATTATTTTTTTCAATTCAACTTTTTATTCATCCACTCAAGTTGAAATAAGTTACTTGTTTTAATTGAACATAAAATTATATATTTACAAACACTCTACATATATTGAAATAGCAGTCACTGTAATAATTACATTCTTTTAACTTATTATTTTCTATTACAAATATGGATTTGCAAAAACTTAATAAAATTAGTCAAAGTCGGTTTCTTAAATTCAGGCAATGGCATATATGCTAAACACAATATGAAACTTTATATATGTAGAACATGTCATGCCACGGTATATATAAAAACTCGAATGATAAAAATTTAATAAACATTATCCACATTATCAGGATGTATTATGCTGCACTCATTATATAGCGTGAACTGGATAAGTGGTGTGGTAATGTGTATAATGCGTATAAGACATACCTTTCTAACTGTTCTGATTCCTTTCATTCAATCAATTGTGTCGATCTCTTGCTTAGCCATGCGGTCTGATGGTCCATGGCTAGCGCTCTGGCCTTTGGTGCTTCAGGTTCGAATAATGGCGGAAATCTCAACAAGAAACATATGCTTCCCAATTTTTCTTCAAATATTCATATGTAATGCCATATTGTTTATCAGTTTACAGTAACTATTCACATATTAGAGAGTTTTTGCATGCCCGTACTTAAAAAATACGGTATTTTTTTCTCCCTAGCGCGCATGCTCATAGGAAACATTATTGCAGATACGCATGCGCAATTTTCTATCAGCATGCGCGCTAGGAAGAAAAAAATACCGTATTTTTAAAGTACGGTGTGCAAAAACTCTCTATTAGGTTAAAAAAAATCAGAAATAAACGCAACTTAATACATCTGAAATTATTTATTTATATTAAAAATATTAAACACTTCAAAGAATATTTATGTTTTTGTAATTACCACAGCAAAATTTGAAGTTTTACAATCACAAACTTGGGAGACTTTTCATTATGTTCTCGAGAACCAGAATTAAGATTAATCTAGAACAAAAATTTGAAAATTAACTATAGACTGGAAGATGATTCAGATATTTTTTTACTGATTGGGTCTGTTTTCTAACAGATTGGGTTTGATGGCCGAGTGACTAGCGCGCTCTTGTGCTCGATGCCACAAGTTTCGGGTTCGAGTGCCGACAGCGTCATGGATGTTTGTCGTGGTTCGAAATCCACTTTAAACCGTAGGTCCGGGTCTCATCTTGAGGGTGTGTTAAGAGGTGACAACTCTACCCAGTGAAAAAGAAAAATATCTATCTTCTAGAATTCTGTTAGCAGGCAGACGGCCTTGGCCACTGTTGATGATGATGATTCCCTGCATGGATATTTATCTGACGGTTAACGTTTAAGATTTTGGAGCTATTCAGCCCCTGAGGGTTCCATCTCCGATAGTATAACATGAATTTAACAATTGAAGACATTTGAATATTGTCCAGTATAAATTTACAAATTCATAAAATAATCTATAGAAACATTCAAAAAGGGGCCTTTACAATTACAATTTTACGCGGCCTTTTAAGGACATTATTAGAAATATATGATTCAATTTCCTGAATCGCCATATTGTTATGGTTACCAAAAGCCATTTAGCAGATATTGTTGGTCAGATAGTGATGTATTTTAAGGTTTCAATAGTGTCGAAAATGCTGTATATCTAGAACTTTTTGAACTATTTACTACTTGAACTCTTTACCACTTTACTTTTTAACTGTAACCGTCCCGTCATTTTCACGTCATTTGATAGTCACGCGTGGTAGACACGGGTTATTTTGTGTCTGCGTTTCTAATATTATTTATATATATATATTTGAATAGACTGACTATTTGAATTGACCGACTATTTAAAATACAGTGGTACCTCGACATACGAGTGCCCCAACATACGAGTTTTTCGAGATACGAGCCGACGAGCAAGTGATTTTTTGCTTTTAGTTACGAGCGAAATTCGAGATACGAGTCCGGTTCGGTTCGGTTCGTTAGTAACACGTAGTCGCGCCATCACGATCAGTTAGCAGCGTGCTTCCGCTGTGATAAGTTGTGTAGTTGTGTTCGCGTTTTGTGTTGCGTTTACATTTACAGTTGTAGTTCGTTTATTTTTATAACCATGGATCGGAAAAAAGTTTGTAAAAAGTCAAGTGCTAAGAAAAAGATGATGAGTATTGAATTAAAACGTGAAATTATAGAAAAACATGAGCAAGGTGTTCGAGTTGTTGACTTGTCGAGGCAGTATGGCAGTAGTATGTCCATGATATGTTCTGTGCTTAAACGGAAGGAGTCGATAAAGAGTGTAACGCCGGCTAAGGGCCTTACGATAATTTCCAAGCTGCGAACCACCCTTCATGAAAATATGCTGATGGTGTGGGTGACAGAAAAGCAGCTCCAAGGAGATACCTTGACGCAGACCATCATTTGCGAGAAGGCAAGAGCGATCTACGGAGATTTGCTGAAGCAAACCCCGCAGACTTCCATCGACGAGGCATCCGAAGAGTCATTTAAAGCCAGCCGGGGCTGGTTTGAGAATTTTAAAAAGAGGAGCGGTATTCACTCCGTTGTCAGACATGGTGAGGCAGCAAGTTCAGATATGAAGGCAGCTGAGGATTACATTAAAACATTTTCCGATCTAATAAAAGCCCAAGGATACATCTCTCAGCAAGTCTTCAACTGTGATGAGAGAGGGCTGTTCTGGAAAAAGATGCCGAATAGAACATATATAACGGCAGAGGAGAAGATGATGCCAGGCCACAAACCTATGAAGGACAGATTGACTCTAGCACTGTGCGCCAATGCGAGTGGCGACTGCAAGATCAAGCCTCTGCTCGTGTACCATTCGAAAACCCCAGAGCATTTAAATCACATAAGATTTTGAAAGAAAACTGCAAGTTATGTGGAGGTCGAACCCGAAGGCATGGGTCACCAGGAAGTTCTTTGTGGAGTGGGTAAACCTGGTTTTCGGCCCTACTGTTAAGAAATATCTACAGGAAAATAACCTACCTGTGCAAGCCCTTCTCATCCTCGACAATGCCCCTGCTCATCCACCAAACCTCGAAGATGACATCCTCGAGGAGTTAAAATTCATAAAGGTTCTCTACTTACCACCCAACACCACTCCTATCCTGCAGCCCATGGATCAGCAAGTGATTTCTAATTTTAAAAAACTATACACCAAGCATCTGTTTCGGCGCTGCTTTGAAGTGACGGAGAGCACAAACCTCACCCTTCGAGAGTTCTGGAAGGACCGCTTTAATATAGCGATTTGCCTACAAATTATTGATCAGGCCTGGTTGGGAGTTACAACGAAGACCTTGACCTCTGCATGGAAAAAGCTGTGGCCTGAAGCTGTAGCTGAAAGGATCTATGAAGAATTGGAACCCGGTGTTTCAGTAGAAGAGGAGATTGTATCTCTGGGGAAATCCATGGGTCTAGAGGTGGAAGAGAGAGACGTGAACGAGCTCATCGAGGAGTACACCCAGGAACTGACGACTGAGGAGATACAAGAGTTACAGTCACAGCAGCATACTGAGGTTATGCAAGAAATTGGTTTTGAGGAGTCAGAGGAGGAGGTTATTTCTACAAGTGAGATAAAGGAGATCTTAGGAATGTGGGAGAGTGTTTCACAGTTCGTGGAAAAAACACCCAGAAAAAGTTGCAACAGGTCGTGCATCTGACCTTTTTAATGACACTTGCCTAACTCATTTCCGGAACATTCTGAGAGGGAGGAAGAAACAAACCTCCTTGGACATGTTTTTTTTCTAAACGGCCTACAGGTGAAAGCGAGAAAAATGTAGCGAAAAAGGCAAAGACCAGTGAGGATATCTAATTTATTTCTTTACATTCTCTTTTTTGTTTTTTGTGCAATAAATATTTGATATTTATAAATACGTTTTTATTATTCAAAACCACGTAACAAAAATAACTGGGGTGACATTTTGGAGGTTGGAACGGATTAATGGTAGTTCAATTGTTTTGTATGGGGAAATTTGCTTCGAGATACGAGTAATTCAAGATACGAGCAAGGTTGCGGAACGAATTAAACTCGTATGTCGAGGTACCACTGTATTTGAATTGATTGACTATTTGAAATATTTGAATTGATTGACTATTTGAAATATTTGAATTGATTGACTATTTGAAATATTGAAATTGATTGACTATTTGAAATATTGAAATTGATTGACTATTTGAAATATTGGAATTGACTGACTATTTGAAATATTGGAATTGACTGACTTGAAATATTGGAATTGACTGACTATTTGAAATATTGGAATTGACACTATTTGAAATACTGGAATTGACTGACTATTTGAAATATTGGAATTGACTGACTATTTGAAATATTGGAATTGATTGACTACATCACGACCTTTTGGATATCTATTCTACAGTTCGCTGGATTAGAAAGGTAAGAGAAATTTTTTATGGAGTTTTCTAGTTTAGCGGATTGTTTTTATGAGATAAAAATAATTTTAAGTTTAGATTTAGCTGCATAAGACCAAACTGGGCATAATACTTATATGCTATTTTTCACACAAATATAAGTCCGTTTCTGCTACG
This sequence comes from Caerostris darwini, assembly GCA_021605075.1. Lineage (NCBI taxonomy): Eukaryota > Metazoa > Arthropoda > Arachnida > Araneae > Araneidae > Caerostris > Caerostris darwini. Next base: position 947,187 of record BPLQ01002550.1, on the reverse strand, counting down.
AAATTTTTACAATATCTGGAAAAAATACGCGTCATTTTAGCGGATAGTAATGACTACAAAGAAGCGTTTACATATATAAAACAACAGAACCCTTTTAACAAGCTTATGCTGGGCCAATGTTTATTTAAGAATCAAACCACGCTCTGATTTAAATAAAACAAGTCACGCAGGAATCTTAAATATCACCAATCTTCTGTGAAATTATTCCAAATTGTTTGCTTAAATCTGTTTTTCATTCAATAAGATGCTTCACTTTTCGTACAAATGTAACATACTATCACTAAGTGTAATTTAGAAATAAATAGTAATGACTTTAAGTAGGACAATTAACTGGAAATACGTGATTAGAAATTTTGATTCTACTTTGATAAATACAAATCATGTGTTTGTTAAGGCTTTCATGGAAAATTATATGTATAGATATTATAGTTTTTTTTTTAATGCTTTAAGTTTTGATTTGAGGGATTTTGCAACTTTAAGCAGAAGTATATTTTTTATGTAGTAGGTTACTTAAAATGCAACGTGTTTCCAGGGAGAAGTTTCGGCAGTCCTGCCACATTTTGTAAAGCGAAGAGTCTAAAAATGTCAACAGGGAACTGGCGTCTTTTTGTCCATCCTCTTAAACTTAATGTAAGGACTTGCCAACTCCCTTTTTACATATATTTTCCCTGTAATACAAATGGATTATTCCAGTTGAGCAATGATAGTCGGGTTTTGGAAAAACCTTTTTCTTTTCCTAAACTAAATGTGATATTCACCAAGTTATTCCTTTCTGGATTAGTAAATGTAAATAAGAAGTAAAAAGGGATGACCATTTTGTAAATTGAAAATTCTAGATAAATTTTGTATAAACTACAGTTTATTATGTGATAAGCACTTTTTAAAAAAATAATATGAGGATCTATTTTCTAATTAGATTCTTCTATCTGAAAAATATTCATTAAAATTTTCTATCAATTTTGTTTGTGTAGTAACATTATTAAAACTGGTGTTTTAACAAAATGCTGGTACTGCTAAATGGGCACTATACCGCTTTTGAGGAGATGTCCAAAGTTCCTCAAATCTAAACGGATTTCGATCTTTGGTACAAAGGCTCGGAAAACTCTCTAAACATGTATCATATACAAGAGCATTTAAACACCTACAAACTGCAATGACCACTTCTTCAATATTTAACATTCCATCTACTCTGAAAGTAACTGAAACTTGTCATCCCAATGCTATTAATGCGGCCATAATTTATCATTCTACGTTCTTGAAGCACTCATTAGCATTTTTAATGCACAGAACAGGTTACAAAACCTCTACAATAAAAATTAATGAAGAAGATAAAATATTTATTCTTCTCAGCAATATTATTAAATAGCCCAATATAATTTAAATGACATTTCTACTTGGATCATTCGCTCATATAAACAACAAAATTTGTATACTCATAAAAAAATAATTTAAAGAAGTTACTTTTTTTCCTATGGTACCGTTTTCTACAGATAATCTTACATTTTTTTTAAATTTACACTTTTTTTCCTTTTCAATAGTACTGTAATGTTCCTTTGTATTTCATCTTCAATGTTCTTCCATAAAGCATCGTCTTCTTATATCAAAACAAAAGCGAAAACGCTGCTTCGCTCCAAAATCCCGCTTTCATAGAGGCCAAAATCCTGTAAACAGAACTGCTAATGTTTTGTTTATTAAAAATTAGTCTTTCATGACAATTTTGTATCTTCAGCATGCTTCTTGCGATATTGGTTTATTTTATGTTTGATTTATATGTTACAATGTTTCTAAAACCACACATGCATATTATTTTACAAATGAATTAGTCTTCAATTAAAAAAACGGATTTCTCAAAAATACTATAATAATATTAAACAATTTTGTTAAAAAAATCACTAAAATTTCAACTACAGGATCTTTTGGCTGTTTTCATTAGATGATGATGTTTTTCTAATACTATTTTTTTTGTTGTTGTTGTTTCCAGAATGTTCAGTAACATTTTTAAATTCGATACTTTTATTATTTTCCAACAAGCAATTGATTATTTTTCTTTTTAAAAAGATCGTATTTATCTTTAAAATTATTACAATATGTATTATAGTTCAAATATATTTTTTTATAATTTCACTGAAACATTTTCCTTCATTAATGTTTAAAAAAATTGAAACTAGATATTCCTTTTATGGTTAGAAAACATTTCTTTAAATTAGGAAAACAAGATGAAAAATTAAATAGAAGCATCTGAAGTGTTTTTTATGAGTGATTACTTTTTTCATGCAAAATTATTCATTTATTTGTTGCTCAGAAATCAGCATGTAAATTAATATTTTGTTATTTTTAAGGTTATTTTAATCTTACTTTTATAATATTATGTCCCAGAATAATGAAACAATTGGTATGGCATTTGTTTTTCTAATACGAATAAACATCATAAATGTGTAGTGAATCAGCTTTATAAGTAATATTGGCAAGAACAAGTAAAATTCTAGCATAGCTTCTTTTTTGTATAAGTAAAATAGAATTGCCTTTTCATAATCAAAATAAAAATGAATTCTTCAAGCAAATATAAAAGTAAAGTAAGTTTAAAATGTATATGTAATTTTATTTTGTACAGATTGAATTTAATATTAATAAATAAAGCACTTTTTAATTTTTAATTAAAGAAGAAATACTTTTTATTGAAATTGTATACTAGTATTGTGCATAATATCATATTTAATAAAAAAAATATATATATATCAGAATGGATTTCATTACAAATATTATTAAAAATTATCATTTTTTTTAGAATCGTCTAATTTATCATCTGATACAATATATGATATAGCATTTGATATTCAACATGATATGATATAATATATTCAACTATAGTACGGTTAAAATATGTATTGTATTAGGTTGAAAGGAAATATTGCAGCATTCAATGTATTATTGTTTGTTGCTATATATAATATAAAATATGATTGTAATTTTTTAAATAATGACCATGCTCAAATATCGATTTTCGAGGGAAAAAAAATGAATTTTTTTTTTAGGTTAAAAATCAGTGATTCAGCTTTTGTAGACAGTTTGGAGTTTATTTTTCGAATTATTATAAGTTAAGATACAGTGTGTAATAATGAACTATTAGCATATTGAAATGATTAGCATATAAAACATTCAATTGAATTTCTGAAAAATTGTGTGTGAAAATAGTCAGTTTTAAAAAAATATATTTTTCAGAATTTAATGCAATTTTAACTATGAATTTTTAAAAATCATATGTATGCATTGAACCGAGATGTTTCAAATTTATTCATTTAAATACGAATTATTTGAACGAATTCATAAATGAAAAATAATTATATATATATATATATATATATTCACCTTCAATTCCCTAGTCACGGTTAATTTGTCCATTTGCATCATTTAAACGAATAGTCTTAGAATCCTGTTAGCAGAAATTATCCAGGTCTGATAAACGCAGTGAATGTCTAAGTAATCAAAATAATTTAGATAATTTAGCAGCGTGTTAGAATTAATCATCATGTTGCAAAGTGCAATTCTATTCATGTTAAATTTAAAGTGAAGTGGACTTCATAAATTACATATCTTGCTTCTGTAAAGGGTTTAAATCAAATTGTTTTGAAACTTTAAGTACAATTCCATGGAGTCCAATTGTGTACTAGATAGAAATGAATTAATGTTGCATAAGTATTGATAGACAATGATTCTGCGGTTGAATAAGAAAAATATTTTACATACACTATTGAAAATAAATTTTAAAAATGTAGGTTTATCTTAAAAGGAAAAAAGAAAAATGTCACTGCAAAATATATGAAACAAAAGATATGATTTTAATCAACGTAAAATTAAGGGATTTTATATTAATATATTGCATAGAGTTCGCTTGAAAATGTGTAGTTACATAAGCTTATTTTTATTTCGTGGAATTATCTGTTTAAAAAAACACCTTAACTTTTTCATGAAAAAGTATGAAAATGCAGTTAAAATATTTGAAGAGGATATTATTAAAGCAAAGCTATTTTAAAAAAAAAAAAAAAAAAAAAATATTAGATGAAGTTATATTAAAGGAAAAATGTTCTTTAAAATACAGTGGCTTTAAGATGTACTTCATGTTTTATTTTAATTTAGGATTTAAACTAATCTTTTATATTTAGTGAAGCAATGAGAAGACAGATTATGCAGATTTAAACTAGTTAAGAGCTAATTAGAAAAGTATATTTTGAAAATAATAAATTGGGTCATCTGGTTAAGGTTCATAAGGTTAAGGTCATCATAAAGGTTCTACACAAGAAAAATATTACATGAGAATTTTTTTGAATTCAAATCATCTAGAACAAAAAATGCAACTAATGATAAATATTTATTTTAGAAATAACCAAAATATCGCAATTTTTACTGGAATTCTCCAATAATGTGATAATGATTTCCATTTTGTACAGTTAGTAATGTTTATAAGTTATTAAAATCGTAGGCATTGTAAAAAAAAAAAGTTTTCGTTTCTTAAAAAGTATGTGTCTTTGATTCATAAACATAAGTACAGAATATTGCAAGCTTAACTATATATCCTATCTCATTTCGTTGAGAAGCACCTGGTAAATATTTTTAAGGCATTTCTATATGCACTGATTTCTGAAGAAGCGGAAACTTTTGTTTATCTAACATGTCTAGGAAAACAAGTACACACAAAATAATTGAATACTGTAGTATATTTTGTATCTCATACGCAAACGATGTAATGAAAAAGTAAAGAATAAAAATATATACGTTCTTACTTGCATTTAATATGTGCTTTATTACCTATATGGTACTATTTTTTATTACCTGTATGGTACAAATGTAAAAGTGGCTGATAAATCCTTTGGTTTATAATGGGGAATTTTTTAATGTATAATGTATGCTTAAAATATTTTGCTCATATTGTTGTTGTAAATAGGCTTTCTTGTTTATTTTAATTAAATATTTGATAAAAATAATTTATTGAGAATAGCTTTAAAATAGTATTCTATAAAATATTTAAGGATATCTTGAAGCAATAGCTAATAGCTAATTTATTGTTTTCCAACTACCTTGTGTTTGAGCAAGAAATAAAATAGGAAATATATATATACCATAGAAAGAATCTCTTCAACCAAGTTTGTTGTCAATATTTAGGAAATTGAATATATATTTCTGTAGTTTTAAAAATTTTATTTATTTTTTTATTAAAGCCGAATATCTTCATGTTGCTTGCTTCATTCTTTCATCAAAATATAAAAGTTTTTTCAGAAAAAAAGAATTTCCAAATTATTATACGACTTTTACCATAAAATTGGCATACAATAAAACAGGAGCAAAGTCTTTTTAACTTTACAATCTAAATGATGGTGCAATAAATTATTGTGGATGAAATTTTTAAGCAATGGAAATGTTATTAAATTTTATTAAAAAATTTTTGATGATAAATTACGAACAAACTTTGATTTTAAAAATTAAATTCATTGATATTATAACATGTAAATCACAAATCGAGAAAATTCCAATTAGCAAAAGCATTTAAGGATCAATTAATATTGAAGCATGCTTATTATTCATAATATAATGGTAATTATTCGTAAATTGCCAACGGCAGTATCCATGTAATGCGCAAAAGTGATATATCCTATAATCCACGCAATTTTATATACTATATGCCACACACAACATAAGAGAAGATGAAGAGACGGAAAGGCCATTAGACAATGCTTACAATTGCACCCTATTTATTGGTCATATTATAAAAACTCAGTTAACATCCACCAAGTAGCATGTTAATACGAGACTCTTTTCACCTGCATCCACAAGTGAAGGGACAACATCAGGGACTTGAACGTCTTGCACGTTAGCTACGTGCAATACTCCTGACCTCGTAGTAGGAAACATATTTTAATTAATTAAAAAAAAATTAGAATTTTCGTTTATTTACTTAAATGAATTATAATCCACTTGCAGAAAAAATCAACTTCATTATGTTCTTTTTTTTGTGCTAAAATAAACAATTATAAAATTATAAAAATATATTGATTCGTGTACAATTATTACATTTATTTAGGCACACATTAAGCTTTATATATTTGGCAATACCCTAAAGTCCTTAGCATTATATGATATCCATATTAATGGCTGGCACAAAATGTAAAACTTTTCACATAAATATGGCTTGTCTGCAGTATTATTTCAATATTAGAAATCTGTAATATTATATATCAAAGCAACTATCTAATTAGAGTAGTACTTATCTAGAAAATAACTTTGAACTCACATATCGACAAATATTAGAAGTTTGTGTCTTTCACTTTATGTTAGTTGGCAACTTTAACTGCTGTATACTAATATATTGGCAAATATTCAATTTGTTCAGTTCGATTATTTTATAGATGAGTATTCTAGTATTGTCATCTAGAAAGATGCTGTACATAAGTTGATGATGTCTTTTTAAATATGAGGATTTATTGCTTTTCATATCTTCTTTTTTCAAGTGTTATTGCTTTCAAGATTTAATTTTTAAAAGTACGTTTTTAAAATAAAAAGTTTTAATTAACAAGTTTGTTTAAAGCAGTTGTAAGTATATTTGATAAATGAATGTCCAATTTATAATCAATAATATTGTGAAAGAATGCTTTGACTGTAAATTGTTTTTATTATATTTTTGCAAATATTGCAATTCAGTTATTATAAATTTTGTTATCGTATAATCTGCTAATTAACATCGAGAAATTCAACGGAATTTCCTGTTATATTTCAACAACAAACCAAATTTCTTAGTGTCTGTGTCTACAAGGGATTTACTTTTAAATTATGTTGAAACTTGTGTTTAAAAAGAAATAGAAATTAATAATCCATTATTTTAATTTTTAAAAGAAGTTAATTTAACACAAAATATAGAATATAGTTTATTTTTTGGCGTGGCTTATTAATGAAAAATAATGTTTTTAACTGCTATTTTATGTATTGGAAACTACCACTTGTTTTCAACAATCCCGCAATGCACCTTTTTTTAATAAGATGTTATTTGATTTTTAATAATTTGCGACAATCGAAAATAATTCATAAATTCAAAAGAAACATCAAAAGAAAATTTAGAAGCATAATATTACTAAGATCAATTTAATCAAGTCTATTCCATTTGAGCGGAGACGTGAGTTAAGATGAATGCGGTTTTACATTAAATCGTACATCTGCTTAAACAATTATTTATTACGAACTAAATTAATTTATTTATTTTAAGTTTATAACTACATTAAAATTTATATAAAAAATAAAGCTGATAGTTGTTTTGTATTTAGAAAATAACCAGGATTTCATTCTTATTTTTATTTTTTTACTATTTAAGTAATTATAAAACTTCTAGAAATTAAAAAGAAAAAAAATATGTTATACTAAAACATTTCACGTATTTTTCATGGATAAATCTGATATAGGACACTTTACTACCTTAATTTATTTTTATTCTATTTAATTTTATTTTTTATATAATTTTCTTTCAAAGCATTAAGGTTTCTGAAATGTTAAAAGTGGTTTTAGGTATTAGAATAGACAATTTTTGTAAATAGAAAATATAAGATGGAAGTTATATATAGTGTATAAATGATTTAGTTCAAGGGTGCTTAATTTAATCATAATAATAGTCATCGTAACACACTACTACTACATATTGCTAAAAATATTTATCTAATAAACTGCATGAAAATATATTTCTTCTTTAGAAACTAATGACTTATAACAAGAATAATTTAAACATAATGTTTTATTAAAACATATTTTTTAATTCAATATGTTATTTTTTAAATAAGAAACAAAACGCGAGAGCATATGCAAAAGAAAAACACTTTCAGACTTAGATAAAAAAATAATCAGAAAGCAGAAAATGTCCTAATGTACTTTAAAAAAAATTGATACGTTCTAATTAAAAAAATAATAAATAAAAAATATAAATAAAGAAAATGTTTTTATGAAAATATTTAACATGTTATATTTAATAAAAACACGTTACACATTAACGAAATTGTTTTGAAAATATAGTTACTTCTGATAACTGAAATAAACAATAATTGATAATATAAGATATATGTATTTCATAGTTATGTAATAGGTCGATATTTTATGGTATAAAGCACCAGATCAAAATATTTTAAATTTTAATTGGAAAATACTATTATGTTTGCAGCCTTTTATGAATGCAATTATTTCTTTAGATTGCATAGAAAATTAACAAGTCATTTTAAATAATAAGAATAAATAATCATCAAAATTAATAAGAATAAAAAAAGTTATTTTATTGGTATTAATCTACGTATTAATTATATTCTCAGATTCTAATAAATTATCATACTCTTTTCTTTTTTAATATTCAAAGATCTCTGGTTAATTTTGAAAACTTTGGAACGACTTTTTGTAATAAATTGAAATTAAAATATTGCATATTCCATTTATCAACAGCTGCTACGAAATCAGCTGTACTGAATTCCTTTTAAATTTGAAATATATTTTATGATTTAAGAGGATGAGCAATCTTATGTGACTAAACTTAAGAATATTATTATAAACAAGTAAATAAATCTCTAAATAGGAAAATATCTTTTCCTATTTAGAGATTTATTTACTTGTTTATAAAATTATGAGATTTCTTTTTTGATAGTTCCAACACAGCTTTAAATTTGAACTTAACTTGAGTAGGTGTTTTGAGATGTATGCTCATCCATGCAGTTTTATCTCAATTTATCCAAATGTTGTTAAAATACTACATCTAAAATAATTTTACGAAAGGGGAAATGAAACGTTTATAAAGGAACTGCTCTAAAATTCTTGAATTCATTGCCTATGGCGGATTACAACTTTCATTTTAAAATAAAATATTCGTTGCTCGTACTTCCAAGCAACCAAAAGAAAATATATAAAAGGGGAAATTTGAAAACGAAAGAAATGGATAAACGAAATTTTGATAAATGCAAAACATCAATATCATTTCTCTTAAATATCTAAATAGAACTATTTCTCAGTAAATGTTTTCATCTGAATTCTGTTGAAATTTTTTGAGAATTATTTGCAATTTTTTATTAAATATTTTCTTATATCAAAATAGGGAACATTTACTAATCTTTGGTTTTGGATATATAACTTTACACATGAATAATTTCCCAATGCTTACAGAGTTGAATAAATTTTTAACAATAGATGCATGAAAATGCATGCAACCACATCTATATTTAATTAAAGGTTCTATTGAAAAGTCTAAATTTATTTAAAAATAGTTTAGATAAATTTTTTAAAAATATACTTTTTCATCTGTCCTAATTTTATATAGAAATAAAAATTACTAACACAGGCTTGTATTTAAAGACTTATGACCTTAAAAATATTAATAAAAAGGATTTTATCTATCGAATTAATTTTTTAATTGAAAGCATAACTTAAATTATTATTTTTACTTATTTTTCTGCTTTATAAAAATATTAAAAATACAATTTTTTTAGCTAATTGAATTTAAGTGATATTATAATTTTATTTCGTTAATTTTTAATGAAAATATTGTATAAAAATTACATTTGTTTATGATAGATGAAAAATATTTAAATATATAAAATCGTACACAAAATATTCTAGTATGGAGAGGGTAGTCTTATCAGCGTCCGTAGCCTATCTTCAAGCTTCACGTGCCATCCTGGGTACTGCTAAATGACAAATAACGGCCCAGCCCTTGTTTATGGCATAAGAATAACTGTCTGTGTATTGCCAGCTGCATTAGAACAATAATATATTCTTGGATGGCATACAAAGTAAAAATTTTAATGTGTATTGCACACTTAAACTAGCCTAAATAGAACTCCATAGATTCTTGTTATTAAATAATAAAGCGAATATATATAATAACAACAAAAACATTCAAAATAATTTCTTTTTAAAAGAGATTATGTTTATAAAATATTAATTTAATTATAATTTCTATAAGGGTTTCAAGCCAACTTTAATAGAAAAGTATTTAAAAAAGTATTAAATTGGAAACATTCTTATTTTTATCAAATCAAATAAATTTCCGTTGCATTGCATCAAATTAACCTTGCATTTTATTGCATTTATTATCTCTCTAAAGTAATACCAACATGATTTAAACGATAACAAAAATTACTTTCGTATTTTTTTTTAAGGATAATTTCTTGAAATAACAGAATCACTGTTTAAATATCAAGAATAGAAAAAAATTTGGAACTCCATTCTGTTCTAATCTTCTTCAAAAATTTTCTTCTTTAAATATTCATAACAATCATCATATTGTTTAAGGGAAGGCCCCAATATTTTAATAAGAAATACCCAATTCGAATTGCTTCCTCTGTTAAGCACTGAGCAAAGAAACTGTCGCAGCAAAATGTTCACTCTACATATTTCTACCATTAGGCGAAGGAGCCGATGAAATCGCATTTATTTTAAAATCTGATGACACAGAACCGCATTCCCCCTTTGCAAGAAAAATTAATTAATTATTGCATGCCATTTAGGAATTTCAAAATGTAAATCAGAATGATTTATTCAAATGATGCCAAAGAACCGCCATTATACAGGAGGTACGTAATGGGTTATGTGTGTCGCCTTATTGGAAATGAATCGAGATTTGCTTCCTATTTTGTAAATTGAGTTTAGTTTTGTGCATTTTACCATCTTTCTCCTTATTTTGCTCTTTTAATGTCTTGTTTTACGAAGCTCTCTCTGTTAAATATTTGCACAGTCAATAATGTTTTTTTGTGTCATTCACTAGTTGTACTTGTTTTTTTCTTTTTCTTTTTTTGAATTTAAAAAAAATGCACTTTACGGAATAGATTGATTTTCTAACAATAGAAAAAAAAGCAATTAATTTTTATTATAAAATCTCAATTGATATGTTGAATTTGTTTTGTAAAAAATAGACTTTTATTAGTACAACACAGTGTTTAGTTTATATTGGATAAATAAAAACTATAATTTTAATTTCTATAAATTTTTTTTTTGTGTCTTAATTAACTATTATTTCCGTAAATGATTATAATAAACTATAAATGTAATCCTCTGATTTACTAAAAATTATCAAATCGTATATCTTATTCTGTTCTAATGTAGCTGGGAAATACTTAGGTCGTTATCCTTTATGCCATAAGGACGAACTGCACCGACGTTACTCACTTGGCACTACTCAGCAGGTGAGAGTGACTTGAAGATAGGCTACGGGCGCGGAGTAAAACTAACTACTGAACGCTCTACGATCCTATTAGACAAAGACCTACGGTTTAAATTGGATTCCAAAGCACTACAAACATCCATGCCACCGCTGGGACACGAACTCCGTGGTATTGAGGGCCAGAGCTCTAGCCACTCAGCCATCAGGCCCCTCCACATATTTCTTTTAAATTTATATTTTTAAAATATTAATTTAATTATAATTTCTATATGATTTTCGGCCAACTTTAATAGAAAAGTATTTAAAAAGCATTAAACTGGAAACATTCTTATTTGTATCAAATAATTCAAATTACCAGTGCATTGCATCAAACTAACCTTGTATTTTATTGCATTTATTATCTCTCTAAACTAAAACCGACATGATTTGGTCGATAACAAAAATTACTTCCATATTTAAAAAAAATAGTAATAATAATAATTTCTTGAAATAACAGAATCACTGCTTAAATATCAGAAGAGAGAAAAAAAATTGCGATTCCATTCTGTTCCAATCTTCTTCGAAAACTTTCTTCTTTAAATATTCATAACAATCATAATATTGTTTAATGTATGGCCCAATATTTTAATAAGAAATACCCAATTCGAATTGTTTCCTCTTTCAAGCAATCAGCAAAGAAACTCTCGCAGCAAAATTTTTATTCTACATATTTCTACCATTAGGCAGAGAAGCCGATGAAATCGCGTTTATTTTAAAATCTGATGACACAGAAGCGCATTCCCCCTTGCAAGAGAAAGCAAAGCAAATTATTATTACATGCTATTTTGGAATTTCAAAATGCAAATCAGAATGATTTATTCAAATGATGCGAGAGAACTGCCATTATACAAGAGGTACGTAATGGGTTATGTGTGTCGCCTTATTGGAAATGAATCGAGATTTGCTTCCTATTTGGTAAAATTGAGTTTAGTTTTGTGCATTTTTTTTTCTTCTTATTTTGCTCTTTTAATGTCTTGTTTTTACGAAGCTCTCTCTGTCAAATATTTGCACTTTTTTTGGGAATTTAAAAGAAAAATGCTCTTTACGGAATAGATTGATTTTCTAAAAATAGAAAGAAACAAAAGCATTTTCATTGAATAGCAATTAATTTTTATTAAAAAACTTTTTTAAACTTTTTTGTTTTTTTTTAAAATTTGTTTTGTAAAAAATCGGCTTTTTTTATTAGTACAATGTAGTTTTTAGTTTATATTGGATAACTAAAAGCTGTAATTTTAATTTCAATGAGTTTTATTTTTCGTTTTATGTTTAATTAACTATTGTATCCATAAATGATTATAATAAACTATAAATTTAATCCTGTAGTTTACAAAATATTGTCAAATCATATTTCTTATTCTTTTCAAATGTAGCTGGCAAGCACTTATGCCGTTATCTTTTATGCCAGAAGCAAGAGCTACACCGACGTTACTCACTTTGCACCACCTAGCAGTTACGGGTAACTTGAAGATAGGCTACGAACTCGTAGTAGCACTACCCTCGAAACGCTCTGCCATCCTATTAGACCGGGATCTACGGTTTAAAGTGGATTCGGAACCACTACAGTTATCCATGGCACCGCTGGGACACGAAACGCCGTGGTATTGAGAGCCAGTGCTCTAGCCACTCGGCCGTCAGGCCTCGCCACATGATTTCTTTTAAATTTATATTGATAAAATATTAATTTAATTAGAATTTCTATGCGGTTTTCTGCCAACTTTAATACAAGAGTATTTAAAGAGTATTAAATTGAAAGCGTACTTATTTTTATAAAATAATTCAAATTCATCGCATCAAATTAGTCATGCATTTATTATATCTCTAAAGTAAAACCAACATGATTTGGACGATAACAAAAATTATTTTCATATTTAAAAAAAAAAAAAGAAGAATTTCTTGAAATAACAGAATCACTGTTTAAATATCAGAAGAAAAAAAAAATTCACAATTCCATTTTGTTCTAATCTTCTTCGAAAACTTTCGTCTTTAAATATTCATAACAATCATCATATTGTTTAATGGAAGGCCCAATATTTTAATAAGAAATACCCAATTCGGATTGCTTCCTCTGTTAAGCACTGAGCAAAGAAACTCTCGCAGCAAAATTTTCACTCTACATATTTCTGCCATTAGGCGAAGGAGCCGATGGAATCGCATTTATTTTAAAATCTGATGACACAGAACCGCATTCCCCCTTGCAAAGAAAAGGAAAAGCAAATTATTATTACATGCCATTTTGGAATTTCAAAATGCAAATCAGAATGATTTATTCAAATGATGCGAGAGAACCGCCATTATACAGGAGGTACGTAATGGGTTATGTGTGTCGCCTTATTGGAAATGAATCAAGATTTTCTTCCTATTTGGTGAATTGAGTTTGGTTTTGTGCATTTTATTATCTTTCTCCTTAGTTTGCTTTTTTAATGTCTTGTTTTTACGAAGGTTTTCTCTGTTAAATATTTGCACAGTCAATAATTTTTTTCCTTTTCATTCTGTAGTTGTACTTTTTTATTTTGTGTGATTTTAAAAGAAAAATGGTCTTTACAGAATAGATTGATTTTCTACAAGTAGTAAAAAAAAAAGGATTTTCTTTGAGTAGCAATTAATTTTTATAAAATTTTTTTTTGTTTCGTTTAATTTTGTTTAATTTCTTTGGTAAAGTAACGTGTTTTTATTAGTACAATGCAGCTTTTAGCTTATATTGGATAAATATAAATTTAAATTTAAATAAGTTTTATATTTCGTTTTATGTCTTAATTAACTATTATTTTTATAAATGCTTATAGTAAAATATAAATTTAATCCTCTACTTTCTTATAAATAAAATATTAGTAAATAATTGCAAAACTTTTTTATTAGTACAATGCAATTTTTTGCTTATGTTGGATAAATAAAAACTATAATCTCAATTTCAATAAGTTTTATTTTTCATTTTATGTCGTAATTAAATTTTATCTCCAACAATGCTTATAATAAAATATAAATTTAATCCTCTAGTTTCTTATAAATGAAATAGTAGTAAATAATTGCAAAATCCTAAACGCTACAAAAATATCTGTGCTACACATTTTTATCCTAAATATTTCTAGATTGTATATTTTTATAAAATTATTAATATATATTTCCTATAAAATGTATTATATTAAAAAAGCTATAGTTATTAGATCGATTCAAACTAAACATTATGTTGTCTAAAAAAGGCATAAACCATTTCAAAGTTGAAGTAAACAGAATTCTTGACTTAGAATGTTAATTTAAATATCTGTAACAAATTAACTTTCCAATAAAAAGTGTGAATATATTATAATGCATTGAGTAATATTCTTCCGTTTTGAAAAATATTTATCAATAATAAAGCAAATTTTCCACAATAAAAGATCATATATTGAATTTATAATTAAGTTTTAAAATAAAAACAAATATTTATTGTATGAGATTTAAAAAAAAAAAAAAAACTGTAATTTTAGCATGCAAACTGTATGTCTTTCAGAAAATGGATGAATATTATTCGCATATATTACATGAAGATTTTTGAAAAGAACTTCTATTGAAAGCAAATTTTAATCGGCATACGTTGTTCTTAAATTATGAAATATTTGCAACTGATTATTCAGACAGATTGAAAAGCTATTTTGTATACAAATTTAATGAACTCTTTCAAAAATTTGTCAAATCTAATTTACACTTAATTTAATATTTCTTTTGTATTTTCAAGTTGAAAGCAATTTGCATTGAAAATTATTCGAGTGGATATTTTAGTTAGTAAACAAAAAAATACTTCAGAAAATGATGTTTCAATTTCATAAATTAAAAATGTATTTATTGCAATTTAAAAAGCTGAGAATTTTATCAAATTTAAAAAGTGTAATTATGTTAGGATTTTTTAATTTAATATAAACATACGAATGCGATAAATTTTATTCCTTAAATTAAATTCTCAATTTTTAATAGCTAAATTTATGGCTTCTGACACAGTTATAATTAAATTCTTAACGAATATTTTCCATGTATTCACCAATGATGTTTTATTTTGCATAAGTTAATAAATGTAATAATAAAATTAGGCATGTCTTTCTTAATACACTACGTAAAAAAAGTAGGACACTTGATTTTGTAACAATAACCGAAAAATATCTTATTTTTACTAAAATTTTTTTATTAGAAACATTTTACAAATATTTTAAAAATACAATTTTAACTTCAGAATTATGATATTCAAACATAAAATATCAATGGAAACAAAAATAGTTTCTCTTTTTTGAAACTTTGTAAAAAAAGTAGAAGGACAGCATTATAATGAATGAAAAAATAGTGATTTTAATAAGGAATGTTCTTCCCATTGGCCTTTATAACTTCAAATATTCTGTTTGGAAGTGAATTGTATAGAGATTGAA
Organism: Caerostris darwini; assembly: GCA_021605075.1. NCBI lineage: Eukaryota > Metazoa > Arthropoda > Arachnida > Araneae > Araneidae > Caerostris > Caerostris darwini. The sequence continues at coordinate 931,590 of BPLQ01002550.1, read as the reverse complement.
CTTCTGTTCGACAAAAATTGTCCCACGAGTCATTCAATGCTTCTCGAAGCTGAGTTAGCGAATCAAATTGCCTTCCATCAGCATAAACTCGACGAACTAGCATTGCCCAGATGTTTTCCACTATATTAAGGTCTGGACTTTTGGCTGGCCATGGTAAAACATCCACATTATTTGTTAGGAACTAATTTTTGACTGCAGTCGTGGTGTGAATGGAAGCTCCGTCTTGTTGAAACTTCCACTCTACACCCCCAAGTCAGAGCCATAAGGAAGAAGCTCGGAATTCAGCACTTGAATGTAGTCTGTATGTTTTTGCCTACCATTTAAGAAAACCAGACTTGTCCTTCCTCCGCATCCAACAGCCAACCAAACCATTAAACTCCCTCCTCCCATTTGTCGTGTTGAATAGTATTCGTCTTCATTCCCCAGACAATGCCAGTAGTGCTGATATCCATCTGAACCATCTAAGTTAAATTTCTTTTCATCGGAAAATATCACAGAAGTCCATTCTGTAGTCCAGGACATGTGCTCCTTAGCCCGCACTAAACGGTTATCAATGTGAGCTTGTGTCCACTTAGGATGATGTTTCCGTTTTTTGAAAATGAATTTTTTAGATCTTTTAATCTAGTTGTAAGCTGTTTGTTTCGTCACATAATTAAGACCGGCTTGATTTCTTGCCTTTGAAACACTTTCTTTGTTCTTCTTAAGCCCACGAACAAGTTTTCTTTCATCATGTGGTGTTAACTTTTTCGGTCTACCAGTCTTCTTTTTCTTTCCATTTTTATAAGGATGTCTGATAAAGATTGAAACTGTATTGGGGTTCACCTGCAACAATCGAGCAATCTCTTTGACACCTTTACCATCATTTTGATATGTGGAAATTTGGCCTTTTTTGAAAATCGTTGAAAGGTATTCCTTTAGGCATTTCTGAGAACGGCGAAACAGCGTAACTTTTAAACAAATTAGATTTTTTTGACAGAAAAGAATAAAACAAAGTACAAAATCACTATTTAACTAAAGAACAACTCACTAAATTAAATATATTTGCAAGTGTCCTTCTACTTTTTTTACGCATCAGAAATTATGAATACTAATTTTATTATTAATATTAGTGGTAGATGTTTAATTTTTGACAAAAACGTAAAAAAAACACTCATTAAACTAAACTAACCGCAGAATATGGTAGTTAGGGAAGAAAATAAAAGATATTAATTGGCAAAAATATCACTGTCCTTCTATTTTTTTACGCAGTGTAGGTTGATTTGCGATACGGGGAACTTAGATGGTTACACTATTCCGGCCAAAAACCTCGTTTATTGGGTTCTGTATGCCCGCCTGGTATGAATAGTGAAAACTGTGTATGAGTCAGAAATGGGGGTGGTCAAGTCAGGGAAAGTAAATGAAAATCTTTTCTCTTTCGCTTATCTTTTGTGGCTCCATGTTTTTGTATTATAAAGTTGATGGTAATATATTTCTTGGAAGTTATATAGGGTGAACATAAAGTCTTGCCCTGGTTAATAAAATTTGTTGCAAAACTAAATGGTTGAAGGTTCTTTACATATAATTTGTCCATCATTATTTAACATTTTACTTAATCATTATCTACAATTTTTAATTAACTTTTTATAATTTTTTTAACAATAGATTCGGTTTGGTCTGTCGCTCTACTGTCATCTTGTGCACATTTAGACTAGTTTTAGAACCTACAGTTTTACGTGGAATAAGCCACTAACAAACATCCATGACACCAGTACTATGATCGAACCTGCAGCCCGGGATAATTTAAAGGCCATTTATTTCACTTGGCCACCAGTCCGCCTAACAATAGATCTGAACAGGACGGAAGACGACAATGATTTCTTAGACAATCGCATTAGCTTTTATGTTATTTTAATATAATGTCCATATCAGAGAATCGGAGTTCATATAAGTTTCAACAGACAGTGAGACCCTCAGCCTTTTTCATGGTGAGGTTTCATGCATAGCAGTAATATGTCGTTTTTTTGACAAAAAAAAAAAAAAAAAAAAAACGTCTCTATAATGTTTATTTAAACTTATTGGAACTATCTATTGCATTAAATAAGAATTGCAATAAAAAAAAAAAAATGGAGCTCACTGAAAAGCTTTAGACATAAAGCAAAAAAATTATTTTTAAAAATACAAAAAGTTTCGAATCCATATCCAAATAAAACACAATAAAATTTTTCTAACATTTTTTTTTCCTTCCTTTTAAAATACACCTCTTACCTAAAACTAAGGGCGATACAAATCCAGAAGATTACACTCTTTTCCAACCAGAAAAACCGCAACACAGCAACAACCAAAAATGAAGTGTATTTTACCTGCTTTTGCGAAAAGTGGGGGGGAATCCCAAACTCGACCGTAAACAAACAGACAGTAGAAATTCGAATCACGTAATCGGCAACGGTCGTAAAAAAAAAGCACCCCTCCCCCAATCCCCCTCCCCGAATCGCCAAGAACACGTAAAAATAAACACTCATTTGAAATTCCGAACTGAACCGCAGAATATGCAGAGGGAAGCGGCATTATATGATGGCGGGAAAATATCATCAAGGATCGAAGGGAAGGTATGTGCTGCGATACGGGAACTTGAGTTGTTTCCGGCCAAAAAGTTTATTGGTATGCCCGGCCTGGTATGAATATGAAAACATACTCGCAGAAATGGGGGGCCAAGTCAGGAATTTTAAAGTGAAAATCTTGTCACTTTCGTTTATCTTATTGGTGGCTCCATGTTTTTGTATTATAAAGTTGATGGTAATATATTTCTTGAAGTTATATAGGGTGAACATAAAGTCTTGCCCTGGTTAATAAAATTTGTTGCAAAATAACGGTTGAAGGTTCTAATATAATATTGGAATCATTATTTAACATTTTACTTAATCATTATCTACTATTTTTAATTAACTTTTTATAATTTTTTTAACAATAGATCCGGTTTGGTCTGTCGCTCTACTGTCATCTTGTGCACACTTTAGACTAGTTAGACCGCGACCTACAGTTTTACGTGAAATCCAAGCCACTAACAAACATCCATGACACCAGTACTATTCGAACCTGCAGCCCGGGATACCAAAGGCCAGAGCCACTTGGCCACCAGTCCGCCTAACAATAGATCTGAACAGGACGGAAGACGACAATGATTTCTTAGACAATCGCATTAGCTTTTATGTTATTTTAATATAATGTCCATATCAGAGAATCGGAGATCCTATAAGTTTCTGAACAGACAGTGGGAGACAGCCTTAAGTGGTGAGGTTTCATGCATAACATTAATATGTCGTTTTTTTGACAAAAAAAAAAAAAAAAAAAAAAAAAACGTCTCTATAATGTTTACTTAAACTTATTGGAACTATCTATTGCATCTCAGTAATAAGAATTGCAATCGTGTACTATTTATGAAGAAAATGGAGCTCACTGGGATTCCTTAGACGAAGAAAAAAAAAATATTTTTAAAAAACAAAAAGTTTCGAATCCATATCCAAATAAAACACAATAAAAAATTTTCTAACACTTTTTTTTCTTCCTTCCTTTCAAAAAACTCCCTCTTAACTAAAACTACGACGATACAAATCCAGAAGATTACACTCTTTTCCAACCAGAAAAACCGCAAAACAGCAACAACAACAACAAAAAAAGTGTGTTTTAAAATTTGTACCTGCATTGCGAAAAGTAAGGGGGGAATCCCAAACTCGACCGTAAACAAACAAACAGACAGTAAAAATTCGAAACACATAATCGGCAACGGTCGTAAAAAAAAGCACCCCCAATTCCCCCCCACCCCCGAATAGCCAAGAACACGTAAAAATAAAAACACATTTGAAATTCCGAACTGAATGGTGGAATATGCAGAGGGAAGGTATTACATGATTGCGGGAAATATCATCCAGGATCGAAGGGAAGGTATGTGCTGCGATCCAGGAACTTGAGATGTTTCCACCCAAAAGGTTTATTGATAAGCCCGGCCTGGTATGAATATGAAAACATACTCGCAGAAATCGGGGCCAAGTCAGGAATTTTAAAGTGAAAATCTTGTCACTTTCGTTTATGTTATTGGAGGCCCCATGTTTTTGCATTACAAACTTGATAGGAATATATGTCTTGAAGTTATATAAGGGTGAGCACGAAGTCTTGCCCTGATTATTAAAATTCATTACAGAATAATGTTTGAACGTTATAATATAATTTTGGAATCATTACATAATTACGTTTTTACAGGTTTTCTTTAACAATAGATCTGAACAGAATGGAAGTCATTTGTAATGATTTGTGAAGTAATTTTAATGATCGATAATTGTAATGATTTCTTGAAATTATATAGAGTAAGCAAGAAGTCTTGCTCTGATTATTAAAATTTATTGCAAAATAATGGTTGAACGTTATAATTTTGGAACCATTAGATAATTAGCTTTTTACAGTTTTTTAAAAATAGATCTGAACATAATGGAAGTCAACAATGAATTCTTAGACAATCGCATTCGTTTTTTATGAATCAACATCTCATGTTTGCGGAAAGGTAAATTAGCATAATGCCCATATTATGGAATGCATGATATTCTTATTTCTCGCTTTGTTCAACATAGTTTAATTAATAATGATACATTTATTTCGCTAACAATCGCGATAAGAATATCCACTGTATAACACATATAACACATTGTATTACACATATAACACTCAAGAGAAAATATCTTTAACCAGTCAGCCAGCTACATTTTTAATGTACCCCAATTTTGCCCAAGCGAACCTTCATCCTTTAGCATGCTATTTCACCAATAACAATGAAATATTTCTGCTAATTTTTAATTCATTACTTAAATGTAAGAAAAACGACTTATCTGCTGACTTAAAATTCTTGTTACAATAAAAAAATTTAAAAAAATCATGGAATACAAAGATAAGCACAACACATGTGAAGAAAACAATTATTTTTAAAAAAACTAAAAATTCCGAATCCATATCCGAACAAAACACAACACATTTTTTCTAAGACTTTTTTTGTCTTCCTTTCAAAAAACACCCTCTTAACTAAAAACTACGGACGATACAAATCCAGAAGATTTCACTCTTCCAACCAGAAAAACCGCAAAACAACAAAAAAAAAAAAAAAAAGTGCATTTTAAAAGTTTTTACCTGCTGTTGCGAAAACTACATATAACGGGGGAATCCCAGACTCGACCGTAAACAAACAGGCAGTAGAGATTCGAATCACATAATCGGCAACGGTCGTAAAAAAAAGCACCCCCCTCCCACAATCGCTAGGAACACGTAAAAATAAACACTCATTTGAAATTCTGACTGAACAGTGGAATATGCAGAGGGAAGGCATTACATGATGGCAGAAAATACCATCAAGGATCGAAGGGAATATTTGTGCTGCGAACCGGGGGCTTGAGATGTTTCCGCCCAAAAAAGTTTATTGGTATGCCCGGCCTGGTATGAATATGAAAACATACTTGGAGAAATTGGGGCCAAGTCAGGAATTTTAAAGTGAAAATGTTGTAACTTTCGTTTATGTTATTGGAGGTACACTTGCGGCATGTTTTTGCATTATAAAGTTGAGAGGAATATATGTCTTGAAGTTATATAAGGTTGAGCTTTAAGTCCTGTACGGATTCTTAAAATTTATTTCAATATAATGATTGAACTTTATAATATAATTTTCGAATCATTAGATAATTCACTTTTTACAGTTTTTTGAGACCAAGTGAGTTAAATCAGATTTACTAACACAAAATATGATTTCTTTAAGTCTACTCTTACAAAATATCATTCCCATCTCTTATAAAATTTTCCTAAAAAAGCAATTTGAAAGACCAATCTCAAAAATTAAGCATTGTTTTTATACTTATTAAAAAAATTCCATTAGTCAGAAGCAAAGTCATAAAAATTTGGGATAGTAATTTTAATTAATTATTTTAAACAATAATAACTAATTTTAAGCAATAATTATTTTAATAAGAATTTTAATTATGACATCAATGATATATAATGGAATTCTTCTTATAATTTTACTCTTTCTTTCAACTGTGACTGCAGTTCATATTATGAATGGGAAGCGGATCTTCTTCATCATTTGTCATGTTATTTCGCTGATGGCAATGATGTATTTCTGCTAATTTGTAAATCATTATGTTAAATGTAAGAAACACAACTTATCTGCTGATTTAAAACTCTTATTAGGATAAATAATTTTTAAAAAATCCTGAAATACAATAAGCACAACACGCGTGAAGAAAAAAATTCCGAATCCATATCCGAATAAATACAAGTAAAACACAATCAATTTTTACTTACACTTTTTTTATCCCTTTCTAAAAACACCTCTTAACTAAAAACAATTGGGCGATACAAATCCAGAAGATTTCAATATTGTCCAACCAGAAAAACCGCAAAACAGCAACAAAAAAAAAAGTGTATTTTAAATGTTTTTACCTGCTTTTGCGAAGAAATGTACGGGGGGAATCCCAAACTCGACCGTAAACAAACAGGCAGTAGAAATTCGAAACACGTAATCGACAACGGTAGTAAAAAAAAAGCACCCCCCTCCCCAATACCCCATCGAATCGCCAGGAACACGTAAAAATAAACACTCATTTGAAATTCCGACTGAACCGCCAAATATGCAGAGGGAAGCAGCATTACATGATGGCGGAAAAATATCATCAAGGATCGAAGGGAAGGTATGTGCTGCGATCCGGGAACTTGAGTTGTTTCCAGCCAAAAAGTTTATTGGTATGCCTGGCCTGGTATGAATATGAAAACATACTTGAAGAAATGGGTGCCAAGTCAGGAATTTTAAAGTGAAAATCTTGTAACTTTTGTTTATGTTCTTGGAGGCTCCATGTTTTTGCATTATAAAGTTGGTAGGAATATATGCCGTAACGTTATATAAGGGTGAGCACGAAGTCCTGTTCTGATTCTTAAAATGTATTGCAATATAATGGTTGAGCGTTATTTTGGTATCATTAGATAATTAACCTTTTACAGTTTTTTTTTAACAATAGATCTGGACAGAATTGAAGTTGGCAATGATTTCTTAGACAATCGCATTTGCTTTTATCAATCAACGTTTCATGTTTGCTGAAAGGTAAATTAGCATAATGTATTCTCGCTTTGTTCAATATAGTTTAATTAATAATGATACATTTACTTTGTTAACAATCGCAATAAGGATATCCACTGTATAACACATTAAATAACACATATAACACATAGGAGAAAGTCTCTTTAACCAGTCAGCCATGTAGATCTTCAATGTACCCCAATTTTGCTCCTTCTTTCAACAGTGACTGCAGTTCATATAAACAATGAGAAGCGAATCTTTATATTTTGGCATGCTATTTCGCTGATGGCAATGACATATTTCCTCTAAGTTGTATATATGCGAAATGTAAGAAAGGCGACTTATCTGCAATGACGTCTTATCTTTCAAAAAAATCCTGGAATACAAAGATAAGCTCAAAGCATGTGAAGAAAAAAAAATCTTTTTTAAAAATCTAAAAAACAAAAAATTCCAAATCCATATCCAAATAAAACACAATAAATTTTTTCTAAACACTTGTTTTTGAAAAGAAGTAAAAAAAAAAAAAGACACCTCTTAACTAAAAACTACGGCGATACAAATCCAGAAGATTTCACTCTTTTACAACCAGAAAAACCGCAAAACAGCAACAACAAGGAAAAAAAAGTGTATTTTAAAAGTTTTTACCTGCTTTGCGAAAAGTAAGGGAGGAATCCCAAACTCGACCTTAAACAAACAGGCAGTAGAAATTTGAATCACGTAATCGGCAACGGTCGTAAAAAACAAGCACCCCCTCCCCTGATATCGCCAGGAACACGTAAAAATAAACACTCATTTGAAACTCCGAACTGAACCGTGGAATATGCAGAGGGAAGGCATTACATGATGGCGGGAAAATATCATCAAGGATCGAAGGGAAGGTATGTGCCGCGATCCGGGAACTTGAAATGTTTCCGGCCAAAAAGTTTATGGGTATGCCCGGCCTGCTATGAATATGAAAACATACTCTCAGAAATGGAGGCCAAGTGAGGAATTTTGAAGTGAAAATCTTGTAACTTTCGTTTATGTTATTGGAGGGTCCATGCTTTTGCATTATAAAGTTTGTAGGAATATATGTCTTTAAGTTATAGAGGTTGAACAAGAAGTCTTGCCCTGATTATTAAAATTGATTATAAAATAACGGTTGAACGTTATAATATAATTTTGGAATAATTAAATACCCTTTACAGTTTTGGTAACAATAGATCTGAACAGAATGGAAGTCTAAAATGATTTCTTAGACAATCGCATTTGCTTTTATGTTATTTTAACATAATGCTGAAATCAGAGATTCTACACGTTATTGCACAGACAGTAGGAGCTCTAAACTTACAGGTTGGTGCGGTTTCATGCATAGCATATGTAATTTGTCAGGGTTTTTTTTTGTTTTTGTTTTGACGAGAAAAAAAGCATCACTACTAATGATTGCTTACAATTATTGGAACTATTTATTGAATCTCAATTATAAGAATTTCAATCATGTGTTATATATCAGCAAGATTTAGTACCCCCCGCCCGCTTGGGATTCCTCAGTTTGTGACTTTCTAAACGAGAAAATTCCGATTTGATATATTGGAAGGGATGAACCGCATCATAATCTCCTGGTATTACACTTTTTAATTATCTTATATTTGGGTTTACATCAAAGACAGAGTATTTGTCTCACCAGTTGCTGACATTGATGGATTGTATAAGAATGTAGCTGTATAGAACTCTAGATATAGATATAAGAAGGCTATGATAAAAGACCATTTTTGCACTTTTACATATAGCATGTTAGAGAACATTTGGCAAGTACCGATTCGAACATCCTCCGAGTTACGAAAGGAACAAATGTTGAAATCCACTACAGTACATGATCTTATTAAAAATTTTATAAAAATCTTTAAAATGTATCCAAGCAAACATATGTCAAATTATAAGTTTGACACAATTTTTTTTTTTTTAAATCACGACAAGACTTTGTTTTCACCATGTATTTCATTATGGAGTATATCAGGCGCCATGCGTTAGTACAACACAACGTCAAAGTCCTTTAAAATATTTAATGGATTAAAATTATCAACATAATTTGCCTTCTCGGGCAATAATTTATATTTCAATTTCAGATTGGGTAGAAATTAAACATCCGTTTTCAAAGAGGAAACAGACGAATTGATTACTTGTAGGGGATGGAAATCAGACTTCCAAAAACTTTCAGCTTTAAAAGAAAAACATAAATAATGATTGTACAAGTTTTTTTATATATTTTTTTCTGTTATTAAGTGATTAAAAATTTAAGTTTTTAAAATTTATTATGTATGAACAGAATGTTATCCTGTATAGGGGTCAGTGACGTCTTAAAAAAAAGTGAAGCTATAAAATACAAAAAATTTCATGAATATAAGTTATTATTTAAAACAGATTAATATCCTTGTGTAACACGATAAACTTTCATTTCAAAAATTTTTGCTTAAAATTGATTTTCACGTGATTTTATTTATGTGTGCTTTAATTTGGCATGAAATATAATGATTGACCCATATCAGGTCAAATCCTCTGTTGTTCAATTTAAACTGTCTGGCTTTCAAAAAAAAAGTTATTGTTTCAATGTCCTCAAAACAGTCTCTAAGGATTTAGTGTATGTTCATATAAATTGATTTAACCGTCACTTAATGTAGTTTTCTGTCTGAATTGGGTAATGCTTCTTATAGTATTTGAACAATTGCTTCTTCCTAAAGTTCTACAGTTATTAAATTTTGTTGTATTTCTGTAGTTATTGAATTCGATAGTTCTTGTGGGAATTCTGTAATTTAGGGTTCTGATTTCGCCAAATCTCTTTATCGCCCCAAATAGAATCGCCAAAACCGCAGCGACCATCTTGAGACTTGGCAAAAACCCCAAAAGAAAACAAATGAACAAGTGAAATTCTAAATGGAGAACTCACATTCTTGTAGTATTTTGACCCATCGCTTCATAAATTTCTTGGACTCTTGAACCATGGTATACTCCTATGTGCATTCGTCCAGCTAAGTATGTTCATAGATTGCAAATTGAAATTCGTGAAATGATTTCATTTTTTTTTTTTTTTTTTTTTTTTTTTTTTTTTTTTTTTTAATTTTATGTAATTTGTTGTGTTCTTAAAATCTTTTATTTCATATAAATTAGTGGTTGTAATTAAATATGCAGGTTTCATTCTGTTCAAAGAAGCAGCGGAGTTTAAGATCAATAAGTTCAATCGTTACAGTTTTATTTGTCCGGCTAATCATTTTATGAAAACCAGTATAAGGTTGATACAAAGACGGTATGATCTATTTTTTAAAAAATGTGCGAACAAAATTTTAATGAGTAGTTGGCATAATATTTGTATTATTGTCTTTAAAACACCCTTCCAATATACGTCCCCCTCTCAGCTACTCTATCTAGATAACTTCAATTTGTGCTTGTCAATTTTCCATACAATCGGTGGTTAAAACACGTGCATATTACTGTTTTTTTTAAATTTAATTTATGATTCCTTACTTTATATTGATAAGAAAGACGCCCAATATTGATTATCAAAATAGGGGTATGTAAGAAGAGGAGCGATTTGTTAGAGAACATTCATGCATAATTTGTACGTTTTTACAATTTCTACTAAACGGTAATCATCGAAGAAGACATTTCTTCATAATCTGGAACAAATATATTTATATGTTTGGCAGTGAGCAGGCTTCTAGTCCTAGTAGACCAAGTTGAATTCTATTGCAAACTAGTCTCCAGTCTAGCTATTCTATGTCGATAAATGTCAAAAATGTTTTAACTACAAAAAGACATTGAAATATTTTTTTTTCAGTAAAAGAATACTACATGAACAACCATATGATTATTTCTTTGCGAAAAATTATTAAAGTAAACAATCCATTAAAAATGTAAACTGAAAGGTTGCCACTTTTACCTAGCCTGTGAATATAATAAGAAATAAAATTATTCTTATGTATTACTTACTTGTTTCATTCTCAATAACAAACATGCCTTGAAGCAAGTACAAGCTTGATACAAAATCATAACAAACCACTCTAGATCCAGCAAAAAAAAAACTCCATCAAATAAAAATTTAATTCTCAGGATTAACTGTAGATATATTACTTAATTATTTGAAATCCACTTATAGTTAAAATATAGCATGGATAATAAAAAATATATATAATAAATCTGATATTATAAATGACTCCTAATGTTAGATGTTGATAAATCAATTTTAGTTGCCCATGAACATTAAATGGACGATTAATTTCAAATAATAAGAATCTATACTTACTGCACCAGACATACTGAATATAAAAAGAGAAAAATGAAGATAAATTATTAGGTTTATAGATAATTTTCCTGCATTTCATGCATTGAAAAATAAAGCTTTCTGAAATACGCTATATAATGTCCATGAGGAAAGTACTGTGATTCACATATAGTACATTTATCATATGAATAAGGATTCTTAACATAAAAACTAGCAGTTTACTACTGTGAAATATTACAAAATCCATCAAGATAATGTGGTAAACATATTCATCTAGATAAATATAAATTCAGATAAATAATATAATAATTTAAATTCTTTATGCCATGATAACTAGATGGCGCTTGAGTTCCTAGCAGAAGAATATAACTCAGGTACCAAAGACAATGGAGGTGTGATAAAATTGGAAGTGTTGATAAATAAGCCTTCAGCGCAACGACGTCTGTATTTATGACGAATATCCTATTGTCAAGATGTGTTAATCGTTTTGTATATGTACTCTGTAATTAAATATTTTTTGTAACAATACTGAATGTTTAATAATCTATGATGCAACACCCCTTCACATAAGTAGTATATTTGCATTTCCAATTACCAATATTTCTTAAATTACATATTTTTTACACGTCAAATACACTGAACATTAAAGTAACCCGTAACTCAATAAATAATTGGAATATATAAAATGGTGTATTGTGTTCCAACTTCAAAGTGTCTGTTTTTAAAATTTTTTTATCATTGGATATAGTGTGTCACTACCTGGAATCGAGTCATAATCCTTTAGCACCAACTGATCTTATAAAAATCAAAAACATGCATTTTATGCTTAAACAAATCTGATTTTATTGTTTTATTTGGAAATTCTATAATTGGTTGACACATGTATTCGGATTGCTATATACTTAGTAGTACAACAAAAGTATAAATTTGTATATATTTGTCAGATTTTAGTTTTATCCCTTTGTTAGTTTTAAGGAATTTTCATATAATGCATTCACTTAAAATTTTAAACCTTAACATCTTCATTCTACTAATTACTAGTTATTAAAAATAATTTTCTGTTTAATATAAAAACAAATCCATTTGCATAATGACTTTAGTTTAATTAAAAATTTGAATTACATTTTATAATTAATATTAATTGAAACATAGAAACAATCAAAACAGTAAATATATTTGAGCCTCAATTTATTGAATGTTTTACCAGTTTGCTAATAAGCAATATTGATTTTATGCTTACAATAAAGGAAAACCATGTTGCTTTTTAACAAATATTATGTTGAAGTATAAATAGAAAAAATATAAATTAATTTAAGAGAAGATGTATGTTCATTAACTGCTTTATTTTAAAGCTTTTTTTTTAATTAACTATTTAACGAACCTATTTTTAGCGTAGCTTAATTATAGGAGAAATATTTCATTACTTTTATCGTAATCTTCTGTAAAGAACTAGGAATATTATTTTAAGAAAAATTGTAATATTGTTAATGTATTTTCATTACTTTGAATGTTTCTTTTTTCATTAAATAATGCGTATCATATTCTATGATATTCATTCTTTCTGAAAAAAAAAAATTGAAATGGTTTGTTTGCATTTTATGAATACTGTTTACATGGTATTATTTGTTACTAGGACTGCAGATGTCTAGCAATTCAGTGTTTCCCAGTGTGTACCGTGGGGATTAATTGTTTTCTTCTTTTTATTATTATTCACTTCCAGAGAGTTTGTTCTATTTTTAAATTTTTATATGTAATTTTCTTAAAAGCTCTCTGAACATAATAATGATTAAATGGTGGTTTAGTGATATTTATTGCTGCAACGATACTCTAAAAGGAAAAGTCCGTTGTTCATTGCTTGCTCTGGAATGCCAACAAATCACTTGATCTACATTGTTAAATTATCACCTACAAGACTATTATTGGGTAGGTTTGTGACTATTCCTTTTCTCCTCAATCCGAAAGGACTTTTTTTCTTCCGTATTTAAAATGCTCAATCACTTTTGCCCAAGAGAATATATTTTCAGCTGAATTTGGAACCCAACGCCCTATACCAAAGGATTGGAAGGAATATAATGTATTATTATATTCACGTTATCATTCAAAAAGAGAAATCTGTAAATTCACAAAAATGAAATCCTATAAATTCACTTTGTGACAATAATTGTGGTTGCATATGCCACCTCGAATTTTTCGCTTAATCCACGTTTAAATGACTAATCGCACAAAGCAACAAACAAGATACTTTAATTATAAATACATTTATTTCCTTTCAGAGAGCCACATTCCTTATCGTAACAAACTTACATTATTCTCCACTCTGTCCCATAGCATATAAGCATATATCAGTTAGTACGTGAACGCTTGCCGCGCCATCTATAGTTGATGACGGAATTAAAAAAAAAAATTCTGACGTCCTGACAAGGCAATGGCCCTCAATTCTTGCATTTTACTCATAGTTCTATAGAGTGGAAAATGTCTGCTTTGACTATAGTGCTTTTGCGTATGGATCTAGGTATAATATAAAGCAGCTTTTATTTTCTATTGCATTTTATGGATCGATATAAACTTTCTCTCTTGAAAAAGTAACTTGCAATAATTTCCGTGGTAAGATGTCGTCTCTAACAATAAACAATTCAACCCCTTTTACTTCAACGCCATCCAAGAAAATATTTACTAGCGCGTCTTGCCATTCCCAATACCGTACATTATGTTTGAAGCTGGATCTATTTCTAGCTCTAGCTTCTTCGTTACGGAATTTCTACACATGACGAAATTGCACCCAGTATCAATCAAAGTTGCAAATTTCAACGGACACTTGTTAATCTGCGCAATTTTAATATAAGATTATGCCTCTCTCTCATTCCTCCCTCACTAGCTATCAACAAGCTGTGATCTCTTTTCGACACATAACTTCCTTCATTCCATCGCCCTTCTGTCTGATTACTATACTTATAATTAATAATTCCGGTTGCAAATTGTCCGTTACTGAAACTATTATGTTTTTCCGATCATATCCTGTTGGCGTCCTGATGGCCACTTGGTTAGAGCTTTGACGTTTGCTACCACAGGCTTCAGGTCCGAATCCTGGCGTTTGTGAGTGGTTCAGAATCCACGTTAAACCGTAGGTATCGATCTAATTAGCATAAAGCCTGCTCAAAACGACCGTAGAGCGACAAACCATACCCTGTTGATTTAGTCAACGGTTATTTCGGTTAGACCTAAATTCGTATTTTTTCTTATAATATATATTTTGATTTCCGTTTTTGAAAGTGGGCAAGTTACTTTAGTTTTGTACATTTTGATATTGGTCTAGTTTATCCGTTAATTCTGACGATTTAACTATTTTCACCTACTTGTCCACAAAATGTTCTTTTATTACAATGAGAACTTTCCTTTTTAATTGATTACTTATGATTAGTTCTCTAAAACTATCAAAATTATTTACATTACTACCGCGTAACCATTCATCAAAGTAGTTTTGTAAGTTGTAAGCGAAATCTCCACATGTATTTTTGGTTAGTTTGACATGATCAAATAACTTTTGTTGCAATTTATCAGGCCTTAATTTAAATTTTTTTAATAGTAAATCCTTAATGTGCTCGTAGTCATTTGAAAGTTCTTCCGTAACTCTGCCGATAATTTTGTTAAATTCATAGGAAAATAAATTAACCAAATGACTAATCCAATTTTCAGGACTTAAATTTAAACGTTTCGCTTGTCGTTCAAGCGATTTAAGGTAAAAACTGATGTTTCCATCCCTATCGTTTTGTTTCAGTGATGATGCAATTACTAGAAATTTCATTTCCTTTTGATAAATTACCTTTTCCTATTCTTAATTTTCTAATTCTCGCTCCTTTAGCTTTTCTTCAATTATCGTTTTTAACAAATCACGCGTGAATTTTTCATCATAATCCTTACTTTTCATAATTAGCTCTTTAATTTAACTGCATTATCGGGTAATTTTACATTTAATTCTGCTAAAGAAATTAAATCTACCTTTTTCGCTTTTGTGGGATATGTAATTTTTTTACACACTATTCCAGTATTACTTAAAATTTTATCACAAAAAACAAGTAATATATAAAAAAAAAAAAAATTAAGTCAATTCCAACTTTTTTTCACTGTATTACAGAAAGGTTCTTTACAAATAAAGATGAAATTTTCCTTCTTACATTTGGCGCCATCTATTATTAGATACATGCAACTTAAATCTAAAAAAAACTAAAATTAATTTATTAAATTTAATTAATGAACTAATATTTGAAAAAAACTGTATTAACATCCAGTGTCATCCTCTACAAGTTGTAGGTATATATTTGAGCTTCAATGGAGGAATACAAAGTATTTTATGAACGATTGAAAATTTGAACAAGATATAGGGATAGTGTGAAGTAATATAAGGAATTGAATAAAATAAAATAAGCTGTTTAATACAATTTCACATATAAATTTAAAAAAAAAAATAGTAATAAACTCCTTAACAATTTTACACAGAAATTAAAAAAAAGAAAATTAATAAGTTAAATAATAATAATTAATACTAACCCAAATTTAATGTCACTTCTTAAAGCGTTGGGAGTTGACCTTGAATTCCGTTAGCATATTTGTTTATCCCATTTCCGAAATTTGTTATCTCGTATTTTTCACTTTGCCTTCTTTTAGACGACCAAACGCACAAATCAACATATTTTTTTATTATAAATATATTTCCCTTACGATTTCTTCTGATCGTAAACATATTTACGTTGTTCTGTATTTTGTCTGCCCCGTGTCATATAAGCATATATAAATTATTACGTTAGCACTTGCTGCGCCATCTATCGTTGACAAAAGAATTTATAAAAATTAGCTCCCACGTAGTTACTTTAATTGTAGTGTCACCCACAATGAATGAACACTTACTTAAATTTCATTCAATGTATAAAATTAAATTAAAAAAAAAAAAAATCTTTGAGTTTAGTAGCTGAGTTAATAACAGGGAACGTAATAAATGGTTCCTCTATCAGTTAACTTAAACCGCCTAGTGTGAACGAAAATTTTCTCCATTAATTTCGTCAGTTTTTCTCTCTAGTAAATGGTTTCTTTGTATTTGCACTGCCCAAAACATTTTTTTCCCCTGTTCTTATTGTTTAAGATTTTTCAATTGCTACTATTAGTTCAAACTCTTCCTATATATATATCTATATATCTTGTTCAAATTTTCAATCGTTCATAAAATACTTTTTATTCATCCATTCAAGTTCAAATGCATTTTTTTTTTAAATTGAAGTGGATGACACTTGATGTTAATACACTTTTTTTCAAATTAATTAAATTAATTGATTAATTAAATTTAATGAATTAATTTTAGTTTTATATGGAAGAATAAAATTGTTCTTTGTTGACTTAAGAAGGAATTGACTTTATATATATATTTTTTTTTATATTACTTGTTTAAAAATAAAGAGTAGAATATCGTCACGGAATAATATTTGTATATTTAATAATAGTAATATACAATATACGTTGTTCTGCATATTATTACGTTGTTCTTCATTAAATATAAAATAATATAATTTCAACAATTATAGTATTGTCTGTGAATGACTATCTGAGTAAACAGCACCATAAACGTAGGATTTGTTTGCCTACCAAGCACCAGATGGAAACACATCACGGACTATGTGCCTTTCACATCAACCTTTTGCCATGTAGTGGCAGTATTGGACCTTGAACTCTGGCCCTGGAAGAAGGGAAAAAACCCCGTAGTTGGGCGCGAGAGAGGAACGCTGGAAGAAGGGAAAAACCCCGTAGATGGGCGCGGAAGAGACGGCTGGAGAAGTCGAAACTGCAACGCGCTGCGTCAAGCAGTGGTAGAAAATGGTTGTGAATAATTAACAATTATTGTAAATATTGATGTAAATATATTCATTAAATATGTGTTGTTGAGAGAAAACCAACGCTTCGTTGATGTGTTCGGAAATGCACCCCTAGACACCCACTGCAAAAGTACAGCCACTGTTAGACTGGAGGAGAAGTCTAACAAAACTGTAGGTTCGACCGGGATGCATCTGTTGAAACCGGTGTAAATCTACATAAATTGGGGTTTCGGCTGGGATGCGTCTATTGCAAGCGGCCTAAATCTACATAAATGTTTCTTAAAATCTTTCTTTTCATACATAATTAATCGGTTTACACGCATTATGTAGTAGAAACAATTTTGTAGGCTATGTTAAAAAACATGTGCAATATTTATCATAAAAAACAGCACATAATTCATAGATATTATTTGCAAAACCTTTGAAGATTGCTTGGTACAAAATAGCAGAAAAATTATAATTATCCAGTAATAAAAAAACAAAACTGTTTTCCATAATTAAAACATAATGAGCAATTATCATTTTAAATATAGATAGCATTTCCTGATTATAACTCATTACATCATCATTTTGATATTCGTATCACTATCATTATAGTGAACCGTGAATAATTGTCGCTTGTACAGCCATCCCCAAATTCAATTGAAACAGAATTGCAATATCAGTGCCTGATTAACAATAATTTGTATCAGATGTCAGCCTTCAAGGAATGGATGAAATGTTTTGGGATAATTTAATTTGAAATTTGCAGTCCGAATATTTCAATGTCGTGGATTGGGGTGACATTTCTCTTCTAATTTCCTCATCAATAAAATTCCGTTTTAACATCTACACATTTGTAACATGTCACGTGAATTTGATATTTAAATGTTTGTTAACAAGATTAGGAATAAATTATATTGCTTACATATATATACATAATTTAAAAGTTTCACGAAAATCAATTAATATATACATTCGGGGATTGGAGATATAAAACTTATAACTATTTAATATCAATTTATATCTCAAAAGCTAAACTAGAATAATGTAAAATCATTAAATGGGCCTTCATTTAATTTTTTTTTTAAACAAAAATAATTTCGATTTTTTTAGAGATTACAAGAATAGTTTTGGAAAATGTCATTCAAAATAAATAAAAAGAGTAGTGAATTTGTATATTGAAAAGCAAAATGTAACGAAATGGCATGACTTTAAGTTTTTTTTTTTTTTGCTAACTTTTTCTGATATGAAAATTCAATATTATATTTTTAGAAAATCTAAATCCTGCAATCAATACTTTTTGTTTTTAAAAGTTGAGGTTTACATCTACATGTTGTAGTTGTAGTCTATAATATGGTAATCTTTGTCGTAAAACATGTTTGTCTGGCTCTCGAAACCACAGGTTTCAGGTTCGAGTCCCAGCGGTGCAATGGATGTTTGTAGTGGTTCGGAATCGTTGGGCTGACAACCCTTCCCTGCAAAAAGAAAACATCTCCTGTTTCGAAATTTGCCGACCTAGAAAGACGGCCTTGGCCCATCAGGGGGCTGTTGCGGCACTGAAGAACAAAAAAACATGTATGTTTAAGAAAATTGCGAGTCGCAATAAGTAAATATTATCTTGTTTGGTAGCTGCCATGTATAGTTTCAGGCCAATGTAATGCAAGTCTAATATCAATGTAATAGAATTTTGATTTATTGCAATTTATGCTACACTGCTTTATTCGCTTAAAAAGGTTCTGCCATAATTGGGAAAATATTTTAATATAAAGCTTATTTATTCCCTTAAATGAGTTTAAACCTTTTTTAAACAATTTTTTCAAAAAAAAAAAAAAAAAAAAAAAAAAAAAAAAAAAAACTCAAATTGAGATGAATAAAAAATATATACATATTATTATGTCTCGGAGAAATAAAATATTTGTTTCCAGAAATAAATAAAATTCAACCTAGTACAAAAATACATTTTATTTCAAAATGGCTTAAAAAGTATATAAACCAGAAAACGGGAAAACCGTAATTTATCAGGCAAAAGACGTTCTGCAGCTTTATCTACTGTATTGAATCTTGAAACAAATACACATGTTATATATTTCCTTGACTATATATCAATGAAAGAGTACCATTTATTTTTGTTACTCTTAAACTATTACTAGTTTGAAAGGGAAAAAAATGTAACTATCTTCAGATTAATTGACACTGTCATACTGAATGAAGCGAAAACTAACTAAGCTATTCGAATGATACAAACCAAATACTTAACCATAAAAATAAAATATCAGTATTTCCTTTATAGATTTTATTGACATAAAAAAAACTGTTCAAGATCATTTAGACAAAGTTCTATGTGAATTACCAAAAAATAACATTAAATGTTTTTATGGCATTGATTATTTTAAACGACAGACCGAGGAACGGAATAAAAAAATGTTTCTTAAAACTTTTTGTATTGAAAAAAAGCCACAGCTCTTAAAGGAAAAAAAAATACTTAGACTAATGTCGATGTTAATATTTTTTAAAGCTTGTTAAGTACAGATTATTTTGTAAAAAGTGATTCGTGTAAAAGTATTCGGTAAAAAGTGAGATCTCATTATTCAATCAAGTTTTTGTAATACAAAAATTGGATAAGTGTAATTGGTCCATTTATCACAAATATTTCCTTTTATTCTACATTCTAATTCTAATATTTTTAAAATTACTTTTATAAATTTATTGCATCATTTAACTAAAATTAAATATTGTACTAGATTGAACATTTATATAAATTAAGCTTGATATAATCTAATTTAAAAAAATGTTGCAGCCTTTTGATCATAACTGATAATACTCTAAAGCCATAGAATACACTTAAACTTTCCTTTATTTATTTATTTTTTTGTTAAATTTTATTCTTAAATGTGTTGTACCTGTATTGAATTGGAACGTAATATGATTAATATGTAATTATAACAATAGCAAAGAAAATATTAAAAAAAAAAGTTAAAATTTAAAAAATTGAACATTCAATTTAAATTTTTACTACTTTATGTTTCGAAATATGATCTGAAATTGCCTCTAAAAGAGTTGTTATAGAAATATGTTTTTATTGGAATTTAATAAAAATAATTTTTATATTCCTAAAAAGCTATATGATTAAATGATTTCCTTCTACGATGTACAATTGGGAACCTCTTCAAATATGTTTCATACAGATTTATTTTATAAAGGATTCCATTTAATGGCTTTGTGTGATGTATTGATATGGAAAATACAGTATGCCCTGGTATATAAGATAGTGCGACAACTTTCACTCTATGGCGTATAAAACAGCAAACATATTTCAGTTTGAAGTGAAATAATGAGGACAGAAAATTCAATTATTTTTTGGGGAGAGGAGATAATCGTTTTTGGATGATTCAATGGCTATTTTTAATCTTTTGAAAAAACTTTAAAGTAACAATTTTCCAGCTGATCAATAACTTGTATAATATGCCACTGAATGTAAAAATGTTGAGATGGAATTTCAAGATTCCCTGTTTTGAACGACATTTGGGTTTCTTGTACAGTACGAAGCAAAAGGAAAACGAGAAATAAGAAATGTAAAGCACGAATGAATGTAATATAGTCTATGCTTAAATGAATATTTGAACAAACTCTTCAGTTGAAAGCACTCATTAATGTAAAATATTAATGGTTATAAGTACTAATTAGTATCAAATATTAATTTGACCTTAATTGTAATTGTTTTTAATACATTCAATATACAAACACTTCATTTCTATAAATATGCAAGACTCCTGATAATGATTTGTTTCTACGATTTTCTAATACTACTTAAAAACAACTTATCACGACTGCTACCATACAAAGTGTTACTGAAAACTCTGAAACACAGCGAAATCTAGATTGGCTAATATCCGTTTTAAATGCAGTGAATTTCTTAATTAGCATTAATTGACAACTTCACAATTAAATATTTAAATTACCTTTGTTTCAACGGACTATTTATAGATATTTCTAATTATCTGCTTTATTCAAAAACATTTAAACCTATCTACCTCTATATTAATTTACTTAACAATTCTAACTGACTTTCACCAAATAATTTTGAAACAATTTTGAACACAAGACAGCAGCGAATATTCTAAAGAGTTCTTTTTTTTTTAATCAATACATACTTGATGTGAACCGTTGTTACTATTCCAATCATTATATTCTCTTCACACATTAATGATTAAAATGGCTACATTCTTATAAACTAATAACCTAATAAATATTTTAACACGGCAAAAGACTATTTGTATTTAAATTAAACTGGCGAATTGTATCCCACGGTCGCAGGGATCCAATTAAGAGAACATTTCTTTCACATTCTTGAAATTGCATATCAATAGTTTCATTTCCTGCAAATTTAAATTAAACGAGCCAATCCAGGAACCTTTTTTTCACATTCTTTTGGAAGAGTGCAATAATTAGCATTGACTCGAATTTCACAGATAAAAGTTTGAAAAGAGCTTCAGGCTGACACCGTTTCAGGAGTCGAGTTTGCAATTTAAAACGCTTCGTTGATTCAATTAAAAATGAACTCTTTCCTCCCTGGTGCTATACATAAAATTATAGCGTGTACTCTCCGAGCGGGTATAAAGATTAAAAATTTCTGCACTGGGCTTAATAGAAAAGAGCGCTTGGCAGGAATATAAAAGATTGAATTCTTTATCCTTAAGCCAAAAAAAAAAAAAGTGTTATTGACAGAGGCTCTTTTCCAGATTTTCCGGGAGACTTGGTTTCTGTTTCAAAAAGTATTTTTCCACTCATTTTTTTTTCTTTTTTGTTTTTTCGCTAAGACTTTGGAATTATAATGATTAACTTTTTTGTAGTAGTAAGAAAGTGTTAGATAACACTAACATTAGGTTAGTGTAAATTATTTTTCTTCTAGTTCTCCAGAAACTCAAATTTAGTTTATAAATTTTTTTTTATTGCGAGATACAGTATGATCTATGCCAATGGTTATGATACATATCATCTGATAGACTGAATAAATAAGACATAAAAAACGATGATGATGTCTTGGTTTCTCGAGTCGGTCTCAAACTCATGACTGAGACTGAGTTTGGACCGAGTGTCTAGCGCAGACGTGGCCAACCCACATGATCTTAAGAGTCTCTTTCGAATGCATCATAACTCCTCGGCCGCATATAAAATTATATATCACCGTAATACATTTAAACTCGCTATAAACATTATTCGGAGTGAAAGATTGAAACATAATGAGTTATTATTATTATGTTTATTATTACATGTGAACATAGATAATAATGATGACACTAGACGCACATTGTAAGAAATATATAACATTAAAAGTACTACTTAAATAAAACTTGTCACAAATGCTACCGTACTAAGTGTTACTACTCTGAAACATAGCGAAATCTAGATTGGCTAATATTCGTTTTTAAATGCAATGAATTTCTTAATTAGCATTAATTAGACAACTTCACAATGGGGTATTTGAATTACCTTTGTTTCAACGGACTATTTATAGGTATTTCTAATTATCTGCTTTATTCAAAATCACTTAAACGTATCTACCTCTATATTAATTTGCTTAACAATTCTTAACTGAATTTCACCAAATAGTTTTGAAACAAATTTGAACGCCAACCAGTAGCGAATATTCTAAGGAGTTCTTTTTTTTTAACTCGATACATACTAGATGTGAACCGTTGTTACTATTCCAATCATTATATTCTCTTCACACATTAATGGTTAAAATAGCTACATTCTTAAACTGATAACCTAATAAATATTTTAACACGGTAAAAGACTATTCGTATTTAAATTAAAATGGCGAATTGTATCCTTCGGTCGCAGGGATCCAATTAAGAGAACATTTCTTTCGCATTCTTGAAATTGCATATCAATTGTTTCATTTCCTGCAAATTAAATTAAACGAGCCAATCCAGGAACCTTTTTTTTCACATTCTTTTGGAAGAGTGCAATAATTAGCATAGGCTCCAATTTCACAGATAAAAGTTTGAAAAGAGCTTCAGGCTGACACGGTGTCAGGAGTCGACTTTTCAATTTAAAACGCTCCGTTGATTCAATTAAAAATGAACTCTTTCCTCCCTGGTGCTATACATAAAATTATAGCGTGTACTCTCCGAACGGGGATAAAGATTACAAATTACTGAACTGGGCTTAATAGAAAAGAGCGCTTGGCAAGGAATATAAAAGATTGAATTCTTTATCCTTAAGCCCGAAAAAAAAAAGGTGTTATTGACAGAGGCTCTTTTCCAGATTTTCCGATAGACTTGGTTTCTGTTTCAAAATGTATTTTTCCACTCATTTTTTTTTTTTTTTTTGTTTTTTTGCTAACACTTTGGAATTATAATGATTACCCTTTTTGTAGTAGTAGGAAAGTGTTAGATAATACTAACATTAGGTTAGAGTAAATTATTTTTCTTCTACTTCTCCAGAAACTCAAATTTTGTTTATAAATTTTTTTATTGCGAAATACAGTATGATCTATGCCAATGGTTATGATTCATATCATCTGATAGATTGAATAAATAAGACATAAAAAACGATGGTGTCTTGGTTTCTCGAGTCGGTCTCAAACTCATGACTGAGACTTAGTTTGGACCGAGTGTGTAGCGCAGAGGTGGCCAACCTAAATGATCTTGCGAGTCTCTTTGGAAAGCATCATAACTCCACGGACGTCATATAAAATTATATATCTCCGTATTAGATTTAGACTCTCTATAGACATTATTTTAAGTGAAAAATTGAAACATAATGAGATATAATTATTGTGTTTACTATTACATGTGAACATAGATATTATAGTAGTAATGACATTAAACGCACATTGTAAAGAAATATATAACATTAAAGGTACTACTTAAATACAACTTATCACAAATGCTACCATAAAAAGTGTTACGTTAACTCTGAAACGTAGCGAAATTTAGATTGGCTAATATTCGTTTTTAATAAAATTAATTTCTCAGTTAGCATTAATTAGACAACTTCACAATGAATTATTTGAATTACATTTGTTTCAACGGACTATTTATAGATATTTCTAATTATCTGCTTTATTCAAAATCACTTGAACGTATCTTACCTCAATACTGAATTGCTGAACAATTCTTAACTGATTTTCACCAAATAGTTTTGAAACAAACTTGAACACGAAACAGTAGCGAATATTAAAAGGGGTTCTTTTTTTTCTAAATTAATAGATAGATGTGAACCGCTGTTATTATTCCCATCTTTATATGCTCTTCACACATGATGATTAAAATAGCTACATTCTTAAACTGATAACCTAATAAATATTTTAACACGGCAAAAGACTATTTGTATTTAAATTAAAATGGCGAATTGTATCCTTCGGTCGCAGGGATCCAATTAAGAGAACATTTCTTTCGCATTCTTGAAATTGCATATCAATAGTTTCATTTCCTGCAAATTAAATTAAACGAGCCAATCCAGGATCTTCTTTTTTTAACATTCTTTTGGAAGAGTGCAATAATTAGCATGGACTCCAATTTCACAGATAAAAGTTTGAAAAGAGCTTCCGGCTGACACGGTGTCAGGAGTCGACTTTTCAATTTAAAACGCTCCGTTGATTCAATTAAAAATGAACTCTTTCCTCCCTGGTGCTATATAAAATTATAGCGTACTCTCTGGGAGCGAGTATAAAGATTAAAAATTACTGCACTGGTCTTAATAGAAAAGAGCTCTTGGCAAGAATATAAAAGATTGAATTCTTTATCCTTTAGCCAAAAAAAAAAAAAAAAAGGTGTTATTGACAGAGGCTCTTTTCCAGATTTTCCGGTAGACTTGGTTTCTGTTTCAAAAAGTATTTTTCCACTCATTTTTTTTTTGTCTGTAAGACTTTAGAATTATAATGATTACCCTTTTTTGTAGTAGTATGAAAGTGTTAGATAATATCAACATTAGGATAGCTTAAATTATTTTTCTTCTACTTCTCCAGAAACTCAAATTTAGTTTTTACACTTTTTTTAATGTAAAAACGGTGTGATATATGCCAATGGCTATCGTTTGTCTCATCTGATAGACTTAATAAATATGACATAAAAAACGATGATGATGTCTTGGTCTCCTGATTCGGTAGCAAACCCATGATGGTAGAAGGATTGCTTGAATTTGGTGGTCTGTTGGCCAAGTGACTAGCATTCTGGCCTTTGGTATTACAGGCTTCAGGTTCGAATAATGGCGGAGGCATAAATGTTTGTGAGTGGTTCAGAATCCACGTTAAACTATAGGTCCCGGTCTGTTTAGCCCTCGTGTGCACAAAATGATCGTAGAGCGACAAACCAAATCAAACTAAGCCTGAGTTTGGGTCAAAATGGCTGAGTGTCTAGCTCTCATAGATGTTTGTAGTGTTTCGGAATCCACTTTAATGTCCTGTAAGAGCGTCACGGAGCCAAGTTAGACTTCTACCTACTGGTTCTCCACCACAACAGAATCTGACCCATTTCCCTTCATCCATGAGTAGATTATTCATGGGATGTCCGTCCTGTACTGCAGGATACTGAGGATTAGTCACATTAGTCACACACAGAAGGATTGTAATTAATTTAAAATGTTTTTATTTTAAAAATTGCATTCGTTTAGGTAGAATAGAAAGTTCACATCTCCTATACACAAAGTAGTGACATTTTGGGACTGTAGAAATACATTGTCACTTCTCTGTGATATCACACACTCGTCAAAAAATCTACATTATGGAATGCTAAACAGTTGACCCTCAACCATAATCTGAGCATATTTGTACAAAAAATTTTTAACTTCTCTTAGAGCGCACTGACATGAAATACTACTTCATAAAGGGGTCTGAATGGCTTCGGTGCCACAGGTCGCTTATGTAGAGTAGAAAGTTTACATCTATTATACACAAAGTAGTGACATTTTTGGACTGTAGAAATACATTGTTACTTCTCTGTGATATCACAGCCACGTATTTTCCTTTATATTAATGTATTTATTGGGAGCAAGATTTTAAAAATTTAACCAAAATTTATCTTATAAAAATATCATAAAAGTTGTTCAAAATAAAAATAGTTTATGTAAAACATTTACTTATATGTTTGAATTACAACCCTACAAAGAGAAAAATATAGGATATTCTTAATAACTTACGTTGGTATAAGTAGTTCTTCACATGGCTGATTACATTGGAAATTTATTGAAAATAAATAATTTGTTGTAAAATGTAATTGATTAATATAATTAATTATCATGGTTAATTAACTGCTAAATCAAAAATTTTTTCATTAAGGAAAACCCTTATTTTTTTAGCACAATCGAATGCGTTTATGATAAATGACAGCCCAAGTTACAGAATTCTCTTTTTATTTTCAGAGATATAGAAAAGACCCCCAACATACCAAACTTCAAACGTTTCATTCATTAACTAAGCGATTTGTTAAAGTCTTTTTGTTGTGATTATTTAGAAAAAAACGAAATATTTTTTATTTTATTGAAAAATATTTTCAAATGATAAAAGCAGTTAAAATTATTTATGTAATAATAATTACCTGTTTTAATGTTTTATCGCAATTATACCATTTAGAATCAACATAATCTTAATGACAACATTTTATGATTAAATGATTATATATATATATATCATATATATATTGATGGTTGACTGACCTGAAAAGCGAATTGCATAACAAGTTTATGTACACAAGTGAAAATAGTAACAAGGTATTAATAATGTCCTGAGATATTATTATTATTAATACCTTAGGTGTAGTATATATAATATTTATATATTATATACCCTATCTGTAGCGTACTACAGATAGCTCTATCTAATAAGAATTAATACACACATAATATTATAACTCTTGTTAATTATGAATGAATTTATTTTCCGGAATCAGTAACTCTTTCTGTAACTCCTTCTTCATTATATATATATATATAATATATACAATGGTTAGACGATTGTTAATCAAACATATAGTGCACATTTCTTCACATTGGAATTATAAAATCACTTGAATGTTAATGAGGTAAGCGTAAGTATCAATATGTTTACTTAATCAAAAACACGTCTTATTTTAAATGAAATATTTATTCATAGAGGCACAAAGAATTTTTATAGATTTTATAGCGTATTTGATAATGAATTAAAACATGCAAATTTAATTGTCACCCTCTATATCGCAGCTGAATTTAAAGTAAATTATGTATCAAAATAAGGAAAATGAAAGTGAAGAAGAATGCAATTTTAATTATATTCATATTTTGGATTTGTTTGTGGATCCTAGATATATCTTCCCTTGGGAAATAATTATAAAAGATGTAGGATATTTTTTTTGTGAGAAAGAATTGTACTGTATGCGAATTTTCATATATTTGCGCGTATATGAATAATTAAGATTACATTTGTAATTTAATTCTGAAATCTAAATTGGAAATTTCCTGTACTAAATAAACGAAAGTTAATCAGAAATTATTGTTAAACAATTAAAAGGAAGAAATTTTTTTTTTCGTAATTTCTACTTGTAAGCAAACATTAGAGATGGCATTTCATGAACATATTTAATGATTTGTTTAATACTGATTAAGATCATGTATTGGATTCTTTAAAACAACTGTACCTCAATATAATTTATTTTATAACTTTATTTCGATTAAAGATTTAGTCTGTTTTCATTTTTTAAATATTTTTATTAAATTAATCCGCGTCCATTCCAAAGAAGGGTGCATAATAAATATGCAGGTAATCCATAAGCTTCTGTTGGGTTTAAGGAGATGGGGAAGTAGGTGCGAATTTCCCAGCTGCCATGTTATGAAGGCCTTTGTCCTAAATAGGGCTGCAAAATGTGGGTGCAATGTTGCAAGTTCCTGTGATACATCCTAAATAATGCTGACTTTGCTGTTTCCTCTGGTAATATGGCGAGTTATTAAAAATCAGCTGATTTATAAATGTTACAGAAAAGTGCATTTATTACTCACCCAACTAGTCACTCGAACAATTACGTCCATACTCCATAATTATGTCCAGTGATACATTTAAGCATAGATTCATGCATGTATTGTTACTTGAGGGCTTCATGTATGTTTGTGTGCACTTGTATGCATACATACATGCATACATGCATACATACATACATACATGTTTGTCTGCACGTGTTTGCATACATACATACATACATGTTTGTCTGCATACATGTTTGTTTGCATGCATACATACGTGTTTGTCATACATACATACATACATGTTTGTCTGCACGTGTTTGCATACATACATACATACATGTTTGTCTGCACTTGTTTGCATACATACATACATACGTGTTTGTCTGCACTTGTTTGCATACATACATACGTGTTTGTCTGCACTTGTTTGCATACATACATACATACGTGTTTTGTCTGCACTTGTTTGCATACATACATACGTGTTTGTCTGCACTTGTTTGCATACATACATACATGTTTTGTCTGCACTTGTTTGCATACATACATACATTGTTTGTCTGCACGCATACATACATACATACGTGTTTGTCTGCACGTGTTTGCATACATACATACATACGTGTTTGTCTGCACGTGTTTGCATACATACATACATACATGTTTGTCTGCACGTGTTTGCATACATACATGTTTGTCTGCACGTGTTTGCATACATACATAACATACATACATGTTTGTCTGCACGTGTTTGCATACATACATACATACATATATGATTGTGTGGGCATTTGTGTATTCATATACGTATCTTTGAGGGCACATATATATATTTAATTGCACCACGTATATTTCATTGCATTACATATTTAGCATATTTCATTGTATCACATGTTTCCACATTTAATTGCACACATATATCTCATAAAATGTTTTCGACAAAGTATTTTGGTTTTAATCATTTAAACAACGATGTATCATTTTTTTCTTTCATTTACAATTTCATCAATGTGGAATAAAAAGTTTATTTACTGTATTATATTATTACAAATAAAAGAATTTAAGTTTTATAAAATAAAATATACCAAAAATTACATATAATGAAATATATTATTTACCAATTCCAAATTAAAAGCAGCAGCTCTAGTTCAATAAGAGTTTGAAATCATTAAATAAACCCATAACTTGGAATGTTTTCATTTTTGGTAAAAGGGTTACTTGTAAGGAAACCATATCATATACATATTACTCTGTGGTTACAATTTAGTATTTCTCTGTCGACATTCAATCTTGAATAATTTTATGTAGCCATTTTAAACATTTTCTCCTTTATAATTTTTTTTTTTTTTTGCTTACTTTAGTTCGTTACGAATGAATTATTGTCACTCGATCCCTCTAAGTTTCTTTTATTTACAAGCTTACTTTTTTGTTACATATATTAATTTATTCAATCAAAGAGATGTTATTTCTGAATCGAATGTTATTCTGAAAAAGAGCGTTATTTTTAATACTTTCATTGTGTTAACTTTTTGTTTTAATTTAATCTTAGTTGGTTCTTTGCATTTAGGTTATTTAGTTCTATTTTTTTTTTAAACACATGAAACTATAATTTTACCAAAAATCCAATTAAACATTAACATTGTTCACAAAAAACACATACGCTTTATTTTCTTTATCTAGGTTGTATTACATGAAACTATTTTAATGATACTTTTTTCCAGTAACATCTGCCAGTAAAATGTTATTCAGTTTAAAACTACTCCTAACGAAGTACTAAATTGAACGCCCGTCTGCAATCTCTTTTAAGAGAGGAATTTTAAATCCGCCCTGACTTCTGCCGGTGCCTGGAGCTAAAGAAGAAGACGACATCTCGGGTACTGTGTCGAGTTTTCTCAAAACCGGAACACGACATTCAATGCACAAGGGCGAAAAAAAGAAGCAAATAAACTAAACTCGGTAGCTCCAATAAAATATATTGAGGTTTGGGAGCCTTGGAAATGAAATTATATTGAACATCGAGCAGAAATTCAATTTAGATTGGCTAGACAGTGGAAAAAAATATATTGAAATTACTGGCTGCAAGAAAGCCAATTCCTTAAAGACAAATGCGCAAGTGATTGGCTGATATCAAATTCGTACGAACACGAAATTGGGGCGATTATATTTTACTGAACGGTATTTTACATATAAAATGAGAGTTTATATGTTCTATATTGGTAAATATCAATTTATGAATAACTGCTGTTGCGTCACCATCGTAAATTGAATTTAATGTATGTCAAGGAATCATTTAGTTTAATATTTCGGGTATCTTTATTAAAATCTATAAAATTTTTTGTTTATTTTAAAAAGAAGAGTGGGATCCACTGAATATAAGAAACCACAGATTCCTCCGTCCTTTATAAACCTTATAGATTTGGTTTGGTTTGTCACTTTTCGGTCATTTTGTGCAAACTTTGAGCTTATTAGAACGTAACTAAAGTTTAGCGTGAATTCCGAATCATTTACAAATATCCATGTCCCGACAGGATTCGAATCTGAAGCATCAATATATGTATATTAATATTATATTATTACGTTTTGATAAATTGGGGAATTTAAAATCAAATTAATCAGAAATTGCCATTGGAAAATTTAAAAAAAAGATTATTCAACTATAGAAAATTAAATTTATAAATTGTATTTAACTTTAAAATAAATCGACGGTTATGCAATAATTGGAAATATATATATATATATATATATATATAAATGTCAACTCTCTAAGAAACTGTTGTTAATTCTCTATTATATGGTGAAGCTAACTTAAAACGAAAATTCTTTTTGTTTTATTTTACTGTTGAATTTATTAATAATCTTCTTCAGTACCGCAACAGCCACATTGTGGGCCAAGGCCGTCCACCTACTGGCAGATATTAAAATTTATAATAGCCAATTTATTTTATTTTATAGAGTATAATTTTAAAGAAGAAGAATGCTTTGTTGCGTTTGATTCCTATTTTACATTATAGATGCCTATATTTTTCATTTTCTATTTCATATAAATAGACAAAAACGTGTTATATATGTAGTTGTTATATATAGTTATCTTGTTATATATAGTTAGCTTTGAAACTGTTAATGTATTCTGTTATCATACTTTCAGAGAAAATATCAGTTTCTTAATTGTTTTTATTTCGATACCATCTACATAATTTTACTAAGCAAATATTTGTTGATAAAGTAGAATTTCCTTAACTATAATTTATTTTTCATCCTAATATAAAATTCTAACAAAATTGCTAAATTATTAATATGATTTTGTTTGGTATAATAAATTTTATTTATCATATAAGCTTTGAAGTCCTTAAATCAAATTATTATTTTTATAATTACTTTAATAATTATTTTTATATCTTATGCATTTAAAAGACTATATGCAAAAAATATCCGCAAAAATATGCCCTTCTGATCTTGTTAAATTTTTCTCCTGTAGAGATAGAGGATGGAATTTTTTCAAAATCTTGGCAAGTTTATATTGACAATTTAAGCCAAAAATAACCAAACTTAGAACTAAAATTTTACAAAACCAGTTGAAAAAACTTTCAAAGTTTGAGTTATTTGACAAGTAAACAAAATTTATAATTAGAGGTACAAATAAATTAATTTATTTTGATACACTGTAAGTTTGTTGACGTAGTAAAAAGATATAAGACAGACACAAATTTGAAATTTTAGGATTTTTAAAGTATTTAAAGAAAGTGAAAAGCCTTTTGGTGGGATTTTCCTTTTTAATAACATCAATAATACATTTGTAATGATATATATGAGACGATTAAAAACTTTTCATTCGAATTTTGAACAGTCCAGATTCGATATGCCAGACATACGAAATCGCTTTGAGCATTTAGGCAATCATCCCGCTGTTTCACCAGGTTGAATATATCAATATATTCCTTTGGTAAAACTTTTTTCTACTGCGTACGTACGAAACTGCAGTCGCCCTTTTACGTCCGACAGGAAACGTCGACCTTTCAATGTCTTTTTTATTAAAGTACCGAAGGAGTGAAAATCGCATGGATCGTTGATCAGGACCGGTGATCAACATCTATAGTGATCACTTAAGTGAG
This sequence comes from Caerostris darwini, assembly GCA_021605075.1. Lineage (NCBI taxonomy): Eukaryota > Metazoa > Arthropoda > Arachnida > Araneae > Araneidae > Caerostris > Caerostris darwini. The sequence continues at coordinate 899,367 of BPLQ01002550.1, read as the reverse complement.
TGTGATTTCTGTAATACGACATTTGGGATATGGAGACGCGGTATCGTGAAGCAGAATCAACCAGCGTCGCATTTTCTCATTTTTCGTTAATAAGTAAGTTAAGGTCGTTTCAGCTAACAGTAGGTCGTGAGGCCTGATGGCAGAATGTCTAGCATTTTGGGGCTCGGTGTTACAGATTTCGGGTTCGAGTCCCGGCAGTACCATGGATAATTGTAGTGTTTTGGAATCCATTTTAAGCCGTAGGTCCCCGTCTAATATGACTGTTGGGCTTAAGGCTGACAACGCTACACCATAAAAATCCAGCGTAAAGAAGCCAAGCCAGAATTCTATCCACGGGGGCTCCAACACAACAGAAGCTGTTCCCTCCTTTCATGAGATCATACGGGCTCTCTGACTTTGTCTAGATATTGCTGTCTACCAAATGGGATAAAAAACAACAACAGTAGGTCGTAATTTATGCAGCAATTCGCAGAGTTCCCCAGAGATGGAGACAACTGGATCCCTGTATTCAATAAAATATGAGGCCTGGTAATCAAAAAACAGAGTAAGCATCACTTTTAAACATATAAATTCATCTACCACGAGGGTTGTTTTTGACAGGCATGCTTCTTCATACACATTCTTCATTCTCCGATGAATATCTACCATATTTTATCCTTCGACATGAAAAAAAGAATCGCCGCATATTGGTCCTGCGAAAATTAACAATGACACAATAATCATGTTCCTCGATGTCGGTGTTTACCTATCCGCATTGGTGATGAGTTAATTTGCATATTAGATATATTTGCACTGCAGCCACGCCCTCAAATGGATACTTTTTAATCGCTCCTTATAATATCATATTTTGAATACAAACTTGAATGATGTAATTTGCTAATATTATGTTCAGAATCAACAAAACAATTTTATAATTTTAATAAAAATATATTTTACTCCTTTTTATAAATAAATGACGCTTTTCAATTTCAAATCGTATTTTTTGTATATTGGCTTTTAACAAAAACACATTTTGAATTCTCGTGGTTATTTTATTATCTTGTAGGCAATTTAAAATAAAAAAAATTGTCAAAAATAACTACAAAAATCCTAAAAATGGGATGAAAAGAAACATTTTTTATTAGATAAAATCCTAGAAAAAGAAACAAATGAAAATAAACCGTTGTTAAAATTAGTTATTCTTGTAAATGCTATTCAATAATGAAATACGCCCATATTAGTTATCACAACATTAGTTGTTTCTATCAAACATTAGCAAAAATTTATGATCTTTAAACTTGTAGTTCACTGTAATAAAATAAAATTTCAAGAGTAAAAGTAGTTTAGGAAATTAAATAACTCTAAAATTTGCATATTCCCAAGAAAACCTTAAAAGTATCATCTTACTGATAATATTTTTTTCGCCTTTTTCCTACCGCTCATTATTACAAATAAATAAAATAAAATATATTTCTCTCTAAACAAAGTTACCCATCGCAAATTTTATTTCAAGTTTTTTTGTTAATTTCTTTTAAAAAATCTTGGAAGAACCAGATGCCGCGTTATTTAATACCGTACAAATTGGAAATACAATTCTAACAATTTTGTTTTTCATTTGAAACTTTTGCAAACTGTTACCCAGAACAACAACAACGAAAAAAAAAGGTGAAATATAGCCCAAGGAGTTTTTTTTTTTCTTGTTGTACAATATATACGAGGTTTTGATGCGCCTGCTTCCAATTTTCTTTTTTTTCATTTCTTTTTTTATTTTTTATTTGGATTAAAAAAAGTAAAAATCGAATCTGTAGGGATTGAGAATTAAAGAAAGGAAAAAAAAAGAAGAAATTGTTGTTTTCTACTAAGAAAATTTCAGTATTAGCAGCTTAGAAGTAAAAAAAAGAATTATAACTAAATAATTACGTTACAAAACTCCTGCTTGTTCAAATGAAATGCAGTGTAATTCTTTATTTGTATTTGAGTTAACATTGAATAATGAATAATGTAAGCAGGAATCTGAATAGTGAATGATTTTTGTATCTAAATAGGTTTTATGTATTTCCATGAAGAATATATTCTTAATTTACCAATATTTTTTAGGAATACATATAATTTAATTTTATGCCTTTTGAAGTTTTTATAAAATCTACTTTTGTATGAAATTAAATTACGAGAACCTTATAATTCACTGCCACTTTAAAATTAAAAAAATAATAAAATTTTAACATCTAACAACATCGAAAATCTTGTTTTGGAAATTTGTTTTCAAAAGAATGTGTTTTATTTGTTTTTGTTCGTATTTGAAAAGATATTTTGTAGCATTATACAAAAATTGCAGTGTATTAGAATTCTTTAACAACATTTTTCTTTGATAAATTTCTGTATTTTCTTTTAAAAAGTCCCAAATTCCAATATGTTTTGCTGCTTATGGTGTGGTTTCATGGTACATTGAAAATGTAATACTTTTTAAATTTATTAATTGTATTAATTTGTATAAATATTATGTTTTCAATTTCTTGGACGTAGTTATCTTATTCATTAATTTTAGTTAAAATCATATGAGGCCTGATAGCCGAGTGGCACTTTGCCGCTCATACCACAGGTTTCGGGATCGAGTTCCGATGGTGCCATGGATGTTTGTAGTGGTTCGGAATCCACTTTAAACTGTAGGTGCCGGTTTAATATGATTGTAGAGCGTTGCGGAGTTATTGTTACACCGCGTCCGTAGCTGATCTTCAAGCTACACGCACCTCCTGGGTAGTGCTAAGTGAACAACGTCGGTGCAGCGCTTGCCTTAAGGCATCCAAGACAACTGTCTAAGTGTTTGCCAGCCGCATTAGAACAAAAAGTTTCATTGATATGTTAAAGTTTTAATATACTTTTATTCTTTTTATGATGAAGAAGTGAGACTATGCTATTATTTTTAAATCTGCTATGCATTATTTAAAAGATTGTAATAAATATTATAATCCTTTAAACAATGCATAGCAGATATCATCTTTTAAGTAATATTAATTATAATCAATTATTAAAATATACTATGCATTATTAACAATGCTATTATTTAAAAATCTGTTGTATATTGTATTTTAACAAAAGCACATTTTGAAAGTCTCGTGGTTATTTTAGCATCTTGAAGGCGATTTTAGATGTAAAAATGTGTCAAAAATCCGATAAAAGGATAAAAAGTAACATTTTTTTTATCAAATAATATTCTTTAAAAAAGAAACAAATGAAAATAAATCGTTGTTAAAATGAATTATTCTTGTAAATGATATTCAAGAATGAAATACGCACACATTAGTTATCACAACATTAGTAACGATTTCTAGTTAGCATTTGTAAAAAAATTATGAACTTTAAACTTATAGTTCACTGTAATAAAATAGAATCTGAAGAATAAAAATTTTAGAAAATTAAAATTTGCATGTTCCCAAGGAAACCTTAAAAGTATCATTTTACTCATAATATTTTTTACATTCTTTTTACTACCGATAATTATTTAGTCTTCTGAAAAACTTGCAAATAAAATAAAATATATATCTCCCTCTAAACAAAGTTACCCATCGCAAATTTTAATTTCAAGTTTTTTTGTTAATTTCTTTTAAAAACTCTTGGAAGAACCAGATGCCGCGTTATTTAATACCGTAAAAATTGGAAATACAATTCTAACAACTTTGTTTTTCATTTGAAACTTTTGCAAACTGTTACCCAGAACAACAACGAAAAAAAAAAAAAAAAAAAAAAAAAGGTGAAATATAGCCCAAGGAGTTGGGTTTTTTTCTTGTTGTACAATATATACGAGGTTTTGATAATATTATTAATCCCTGCTTCCCCTTAATATTTTATTTTTTTTTTTTTTTATTTGGATTAAAAAGAGAAAAAAACGAATCCGTAGGGATTGAGAATTAAGGGGAAAAAAAAGCTAGAAAATGTTTTTCTACTAAGAAAATTTCAGTATTAGCAGCTTAAAAGAAAAAAAAAGAATTGTAACTAAATAATTACGTTACAAAACTTCTGCTTGTTCAAATGAAATGCAGTGTAATTTTTTCTTTGTATTTGAGTTAACATTGAATAATGACTAATGTAGCAGGAATCTGAAAACGCTGAATGATTTTTGTGTCAAAGTAGGTTTCATGTATTCCTATGAAAAATATATCCTTAATTTAACAATAGTTGCATTTTGTTTTATTGCAATAGTTGCATTTTGTTTCAGGAATACATATGATTTAATTTTATGCCTTTTGAAGTTTTTATAAAATTTACTTTTATATGAAATTAAATTACGGGAGCTATATGATTCTCTGCCACTTTAAAATTAAAAACAAATAATAATATTTTAACATCTAACAAACAATGGAAATTTTGTTTTGGAAAAGTGTTTTCCAAAGTATGTGCTTTGAAATCGTGTTTGGAAAGAAATTTTGTAACATTATAAAAATTTTGAATAGGTTAAAATTCTTTAACAGCATTTGATTTTGATAAATTTAAGTATTTTCTTTTAAAAAGACCTCAATTCCTATGTGTTTTTCTGCTTATGGTGTGGTTTCAAAGTACATCGCAAATGTAATATTTTTTTAAATTTATTAATTGTATTAATTTGTATAAATATTATTATGCTTTCAATTTCTTTAACGTAGTTTCTGATAAAAAGCTAAAATCGTTGATGGGACGCAATATGTTATCACTGGGGACAAGTATTATTATAAATGAAAGCAAAAAAATTATAAATTACCTCATTTTTTTCCCTATGCGTATGCGGTGATTATTAATTAACAGCATAAGATATCCCTATACAATCTGAACCACAATATTTAAACTGCAATTAGCCTTAAAAATAAAAAAATAACGTTGTTAATAGAAAATCTCAACGTTGTACCACAAGAAAGAAAAAAATTATAATAGAATAAATATAAACACTAGTAAATCACCTCATATCTGCCATAATAGGATTTAAATACTCCAGAGGATTATGATGTAGATAGACTACAAACATATAAAATAATAATGTGAAAGAATTAAATAAAAATTATAATAAAATTGCTATTATTTATATCAAAGTACGATAAAATCGCAGAATAGAGAGCGTTGTGATTTAAAGTCTACAATGTTTTTTGCCAAAGTACGCCAAATGGTGGGTGCTATTTTAAGTAAAGAGAATTGCAACCTTACCACCATAGCTCGATTTCGAGAAGTAGAATTTGAATTTAAAAAAAAAGAAGAAAAACACTGAAAATTTTGGGAATTTTAAAAGAAAAAATGAACAAAAATTACAGAAAATTTTAAGGAAAGTTTAGGGAAAATGTACTTACCCATGAATGCTGGAATTTGATTAATCTCCGTAGGTCACGTTGGACTGCATACTACCCAGAATAATGATCTCTTTCATAATGGCATCCAAGTAGATTTCTCTACAAAAATTCTTCCAGTCATTCACGGTATTCAGTGCACGTTAAATTTCATCAGCTATATCCGCAGACGATTGCTTACATATTCAATCATACATAACTCTCATAATATGCACAAACTCTTTTGATGAATAGATCTCTTTACATTGTGTGCTAAACCATTAAAATTCGCTGAACTTCTTCCCGTATATCCATGAGATTTATCTTTCATAACCATTATAATCATATATCATTTCCAAATTTAGGATACATGACATTCTTAGCAATCAAATCTTCAAACATACACCACTCAATAATTTTCAAGCTATCTTGACCTTCCAAATCCCAGCTGTATCACCCTTCCTTCAATTTTAAGAAATGCCTGGAATCTTTATCCACAAAATTAAATACTTTAATTCCAGATAACGCTAACCGAAAGACTTTGGTCAAGACACAATGAACGAAAACAACAGCTCCAACATGTACTAGTAACAAGTGAAATGAATTGTTATTAAAAGTAACGGTTTCTAATTGTTCTAAGATATTCCATTAATCGAATTTAACCGCGTAATTAATTCAGGTCAATCAGGTAGTAGAACTACATTTGTCGATTTTCTTCTATTTGGCGACCAAAAAAAGTCGCCGAACCACTTTTTTGCGAGAATTGGCCCAAAGTACATCTAAGGTACAAGGAATAATTCCGGTTAATATAAACTTATGTCCATAAATTAAGGATAATTCAGAATAACACAGAAATTGAACTCTAAAATAAAAATTTCACCTGTAGAATTATCACACACATCTTGAAGGAGAATATGCAAATTACAGGAAACCACCAGATGGCGCGCAAAGTACGTCACAATGACGAGAGTGTAAGAGAGGGGTATATAAGGAATGGTGGCCAAGAAGTAAAATTGTTCACAAGCGCTTTAAAAGCCTTTCAGTGCAATAACCGCATAGTTATGGCCCAAAGGAAGCATTTGGATGATTTTTTACGTGGTACAATTATCGGACGACTGGAATGTGGACGTACCCAGCTGGAAGTATCCGAGGAACTTGGAATCACCCAGAGTGTCATCTCCAGGCTTTGGCAACGATTCCAAGATGATGGTAATGTGAGTAGATGTTACAGCACAGGTCGCCCCCGAGTTACAACGCCGAATGAGGACCGGTATTTAGCAGTTACTGGCAAAAGAAACAGACGGAGCACAGAATCAGACCTGTCTCGTCAGCTCTCTTCAGCTACCGGTAAGACAGTTTCAAGGCAGACCGTGTACATACGCTTAAGGCACATTAGTCTACATGCTCGTAGGCCTGTCAGATGGCCTGTTCTACTTACCGCAACTCACTATCGCCTGCGATTAACCTGGAGTAGAGAGCATGCATTGTGGACACCGCAACAGTGGTCTGCTGCGATGTTTTCCGACGAGTCCAGGTTTAATTTGCAGTCTGATTTTTGCCGGACTTTCAAATGGAGAGCGCCAGGTACCCGTTACCACCAAGAGAGCACCATTGAACGACACCGTTACGGTGGTGTAGGATGGCTCGTTTGGGGAGGAATTATTCTTGGTTCCAGAACTGACCTGCATGTTCAGAGTATAACGATGACAGGCCACATCTATCCCCTCCCACCTGTCAACCGGAACTTCGGAGGGCATTGCTTGATGAGTGGTGTACTATTCCCCAAGATCAGATTGATAATTTGATACTCAGCATGCCTAGACGTTGTAAGGCCTGTATTGCATCGTCCGGGAGACATACTCCATATTAACCATCATACTAACCATGTTATACTGTTTTTTGTAAATAGGTTCTTTTTTGAAATGTGCTCCAGGGAGTAAAAATCGCAATTTTTATTAATTATGTCAAACATATAGCATCTTTTTTGCTCTTTACCTTTTTTTTAATAAATAGACTTTACAAATAAGTCAAATTTGTTTTGCTTCTGTCTCTTTCTTTGCCTGAACTTCATTATCCTTAATTTATGGACATGAGTGTATTTACAGTTAATAAATAACCTTTTATTAACAGTGCAACAATAAAACTGCATTGTTAATAAAAGGTCAATTGCTAAAATACAGATCCCCTCCGACTCAACTGTACCAAATTTTGACCTTCGATTCTTTTTCATACTGCCCAGAGGTCAAACATCCAAAAAGCCTTGAGCACACAATCTGCTAAATAAATTTTATTTCAATCAAGCTGGATGTCCTCATCTGCCAACAGCCAATCCACAAGCCGCTTCTTTATAAGGAAGGCCACTTCCACTATGATTTCCGGGAAAAAACTTTTTTGGTAACTCACTTTTGGGTAACAAATTTTAACATCGACCGAAAATGGTCTTTAATTGAATTTATCCGATTCCTAATCATAAGGAGTAGTTTCTAAACACATACAACTTGTATAGAACAGAACAAAGAACTTGTATAAAAATATTTATAAAAAAGTTACAACATAGCATATAAAGCGGGAATAAGAAAATGAAAAGGAAAACATTGTAAAATAATTTTAAATACGTTATGTTACAACACAATTATTTTTCTTGTGTAAGTAATAAGATTGTTGTAATTTATGATATTCTGATTACGGAAGGAACCTAATTAAAATTTGACCCTCTATTATGCTACTAAAACACAATTGAGAACATTTTGATGATATTGATAATAAACTTGGGAAGTTACGTTTTTAAAAATGTATATTTTTTCTAGTGTTGAAAGAATGACTTATTCTATATATTTATTGAATTTTTATAAAATTTTTCTTACATTTTATTTCAGTAAAAAAAAATTACTTTCCATCATTATTGCTTACAAAGCTGATGTACTATAATTAAATATTTCTTCAAAGGCTAAAAATAAAATCGGTACAATTACAAAAAAAAATGTATTATGTTGAAAATGATCAATACAATTTCTTTTTCTTGGGTGCGCAGTAGATCAACCTCCCCGTGGTAACACTTTTTAGTGGTTAAAAGATCTACAACTTGGCATTATGTCTTCCTCCCCTCACTTTGACACTCTTCGAGTCCTACAGTGGAATGCCGGTGGACTGTCTCAATCCAAGCGCGCAGAGCTTTTGCTGACTCTGTGTGAGAAGGATATTGATGTCTTTACTATTATGGACTGCCTGCGAAACCATCTTTGGAGACTCAAAATTGTTCCTTCCCCGATATGCAGCTCTGGAGAGGCCATGGACCTCTACTTCACTGTCCTGCTGTTAGCAAGACTTAACTGGCCGAGCAATAATGGGAGGTTAGAGATATGTTTGATTAATGAACTCTGTTTCAGCATGTTTTGTTATTTTCTCTGTTCTTTTTTATTTTTCGTTGTTCTTCTTATTGCTATAACTGCTCTTAATCTGCTATTGGAAATAAAAAAAAATTCTTACTCTTAAGTTGCAAATATTCAATAAAATCAACAGTATTCTCTCTTTACATTACGAAATTTGAAATGACAAGTGAAAGAAATATTTATTTTTAAAAATGAATAATTAATGATTTCTAATTAAAGCGTGTTTGATAATTTAGTAAAGTACTATTTTTAAAACATTTTTTTTTACAAAATGTACTGCGAAATTAAAATAATTAGTTATTTTACAAATATAAGAATAATAATAAATGCAACTTTTCATACATAGAAAATTAGTTATTTGAAAGGATTTCTGTAATGAATTAAAAAGAAATTTCTATTGTAATATAACAATCTATGAAAGAAAAACTGAAAAGGAATCTTATAAATAATATGAATATAATATTGGCCATTAATTAATTTAACTTCTTTTGCCTTTCTAAAAATGTTTATTATTGAATTTTGATTTAAATTGTCAGACACATATTAGATTCCGCATCTGTAAAAATATATAATTTTAGATAAAGTATTTTATTTCTATCATGTATTTTATCTATTCATGTACTTTATTTCTAAAATGATAATTAAATTTATGATTATATTTATAATAATTATATTTATTTTATAATTAATTTATTTGTGAAGTATTTTCTAACTTATTAATTAAGAATTTTGCTTAATTTTGAACAATAAGTTTTAAAACGTGTTTTAATTTAGATAATGTTTGAAAATTAAAAGTGTCTATATAATTTATTTTGTTTCTTCACTAAACAAATTAATTACACGGCTGTATGTATTTTGTTATTTTTTATTCGTATTTTTTCACAAAAGTATTTAATTCAATGAATAAAAAAACTAACGTACAAAATCCAGATCAACATTATTTTTAATTAAGTCGCTTTCCTTCTTAATTTTTTTTTTATCATAAGAGCATTTATTTAATTTGCTTTATGTAAATGCTTCATGGACCATTATTTTATATTTTCAATGTTTTCTATATATTATTTGTATCAACTGAATTAAATCTTAAAATGAATGCATTTTAATATATGTGTTTGAAGCATACATGTAAATATAATATAAATATAAAAATGATTAATAAATAATAATTTAAGATAATTAACAACAATTTTCCGTATTGAATAAATATGTTGCAATTAAGTAAATAAAAATGAGTAATGTAAATAAATACATCCAATATAAATAAATATGCTTGTACACAAATTAGAAATGTAAATATTTCTTCTTAATTTTACATTGGCATGGTTTAATGCTATGAATTCCATAGATATAATGTTTAAGGATAAATATTGCGTTATTCTGGATCTTTATTGGACATGGGAAATAGCGTCAATGTAGTATATTGGTTACTGGATGACACATGTCCTATTCGCAAGGTCCTTTCCTGACTTTGACAGCAACGAATAGAGAAAAAAAAACGTTTCTCGCTTGCTTAGACTTGATTTTGGTATTAACTGGCAAGTCAGGAGTAAATTGAAGGTTTAATGCGGTTGTTTGTATTTATGAAACTTTCTTTTATTTTTGCTTGACCTAAATAATAATTCAAATTTAATTTAATATTTTAATGTTATCAGTTAAATTAATTGCAAGACTTGAAATGTTTGACATGTTTTGAGTTTTCCGATTTTCTTCGATTAATTCTTTTATTTTATATGTATTTCAATATTTAATTAATTAATTTAATTTTACATCTATGTTAATAGTAAATGCAAGTGTAATATCGATTTTCTCTAATCAAGAATTAGTATTAATTTTTTTCATCTTGATGATTGTACATTATTTTGAATTTTTAATTAAATTAAGTTTGTTTAAATTTGTTTTTATTGAAATTAATAAGCTTATTAAACTTGAAAATAAATACATTAATTAAATTAAATTAAATTGAAATTTTATTTTTTGTTGCAATGATAAATGCCATGGAAATATCACGTTATTTACCTCTATTTTTAAAATATTTTTAAGTACCTCAATTTTTATTTTTATTTTATTCAATCACTAACTCGGGAATAGAACACACAATTTTTCTATTAATTATTGTGGAATTAATATTGCAATTAATGATTAATTACTAATACAATGAGTATTATTTTGCGCTGCATTAATTTTATTTATGAAAAAAAAATATAGTGACAACCATGAAGTAAATACTAGCTTATATTTTGTGCAAAGAATAAAAATTTAATTTAGTCTTTGTAAGCATTTCTTAAATTAATTAAATTCTTCAAAAAGCATATTTAAATTAAAAACCTGCAAAACAATATTAAAGTTACAATTTTAAGTACAATTGTCTCTTGAATGAAAGTTTAGTTCGTTAGAAAGTTTCTAACAACTCATTGTGTCTAAAAACTTAATTTTGTGTCGCATTCTATACTAACATTATTAATTTATGCAGGAAAAAACATTTCTAGCTTAAAACTTTTATTAATATACCAAATTTAAATTCAATTTAAAGGTAAGGAAAATTATCATAGAGGCATAATATAAAAAAAAACATACTAATTTTTAGTCATATTAACTTTCTAGATTAAAAACCAAGAAGGTATTTGCATAAAATTATAGTAACTCAGTAGACTCGCGTTTGGTCTTCGACGAACGGCGATATCCTATATATAAGTGATTAATAAGTTTTACGGTTTCATGGGGAAAATAAGGATGTATATTTTTGTTTTATATATGTTGTTCTCTTAAAGCGCTTATATAGTTAATAAACATAAAAACATTTTGTTATCAACGGTGTTTAGTCAGCAAAAATAGTGGAAATACCTTTGCATGTTCTGATGATGTCTTGTCATAAAAAGCGTATTTGACGGCATGTTTACAAAATAGTTTGTCGTACAATATTGTTTGGAAAATTAACGATGAGTACTCTGTGAACAAAAGTCTTATATAATTTGCATTTAGTGGCGTCTGTAGTCAAAAAATAGAACGACTTAAAATCTATTATCGCCCATACTTTTGATAATGGGAATGATGTCTACAACAATAACGGCAATCCTCACCATGAGATCCACCGATATCTTACCAGGTGTTTTACATAGGAAAGAGGTTTGTTTGGTGTTGTGGAAAATTGAGAGAATACTTAGGCTGATTATGATGTCGTCTACTAAAATAATTTATTCGACAACAAATTTTTCAATAGAATGACTACAAGCCTGTAAAATAAATAATAGTAGCAAGTGATATACAGAGGTTACTCCATTCGTAATAAAGTCTACAACGCCCAAAAAAAGGATTATTGCATGCGCAGATACAGGGTATCCTATAGATGTATAATACAGCAATATCAATCCTAATCATGAGATTTCCCGGTATTTTAACAGGCGTCTTATAAACAAAGACTTTAATATGACTTAGAGAGTAGATAAATTATTAATAGGCCCTTAATGAGTAAAAAGTCTAAAAGATTGTAACCTATCGAACGGGATGGTTAAACGCAGTGATACATTTAATCTTTCTTTGGCATCGAGATGGTTATACATCTCATTCTAAATCATCTATCTACTCACTCTGGTTCCATATTTTATTGAGTTTCAAGAACAAGTGTCCTTTTTCAATGCTTACTATTAGTTCACACTCTCCCTGTATATATCTTGTTCAAATTTTCAATCGCTAATAAAATACTTTTTATTCATCCACTCAAGTTCAAATACATTTTTTTGAAATTGTAGTGAATGACACTTGATGTTAATACAGTTTTTTTCAAATATTAATTCATTCATTAAATTTAATTCATTAATTTTAATTTCATATGGGAGAAAAAAATTTCTTTTATATAAGATATTTAGCAGGATACAAATTTAGGAAAAAAATACCGTTAGTGCCGAGGCGTGTAGATCGATGGGTTCTAGTCTGAGTCAAGGAGGAAACAAATATATATATATATATATATATATATATATATATGAGCTGGTAACATTGAAGCATTTTGCACAGCATTATTCTCCACAGGCAAATTGTAGAAAAAACATCATAGCATTCGCAATATAAAAATCCTCGACAGATTATAGATTTGAACAGCGAAAAAGAAAATTTTTCTGACACACCATTTATTAATGGAGTACTCTTAAGTTGTATTCTTTTCTTTTATTAGTGTTTAAAATTAATGTTGCTAGAGATGGAATTCATTAATTCCATCTGTAACAACATTAAAACTGAGCAGTTCATTAATCAACTGCTTGTATTTTGATATCGACATTGAAATTTCGGAAAGTAAGTACATAATTAACATAATTCTATAAAATGTACATAATTCTTTGCTTTTTTTGTCGAATAAATTATTTTGCTGCGAGACATGAATGCTGATGTTGACATTAAAAAATCAACTTTACATTAGTGTTTTTTCAAATACTCTCTATTGAATAAAATTTATTAACATATTTTTTTTGAAAATTTAGAAGGTTGAAAAGAATTTGGTCATCCACATAACTAAAAGTATTCTTGTGATTTAGCCACTATTTTTTTCGAGGTAGTATAGGCAAACATGTGCTAGTATTGAGAAATATTTAGTTCTTTGTTGAATTCCTAGATTTCGAATGTACAAATTTTTTTCCTGTAAATGCAATTATTGAAAATGCAGAAATTATGCAATTTTTGAAGTTTACTTTAGAATATTTTGAAATTCAGGGTAAAGCGAATTTAAGGTACCTTGGAGATTTTTAAGATAAAGATAACTTTTAATTTATTCTAATAAATAAATCTTGATAAAGAAATCCTTAACATCAATGGTATTTATAGAACATATATTCTTTAAATACACACCTAAAAATTTTAAAACAGGTTTATTGTTCTTAATAATCCCTGCATACGAACATATCATGATAACGTTAGAAACGATATTAAAAGTTGTTAATTTTATAAACTTTTGAAGCATACAGAAATTTGATGAAACATCAAAGCATACATGAAATTTGATGGAGTTGGAAGTATCTATAGACTTCTTGGTCTAGAAAATCGAGGTAATGTAGCTTACAGACGAAGGCATAATGTTTAGAATATTTATTTTGTTGTCAAAATAAACTTCAGTGGACGATTTTTTTTACAATGGATAGTTAATGAAGGTTGTGATGTAGGTATTTGCTAGACTAGAATTTACTCAGAATGGAATTTTTTATTTGTTTATGTCCATATCTACTCGATGAAAAAAAAATCAATGAGAATGAAGGAGGGAACTTGCAATTTGAAATTGGAATTTGGAAATTTAAGGAAACTTGGAGGACTTTTTTGAATAGAATGTGTCTATGGTGCATAACTTATTTGTAAAATAGTTTTAATATTAAGTTTGAAAATTTTATATTAATTTTGTTTCTTTAGATGTAAGATCTCTAAGATTTAATTCATTGGCAAATCAAATGTCGCCTGGTGACAATATGGGCACTCAGTGTCAAGGAACAAATAAATTTTTTCGTCTTTACGTGGAATATTTTTTTCTGAAAGAGTCTGGCTTTTATTTATTATTTATTTTTATTTATTATTATTATTATTATTAATATTTGAAATTTAAATTCCAGTTGCAAACTTTCCTACCAAATATGGAGCATTATTCGAATGTGTTCTATATTTGAGTATTGAAAATGGAAAAAAAAATTCAAGTTATCATTGAAACTGGTTTTAGAAGGAATTTCATCAAAAACGTGATACTGAAATCGAAAAAGAAATAAATTAAATTTTAGGATCCGGTGATATTAAATTTACTCATTCTTTGTCTGATAAGATCATCAATAAAGATTTTTGTTATGGTCTAAGAATAAAAACACACAGCACAATAGTGGACTGTAACACATCTCTTTTATTCTAAAATCAAACGCACACTGCTGGTGTTGCACTTCTCTCTCCCTCCAGCCAGGTGACCCCACGCAGACGGGCGCTGGCTTCCAATTAGATTTTTTTTTACTATCCCCGTGGAGCTATTTGATATCAACATCAAATAGCCATGAGGCAACAATTTTAAAGAGAAATGTTTTGTGTCATACGTTTTAAAGAAATCGGTGAAATTCTTGGAAAGTCTTTTTTAAGGAGAAAATATAGTTTAAACAGGTTTCGAAGAGAAAGTACCATTAGAAGAATTCTCTAGTGCTTTTAAAACTTTAAAGTGATTAGGACATGTTCGAATTTTAAATTTACTTTTATTATATCTTCTACAACCACCATTAGCGTTCTCTTGAGTTTTATGATAATATTAATGAATGTCAGTGATTTCAGGAATTAGTTACCACTTATTGAAAGAAAACTATTAACACCATAAGTATGACTGCTTCAATACTTATCATGAACGTATTTTCTTTTTGAAGTATTTCTTTTTAGCCATAGACAGAATGTTAATAAAGATATGAGTGAAATTATGTGCACTAAAATGATGGAATTTAGCACTGTAAATGGAAGAAGTTTGGCTAAACCTTTCAATATCTCGTGTGCCCTGGTTAATTCTTATATTTAAAGTACTGGTGGTTTGTTCAATATATTTCTTGTTGCAAAGAGGGCAATTCATAAGATCAATAAAATTGGTTATCTTGCAAGCTGGAGGATGATTGCTATTAGTACCAACATTTATTTTCAGAAATTTATGGACGCATTTTACACATTTAACAGGAGTTTTTTTTAAATTACGTGTTGTCTTAAAGTTGGATGAGGAACTACAGAATTTTCTGGGTTAAATGGATGATTTTCTACTATCAGATGATGATTATTGCACTCTCATCTTCAACCATAACTGTTGTGTGATTAGGTAACTATTTGAGTATGGGGAACCACCTCCCAATAAAAGAGATGGTCCGAGTATTATATATAGTCCAAGTCGATTGCAAATTGTCAATCACTAAAATATTTTTATTTTCCATAGTCATTGAAAATAGGTGAATATAGAAATAACCGTTATACTTCGTAAGATATAAATAAGTGTTGCCAAAAATTTAAAATAACAATTTTAATAAAAAATTAAAGTGCTGGCTGATCGCTAATAGAGCGCTAAAACTGATCCATACTCATAGTTAACATGCAAGGAACACAAAGCATCAACACAAACCAAAGGAGAACGGAAAAGGAATGATTCAGAAACATTACTATTGTGCACAACAAAATCCACAAACAGTATTCTTCGCAGTAAATTGTAAATAATAATAAAAAAACATTTTAAACATATAATATTATATCGTATCGTTTCATATAGTTTATTTTTGTGTTATCCTTGTGATTGCGGGATCAATCTTACTTATAAGCAAGTAACAAAAATAAAACGATCCATCAAATCGATCGGAATAAAAATATTATTGAATTATATTTTAAATTGAAGAACTAAAAATTTCATCATAATTTAGAAAATAGAAAAAAAAAAAATGGTATTGGTTCATAAACAATTTTAAAATATGAAACATGCATAGTGTTATATTGATTCATTTCCCGCTTACAAAAATAAAAAGAAATTGAATGATAATTTTAAGCATAAAAATATTAAATGTGGTATTAAAAATAAAAGTTTCTTTTTAGGCAGGATTTTTTTGTTGTTTGAAAATTAATTTTCAAAATGGATGCATGTTAAAAAGAAAAACTTAACTTTAAAAAATTAAGATCAAAAATTGCAAAAGGTTACTTGTCAGGTGAAGTGATTAAATGTTTCATTATTAAAGGTGATTTTGGAGTTCTTGATTAATTTAATGTCTTTTTAATGAAGTTCAAAATGCAGAATTTAGTTCATTTGGGCAATGGACCTCCCAGCATTAGTTTCGTTAATAATGCTTCAACTTCAAGCAGATTTTAATTCTGTGAAAATGAGTTTTTTTTATTTATTTTTTATTTTAAATTACTTTCGAAGGATTTTTTTTTTTACCTGATCTTTTTTTTGTAATATAATTTTTTCATTGTTTATTCATTATCTTGTGTTTTTTCTTTCTTTCTTTTTTTTTTCTGTTAATACTCTTCGAAAAATGATGTCATTTATCTTGAATATTTTTTTTATTATTTACAGTCAAAAGCCTGCGTGGAAATTTTTTGTCCCTCCAGTGGTTTTATTCAAGTTAATCTGCAAAAAAAAAAAAACCTTTTTTTATACGTTAGTTAAATTTTTTTTAATAGAGTTCTCGCAACAATAAGAATAATAGAGAAAAAAATATATCAGTCGAGAAGATAAATATTTGATAAGAAATATCAAATAGTTACAATGCTATTTAATTTTTTTTTAATGCTCGAAGCAAGAAGAAAGAGTGGAAAAAAAGTAACTAGA
Organism: Caerostris darwini; assembly: GCA_021605075.1. Lineage (NCBI taxonomy): Eukaryota > Metazoa > Arthropoda > Arachnida > Araneae > Araneidae > Caerostris > Caerostris darwini. Next base: position 882,424 of record BPLQ01002550.1, on the reverse strand, counting down.
CAGTTTGAATCTATTATGTAGAAAGATTATTAGAACAAAGAAAAAATGTAATATATGCAAATTAAAATATTAAATAACTGATATTCCTATAAATATTGAATAATTCACCATGATAAATGTTTAATCAATACGGTTAACGTAGTTAAATTTCAGATTTTATTATTAAATCTATGTTCACTTTTATAGTTAATTTAAGATATAAGGAGGACATACTCAAAATTGCTTTTCCTGAAGCTAAACTTATTCATATTAAAAACGTATAAATGGAGCTTAAAATAAAATTTTGTAAAAGATTTGATTTTAAAATTTAAAAGAAAACTATTCACAAGAATGCTTCACTAAACACTACTAATATATTTTAAATTTATAGGACACAATATTGTAATACATAACAATTTTTAAATGCGTTTAACGAGATAATTGTTTTATGATTTTATATATTACTTCGAAATACTCTTATAAATATAAACATAATTTTCTGTGTTTTCATATTTACTAGTAGTTTGGATTGATTGATTTGTGTTGTTAAAAATATTTCTTGAAATAAAACACTAATTACACACAATTGTAATCAGAAAACCAATATAAATCAAGTACACAAAACTTTATCATAAATATTTTGCAGAAAATATTATAATGGGTTAGCGAAGAGACAAGACAGACTAAAAGTTTGGCTCTTAAGAAACACGATATTGTTTTCTAAAACTTGCTTTGAAACCTATTCATAATAAACAGAATATTACATAAAAAAATAAATGAATTTATTCCTAAATAAAATAATTTTGGCAATTATTTTCTCAAAAATTGATCAATTCCTTTTCACAGATTGATCCTATCACTTTATTAAATAAATAAGTGGATTTATTTAATAAACTATTGGGATCATTTTTTTAGTAAGTTTTTTTTTTTTAAAAAACGTTACGAGATAATATATGTTTATAGACGCCTGTAATATATATTTATACATACCCCATATTTATAAAGGAAAAGAACCCAGTTAATCAAATGTTATGACCTTTTTGCCGTGTAATAAAATATAATCAAAAATTAGAGTTTCATTTTTAGTAATCATATGACACACTATAAAACAATACAACGTTGTTGGTAAGTTACATTAAAAATGCTAATGATACGTAATTTCTCATTAATAGACTTTAAAATAACAAAAAAAAATATTGGCATATGATGAATAAGTCGGCCTTAATCACTTAAAGCCTGAATCAGACAATTATTTTAATTGTGCACAGTTTTAGTGCTGCTATCTTAAATGGTACGTAGAATTATAATATTACAAGTTAGGAAGAAACCAGTAGAGGTTATTTTAAATAAAATGATGCTACATTTATTTTGAAAATTCATACATACATAAATATTCGAAATATTTGAAAATGCAAGATGCAAAATACTGATATCAAGCAAACCATAGAGTTTATCATTCAATTAGATTAATAATTGACAAATAAGACGATAATGATCTTAAATAATTAATTATGATAATAATTTTAATTAATAATTAGTACTGTTAATAATAAATTTAATTATGTTTTTGTTTATATAACTTTAATAAGAATTAATTTGTACAAAAATGTTTTGTAATACAGGTGCAATAAATAAAACGTTTTTGAAACTTGTTCAGATAAAATAAATAAGTATATGTATACATTTTATTTATGGTATTGTTATTTTTTTAATTATTCCACGGACCAAAAAAAATATATTCTAATATTCTAATTATTGCTCATAATTAATTTTTCTTCTTTCTTCGATTTATCATAACAATTATCGTTATTTAATTTAGTTTTAAAAAAATTCTCAAGTAGATGTTCTAATTAAAAATAACTAAAGAAGAATTTTAAAAAAGTACTATTAATTGTTTTAAAAATGAATTTTTAATAACGTATATACATTACAAATACAAAAAAAATTTAAAATTCTTCCCTTTTTTCATATTTTTATAAATAAATGATACCCGTTGATAAAACGTACCATTTTATAAAAATTATTCTAGTCTGAAAAATATTTTTCTCAAGTGATTTCACACACATACAAGAAGATTTGGGATTAATAATCAGTTTAAACTTCCAACAACAACATGACCTTTAAAGTATTTATTTAGAACTTCTTTTTATTGTAAAGCCTAATATCGCCTTTATAGCGAAACCATGATTAGAATTTTAATCTAAAATAAGGGTTTTTTCCATCATAAAAAGCAATAAATGGTTCTTTGTAGTGAAGACCTTAAATATTTCTTTTTTTCCTTCCACAATTAATTGAAGAGATTAAACTTGAAAAAAAACTGGAAAATATTTTTTATGAGTGTTTTGAGTGATTTTTTTTATGAGTATGTGAATCCGGATCGGAATTCATTGTTTTAATTAAGGAGATAGTTGTAGACTAGTTTTTTCTTAAAAACATTTTCAAAGTTTTTATTAAAACTTTTTTAAAAAAAATATAGCTGACGGTGCTTTGAAAAAATGTTTTGACAATTCGAAGAATACTTTAGTGCTTTAATTTTAATAAAAAAAATTCTGAACCACTTCAAGTGTCAAATCTTAAAGAAATTTTTGGGATAATTTTTAAGTAAATTCGTAAAAGATATCGTAAATAATAATGCAGTCAAAGACTGTATTTTTTTACAATTGTCTTGCAAAATTTATATATAAAATTACTTATACTTTTCTAGAGTTTTTATTAAAACTTTCTGAAAAAAATTGGTCATGCTGCTTCGAAAAAAATGTTTTTATAATTCCAAGAATACTTTAGTACTTTAATTTGAATAAAAAAACAATTCTGAACCACTTCAAGTTTCCAAACTTTAAAAAAGTTTTTTAATAACTTTTAAGTACATTCGTAAAAAGATTGTAAATAATAATGTATTCAAAGGTTGTATTTTTTTTTACAAATGGAACGTAGAACTCATATAAAAAATTGATTTATATTAGTATTAAAAAATAGGATTTATAAATTTTTCACATTACAAAGAATAATATTTCTGAAAACGGTTGGTCACTTTCATTTTATTATAAAGACTAAAATTCTTATACTCATAATATAGAAATTCAATTTAACCCTTTACTCAAATAAATATTTTTATGGCTTTTATAAATAGACATTTTCATTACAAATCTATCAATGGAAATGGATGAAATTAAATGTAAAGTAAAACATCGATTTCAAATAATTACCTAAGCAAATATTCACTGATTAAATATAATTTGAAACTATCATTTCATACTTCCCATTATTGATATGCTTAAAGTAAAAATGAGCTTTATATGATTTAATGTTTAATTTAAAAATTAAATGCAAATCAAATGATTATAAAATTGAAAAGTAAAAATACCTTATCAAGAATAGAAAACAGACCAAAAATCAGAATACTTATAACAAGAATAAATCGAAGAATTTTTGAAGATGAAACTTGCATAGTGTTATATTGATTAATTTCACGCTTCCAGAAAAAAATTGAGTGATAATTTTAAGCATAAAAACATTAAATGTAATATTAAAAATAAAAATTTCCTTTTAGACAGGTTTTTTTGTTGTTGTTGCTGTTTGAAAATTAATTTTCAAAATGGATGCATGTTAAAAAAAAAAAGCTTAACTTTAAAGAATTAAGTTTAAAAATTGCAAAATGTTACTTGTCAGGTGAAGTGATTAAATATTTCAGTATTGAAGGTGATTTTCGAGTTCTTGATTAATTTAATGTCTTTTCAATGAAGTCCAAAATGCAGAATTTAGTTCATTTGGGCAACGGGACCTCCCAGCATTAGTTTCATGAATAATGCTTCAACTTCAAGCAGATTTTAATTCTGTGAAAATGAGTTTTTAAAAATTTTTTTTTTATTTTAAATTACTTTCGAGGATAACTTTTTTTCCTGATCTTTTTATTTGTAATATAATTTTTTCATTGTTTATTCATTATCTTGTTTTTCTTCTTTTAGTTATGTGACATCATTTTTCGAAGAGTATTATCTTAAATAATTTTTTTTTTTTTTTTTTTTTTTTTGCAGTCAAAAGCCTGCGTTGATTTTTTTGTTCCTCGAGTGGTTTTATTCAAGTTAATCTGTAAAAAAAACCTCTTTTTTTAATATGCTAGATCAATTTTTTTAATAGAGTTCCTGAAACAACAAGAATAATAGAGAAAAAAATATATCAGTCGAGAAGATAAATATTTGATAAGAAATATCAAATAGTTACAATGAAATTTAATTTTTTTTTATTTCTCGAAGCAAAGTAAGAAAGAGTGAAAAAAAAAGTAACTAGATAGTTTGAATCTATTATGTAGAAAGATTATTAGAACAATAGAGAACTTATAATATATTCAAATTAAGATATTAAATAACTGATACTCATGTAAACATTTAAGAATTTTTCTGAGCCAAAATGGTAATCAATACTGTTAGCAAATTTAAGTTTCAGATCTTATTTTATTACATTTACGCTTATAGAGTTAATTTAGTATACAATTAGGGCATATTCAAAACAGCCTTTCCTTACACTTATGCATATTAAAAATAAAAAAAAATAAAAACTTGTAAAAAATATGATTTTAAAATTTAAAAGAAAACTATTCGCAAGAATGTTTCGCTAAACCGTACTAAAAGATAGGAAATTTATACAACATTATATTGTATTACATAGCAATTTTAAAATATGTTTAACGAGATAATCGTTTTATGATTTTATATATCGTTTCGAAATTCTCTTTTAAATATAAATATTTTTCTGTGTTTTCATAGTTATTAGTAGTTTTGATTGACTTGTTTTAATTGTTAGAATGTTTTTTCTTAAAATAAAACACTAATTACACACGATAGTAATTAGAAAACCATTGTAATAAAGTGCACAAAACTGTATCAAAAACATTTTACAGAAAATGTGATGGGCTAGTGAAGACTGGAACTAACTAAAAGTTTAGCTGAGTAAACTCTTAAGAACCACGATATTTTTTTTCTGAAAATTGCTTTCAAACCCATTCAATAATTTTGTTGTTGTTGTTTCTTATCCCACTTGGCTGGCCAAGCCCACGAGCCCATATGGACTCATGATTGAAGGGGAAGGAAGCAGCTTCTGTTGTGATGGAGCACCCGTAGGTAGAAGCCTGACTTTTGCTCCGTGACGCTCTTACAGTCATATGAGACCGGGACCTACGGCTTAAAGTGGATTCCAAACCACTACAAACATCCATGGCACCGCCGGGATTCGAACCCGAAACCTGTGGCACCGAATAAAAACTTGTCAATAATAAACTTGTTAAGTAGAAAAAATAAATGAATTTACTTCTTAATGCAATTATTTTCTCATAAATTGATCAATTCATTTTAACAGCTTATCAATTTATCAAATAAATAAATGGGATAATAAAATGATGGAATGGTGAATTTAATAAATATTTTAAAAAAATGATGAGATAATATATGTTTATAAATAAGACCTATAGTATGTATATATATTTAATTCATATTATTTTAAAGAACCCAGATAATACAATATTATGAACTTTTTGACATGTAATAAAACATAATCAAAAATTTGAGTTCGATGATTTCATTTTTGGAAATATTATGATGCACAATATAGCAATACAACGTACATTAAAAATTTGAAAATTTTTTTCGTGTGTTGCATTAAAAGGTTGAAGATACTTATGTCCACATTGGTAGACTTTCAATTACCAAAACAATTTTTGAGAAAGTTATTGATATCTTATGAATAATACAACTTCACTTAAAGCCTGAATCAGACAATTATTTAAATTGTACACAGTTTTAGAGCTGCTGTTTTAAATATAATGTCGATTTAAACTATTACTAGTTTGGAAGAAACCAGTAGGAAATTTTTTTAAATGAAATGATGCTACATTTATTTTGAAAATTCATACACACGTAAATATTCGAAATTACTGAAAATACAGGATGGAAAATACTGATATCAAGCAAACCATAGAGTTTAACATTCAGTTAGATTAATAGTTGACAACTTTGATGAGAGAGAATTTGAACTAAAGTGATTTGTAATGCAGGTGAATAAAAAAAATTATAATGCATATTCACATAAAAGAAATAAACCAATGTATATATTATACTTTTGGTATTGTTATTTTTTTTTAATAAAAGACCAGAAAAAATCTATTCTAAAAATCCTATTATTTATAATTAATTTTATTCTTTCTTTGACTTATAACAATTATCCTTGTTATTTAATTTCATTTAAAAAAATTCTCAAGTAGATGTTCTAATTAAAAATAACTAAAGAAGAATTTTTAAAGAAGTAGTATAAATATTTTTAAGAATTTGGAATAACGTATTTGCATTACAATCACAAAAAAATAATCTTTAAAATTCTTACCTTTTTTCATATTTTTATAAATAAATGATACCCGTTGGAAAACGTACCATTTAATAAAAAAATATTCTAGTCTGGAAAATATTTTTCTCAAGTGATTTGACACACATACAAGAAGATTTGGGTTTAATAATCTGTTTAATGTTCCAACAACAACATGACCTTTAAAGAATTCATTTAGAGCTTCTTTTTATTGTAAATCCTAATGCCTCTTTTATAGTGAAACCATGATTAGAATTTTAATCTAAAATAAGGACTTTTTTGAACATAAAATGCAATAAATGGTTCTTTGTAGTGAAGACCTTAAATATATATTTTTTTTCATTCCACAATTAATTGAAGAGATTAAACTTGAAAAAAAAAAACGGAAAATATTTTTTATGAGTGTTTTATTATTATTATTTTTTATTTGATTCCGGTTAGGAATTCATTCTTTTAATTAAGGAGATAGTTGTAGGACTAGATTTCTTAAAAAAAACATTTCAAAGTTTTTATTAAAACTTTCTGAAAAAAAAAATGCTTATGGTGCTTTGAAAAAATGTTTTTACAATTCCAAGAATACTTCAGTACTTTAATTTTAATAAAAAAAAAAATCTGAATCGCTTCAAGTTCTAAAACTTTAAAAAAATTTTTTGTGATAAGTTTTAAATAAATTCGTAAAAGATATCGTAAATAATAATGCAGTCAAAGGCTGTATTATTTTTACAAATGTGATGAAAAATTTATATAAAAAAATACTTATACTTTTCTAATTTTAAAACATATGCTTTATGAATTTAAAACCCTACAAAGCAAAATATTTCTGAAAAAGTTTGGTTGCTTTCATTTAAATATAAAGACTAAAAACTTTATCCACATAAAATATAAATTCTATTTAACTCTTTTCTCAAATAAATATTTAATATGGCTTTTATAAATGGACATTCTCATTACAAATCTATCAATGGAAATGGATGAAACTAAATGAAAACATCGACTTCAAATAATTACCTAAACAAATATTCATTGATTAAATTGATTAAATATAAATAGCTATTATCATTTCATACTTCCTATTATTGATATGTTTAAAGTAATAATGAGCATTATATAATTTGTTTAGTTTGCAAATTAAATGCAAATCAAATGATTATAAAATTGAAATGTAACAATACATTATCAAGAATATCAAACAAGCCAAAGATCAGAATATAGCAATAATAAGCTCTCTCATTAACAGTTGGAAATGGAATGTGGAGAACAGTTTAATTGCCACAGAATTTTCACAAATAGGAAACTCGTTTCATGGGCTGACTGCCTTTCATTTTACACGAATAATTAAATAGCTGCGGTGTGCTGTACTTTCCATTCGATTTCAAATGCAAGGGTTGAGTAAATTGATAGAACCACGCAAAAATATACTTTTTATCTATTAATTCAAATCTTATCTTAACGTTGCAAACTCTATTTTTTAAATAAAAATTTCCCAACGACAATTTCCAAATTATCTCTCTCTCTCTCTCTCTCTCTCTCTCTATATGTATATATATATATATATATTCAAACATCATTTTTTAACAACACTGAATTTAGATTAACTTTAATTTAAATTGTTCTATTTAAAATTTATTAGAACATCTTTACCTACAAAATGTTTTAGCAGTGAAAACTCGGTTTTTGCTTATAATAATAATAATAATTATGTTTTGTTTACATTGACTTTGTAAATAGTGCTTCCCCATTCTAAAAAAATATAACTGAAATAATTCTCCAAAATAGTACAATAAATGTGTCGATGGACGAATTCTTAACATATATAAAAAAAATGTTAGCATTAGTATGGTTTAAGCGTATGAAACGTTTTCATTCAAAATATATAATTATTAAGGTTCGCATTTCGAAAAGGTTGTCATTTAAAAAGCTCGCATAGTATAGCATTATAAAATGTTAAGAAATAAAATTATAAATGTCCTTAATTGATAGCGCTATATTTCAGTATAACCATTGTATCATTAGGTCTAGAAAACAGTTGGAGTGTGTTTCAAAAACTCGCCGTTTTATTTTCAAAACATCGTACATCACCGAACGAGACATCTCCATCGACACCATCTTCAGAATTCGAAAAGATATCATACATTCTTTAAAGTGCTTTCCCGCCATCTTACCCCAGCGGTAAGTTATTGCTGAAGTCAGCTCTAAAACAGTTGGAAGACCGAAGCGGCTGCCAAATATGAGTGATGGCCGGTTGAAGCTCTCCAGACTGGCAAATAACAGCTCGGCGACGCGTAGGGGTGGAAGTAAGAACTTCTTTTCCACTTATTTTGAGGTTTAGAAGTGCCCTGCGGAAGAAATTATTTCTGAGTTAGAAAAGTCTGTTTTTTTTTGATGTACTGTCTGTCGTATCTAGATTTCTCGTGATAAATGTGAATTTTTGTTTGAGACTTTTAACGATACTGATTTGATTTGGAGGTATCATTTTGAGCAATAAAGCCCATTATTCATATTCAATTTCATTGTAATCACAAATGACATTTAGTTTATGACTCTATACAGGCGTAATCTCAGTATGTGTGTGAATGTACTAAGAAAAATGTAATGAAACTATATTTTTAAGTTCATAAATCACATACTTTAACATAAGCTTTAAATAAATAATAACATTATATGACAATGGATGTTGGTATATTTGATGATGTACGAATTGGTGATAAAATCTAAATGAAATAGTCTTGATAATACTTTTATACATTTAAGTCTTTTTAAGCATTTATTTCATTAACATAGCTATTTATATTTTAATTATGATCTTATTTAGTTTTAAAATCAGAATTATATTTTATATTGAAAATAATTTTTCTTGCTGAAAATTGTAAATGCATACTTTACTAATTTTTGCTGATATAGTATTCTAATTACGTACGATATTAAACAATGCATATCAGTGAAATAGTGTATTATGTGTTTCTTTTCTATAGAATGACTTTAAATGTACATATTTGCTTATCAGTTAAATATAAATTACGTATATTATTGATATGCATTTTCTTAATTGTATTATAGATAGTACATGAGTAAAGTTTGTATACAGTAAATGTTTATGGGAAGTATGTTTAGTAAACATTAAATATGAAAGCAAACAAAAAGTAGTGAAGAAATAATACTATATATTTAAAAAGATATCGAAAAATTAAAAAAAAAAATTCCAATTAAAATTTTTCATTGTCCATCTGCTATTCATGTAAATTTATCATATGCCAAAAATAGATTGTTCCAATAGATCGAATGAAATAAAAGAAATATCTCCTATCATACAATTAACATAGTTTAAACTAGAATCGTATAATTTCAGTTTTAAAAATATCTTAAGAAGAAATACATATATATGTGTTGCAAATATTTCAGGAGACCAAGTACTGAATATACTCGTATATATTCGTAAGACAGATTAGAATTGCAAACTACATTAAAAAATATTTAAAATCATAAACGTATTCTTAATTTCACAATATTCTAATTATTGCTTAAAAGCGATGCCCAAATAAGTGTTTTGGAAGAAAATAACAAAGTATTTATACAAAATAACACCATTATTAATTGTATTTGCATAAATTTCTCCACAAAAAAATTAAAATAATTGAAATTTTTACACCTTTGTTGAGGTTCAGAGTAAATATCTAATAACCCACGGAACAAATAATGAAGAGTATGCAAATCGTAACTCTCTTTACCTTATATATATATATATATATATATGGCACTTAAAGAGGGATACCCCCATATATATATGTATACCATATTCCGTGATACACTTCGGCAAAATAAAGATAATGTTATGCATAATCAAAATTGTTGTCAGTAGTATCATGACGTTTTATTTCCGCTTGTTTGCCTTTTTGATGAGGTACATCAAACTTGCATCATCTTGAAAGTGCATCACACCACCATATCGTTGTTTTATTATATAACTGAATGTAATATAATAAAACAACGATAACCTTGCAGCATATAATCCAATAAACCTTTACTACTTGAAATCTTAAAAAATAAAATAGGGTTCTTTTTTTTTTCATTGTTATTGTCAGGCTTTGTTTGGTTAAACATTTTTTTGGTTTCTCTTAAATGCTTATTTCATTTTTTTTTTTTTGGGGAGGATCGTTGAGGAAACACGGCGGAACAAACACAAAAAAATTATTATTAACAATGATGACTTTTTTGTTGATTATTATTTCATAATTGTTCTTATGAAGCAAATTGATACTTAAGAGAACATTTTTTTCTCTGCGGAATATTCGAAAATGGATGGCTATATAGATGAATTCAAAATATATTTGTCTACTTTTTTAATGCATTAGAAATGACTGAAATAATATAAGGAAAATTTATCACAGATAAGTATTTTAAAAACTAAAAAAGAAAAATAATTGCCAAAGAAAAAAAATTTAGGAAAAAATTTTAATTTATTATAAAATGATCTTTGTTATCTTTGACAGTTTCTACAATTAATCGTTCCTTAAATAATATAAAATTCTAAATTATTAAAAATATTGAAAGTTAAATTTTAAAATAGATTACAAATGACTCAGTAATTTTTAGATATTATTAATAGCCTCGAAAAATTCTTTTTTTTTTTTTTTTGTATTTAATACATCGTATTAATTCATTGATTTAAATTAAAACAAAAGATTACTCTTGAAATATAACATTTTTTTTACTTTATTCACCCATATTATTTTAAAATGTTTGCAATACCTTTTACTAATAATTCGTAACAAAATATTGTTTTAAAAACTTTATATCTTTCAAAAGAAAAAAAATATATTGTACTTCAGAGAATAAGTTTTAAAACTAATGTACTTAAATTTCTTTTTAATAAAGATAACATATTTTGTGTATTATCGACATTGTTTAATACGTAAAATATAAATCACAATCTTCAATTAGAGAATCCTTGAATATTTTCTCAACCTCAACAAAAACTTATGGTTAAATTGAAAAAGACGGATGTAGATAACAGGATGAAGAGAAAGAATAAGGAAAAGGAGAAACTAACTGAAAAAATAATATAAAAAAAAATGTATAGTCAATTCCTAATTTTTAATTCCTACTACCTTTTCAATTCCTTACTATCTGGCGCCATCTGTTATTAGATACAAGCAACTTAAATCTAAAAAAAACTAAAATTAATTAATTACATTTAATTACAGAATTAATATTAGGAAAAAAAAAACTGTATTAACATCAAGTGTCATTTTCATTCATGACAAGTTCAACAAAATGTCTTTGAACTTGAGTGGATAAATGAAAAGTATTTTATGAAAGATTGAAAATTTGAACAAGATATATATAGGAAGAGAGTGAACTAATAGTAGGAATTGAATAAGGAAGTAGATCTGGACAACTGCTTCAGAATCGTGTCAAGGAAGCAAGACGATGCACGTTTTTTATATTTGCACTTCACTCTGATTAATGTATCTCCCTAAATCGTAGAGGCTGTAGCATAGATCCATCTTAAAGTAGACAATACAATATTGGATATATAGTATAAATTTTATTGAAAAGTTGCAACTTGAAGAAATGTTATAAACTTTAACAACAGTCTCATACTTCCGAAAGTAGGAAATAAAATTTATTGATCGGTATTTGAATAGTAAATGCATTTTTACAATATCAAAAGCATGACTTAAAATTTTTTTAAGGAAGTTGTGTCTATTTTTTAGCATTTCGAATACCCCAAGCAGAAATAAACTACGATTGTAAAGCAATATATCATGATATCGATTCGAATGTTTAGACAAACTTTGTCACTATTTGAATTTTGAGTATTTGCTTGGCTACAAAGGTTTGAAATTGCTGCGTTATTTTAACCAGCATGATATATATTTAATAAAATCTATTCGCAAAATATTATATTTTAAATTAAGTTTTAAAATAAAGTTTTATGTCCTTAATATTGCATCTTAATCAAAGCAATGTATTTAAAAGTAAGATATCTATAAATATTGACAAATTTACAGTCAGTGATTTCCAATCGCTACTATTTACATTTTTGTGTGATTGTGATATTTTAAATTATATTTGTAGCAATTTTTTTTTCAAAGATATACTTATAGTAATTATTATAATTCTGTGAAAATTTGCAACGTTTTAATGATGTCTTACCGTTGTGCATATTTTCCCCCAAATAATTTATATATAATGCTGATCTGTATAATATTATTATCCTTAAAATTATGAATATTGTTTTGTAAAGCTGGGTTTTTCATTTCCTTGGGCATTTTTTTTCCGCGTCTTTGATCAGTTTTTCGTTTCCCTGACCACTTTCAACGTTCATGAGTGGTTTATTATTGTTTTAAATTTCATTCAGAGCTATTCGTATTGGTTAATCTAAACCTATTCGTTATTAGTTAATTTATTTCTATAAAGATTGCTCATACGAATTATTCTATCTGTAACAAACTGTATATAACTTATACGAATTGTTTTGTATGTAACAAATTGTAAATAACTGATGCGAATTATTCTATATGTAACAAATTGTAATATTTGGCTGCATTAGTCCTTAGTTTGGTTCCATTGAAACATTTGCAGAATAGTGCTGATATTAAGATTGATATTACGCACTTTTTATTCATTAGAATAATATTTTGATAGTGGATGCTAGCTAATGGTTTCAGATTTTAAATTTGTATCTCTCTGCTTTTATCATTTTATCTTTAAAAAAAAATTGAAAAACACAGTGCTTCTCTCTAATGAAAAAGTAATAACAAAAATGGATAAAAGTTTTACTTCTATTAATTTTAAAGCTGAATTTGCTGATTTGATTTCTTTAATGTATCATTAGTTACTATTTTACACATTTAAATATTATTTTCTTTGTCGGCATCTAAGTGTCCAATCATTAAGTGCCTGACATCTAATGTGTTATTAATTAGAAATGTAAACTTTATTATATCTATCACGATAGAAATAACTACTTACAACATGATTTCATTATGGCTATGTCAATTTACTCTGATTATTGCAGTACAAGCCAAATCAGTAATTCTTGAAATTTTTTAAATATGTATTTAGTAGTTTATTTGAAATGTAGTCATACAAGTGTGATCAGTCTTTAGAAGCTTTTTGTTATGTTAAAATATAATCAAGGATAAAAATTTAGCAGGATTACAGCAAATGAATAATTCATTTCGTAGAATTCAGCTGTTTTTCTATATTAAGAATCACTTAAAAATAAATATATTATAAAAATAAATTTATAGAAGAATGAAGTTAAAAATAATTTTGAAGTGAGTGTATGCAGGCATAAATTATTGATGTGGTAGTTGGTTTTAAAATATATTTGCTTTTCTTCAAAATTTTGAGTTGCAATAAAACATCATTATTCTTTTTTAGACTTCGATTTAATATCTCTTTCATAATGAGGAAAATAAATTTTTAAACATTACACAAATACGCATTAAAATTTTTCAAATTGATACAAATTTGCTTATTTGACATTTAGCATCACCCTACTTCAAAAAAGAGATTATGAAATTCAGTTTTATAGTTTGTTTATTTCTAGCGTTAGCAGTCAAATTAAAAAAAGCAACGAAATTTGAGAAAAATTTTCAGTAAATAATTATATTTTTTTAATTGAATTTTCAATTTTTACTAATTGAATAAATCGTATCTTTAAAATATAATACAAAAATTGCTAATACATAAAAAAAAATTGAATAAATAAAATTACTACCGATAAAAAATACCGAAGTAAATTTTCTCAATATAGAAGGCTACACAATGTTTCCTTTTGACTACGAACGTTAAAGAAATGAATTCATTCATAATTGATCCCTAAAATATTTTAGATCCCCCATCTGGGATTAAACAACGATCCCCGTGCAGCAGATTTTTCCGATGTTTTGAAATGTTAAATGAACACCGTAAAAAGCAGCATAAAAGGTGACAATTTAATATGCCTTTCTCCATTTCAGCAAATTTCATCAAATATATAATTTTGGCACTGCTTTGATATTTACATTCAGTTTATAAAATATTTATATTCTTACTCACTTGTTCGAAAACAATATAAAAAAAAGGAAAATGAACATCGAAAATTCGAACAAATGTCGTTAAAATTTCTAAATTTAATCATTATAAATAAGACTTATAAGCATTTAAAGTAAAAATGAGCTGATTTAACATTTTTCATTTCATCCTATATATCGCGAAAAACAAATTTAAGTCTACATTATCCTAAATTGAATTTTCTCCATCTCATATTTATACGGGTATGTATATTTAATGAAAAGATGAAATCGTCAAAGTAAAGAAGAAATCATTTCTCTTAAGTAAACTTTAAAAACATCATTTTCTTGAAATTGCGTTTAGTTCCATATCATTTCTGCAAATAATTATTTAAGCGAGATTTTCTTGAAAAAAAATAACGCAAAGACTAAATTTATATTTCATGCCAAATATCTGAAGCAAATAGTGATATCTTTTTTTCTCCCCTGCTATTTTAAGTCTAATTTAATTTGGAAAGAATATTACTCATCCAGAAATACTTTTAAATGACAAATAATGCATTACTTTTCTCTTCTAGAAAATGCCTCTTTAATGATATTGTTTTCCCATTCTCAAAACTGGAATTGCGAATCAATTGAATTTATCTTCCGTTCTCGGAAATTAAGAGGAAATTGTTACTGAAACTAGAAATCCTGATTACATTTCAAGTTTCATAGAAATCTTCGAGAAGATTTGAAATTCCATTATTGAGAATAAATAATTTAAAATCATTATGCATATGTGCACCTTAATATAACTGTTTCGATTTGACGCCTGGGAAATCATATCAAAGCTTTCAATGTTTAAATAAGATTGAACAAAACTTCTGTTATAAATTAGTATTACATATATATATATTCGCATTTGTATCTTCAAAATAAATGGAAGTAATTTAAAGCATATAAAGAAGAAATGGATTTTGCAATTTAAATTTTATTGAATATTTTTTGGAAAAAAATAATAATATTTATTATTAAGGAATAAATATAAATTTAAAATTTATATATGTTGAAACAAATTTTTGAATAAACTTACTAATTAAAAAAGAAATAATATGTATTTTAAACTAAAAAAAACCTATGAAAAAATTAGAATCGTGCAAAAAATTAAATAACTTTTGTTTATTTAATGATCATGTTTGGCAATTTAAAAAATTCTAATGATATTTTTTATAGGAATATTTATTTAATACTTAATACTAATTAAACTTAATTAATACTTACTTTTAAACTTATATACTAATTAAACTAATCAGTAACGTATAAAGCGATACTGATTAGTTTAATTAGTATATTAAAATATAAAGCAGTAATATCCTGAATAAATTTTTTTTTAATTTATTACGTATAAAACGGTAAAATAAACACTTTAATGTAAAACATAATAAAATATATTGATAAATACATTATGAAACTAATACATTTTTAAAAATAAATTTATTCTACTGGATATATGAATTACCTTATTGTGATGGTTTATTTTTATAAGATCTAAAATATTATCTAAAGTAATTATTTATACAGTACAAATCATTTATGTATACATAAATATCACTGTTTATCAATATGAAATCTATTGATGGCTGAAAATAGCTAAAAAAAATATTTTGTAGAAACTTGATTTATTTTATTAAACGTTTTTAAATGTCTCATTTGAATACTCTAATATATATATATATATATATATATATATATATACACTGAAGTGACAAAAGTCATGGGATAGCAATATGCAAATTTTCAGATGGCAGTAGCACCGCGTAGAACAGGTATAAATGCGCAGTGCTTTCCCAGAGCTTTCATTTCTGTTCAAGTTATTCATGTGAAGAGGTTTTGACGTGATGATGACCGCACGACGGGAATTAACAGACTTTGAACGCGGAATGTTAGTTGGAGCTAGACGCATGGGTCATGCCATTTCGGAAATCGTTAGGGAATTCAACATTCCCAGATCCACTGTGTCAAGAGTGTGCCGAGAGTATGAAATTTCAGGCATAACATCCCATCATGGACAGCGCAGTGGTCGACCGCCTGCACTTAACGACCGAGACCGGCGACGTCTGCAAAGAGCCGTAAATTCTAACAGACAAGCAACACTGCGTCAAATAACCGCAGAAATCAATGTGGGACGTACAAGGGACTTGTCTGTTAGAACTGTGCGGAGAAATTTGGCTTTCTTGGGCTATTCCAGCAGAAGACCGACTCGAGTACCTTTACTGACAGAACGACATCGCTTGCAGCAACTCTCGTGGGCACGTGACCATATCGGTTGGTCCCTAGATGAATGGAAAACCGTGGCCTGGTCCGATGAGTCATGATTTCAGTTTCTAAGAGCTGATGGTAGGGTTCGAGTGTGGCGCAGACCCCACAAAGCCATGGACCCAAACTGTCAGCAAGGCACTGTTCAAGCTGGTGGTGGCTCCGTAATGGTGTGGGCTGTTTTTTCATGGCATGGACTTGGCCCTCTGGTGCGACTGGACCGAACATTGACTGGAAATGCTTATGTTCAGCTACTTGGAGATCACTTGTACCCAAACAACGATGGGATTTTTATGGATGACAGTGCGCCATGTCACCGGGCCACAACTGTTCGCGATTGGTTTGAAGAACATTCTGGACAATTCCAACGAATGATCTGGCCACCTAGATCGCCCGACATGAATCCCATCGAGCATTTATGGGACATCATCGAGAGGTCTGTTCGTGCCCAAAATCCATCAACGCTTTCACAATTATGGACGTCTATCGAGACAGCATGGCTCAATATTCCTGCAGAAGACTTCCAACGACTTGTTGAGTCCATGCCACGTCGAGTTGCTGCACTTCGCCGGGCGAAAGGAGGGCCGACACGATATTAAGAGGTATCCCATGACTTTTGTCACTTCAGTGTATATATTTATATATTTATTTATTTATTTATTTATTTATAACTAACTAACTATATGATTTGAAATTTGGGTTATTTTATTATTTTAAGTTCCTAATCATTGTATTTAAAATTGTTCATCCATGGAAAGCCTGACTTAATTTGCGAATTGAATTTAGCCATAATGCAATTCAGAGAGGCCATACGACACAACATCATCATTAAGTCACCCCCACTTGGAACACATAATCCCAAGAATGGTATTTAAGGATATTCCAAACATCTTTACTAATTTTTTTAAGTCAATGCATGGACATTTCAGCTAATACATTTAGGAAGTCCATCTTGTTTTAAACATAGTACGAAATTTTCCTACTTGGTTGCGGTTGGCAGGTTTCCAAGTAGCTTAATGTTTTTTCTACAATCTAGATAAGCCTCATTATATTTTCTAAATTAAATTTTATCTAGCAAGATAATTTTCACGAGGTAAATAACTACATTAAATTTGTTTCATAGTAATTTATTTTACATAGAGTGCTAAAATTGACTCGATTAATTGATACATCATTATAATGACAATATTGCATTTAATGTTTTATCAATATTTCAAATACGTAATTGAAAAATAGGGAATCTTATAAACTCTAGTTTACAAGATCCTGTACAATTTTGCTGAAAGAAAACGAAAACTTGTTTAAAAAATTATTTCAAGAATATTTTGAAATGAAAAAGAAACGTTTATATAGAAATGCATTGTTATTATATGTTCGTCAGACCTTGCTTGTTCGTCGAACAAGCAAGGTCTGACGATCATTGAAAAAAATCAATTTTTTAATACTCTTACATAAAGAAGGCTTTCTGAAATATTTTGAAAGCAATATTGAATAAATATAACTGGAAAACGACACACAGTAAACTTCAGTTTTAAATTGGATTTTTTGGATAGATTAGATTCAGTGGATTTTTACGTTATTTACATTCACTTCATATGTAGTGCGATGAAATAACTTCTATAAATTTCATTTAAATTAAATTCAATTACTTCTTTCTGGTGGTCTACACATTACGTGGTATGTAAAAATAATATGTTTGCTTTAATAAATTTACAGATATTTCACTAAAATATGTTTTTTAAAGACTATTGAAAATTCTGAATCTTGAAAAACATGACAGTAGTTAATTACATAGTATAATCTATACTAGTTTTTAAAAATTAATGAAAGCATAAAACTGTGCTTGCGAATCTAAAAACAAGTAAATTTTCATCAGAATTACGCTTACGCAAAATATAACATTGCATTAGAAAAAAAATATATATGCATTTCCCGAGCTAATGTAATCAATGAGTAGTTAATAATTAATGCCATTGATCAACTGATCGAAAACTGGTTTTGAAGTGTATGTTTTATCTGCAAGTAGAAATTGCAGCCAAGAGTTTCAAGACAGTCCTGTTTTAAACATTGATATTTGACATCCTTTACATAAAACTTTATGATGGCGAACAATTAGATGAATGGAAGTGAAAAATAATCCATCATCTGTTGCAAGCTCTTCGGTAAATCAAAGACTGCGGAATGCATTTGTAAGAACAGAATGCACAGTCGAAGAAGACTAATATTACAAATATGGTAGGTAACTATTATACACAGTTAACTGTAAGGCAACACAGAATTTTTCATCGGTCTACCTAACATCTTTCCAATGCAGCAGTCACTGGAAGTCTGTTATCCAGTTCAATCGTGTGCATAAGCCTTTTCAAAGGGTGCCTATATGCAATATGTCACGCATTCAGACTTGTAAAAGAAAAAAAAAACAGGTAATCTATAATTTATATTCTGGATTAAAATGAATTATCTTTTAATTGTATGAATAACGAAGTTGAGCATGTGATGTGCAATTTGCATTTAAATTAATTATAATTAAATGAGAGCTTAAAATATTATAAATGTTTCGAGGGTTGGAATCTCAAATTGTATAGTCATAAGGTATTTCAAATCGTACAGTAATAAATGTTAAATCTCTTTTATAATGCTAATGAATAAAGTTTTGTCTGATGTTTAAACAGGTAGAATTAATTAAATGTCTAAGAGGCATAATAATTAAATGACAAAATTTACATATTAAATGTTTATGTCTGGTATTCTGACTTTAAATAATTCACTGATTGTAGTGAATTTGTTAAATGCTTATTTAAACTGTAAAGTTTTCTTATTAACTATATTTGCAATTGATATTAAAATTAACTCACTATTTTTTTCTATCTCATTTATTTGAAAATTTTCAAAGGTAGATTATAACTAAAGATTACTTTCAATTATAGACATTTAACTAAAATATTCAAAATTTGCTGCGAATTTAACAGTATTCGTATGATGCCAGTAAAATTTTGAGCATCTTTATTAGACAATATATTAATACTTATTTGAATGTTTCATGTAATGTATTAGAAAAATGGTGATTTCTTTATAATTAATAATGCATACTAAATTCTCTAATTTTAACGAACCTAACAAACAAATAAAATGAATAGATGTCTGAAGGTGTACATAAAAGACTTTTTCTTTCAAGCAGACAGTTTTCAAATGTATCTTGCAAAAATGCATTTACAACCAATGAATTATGTCTTGCTAAATTATGTATGTAATTTATTTATCCTATATTTCTGTGTGTAAGTCGAGAATTTTTAAAACCTTTTTGTAAAGTTGAATGGCAGGGGTCGGCTTATATACGGAACCCTCTATTCACGCAAAAAGTGATGGTACTTTTCCGTTCGCCAAATATAGCACGTTTTTATTTTTTTAAGTTTATTAAATAATTTTAAATGAAATAAATTTTCTGTTTCATGAAAATTTTGCTGTAAAAAAAATTTTATTTAGGAAAAATTTGCATCCTATCAAAATGTACCGCAGAATAATAATAGAAAACCGTAAATAATTAGCACATAAAAATACCATTGGGATATAAAAACTACCTTAATCTTTTAAGATACTTTTTAGTATTTTCGATGTAACTTTTATTCATAAAGAAAAAAAAAGTTAAATAAATCCTTCTAAGTCCGTGTCAGAATTTGAGCTTACGAATCGTTCGTCAAATTCACGTTCACTCAGGGGAATGTCTGGATGCGTATCATCATCCTTTTCAATGCTTTCCGTACTAGATTTTATGTCCTCTTCATACACAAAATCATATTCTCTCGAATTTTTTTTTTTTGTTTCGTCTTATATACGGATTTTAAGAAATATTTTAAGTTTTTGAAGCAAAAACTACACTCTCGCCTTATTTATGGATCAGTTTATGCAGTTTTTACAGTTGCGGATTATTTATATTGCAAAAATAAAAAGTTATTATAAATTTTGTAAAGAAGTGTTCATGTCAAGGAATTAAATATATTTGAACGAAACTAATATCACAAAAAGAAGTGTATTGTATTGTTAAAACAAATATACGATTTTTATTAAATATTTGATAAGCTTTAGTGTCAAAATATACTTTTTCCCCATTTAATTTATTAGTATACATGCTTATTTTGCTTTTTATTTATAAAAATAACAATTAAATTACATTTATTAAAATATATTTTTTTACTGACTTACTGTTAAGAATAAGTCAGTAAGAAAATATATTTTAATAAATGTATTTAAATAATTTCTTTCAAATTCAAAGTCAGGTTTTACAATATTATAGCGCATATAACTCCTAACTGTAGATAATTGATTCATAAGAATACGACAATTCCAGAGAATTGACAGAAAAATGTTCTAAGGTAGCTGCCACCATGTGGCTCTTATGAGAAAAAAATCTGAAAATTTCTCATAAATCGACTTGTCTGACAATGTGAAATGCTATCATATGATATACTATAAGGTACTCTATCATGCAATAAATCCCTTATTCATTTGTATGTATTAATTACCTTCCACTGTACAACGAATGGAGCCTTCTGAAATAGACAGCATTTGTTCCTACGACAACTAAAGTATATCTCGACTCAGTCCATTTGTCAAAGTTGCATCTTTTGCTTGAATGCCCATGCATATTATAAAATTTTCATCGTGATCCATCTTTTTTCTTTTTTTCATTTAAATAGTGACTCGATTTTATTCTTTAAATTTTATCCCTACATGACATATAGTTCTTTGTATGAAAGTCAAAATTTGAATTGTACACCAAATGTTAGCTCACAATCTGTTTTAAAGCTCATAATAAAATGTGCTTCAAAAAAAAAATTCCATTTAAAAAAAAAAAGTCTCATGTGTTATCCTGATTCCAATCACTCAATGTCAAAACGTATTCTTTTCGTCTCATCTTTCAGTCCTTTTTTTTTAAAGTTCTGTTGTGTGTACGTCTGCGAGGAACATAACCGAAATGCCCACGTTTTCATGACTGAAAGGAACAAAAAGAGGGGTCCAGGATGCGAGAGCGATGGATTTCTCACAGTGGGTGATTCAGCGACGCCTGAATGCTCTGTTGCCCAAAGAGAATGCTATTGAAATGGAATCTTCTCTCTGTGCTTTCTTTCTCTGTCTTGTTATTTTGTCAGGTCTTCTTTTATTATGGGACTTTGTCTGGGGGTGATGGATATATGTTGGATAACTTATAGTCTTTGTAATGTAAAGACTATAAGTTGTCTTACATCATGACAAAGTCAACGCTTTGTATTGCAACGAAATAGTCAACGCTATTTTGTATTAGCACATCAGTGCAATACAAAATAGTTTTCTAAATTGGGTTCGTTTAATTTTTTTTATTTGTAAAGACAGCAGGATTTTTTTTTCAAAGAGTTTATTAAATTCCAAAATCTTACTAACAAAATCAAATATAAATTCCAAGTAAATAATCAGTTTTCCATGTAATTGTACAATAGATTACGATGGTGCACTCAGTCAATATATACTTGTAATACTAATTTGTACTTTATAATGATAAGCTTCTTAGCTCGCGTTTACGAAACTTTCGCGTCTCATGCAGCAATAGTCACATTTCGAAAAGTTGCTATTTAAAAGGCCAGTCTAGTAAACAAAAATGTTATAACAATTTTTATATTACAAAAATGTTATAACAATTTTTATATTACAAAAATGTTATAACAATTTTTATATTACAAAAATGTTAAAAATAATAAAAGTCCTTAATTGATAGATAGGCAATATATTTCAGTTTGACCATTAAGTGAAACCATAAAACCTTACATTTCTGCCCCATTGTATCATTAGTGTCTTAGAAAACAGTTGGAGCGTGTTTCAAAAACTCACCACTTTATTTTCAAAACCATCGTACATCACCGAAAGAGACATCTCCATCGACACCATCTTCAGAATTCTGAAAGATAACTTACATTCTTTAAAGTGCTCTAACCCCCCCTGGTAAGTTATTGCTGAAGTCAGCTCTAAAACAGTTGGAAGACCGAAGCGGGTGCCAAATATGAGTGATGGCTGCTTGAAGCTTTCCAGACCAGCAAATAACAGTTCAGCGACGCGTAGGGGTGGAAGTAAGAACTTCTTTTCCACTTATTTTGAGTTTAGAAGTGCCCTGCGGAAGAAATTATTTTTGAGTTAGAAAAGTCTGTTTTCTTTTGATGTACTGTCTGTCATGTCTAGATTTCCAGTGATGAATGTGAATTTTTGTTTGAGACTTTTTACGATACTGCTCTGATTTCGAGATATCATTTTGAGCAATGAAGCCTGCTGTTCATACTACGTTTTATTATAATCACAAATGACATTTAGTTTATGACCCTAAATATGCATAATAACCGTATGAGTTGGACTGTATTTCAAAACTATATATTTATGTTCATGAATCACTTACCCTAACATAAGTATTAAATAAATAATAACATTATATTGCAATAAATGTTGACATAGTATTTAGTGATGTACGATTTGATGATAAAATGTAAGTGAAATAAGTATTGATAATAATTTTATACATTTAAGTCTTTTTAAGCATTTATTTTATTACCGTAGTTATTTATATTTTAATTATGATCGTATTTAATTTTAAAATCAAAATTATATTTTATATTGAAAATAATTTTTCTTACTGAAAATTGTAAATACATACTTTACTAATTGTTTGTTGATATAGTATTCAAATTATGCACGATATTACATAATGCTTATTAGTGAAATATAACTCATTTGACAGTCTGTTTAGTAAACATTAAATAAGGAAAGCTAACAAAAAGGTAGTGAAGAAATAATACTATAAATAGTGCATTTGTAATTAATTACATTTGCAATAAAAATTAACCATGATTAAAAATATTTCATTTTACAAAGTTTTACAAAGTAACATTAGTATACTGTTTGAAGCATGCTACTGTGTCCAAAAAGCAAGACCCATTTTCAATTTAAAATTCCCGGGGCTTATGGAATTTCAATTTTTTTTTCTTTTTTAGATTGATGCCACTGTCTTTGACATCTATGTGACATTTGAATTCAAAATATTCATTAGTGTATGAGTTACGCTTGGCTTTGTGAGACGCTCAAACTGATTCCGGCGATTTTTGAAATGTCTGAATGAATTGAGCAAGGAAATACTGTTCAGCGCATTCAGGCAGAGCAGGCGCCGGTAGCGACACCTACAATGTGTTAAAATGAGGAAATTGATCAGCCGGTTTCTCATACACAGATTGCATTTGAATGTTGTTACCTGGTGAAAAGTTGTTGGGTTGCCTCATGTTCAAAAGCAGAAATGCGTAAAAGCACGTTTCTGACTTTGATAAAGGTCGAATTGTAGCGTACCGGGATTGCGGTTTATCCTATCGCAGTAGTGCTGCTCGCGTCGGTCGAGATCCAGTGACTGTTAGCAGAATATGGAATCGATGAGTTCATGACTGTAATACGGAACGCCATGCTGGATCTCAAAGGCCCCCTATCACTAGCAGCTGAGAAGACAGGCATGTTACCCGCATAGCCTTAATGGATCGAGCAGCCACGTCCCGAGCCTGAATCAAGAATTGTCAGCACGAACAGTTCGACGAAATTTTCAGCAGCAGGGACTCTCAGCTCGGAGACCATGGCTACGTCTGCCCTTCACGCTGCATCACAGACAGGAGCGTCTTCAATGGTGTGATCAACGACGAACCTGGGCGCACGCATTGTCTGCATTTCTTCCTGGTGTAGTAATTTTAATGGCCAGTAGTGTAGATCCACCTTAAAATAGACAATACAATATTGGAAATATTGTATAAGTTTTATTGAAAAGTTACAACTTGAAGAAATGTTTTAAACTTTAACAATCGTCTCATACTTCCGAAAGTAGGAAATAAAATTGCTTGATCTGTATTTGAATAGTAAATGCATTTTTACAACATCAAAAGTAAGACTTAAAAATTTTTTTAAGGAAAATTGTGTCTATTTTTCTGCATTTCGAATACCACAAGCAGAAATAAACTATGATTGTAAAGAGATATATCATGATATCGATTCGAATGGGTAGACAAACTTTGTTACTATTTGAAATTTGAATATTTGCTTGTCTACAAAGATTTAAATTGCTTCCTTATTTGAACAAGCATGATATACGTTTAATAAAATATATTCGCAAAATATTATATTTTAAAGAAAATTATAAAATAAAGTTTTATGTCCTTAATATTAAATTTTAATCAAAGCAAAGCACTAAAAAGTAAGATATTTATAAATATTCCCAAATTTAACTTCAGTGATTTCCAATCGCTACATTAGCTGATTAGGTGTTAGTTTTAAAGCTGAATTTGCTAATTTGATTTTTTAAGGTAAAGAAAGTTAATGTTTTAAGCATTTAAATATAATTTTCTTTTGTCGACATCTAAGTGTCCAATCATTAAATGCCCGATTTCAATCAAATAATAACATATAATAACGTTTTAATTAATAACATATTAAATTTCTAATATGTTATTAATTAAAAATGTAAACTATCACAGTAGAATATATTACTTACAACATGATTCCATTACGGTTACATCAATTTGTTCTGATTATCGCAGAACAAACCAAAGCAGTAACACTCGAAATTTTTAAAATATTTATTTATTAGATTGTTTGAAATGTAGTAATGCAAGTGTGGACTATCTTTACAAATTTTTTTTATTATAAAATAAATATTATCTGAAAGGATAAAAAATTACCAAGTTCACAGCAACAGAATAATTCATTTTGTAGAATTCAGCTGCTTATCCTATTTTAAAATCACTTAAAATGAAATATAAAATACAAATATTTTTTATAAAAGAATGAATTTAAAAATAATTTTGAAGTTCAGGCATGCAGTCGTGAATAATTGAAATGATCGCTGGTTTTAAAACATATTTGTTTTACTTCAAAGTTTTGAGTTTCAAGTTTGATTACCATTAATTTCTGTTATCTTCGAATTAATAGCTCTTTCATAATGAGGAAAACAGTCATTTAAACATTATACAAATAATGCATTAAAATTTTTCAAATTTATACAAATTTTCTTGTTTGATATTTGGCGTTAACCAATTTAAATAACTGACATTATGAAATTCAATTTGATATTTTGTTTATTTATAACATTTGTAGGGAAATTTTAAAAAAGCAGCAGATTTTTAAATTTTTTTTATTAAATAATTATAATTTTTTCTAAAAAGTTTTTATTTTTATTCTGAATTTTTACTAATCGAATAAATCGCATCTTTCTAACATCGTACAAATATTGCTAATACGTATAAAAATTAATTAAATAAACTTAAATACCGAAGTAAATTTTCACAATCTAGAAGTGCAACACAATATTTCCCGTTGACTACGAACGTTAAAGAAATAAATCCATTCATCAATGAAACCAACATTAAAAAATAAAAACAACATTAAAAAAAACAACATAATAAAACAACATTAAAAAAATTTGAAAATTTGAATTGAAAAATTTATATAATGATCATGTTTGGTAATCTTAATTCATATGATACTTTTTCTTGGAATATGAATTAATAACTATTACGTATAAAATGATATTAATTAGATTAATTAATATATAAAATATATATAACGTTAATATCAGAATTATATTTCTTATGCATAAAACGGTAAAAAACACATTCAGATAAACCATAATAAAACACATTGATAAACATATTAGGAAGCTCATATTTTTAAAAATACATTTATTCTATTGGATATACGAATTACTCTATCGTAATGATTTAGTTGAATACAATACAAAATCTCAGATAAAGTAATTGTTTATACTGTTTAAATCATTTCTGTATACATAAATATCATTCTTCCTCAATATGAAATTCTATTGATGACTGAAAATAGTTTTAAAAAATTTTTGTAGAAACTTTATCATGTGAAATATTGATTTATTTTATTAAATGTTTTTAAATGTCTCATTTGATTAGTCTAATATATATATATATATATTAATTTCTTTTATTTATAACTAACCACATGATTTGAAATGGATTTATTTTATTATTTTATGTCACAATCACTTTATTTAAAATCATTCACCAGTGTAAAGGTTGATTTAATTAACAAATTGAATGTAAACCAGAGTGTAATACAAAGAGGCCGTACTGCACTGCATCCTCATTGAGCCTCATGCATCGAATATTTGAGGATATTCGAAACATCTTTCATGATTTTTTAAATCGATGCATGAACATTTCAGCTAGTCTATCTTTGTTTTAGCGCAGAATTTTTCTACTTGGCAATGGTATATAGGTTTCAAACAAGCTTAATGATTTTCTGGATGAGATACAAAATAGTTGCAGAATGATACAGGTTTCAATCCTATGGCTGCTTAAAGATACAAAATTGGTTAAAGAAATGGCTACACAATTTTGTCTGAGTACCTCCTATTGTTCGTCAGTCAAACTGTCTAATGAAAGCGTTTAGTTTTCTTCTCTGGAAAATAGAGAAGCAAACAATGAAAATCTTTATCTTCTCCCTTGGGACATGCATAACTGAAATACAAAAATTCAGACGTATTAAAAAGAAGAAATAAATGAAATTATTTAAAATATTTATTAGCCTATGAAAGATATTCTAGACACAACAAATTTTTTAAATAATATTAGCTTTGCACATCTAATTCATTTTAATTTTAAAAGAAATAGTAAATATGCCTATATCAGATAAATAAATTGTTCAACTACAAAAATATAACTATTTTATCTCATATAACACAGAAATATATATTATAATAAAAATACACGAGGATAAGTAGTATAATAAAAATAATATATATAATAAAAAAGCTCGCTTAATAGTTTCTTGATAATAATATACAGGAACTTTTGTATCATCGAATGCTTCAAATATGTTAAATTAATTTATGCACTACAAGAAAACATGTTAAATTTTCTCAGTACATAGAAAATTTCCATAAATTATACTATAGGACAATTATGTATTGTTCAGACTTATTTTAACGAAAAAAAATATAACAGCAGTCTAATTTATAAATAAATGTATACTTCTTGTTTTTTTTTTATTTTTATAGATTGGCTTGATATTTTGAAGCAGCATCAACTCGATAAAATGCACTTAAAAATTTCCAAATGACTTTTTAATAGGAAAATCTTTTGCACACAATTAAAAATGCATTCACTCTTGTTGCCTTAGTTAAAAAATAATAGAATACTTTATTTGTCGTAGACAAAACATTATCAATATGCGATTTTAACTTGTGTATCGCATGCAGAATCTATTAAAAATAATATGGAATAAAAATAAGGGCATGGTGTTAAAAAAATGTCGTTTTAAAGATCTATGTGTTCGAAAAAATGCATGCAGAAAATCGTGATTAGTAAAAAAATAATTAAAAATGTTTAATAATCTTATTATTTAGAGAAAAAAAATTTAAGAATCTTTGTCAATAAAAACATGGTATCTAGATTTGTTTTTTTCTTTTTGCTACAAAAAAGTTTCCTTTTAGAGCTATGTCAAGTTACTTTAAATGCATTTAACAAGTAATTGAATAAACAAGATTTTTGTTAAGTTTGAGATCTTTCAATGACAAATAAACAAACTTTAAATAAATTTAATTTTGTTCTTTAACAATTTTTTTTTTTCATTTTTAACTGATATAGTAAGAAGGAAAAAAAACCGTAATCTATAATTTATATTCTGGATTAAATTGAATTATCTTTAAACAGTATGAATAAAGAAGTTGAGCATGTGGTATGCACTTTGCATTTAAATTAATTATAATTAAATGAGAACTTAAAATATCATAAATGTTTCGAGGGTTGGAATCTCAAATTGTATAGTAATAAGGTATTTCAAATCGTATAGTAATAAATGTTAAATGTTACCTCTTATAATGCTAATGAATAAAGTTTTGTCTGGTGTTTAAACAGGTAGAATTAATTGAATGTCTGAGAGGCATAATAATTAAATGATAAAATTTACATATTAAATGTATATTGTCAAAAAAAAATAATATCAGGAATTCAGATTTCATATAATTTCCCTGATTGTATTATATTTGTAAAATGCTTATTTAAATTGTAAAGTTTGTTTATTAACTATATTTACAATTATTATTAAAATTAACACGCTATTTTTTTCATCTCATTTAATTGAAAATTTTCAAAGGTATTAACTTATAGATATATTTGCTACGATTTTAAGAGTGTTCGTGAAAGTGAAGCCTGTAAAATTTTGAGATCTTTATTAAACAATATATTAATATTTCTTATAAATGTTTCATATAATGTATTAGAAAAATGATGATTTCTTTGTCAGTAATTATGCATACTAAATTCTCTAATTTTATCTAGTCTAACTAAAAAATAAAGTGAATAGATATCTGCAGTTATACATAAACATGACTTTTTTGTTTGCAGGCACTCAATTTTCAAATATATCTTGAAAAAAATCATTGACAACCATTGAATCATGTCTTGTTAAGTTATGTATGAGATTTATTTTCCTATATTTCTATATGTAAGCCGAAAGTTTTTTTCTAAAGCTAAATGACAGGGGCTGGCTTATATAACGGACCCTCTAATCTCGTCAAAAACGTATTTACGTTTCCGAATTTTTAATTTTATTAAATAATTTTAAACGAAATAAGTTATCCGTTCCATGAAAATTTTGCCAAAACAAAATTTTTCATTTAGGAAAAAATTTGTGTCCTTCTAACGGAAAAATACCAAAATATACCCCAGAAATAATAATAGGATACCGTAGATAATTAGCACATTAAGATGATTTTTACATTTCAATGTTATATTTATCTTTTAACATACTTTTTAGTATTTTCAAAGTAACTTTTATTCATAAAGGAAAAAATATATATATATATTTCTAAATCTGTGTCGAGTTCGAGTTTACGAATCGTTTGTTAAATTCAAGTTCACTCAGGGGAATGTCTGCATGCATATCATCATTATTTTCAATGTCTGCCGTGCTGGAATATATGTACTATTTATACACAAAATCATATTCACTAGATATTTTCTTGTTTCATCTTACATACGGATTTTAAACTTAGGGTAAGTTTTTTGGTGAAGAAACTACACTCTCGTCTTACACATGGATCAGCTTATGTTCGGAAATCTATGTTTTGCAGTATTTACAGTTGTGGCTTATTTTATGTTGCAAAAATATATAAATAAATCATCCCATTTTTTTTTTTTGTAAAGAAGTTATTGTTGTTCGTTATTTGTTGTTCGTGTCAATGAATTATTAAATTAAAAGAAGATATCATTAAAAGAAGTGTATTATATAGTTAAATCAAATACACGATTTTTATTTAATATTTGATAAGTTTTAGTGGAAAAATATACTTTCCCCCATTTAATACGTTAGTATACATACTTATTATATATATTTATATAAAAATAGTAAATAAATTACATTTATTGAAATATATTTTCTTACTGACATATTTTTAACAGTTTCTTTCAAATTCAAGGTCTGTTTTGTACTATTATAGCACATATAGCTTCTAACTGTAGATAATATTTTCACGGAAATACAACAATTGCAGAGAATTTATAGATAAAATTTTGAAGTAACACCATGTTGCTCTTATGAGAAAAAAATCTGAAAATTTCTTATAAAATGAGAGATGCTATCACATCTTATGCTATAATGTGCGCTGTCATGGAATAAACCCCTTATAAGCTTGTGCATTAATTTAGACTGTACAACAAATAGAGCATTCTGAAATAGACTCGACTCAGACCATTCATCGAAGATCTCATGCTTGGATGCCCATTCATGTTATAAAATTTTCTTCGTGATCCATCTTTTTCTTTTCATTTAAATAGTGACACGATTTATTCTTTAAATTTTATCCCTGCATGACATATAGTTCTTTGTATGAAAGTCAAAATTTGAATGGTGCGCCAAATGTTAGCTCGCAATCTGTTTTTAAGCGCATAATAAAATATGTTTTTTTTAAAAAAGAAACCATTGTTAAAAAGAGTCTCGTGCGTTATCCTGATTCCAATCAGTCACTGTCAAAACGTATTCTTTTCGTCTCATCTTTCAGGCTTTTATTTTTTTTAAAAGTTCTGTTTTGTGTACGTTTGTTGAGAAACATGACCGAGATGCCCACGTTTTCATGACTGAAAGGAACAAAAAAGGGGGATCCAGGCTTCGAGAAGCAATGGAAATCTCACAATGGGTGATCCAGTCACGCTCGGATGCTCTGTTGCCCAAAGAGAATTCTGTTGAAATGGAATTGTCTCTCTGTCCTTCCCTCTCTTTCTTGTTATTTTGTCAGTGTTTTGTCAGGTTCTTTTTTGTATCATCTATTTCTTCGATTTGTGTGAGATGCTGTCTGGGATAGGATATATATTGGATAACTTATAGTCAAGGCCGGATTTAGATGGAAAAAGGCCCTAGGCTATTCCCCTTATGAGGCCCTTTCACCTCCCATTTTCAAGTTTGTAAATTACATATTATGTTTGTTTATTATTCATGTGTGTAGAATTTCTCCTTATTTTCGGTTCAATGTTTTAGTGTTTACTGTTTTTAGAATAGTGTAATTGTAATTTTGCTAACAATTTGAATGTAGGCTCCTCTTGAGCGTGAGGACCTAGACTGAAGCCTAGTTAGACTATAGGAAAATCCGGTCATGCTTATAGTGTTTGCAATACAAACGTGTTATTTTTACATCAACAAAGTCATATATAGTGGATAACTTATAGTGTTTGAAATACAAATGTGTTGTTTTTACATCATAACAAAATCAACGTTGCACATCAGTGCAATACAAAATAGTTTTCTACATTGTGTTCGTTTAATTTTTTTTTTATTCGAAAGGACAGCATGATTTTTATTTCAAAGCTTTTATTAAATTTCAGAATCTTATCAACAAAAAACAGTTGAAATCCAAAATAAATAACCAGAATTCCATATAGTTGTAAAATAGATTCTGATGGCGTATGCAACTAATAGATGCATATAATACTAACTTATACTTTATAATGATAAGACTCTTATTCACATTACCAAATATCACAAAACGTACGACTCATATTTTTTACATTACACAGTAGACATCCGTTATATTGGGATTGAAAATAATGCACACATTTTTATTACGAATTACGAATATTTTTATGCACGAATTGAAAGATACTCCCAAAATATGAATTGTTATAAATAAAATTGTCAATTTTTATACTGTATAAA
This sequence comes from Caerostris darwini, assembly GCA_021605075.1. Lineage (NCBI taxonomy): Eukaryota > Metazoa > Arthropoda > Arachnida > Araneae > Araneidae > Caerostris > Caerostris darwini. Next base: position 850,574 of record BPLQ01002550.1, on the reverse strand, counting down.
GAAAAACATTTTAAATACATGTAACTATTTTTGCAATAAATTACGCATAATAAATATATAATTTTAGCTTTGTTAAATTACACATATTTGTACTGTAAATCTGAACTGTTTACAGAATTTGAAAGACTAATTATACAGAACATGGACCAAATAACTATCTACTTGATGTGAACTATATCAAAATTAACGTTCGTTTCTCAAAATAACTGAAATCAACTTTTGAAGAGCTGCTAAAAAAAGAAGTGTTATATTTCAGTAATTTGATAATTTAATTAACTTTATTTTTTGTCTAGGAATTTTATGTTTCACATTCATCGCAATTTACACACTTATTTATTGACTTTTGTGATATGATTTTTGTTAAGTATTTCAACAATATATAATTAAGTTAAAAGTTAGAATTTGTTTTTTTTTCCAAGGCAGTTACTCCCCGGACAAATTTTCAATCAAAACACGAATTTATTGAACAAATTTTAATATCTGACGTCATTGCAGTTTGGGATAAAATATCCCACTCACATTTTCCAAGTCCACCAATCAGGCGTCGAGCCTTCCTAACTAGATATTTAACGTTGCCATAACAACATTGAAATTTTCTAATTAAATATCTTGTTGGTTGTGAAGGTAATTTTTTAAAACTCAGAAAGACCTGATCGAGTTGTTTAAAGTACCCCTAATTATCACTTTATCGTATGAATATAACACATTTATTAAAATATAACGCGCAAATAAGAATAAAAATATTATATAAAAATAACATAAATAATATTCTAATATTTTGTTTTAATAATTTCTGAAAAGTGTATAAGTAGGGTTAAACATCGTGGAATACATGCTAATTTAATCTTAACGAGACGGTTCTTAATTTTTTTTTTATATTTTAATTTATAAATGTCGGTAATAATGCATTTACAACTTAATTTATCCGCTAAAATTCCATTTTGATACTAGTTTTATTTAATAGAAGATTAATTTTTAATTAACATTTTAGTACATAATAAAAAGTTAATTGTCGGAATTTGAGAACTCCTGTAAATATACATTAATATAATTTGATGGGCACAACTTGAAACATTGTGGCAATTATTTTAATTAGATTGTTAAAATTATTTGGGATACAATCTATCGAAATGATTAAGTAATCTTTTTAGTTTTATGATGAATTTATCATTTAAATACATACATAATTGTAACTTGCAACTCTTATTGACTATTTAACATAAATGTATTTCAAAATCATATAAAATTTATGTAAAGTAATAGAAAAATTATGCAAATAGGCACTTCCTATAAGACACAGAAACAATTATTTCATGTATAATTTTTTACTGCTGAGTGTTTAGAAATATAATTTATGTTGGCTTACGAGTAGATTTTATGAAATAGAAAAACGATTAGATCCCGAACGAAGATGCTGTTAGTAAGGGTTTGAATTTTAAAAATTAAGCGAAGTCAAAAATATATTTTTCAAAATCCAATTATCTTCATGTATCAAAAATAAGGTATTTTGCAGATATATTTTTAAGATTCCAATGTATAATTTATGATAAAAATTTCAAAACTATAGTATGCAGGTTGGACAACTTGCAGCTTTGCAACTAACAGCTTTATTGACACACATACAATTCGAGAAATATAATATTTAATACATTTAAAGACATATAATTATATAGATTCATGGAAGGATTCCATTTCTTAGAGGAAAACCAGATACTCTGGTATGCGCAGATTCCGTGAAATATACATCCTCTCCTATTGAGAGTCTGTAGGCCAACTAATACGCAAGGCTGTGTTAAATATATTCCCTCTTTGAATGAGAGACTATAAACTAAACATTTCTCAGCAGAAACGCGTTGTTACGCTGTATATAATCTCAGGTAAGATTATCGAGGCCTACTGACAATTTATATTGAAATTCACAGGTGGCGCTCTTTGGAGGAAGCGAAAACCGACGTTTTGACAGAATTTTAAGTAACTCGTTGACCAGCATTGACTGCAATAAATTTTCATCAACCTTTTGATTTCTCTATAAATTAACAAAAAAAAAAAAAAAAATAAATAAATAATATCAATAATAATAAATAATTGTGAATTTTAGATAATGTTTTCAGCTCTACTATATTTTTCAAGAAATAATTCAAAAATATTTTGAATCCTATTTAATTGTATATTAAATCCGTTAAAATAAAAACTAGTGATAACGCATTTACTAAAATATATAAAAGCTGCTATTTATTTTAAAACCGACTCTAAACACATTTCGATGTAACAGTATTTTACCAGATAGAATTGAATCATTTATTGGCACTGCAGAGACAATATTTATTTTGATCTTTCGAGAAACTTCTCTCGATGCTGAAAGATGGATTGAATTTCTGCTTGTAAGAATCGAAATCATTCGGTTTTACGATTGTACCGAAAACCATATTGACATAAGTTATTCCATGAATTTTGTGAATCCACATCTGACTTAAATCTTTTACTTCTTCTGCACAAAAAAAGCAAAACAAAACCAGAAAGCCTAGCTGTGCATCTTTTGACATTCACGAATATTTCTGTATCCAATCTATTTTTATTTTCGGATATTTGTAAGGAAGTATTGGAAATTTTATTCAAATTTTATACTTTTATTTCTTGTGTGCACGCGCGTAAGTATAAATTTACGACTTTTATTCAGTATGATTTTCTCTTTACTATACCACTTCCAAGTACTCACTGGTAAATATTAAAAATTCTCTTATTTGGCTTTCTACTCTTATTTCTAAATTTGAAAATATATTTTTTAAAATAATGATTTTAAAATGACAATATTCATATTTATATGTTATCTTTAAACAGACAAACATGTATTTACCATATAGTTACGGTTAGTTTATAGTCTCTCATATATATACTATATGAGAGACTATAAACTAAGCGTAACTATATGGTTAGACGACGTAAACTATATGGGTTTTTTTTCCTTATTTTTATTTCGTTTCCAACATTGAAATACAGCATGGGAGTTACTTAAAATTTTGTAAGGTATTCATTCGTCATTTTTTTAAAGAGGACAACATTGACGCAAAATTTGATGCATTAACGAAAGAAAGTGTGCAGGTGGCACAAAAGTCTCTACTACTACTACTGCTATACTTCACCACATTATCGTGTTTAAAGTTGAGAGGTCCTGAATGGCTGAGTGTTAAGTGTTAGAGCTCGGTGCTACAGGTTTCGGATTCGAGTGCCACGGGTGACAGTAGTGGTTCGGAATCTACTTTAAACGGTAGGTCTCAGTCTAATGGGATCGTAAAGCCTGTTACTGGTGTCTGTCGCCTTCTTCGAGCTGCACGTGCCCCCTGGGTAGTGCTCAATGTGTAGTAGCGGTGCACTCCTTGCTTATGGCATAAAAATTGTCTCTTTATTGGCAGCTGCATTAGAACAATAGCAATACAATAAGTAGTTACAAATGTCTTATTTAGGGCTAGTCTAGTAACTTCATAAATATATTTCGTATAAGTTTATTGTAGCATTAATTAAAATTGTTGATTTACAATTGTTTCGTTTTGTAAATACTAAAATTATTAAAACGTAAATAATAATAATACACAATAATTAAAAATATAAATATTTGTTGAAATAACTGGTTAAATAACATTGAAACTTAAATACATTACTTATAAAGCAGTAAAACAAGCATTTAATGTTAGTGTTTCCATTCTATGGCATGGCATGGTAGACAAACGACCTACAGCAATTTAGTGACCCGGCGAATGGTATTAAAGCGAAATTTTTCTTTATATATGTCTGGGACATCAGCAATAAATTCATTTCAAATAAGGCCTAAGGGACGAAGAATAAGGTGATATCAAGATTTTGGTATAGCTGATTCTAATAAAATTTCATTTATTATATGGTGAGGTTAAAAGGTTAATGACCGAGCACGTTGTCAAGAGAAAAATAAGTACTATAAAAAAAAAAAAAAATTAAAATCAATTCCTACTTTTTTCCCTCTATATTGCAGAAAGTCCTTTATAAATAATTTTCCTTCCTTTTTTTTTAAGTTTATCTGGCACCATCTATTGGTAGATATATGCAACTTAAATCTAAAAAAAATAAAACTAATTAATTAAATTTAATTACTGAATTAATATTTGAAAAAACAGTATTAACATCCAGTGGCATCCACTACAAGTTAAAAAAAAAATGTATTTGAACTTGAGTGGATGAATAAAAAGTATTTTATGGACGATTGAAAATTTGAACAAAATATATATAGGGTGAGTGTGAGCTAATAGAAGTAATTGAATAAGTATTTATGATATATATTTGGAATATCATAAATAAATAATTTTTTTTTTATTCTAAACATATGAGTGAAGTTTAAAATTAATTATCATTTAAAAAAATAAACTTAATGATAATGAGATGAAGAATTGTAAATAAGACAATTATTTCTTATCATTTTCCACTATAAATATTCATTTTAAAATATACACTTAACGGTGATGAGATTCTTATATTTAAATAAAATAATTATTTATTGTTAATTTTGTCCTTTAAAAAAATTATTTTTGATCTTTTGATTGAAATATCCGTGGTATTATTTTATATTTTCATAATAACATAACTATAAATTTTTAACAATTATAAAAAAATAATATTTTTATGTTATATTAAAGTAAATAAATTAAACGTAAAAAAGTTAATGTGATTTTTATCGAATACAAAGTATATTTCTGAAAATACATAAATTTCCTCTAAGAATATAGGTAAAAAAGGGATCAAACAAAAAGAATGTTATATTCAAAACAATTAAAATATAAAAATAAATGCTCAAAATGAAATATCTATTTTCGGTATTTTGATTAAATTATCCATTACATTATTTAATATTTTCATAATAACATAACTATATTTTTTTAACTATTATAACCAAAAAATAATATTTTTATAAGTGTTATATTAAAGTAAATAAATTAAACATAAAAAAAGGTTGATTTTATTTTTATGGAATGAAAAAAAAATTCTAAAAATATACTAATTTCTTCTGCGAATAAATTCTTCTGTAAAGAAAAAAAAACATCATACAAAAACATCCAAATAGTTGTTGTCGTATGTTGTTGTTGTTTCTTATCCCACTTGGCTGGCCAAGCCCACGAGCCCATGCATACTCATGATTGAAGGGGAAGGAAGCAGCTTCTGTTGTGATGGAGCACCCGTTGGTAGAAGTCTGATTTTGGTTCCGTGACGCTCTTACAGTCATAGGAGACCGGGACCTTCGGCTTAAAGTGGATTCCGAACCCCTACAAACATCCATGGCTACACCGGGATTCGAACCCGAAACCTGTGGCACCGAGCGCCAGACACTCGGCCATTCAGGTCCCAAATTTGTGAATGCCAACGGCACGCGGTGTGTTCCCAGGTGGTCACCCACCCAAGTACTGACCACGCCCAATGATGCTTGACTTCGGTGATCTAACGAGAACCGGTCTATTCAGCATGGTATGGCCGTTGGCTGTTGTTGTCGTATTCCTCATGGAAGGAGGAAAGAGGGATGCAGCTTCTCTTCTGATGAAGCACCCGTATTTAGAAGTCTGACTTCTTTTCCGTGACGCTCTTACAGTCATGGGAGACCGGGACCTACGGCTTAAAGTGGATTCCGACCCACTACAAGCATCCATGGAACTGCCTGGACACGAAACCGAAACCTGTGACACCGAGCCCCAGAGCGCTAGACACTCGGCCATTCAGGCCCAATCCAAATAGTTAAAATATAAAAATAGAAAACATTAAAATGAAAGTAATAAATGATCAAAATTAAAAATTATAATGTTTAACTGCATCTGATTAACTTTAATTTTTGGGATTTTTCTAAGACAGTTTTAAATGCAAAATGATATTTCATTCGCGAAATTTCTAAGTAAATAGTTTTTTTTCTGTCTAGACAGAATATAAATGATATATTAATTAAACAATATTAAATTTATTAAATTAAATTTAAACATGTTTCTTCAGATAAAGTTTATACATTTCTAGAATAACTGTCCCTTAGTTACATGCCCTATAATAAAAAAATTACTTGTAATACATCATAATAATTATATTAACCCATCAATATTAACGAATTTAATTAATTATATTTCAACCGTTTATTAAAATTCAGAATATTCTATTCGATGGAACAATTTAATTTCACAAAATAGAATGTTTTCGAAAGAATAGAATAGAATTAATTGAATTCGTTTAAATAATAAGTGAGTTTATGATGCGTTGTTTATTGCTGCATGGATAAATTGAAATATTTTGCTGGAAAACTCCTTCTAGTTAAAATGTGATATCGAACATTAATATATATTAATACATATACATTAATATATACATTAATTTTTAATGCTATATAAAATATTAATAGCCGTACATAGTTTTCAAAATTCATTTAATTTAAAATAAGGTTATTGTATTAATTAATGATTGTATATACATTTTTGAAGATAATCAGGATTCATTTATATAAAACATTGGATACTATTTTATGATAACCAGTTTTGTCTACAAACGGGATAATGATAATCTCAAAAAAATAATTCTAAATATTCTTTCAAAATATTATTTTTTTTCAAAAAATGTTTATAGATTTTTACTGAAATCATGTTTTTTTTTTTTTTTTTAATTTTAAAAAAATAATATTGGTAATGTTTTCCTGAAGTTCCACTACTTACAACCAATACTAAAATTTCTTAGGTTCCGATGTTTAAGTGATGAACATTGAAATTCACACAACATAAATTATATTCCATTTAAAATATATATACACTGAAAATAAAATAAAAATAAATGAAAAAATTGGTAAAAAAAGTCAATTTCAAATAATTAGTACACATAAATCCTCTGAGTATTTGAATTATTTGTTTAATAAATAAAACTTTTGGATTATTTGATAACAACTACACATTGGATGATATTTTATGATAACCAGTTTTATTTGCAAATAAACAGAATAATGATATTCTTAAGAAAAGAATTCTAAATATTCTTTTAAAATATTTATTTTCTTCAATAAAACTCATGTTTATAAATTTTTACTAAAATCATGTTCTTTTTATTTTTAAAAAATAAAAACTGGTAATTTTTCCCTAAAGTTCCACTACTTACAACCAATGTTAAAATTCCCGATGTTTAAATGATAAACATTGCATGTATGAATTCTATTCCATTTAAAAAAAATATATATATTTATACGTAGAAAATGAAAAAAATTGTGAAAAAAGACAATTTAATATAATTATTACACATAAATCCTCTGAGTATTCGAATTGTATTATCTATTTGCAAGATAGACATATCTTGTTCCCAATTGACAAGAAAAATTGAAATTATTCTTCAATTTTATAAACAATTATTACATCTTTTATAGAATAATGTAATATACTTTTTAATTAATTCAGCCGGGTATTTATCCAGAAAAAAAAAACCTATCAACGTTTAATTTATGACGGAAAAAAATTGATAAGAATGAATCATCCACTAAAATGATTTTATGGCAAACCTTTTTTAATTACATTGAAAACTTATATTAATTTAAGTAATGCTGAATTTAAAAAATTTTATTTTATTTTCTATTCCATGGTTAATATAAGCATGTTGCGTCGAGTTTGATTATATATATTACATTAAATCTTAGTATTTTTTCAAATCTAAGTAGTTATGCTAAGACAATTAAACTTAAATAATTGTTAAGCACTTTTGTTTTTTTTTACGTCTTTGAATTTATTAAGAAATTGTATGTATTACTCTTTGTATTTTATTAAGACAAAAATAAATTTTATAAAGTACATTTGTTGTAGTTTTAAATACCATTTTTTAAAATAACTGTTAAATAAACAGTGGAAACATATGAAATCTCATAGTTCTCAATTATACTGAAAATATTTTGATATTTAATTTCTTTTTACCATTTGTTTACAATTTTTTAAAGGATATTAAATTCGTAGATAGGCTTAATTTTTTTTTGTTCTTTTTATATTAAATGATGATTATGTTTTATATACAAAAATTGCCATACCTTATTATCATAATTTTCAAATCGCTTCATTTATTTTTATTGTTTTAAATATGATATCTAGCATAAAGCTTTTCATAATAGATATTATAATGACTTTACAAGTGAATTACATTCTAGGATCTTGTCGTCAATGTAATTCATGTGAGTAAAAATGCTTACTTACATTTTGTAGAAACAGATATCGCATTCCTTTAGATTTCTACATTGTATTGCTTTTTATTTTTATTTGTAAGTGTGCTTACAGTTAATCTCACATATAATACTTTATGTTTACATGGCATAAAATATAAATCTATGTTTAAATTAAATGTAATCTGGCCAAGTTCCAAGATTTTAAGAACTATAGCAATGATTGAAAAAAATAGCTCACTTTATTGATGTTTTTATTTTAAACAACTAAAACATGAGGGATGTATATGTTCTAACATATTTGAACCATGCGATCCTATCAAAACAAAAGTTTATATTATATTTTAATTCAAATGAACTAAAATATATTTCTGGTAGTGTTTACTTTAGTTCAAATTACTGAAAGTTTGAATGAATAGAATCTAATATTCTAAAGAAAAGTAAAAAAAAAAAATATTTTAAACAATGACATTTATCTTCTCGGAGATTGTTGTCTCAGAAACTTTTGATAAAATTGTCATTGTCAAAAGTTTAAATAATTTATTATTGCAAGCGCAACTCAAGTTTTAGATTTACAATAATCTTGAAAAGTTATTTAACTAAGAGTTTTGTTTAGTTTAAATAATCTTAAAGTCTTAGTTTAAAAGGCTTAAAGGAGTTTTGTTTAGTTTAAATAGTTATAGAATTGCAGTGCAAGAACTTTTAAGCACGCTAAATATTGCTGATCTTCACAAACTAATTTTCTAAAGCTGTAAATGAAAGTTCATGCTTAAATCATAACTTAAAAGATAATAAACTTTTGAACTAAAATAAACTTCGCAGAAAAATTTAATTTTTTTTAAATGTAATGTAATCAAATAAGTTTGTGTATGCACATATTCATTAGTCACTGTTTAACTGCATGAAATAAAATTTTAAAAAAAGGAATTTATTTTTCATTCATTACTGTACCAGTTAAGCCTTTTAACTCGATAAATTTACAGTTATTTACAACAAAGATATACGTTAATATAAAATATTATATATTACAATTATTATAAAGGGTGCCTTAAAATTCCCGTAAGAAGTGGTTTTATTTTTTAAATTTTTGAAAAAATTGTGTGCCTAGAAAAGTATTCAATTTTTTCTTCAGTATTCCAATCATAATTCAGCTAAGAGTAATCAAGTAAGAAACTTTGACGATATGATAAACATTGAAATATCAGCATAATTTCAATGAATTTTTTACACTTTATAAACAAGAATGAAAACATTTCACTCTATAGTAATCTAAAGGAATACAATTAGTTACCTTTTTATATTTTTTTTACGTTTATTAGTTAACTTATACGAGAAAGTAAGATATATATTATTAGAATTTTCTAAACTAAAAAGGCCACCTCTTCGGTGCTTGAAACATTAAGACATAAATATTTAGAAATATACAAATGTTACTACTGAACATGATAAAAAAATAACTGAATAAAGCAGTTAGAGGTACAAATAGTTAGAGGGAATTAAGAGGAATATAGAAGTGAGAATAATTTATGAATCTTTAATTAGTTGTTACTAAAAAAATACATTTCGTCTTAATTTGGATAATTCCAGCTTATGAAAAGGCTTTTCTCTTTTTAATTAAAAATTATTTGGAGGGAAAAAAGGATACAATGCAAATGAATTTTGGAAATTACACATGGTAATCCTTATGTGCTTTATTATAGGAACAAGAACAAAAATTAAACAAGATTGTAAAGTATCAGTTTTAGGAATTCTCGAGTGTGCAACTTAAGGCGTGTTACAAATAAAGATGACTTCAGGATTTCGGAAAACATTTCAGTTTAGTGATTGCAATAGCATTGTCATCTATCAGGTTGTCGAAGAAATATAATTAATAAGATGTTTTAAAGAATATCTCAGGCATGAACATTAGAAAATATTGCCAATATAATTGGCCATTATATAATATTTTTGCAATTATATAATACAATTGACCATTATATAATATATTTGCAATTATATAATATAATTGGGCAATATATATTAATATATTTTGAATTTTTTTTTACTATAGGTCTAACTCTATTGTAGTACGTGCAAAATACATAAGATAAATATGTCTGAATAAATAGATCGTATGAATGATACAATGTCAAATAACAAAATATCAGTTCAATTACTTCGTATTAAGAAAAACTTTAAGAACATCGATTTTCAAACACACTAAAAATCATCACTAAACGTATTAACACTATGTGTTATAAAACCCAATTAGCCACCAAGCATTTAATATTTTATTGGACAAGTAAAATATCATTTTAAAATTAACTATTAAATGAGAATAAAATATATTTATTTTTATCTTATTATATAGAATTTATTTAAATATGGATCAAATATAATTTTTCTTATAAAAAAAATACACTATTAAATATTTAATTTTAGGATTTATTAAAAAATTACCACTTTTTATCAGCAAAAACGTTTTGAACCATTACTTTTATCGAACACATTTACAACTGCTATCATTTTACAAATTTTGCTGTTTACAATTTCAGATAATAATTTCTGCTCTTCCAATTGTGTTCCTTGTTTCGCGAAACCAAAGCAGACTCATAAGATACTCATTCAAAAGACTAGAACAAATTTATTCTAAAATCAACTCCTGGAAAGTATGGATCCATAGGTTCAAAGCAGGAATAATGCTAATGCAGAGTACATCCAACTCAACATTAAAGGAAAGAAGGGAGGTATTCAAATATATTCCATGTCGTTACCTACTGCTCCAAAGAGATCTGCTATCACATTTCGTAAGGAAAGCTATTCCTGGCTTTAGATGGAAGAATCTCTTTTAACTGGAGTTCCTCGAGACCAATGAATATTTTACGGACGTCCAAGTATTGAATAAGAGTTGGCTGCATTGATGAAAACGCTTCGAAATGTTTGTTCGAAATGTTGTGTGTAGAGAAAATTTGCAAGAAGTATATTTTCATTCATTTAATAAGATGTTGAAGATAGTTTGTTTGAATTTTCTGTAGTTGTGAAGGACTCTTTTAAAAGGGGCCGTGTTGGTTACAACATTGAGAGTGAAGTTTACATATTCAACTGATATCATTGTACGTGAAAAGTATCTCTGTATTATGGAAAATTATTCAGTACCAGTATATGTGCGTGCTATCTAGTTGTAATTGTTTATAATAACTTACAAAGTTATATGCGTTGATAATAATAAATCATTTTGTATTTATTAATACTTAATTCATACCCTGATCGATGCATTTTATATAACAATACTTCTATTTTATAGAAAAAAATATGCATTATGTCCTCCGTATTAAAGTGTATAATGTAACACTGTTAAAAAACTACGAATTAAAGATGTTAACAGTTAGTTTGAATTGTATAATGTTATTGTTTTCAGTTTTTATATTTTATTATTTTTTAAATTCCGTTTCTTCAGACTGTAATCACAGCATACCTAATGTACTTACGATATAAGTCATATAACAATATGCACTGAAGTGACAAAAGTCATGGGATACCTCTTAATATCGTGTCGGCCCTCCTTTCGCCCGGCGAAGTGCATCAACTCGACGTGGCATGGACTCAACAAGTCGTTGGAAGTCTTCTGCAGGAATATTGAGCCATGCTGTCTCGATAGACGACCATAATTGTGAAAGCGTTGATGGTGCAGGATTTTGGGCACGAACAGACCTCTCGATGATGTCCCATAAATGATCGATGGGATTCATGTCGGGTGATCTAGGTGGCCATATCATTCGTTGGAATTGTCCAGAATGTTCTTCAAACCAATCGCGAACAGTTGTGGCCCGGTGACATGGCGCATTGTCATCCATAAAAATCCCATCGTTGTTTGGTACATGAAGTCCATCAATGGCTGCAAGTGATCTCCAAGTAGCTGAACATAAGCATTTCCAGTCAATGTTCGGTCCAGTCGCACCAGAGGACCAAGTCCATCACATGAAAGAACAGCCCACACCATTACGGAACCACCACCAGCTTGAACAGTGCCTTGCAGACAGTTTGGGTCCATGGCTTCGTGGGGTCTGCGCCACACTCGAACCCTACCATCAGCTCTTACCAACTGAAATCGTGACTCATCGGACCAGGCCACGGTTTTCCATCCATCTAGGGACCAACCGATATGCTCACGTGCCCACGAGAGTCGCTGCAAGCGATGTCGTTCTGTCAGTAAAGGCACTCGAGTCGATCTTCTGCTGGAATAGCCCAAGAAAGCCAAATTTCTCCGCAAAGTTCTAACAGACAAGTCCCTTGTACGTCCCACATTGATTTCTGCGGTTATTTGACGCAGTGTTGCTTGTCTGTTAGAATTTACGACTCTTTGCAGACGTCGCCGGTCTCGGTCGTTAAGTGCAGGCGGTCGACCACTGCGCTGTCCATGGTGGGATGTTATGGCTGAAATTTCATACTCTCGGCGCACTCTTGACACAGTGGATCTGGGAATGTTGAATTCCCTAACGATTTCCGAAATGGCATGACCCATGCGTCTAGCTCCAACTAACATTCCGCGTTCAGAGTCTGTTAATTCCCGTCGTGCGGTCATCATCACGTCAAAACATCTTCACATGAATACCTTGAACAGAAATGAGAGCACTGCGCATTTATACCTGTTCTACGCGATGCTACTGCCATCTGAAAATTTGCCTCTTGCATCTTCACGTCTCTCGCCTCGGTGGGAACGAGCCTTAAATGTTTGCCAGCTGCACAGACTACGCAACTTAGAACAAAAAAAAAAAGAATTCGAGTCATTCTAGGTGAAATTGCCTACAATTCGGAAACATCAACAACATTTTACCTCAAGCATTCAATATTTTTTTTATACAATTTCTTTTTTTTTTCAAATGTTATTCAAGTTCACCTGGAATATATTTATGTTTAACCTGTACATTCTTTAAACATTATTCTTCCCGTTTCTTAATTTAATTTTTTCGATGCGTGGAAATATTTCCCATTCTTACTGTTTCCGAAGAATTCCCAGTGGCGCATCTTTTGTATTTGGAGGCTTAAACTTCTTTTACTACGCTTACGTGGAATCTACTCACTCGCAGGGGCGTAAGTTTTGGAGGTAATTTTAATATCGAGATTGTGAAAAGGAGCCTCCGGTCCCATCGCAAGTAAATTGCTTTTTCTTATTTATTTCTCGGATATCCGAAGAATGTGTGCTGCTTTTATTAGCAGCGTCTCTGCTTTTCCAGATTGGGTAGAAAATGGGGTGATTTCGGATAAATATTCGCTTTTCCCCATTTTCCTCAGCATATTTATCCGATGTTTATTTGAATATTTCGATTTATGAATGTTATAAATTGTCAGACAGACAGAATTTATTTCTTGAATGCTTCAAATAATTGCAATTACTGTTTCTTTACAATACGTTATACACTGAAGTGACAAAAGTCATGGGATAGCAATATGCAAATTTTCAGATGGCAGTAGCATTGCGTAGAACAGGTATAAATGCGCAGTGCTTTCGCAGAGCTTTCATTTCTGTTCAAGTTATTCATGTGAAGAGGTTTTGACGTGATGATGACCGCACGACGGGAATTAACAGACTTTGAACGCGGAATGTTAGTTGGAGCTAGACGCATGGGTCATGCCATTTCGGAAATCGTTAGGGAATTCAACATTCCCAGATCCACTGTGTCAAGAGTGCGCCGAGAGTATGAAATTTCAGCCATAACATCCCACCATGGACAGCGCAGTGGTCGACCGCCTGCACTTAAAGACCGAGACCGGCGACGTCTGCAAAGAGTCGTAAATTCTAACAGACAAGCAACACTGCGTCAAATAACCGCAGAAATCAATGTGGGACGTACAAGGGATTTGTCTGTTAGAACTGTGCGGAAAATTTGGCTTTCTTGGGCTATTCCAGCAGAAGACCGACTCGAGTGCCTTTACTGACAGAACGACATCGCTTGCAGCGACTCTCGTGGGCATGTGAGCATATCGGTTGGTCCCTAGATGAATGGAAAACCGTGGCCTGGTCCGATGAGTCACGATATCAGTTGGTAAGAGCTGATGGTAGGGTTCGAGTGTGGCGCAGACCCCACGAAGCCATGGGCCCAAACTGTCAGCAAGGCACTGTTCCAGCTGGTGGTGGCTCCGTAATGGTGTGGGCTGTTTTTTCATGGCATGGACTTCGTCCTCTGGTGCGACTGGACCGAACATTGACTGGAAATGCTTATGTTCAGCTACTTGGAGATCACTTGCAGCCATTGATGGACTTCATGTACCAAACAACGATGGGATTTTTATGGATGACAATGCGCCATGTCACCGGGCCACAACTGTTCGCGATTGGTTTGAAGAACATTCTGGACAATTCCAACGAATGATCTGGCCACCTAGATCACCCGACATGAATCCCATCGAGCATTTATGGGACATCATCGAGAGGTCTGTTCGTGCCCAAAATCCTGCACCATCAACGCTTTCACAATTATGGACGTCTATCGAGACAGCATGGCTCAATATTCCTGCAGAAGACTTTCAACGACTTGTTGAGTCCATGCCACGTCGAGTTGCTGCAAAGTTTCGAGTTTCGCCGGGCGAAAGGAGGGCCGACAGGATATTAAGAGGTATCCCATGACTTTTGTCACTTCAGTGTATGTTTAAAATATGAAAATAATTTCTGTAGGTTAAGTTATACGTAATGCTTATGATTTCGAATACGAGACAAAATAACCTAAGCCATTTGTAACCGCAACAACACATGTATAGCAAACTCAACATTACCCAAGGTAATTTTGACCCAACATTACCCAAGGCCATTATATATTAATATATTTGGCCTATTCTTTGACTATAGGCCTGATTCTGTTCTACTGGCGCCTGATGGCCGAGTGACTAGGACTGAGGCACGGAAGTTTCTACTACTACTGCTATAGTACACCACCTTATCGTGTTTAAAGTTGAGAGGGCCTGAATGGTCGAGTCTTAGCTCTCTGTGCTACAGGTTTCAGATTCGAGCCCGGTGGTGCCAGGGGTGTTTGTAGTGATTCGGAATCCACTTTAAACCGTAGGTCCCGGTCTCATATTACCGTAGAGTGTTACAGAGCCCATTCAGACTTCTCACCTAAATCATTCCCAAACTGTAAAGAGGCAACTCTGCTATAGGCACAGTGATGTGGTGTGGTATAGTAGTAGTAGTTGTTCTGTTCTAGTACGTGCAAAATGCATTTAATAAGATCATATGAATGAAAAAATATCAATTAACAAAATATTAGTTCAATTGCTTATTTTAAGAAAAACTTTAAATACATACTCAAAATCATCGCTAAACATATTAAAACTTCGTATTATTATAAACCAATTAGTCGCTTTAATTTAGATTTATAATTTTAGTGGATAATTAATATATCATTTTAAAAAAATTGATTATATAAAGTGAATTTCATGTATTTATTTTTATCTTTCAGAATTCATTTAAACATGGATCGAATATAATTTTAGGTCACTTATAAAGCAAATACGCGATTAAATATTTAATTTTAGGATTAAAAAATTAATTTCTTTTATCACTAAAAGGTTTTAAACCATTACTTTTATAAGTCACATTTACGGCTGCTGTCATTTTACAAATTCTACTGTTTACAATTTCAGGTAATAATATCTGTTCTTCCAATTCTGTTCCTTGTTTAGCGAAACCAAAGCAGCATCCCATATGATACTCAATTCAAAAGACTAGACAAGTTTATTCTAAACTCAGTTCCTGGAAAGTATGGATCCATAGGTTCAAAGCAGGAATAATGCTAATGCAGAGTCCATCCAACTCAACATTAAAGGAAAGAAGGGAGGTGTTCAAATATATTCCATGTCGTTACCTACTGCTCCAAAGAGCTCTGCTATCACATTTCGCAAGGAAAGCTATTCCTGGCTTTAGATGGAAGAATCTCCTTTAACTTGAGTTCCTTGAGACCAATGAATATTTTACGGACGTCCAAGTATTGAATAAGAGTTGGCTCTCTATTGATGAAAACGTTTCGAAATGTTTGGTGGTGCAGAGAAAATTTGCAAGAAGTATATTTTCATCCATTTAATACGATGTTGAAGATAGTTTGTTTGAATTTTCTGTAGTTGTGAAGGACTCTATTAAAAGGAGGCCGTGTTGGTTAAAACATTGAATGAACATTGAGAGTGAAGTTTTACATATTCAACTGATATCATTGTACGTGAAAAGTCTCTCTGTATTATGGACAAATTATTCAGTACCAGTATATGTGCGTGATATTTAGTTGTAATTGCTTATAAAAACTTAAAAAGTTATATGAGTTAATAATTATAAATCATTTTGTAATTATTAATATTTAATTAATACCTTGCATTTTGCATTTGATATAAAAATACTTCTATTTCCTTGAAAAATGAACATTATGACCTGCATAATTCTAACTAAATAAAGAGCAAAATATATATTATTGAAATGCTGAAAAATTACAAGTAAAAGGATGTTAACAGTTGATTTGAATGATATAATGTTATTATTTTGAATTTTTATATTTTTAGGATTCATTTTCTAAAGACAGTAAGCATGGTATTTCTGCTGCACTTACGAGCTTTTCAGTCATAAATATAGTTCTAAAATATTAATAGTTTAGCAAAAGCTCGTCACTACGTTCAAGATAAAATTGAATATTTTACAATATGCTCATTTCAATTATTATTGCTGCAAATTTATACACACGTAATCTTTCAGATTAATTATGACTCTTGAGTTTTAAGCTTATTAGGCAGAAGTTTCGAAATATCAGTCTCGAAAGGATAATTCTACATACAGATTTATCTTTAATGTCCTTGATATAGACATGCAATCTCACAGTTTGATCTCTCTTGTTGAGTTTCACGCTTATTCGACATCGTTCTTCTCTTTCCAGACCAGCTATCTGCACTGCGGGTTTTTCTTTCTTAATGATCTTATTTTGGGGTGGAAGTGCCTGTTGTGTAAATGAGTTTGTGTTCCCAATCTAGAAGTGCCACCTGTCTACGAAACATGGGGTTTGGGATCTCTATGAATGCTTAGGATGGCCACGTTGAATATGTAGAAGGGAATGCCCTTTCGTTTGAATGGAAAAAGGGGCTGAAAAAACATCAGATGGCATCAATGAAGTAATTCATTCAAATTTCAGATGGTAATAAGCAGAGAAGTATAACATTTGTTCCAAAACCGCTACATATTGAGTAACGTTAAATCTGCTATGTATTTATTGTCCCAGAATTCGAGTAATGGGGCCTGAATGGCCGAGTGACTAGAGCTCTGGCGCTAGGAGCCATAGGTTTCGGGTTCGATTCCCGACGGTGCTATGGATGTTTGTAGTGGTTCAGAATCCACTTTAAACAGTAGGCATCGGTCTAACATGGTCGTAGAGCGTTGCGGGAGTATTGTTTCTTTGCGTCCGTGGCTTATCTTCAAGCTACACGCACCTCCTCGATAATACTAAGTCAGTAACGTCAGTGCAGTGCTTGCCTTAAAGCATCAAAGAGAAATGTCTAAGTATTTGTCAGCTGCATAAGAACAAAAAAATGAATTCGAGTAATTCTAGGTGAAATTGCTCACAATTCTGAACCCTCAACAATGAGCATTCAATATTTTTTTTATACAATTTCTCTTTTTTTTCAAATGTTATTTAAGTTCACCTGTATATATTTATGTTTAATCTGTACATTCTTTAAACATTATTCTTCCTCGTTTTCTTAATTTTATTTTTTCGATGCGTGGAAATGTTTCCCATTCCTACTTTTTCCGAAGAATTCCCATTGGCGCATCTTTTGTATTTGGGGGATTAAACTTCAGCTACGCCTACGTGGAAACAACTCACTCGCATGGGCGTACGTTTTGGAGGTAATTTTAATATCGAGATTGTGAGAAGGAGTCTCAGGTCCCATCGCAAGTAAATTGCTTTTTCTTATTTATTTCTCGGATATCCGAAGAATGTGCACTGCTTTTATTAACGTCTCTGCTTTCCCAGATTGGGTATAAAATGGGGAGATTTCGGATAAATATTCGCTTTCCCCATTATCCTCGGCATATTTATCCGATGTTTATTTGCATATTGTGCGCTCATTTCGATTTATGAATATTATAAAATCTGGCAGGCAGAATTTATATCTCGAATGCTTCAAACAGTTACAATTACGGTTTCTTTACAATACATTACTACTGTTTCCCAAAAGTAAGACCACTTTTCAATTGAAAATTCCCGGGGATTATGGAATTTCAATTTGTTTTTCTTTTTTATTTTGCTGGCACTGTCCGTGACATCTGTGTGAAACTTGACGCCAAAATATTCATTAGTGTTTGAATTACGCTTGGATTTGTGAGCCGCTAAAAGTGATTCCTGCAATTTTTGATATATCTAAATTAATTCAGCAATGAACTTGCATTCAATTTTGTTCGCGGAGACGTATAAAATATTTCGAAAGGCATCCTCTGAGCATTCTTATAACGGAAAGAAATGTTTAGAAGTGTTATAAAAATTAAAGATTTGGTTCTTGCAAACCGTTGATTTACATTTAAAGACCTTGCTGATGGCGTTGGAATTTTAAAAGGATCGATCAATTTCATTTTGGTCCTCAAACAATTGATGAATTTCAACTTTTTATGAATACCACACTAAAAAATTTTCTTCTTTTACATTCATTCAGTGAATTTAAAAAAAAATTATAATTAACTTTAATAATTATATTTAATTATTCATCTACGCTATCATCATCATCGTAACTTTTAAATAAACTATATGTTTATAATTCAAACGATAATTGAGTTATTCGTGATTTGTTAACGAATTATTCAATTATTTTTATTAATATATGAAATATTAATATGAAAATATTTATTTATACATCAAAATTAATATTTTAAAGAGAGAAATCATCTTCTTTGGAAATAAAATTAAAAAATATAAATAAAATAAAATTATATAATTAAACTTTTATAAAATGAATATACTATTTCGGAAAATGAAATTCCATTTAGTCGAAGTTATAGTACATTTATCTTTTAAATTTTAAGTGCATTCATTTTATATCCATAAAATAATTTATTTAGTTTGAAGAACAGTTTCATGTAAATAGGTTTCCTAGATATTAGTAAATTAAATTTCAGTATAGTACTTTTTGTTTTGTTTAATATATATGTAATTTAAGTTCTGTTTATAGAAAATTCATTCTCATAAAGAACGAACTCTTATAATCAATTATTGTAAATGGATTTTTCTAAAGAAGGCCATTTCAGAATTTCGCGTGCATGCAGAGATTTGGAGTTTTTAAAAGCATTAAACGATGGCATATCTTCAAAGAAAACTTTAAATCCTCGTTTTCCTCAAAAATTGCAATTCGTTAATGTAATCTTTTCCAGTAAATAACTATTTAAGGAGGAAAACATTTTCGTATTAGATGATGAAGATAAAAAAAGTAAAGAAAATCTTACTAAGATTAAATTAACTTTTTATGCTAAATCTTTGGAAATAGGGAAAAATGAAATTTTCTTTCTTTAATTTAATTTAATTTAATTTCACTTTTATGCAGTTCTAAATATGAAACTCTGAAATATTTTCTATTACGAAAATGTCATTTTAATGATATTGTTTTCTTATCTTCCCGCATTAAAATAAGGATTTCAAATGAAATTTTAGTTTCCGTTTGCCTTGAATTAAATAGGAATTTGTATTATATTAAAATAAGAATTGTGATAAGATTGCTTAATAACGTTTCATTTTAAATTTTCGTAAATTTGTAGGAATAGTTAGGTTTTTTTTTTTAAATTGAAACAGATGGAATTCAGCGATAGGATAAATTCCAGATCGTTCGAAGACTCATTTTAATCTATTTTTATTATGGTTGAGCACTAAGTGAGAAGTAATAAGATCATTATTAACTGGATGTGCCCAAAATATCCGATAGAATTACAGAATGCAGCAGATGACTTCAAAATTAATTATTATTTTAAAAATAAAATAATAATTAATTTATTATGTTCGGAAATAAATACATAATAAATTAAATAAAATGGTCGGAAATACAAAATTTTGGGAAGTACATCTTTTAAAAATTGGCTATTAGAAAGATCCAAGTGAAATAGATACGATATTTTAAAAGGACGCTGTTTACATGATAGATTTTCAAAAAATTGTCCTTTAATACAGGCTTCACAATACCGGGGCATGGATATCCATAGATTGACCCTTTTTTGAATCGACTGTTTTCTGGTATGAAATATTTTACTGTATAACTTAGGAAATACATACATAATGAATTAATTAAAATGTTAGGCAATACATCTTTTAATGGAAATCATAGCATAGATTTCCCTATATTGATTAATTATTTATTCGGCTGTCTTCTGGTAGAAAATCTCCCACTGTATAACTTTTCAATAAAACATATGCATTGATTAGTAGCCGTATTGGATATTGTCTATGATTTAAATGTTTTGGAATAAAAAGTAAAAACATTGTTTTTCTTAAAACCGTTATATTTATAAACAAAAAATATTAATGCGACTACAATTATATTATTCTTTTGGATCTTAACTCAAAATCTATCAATATACGCCACTTTCTAACCTCATTGGATGTTTAGACCAATGGGCTATTAAAGTTTTAAGAATGTACACCATACTTTCCATAGAATGACCACTGTTCACTTAAGGATAACTGAGGATACACAATACTTTCCATAAAGGACCAATGTATTCTATAGAATGTACGAATATACTCACGATAGAATGACCAATGTACGCCAAACTTTCATGGAGACAACGGTGTTGGTATTTATAGTTCAAAAAATCCCCGCTTATGTGCACGGATTGAAAATGCCGTGTACTTTATATGTAAGAGCCGAACCCTATCGTCTTCCAACAAGAATTCCCGTATAAGGACTTTCGAATCACGAGGAAAAGCGGACATCTGGCATCTTCACTCACTCCTAGGAAGCAGAGCCTGATCTGGAGTTCGCATCTCGGCTCCTGAGCTTTCTAGCTTTGGGACCTTTAAGACTCCTTCCTTTTCCTCTTCTCGTTCTTCACGATTAAGTCGTTGCTTGGTTCTTGTCTTCGCTGGAGTTCTCTCTCCTTACATCTCAGAACTCCGTCCCACTACTGTCTCTTTTTTTTTAGATGTTGGTATTTTTCCTCTCATATCGGAAGCTTTTCTTTTCGATTTCTTGACTGTTCAGATTATTCAATTTACACCATCTTCTTAACCCGCCCTTTTCTATGCTTGTCTCTGTCTTCCAACAACTCTTAAATTCTAACTCCTCTGTCTCAACTCTTAAGTTCTCTTTTTAAGCCCCAATGTACATCGTCTCATTGGCCAGAACCAGCTTTCAAGAATCGCAATAGGATTATAGTTAGTTTTAGGAGGGTTTGTCGCCACCTAATACAGACCATGCGGTACCACACATTGAATACACTATTTTTATATTCAAATGTTTATTTCATTAATAAAATAATATATTCATGTTTTATGTTTGATCCTATCATCTCAAATAATTCGAAATATACCTCAAATATAATAAGTAAAAATTGATATATTTGAAGTATGCCACAAGATAGGCACAATCTAGCTATGATCCACGGTTTTATATGTATATAAAACCGTGGAACCAGTGAGATATTAAATGGGTTCATGGGATATCTCATGGTTTCACGTCACTCTTATTGGAAAACGGCATGTTCTTTAAATCAAGTCAATGTGCCGGTTAAGGAATATATCTAATATGATCTATTTTAAGAAATTTTTAAGTTCTTTGTCATGTATCATCATACAGATCTTAAATTTATGACGCCAGAAAATAACAAACGAAAGTAGATAACCAATTAATCGAAAATAAGCAAACAAACAAATTTAGCGTATCTATTATACTTATTATAAAAATTATATATAATAAGCCCAGCATGCCTTAGTGTTTAAATTTTTTTATACAACTTTCACAAAATAAACTAATCGGAAGGACAATAATAAAATGCCAAAAAGAAAATGCCATAAGAGGAAAATATTATACTAACAATAATTTGATAAAATGAATTTCCAATAATTTTATTCTGCATTTAATGCCCCCACCCCCCTTAAAATTAACGAAACAAATACACATTCCTGATTAGTTTACGCGAAGCACAAGAAGTTCTTTCTTTCCTTATTGTACTAAAAATCGTTCAACTGTGCTGCTGCATTTCATTTGTTTTATGTTACATCAGTCCATTTTTAACAAAAAATAATTTCTTCTCCCAATTGCTTTCTTTCTCGGGGCATTAACCGAAAATAAGCGTTTCCGGGCCATACCATCTATGAACTTACCCACAACGGCCCTGGAAATAAAGATAATACTAATAACACTGGAGCTAAAATAATAAGTGCTGCCGACCGAGCTCGTAAGCTACAAAATTGACACGCAGCACCAAGTAATGACTTTCACAGCTGTCATCGTCGCCTGCGAGTCTACCCTCCATCCACCCCGTATAGACCCCTTGAGTTGAAAGAAAATGGTGAAATAAAAATGGCGAAGCAAGAGAACAAACCAGCCTTCTGACAAGCGGTGATGAATGGTGGCATCAATGAGATCCGGGTTTATAACTTTTTGCCATAGTTTCAGGAAATATTGTTTTCCAGTTCCATTTTTCTCATCTTTTTCTAGCTTTCCTGACAGAGAATATTTAATGAATGACGTTTGGTGGATCAACTTCTGGATGGGCTCGGAATCGTTAAGAAATAGCTGGACGCAGGTGGCGAGGAATTAATTCTTCTTTTAGATAAAGTGTTTTCCGTGACAATGATTACTGATTCGTGTCACTTATTCGGTGGACTTTATTTGTGATGAATGCGGAACTGGAGTATTTTTTTTTCTTATTGATTTGGCTCTAATGGATTACTTTTAAAATCGTCGTATATCATCAGATACAGTTACAAGTAACTAAGTACATGGTAAGAAAGTCCAATAAATGGAAAGATTCTTCGCATTTATAACAATGGGACTCTTGAAACTCTGTTATCCAGAAAGATTCATCCAACTACGAATTGCGATGTATTAAATATATAAAACAAATTAATAAATAGTATATTAATTTATATGAGACATATTAAGTTCTGATTCATAAATGCTAGACCTATCTTCATTTATTCACAAGTCCAATGTAAATATAATATGGAAATCTGATCACTTATGTCCTAAGTCCATCACTGGCTGTTTATAATTTTTTTCACAAACAATCATATATCTCGAAAATTAAATACTCTACAAATATCATGGGAATCTGATGGTCGAGTGTCTAGCGCCCTGTGCGACAGGTTTCGGATTCGAGTCCCGGTGGTGCCATTATGTTTGTTGGGGTTTGGAATCTACTTTAAATTGTAATTCGCAGTCTAACATGACTGTTGGGTGTATGGCTGACAAACTTACCCCTAAAAAGTCAACATCCCAGTTCCAAAATCAAACTACTACCTATAAGTGCTTCTTTCCAACAGACGCTTATCTTTTCCCCTCCTTCCATGAGACCTATGGGTTCAAGGATTTTGTCTAGATGTTGCTGTCTACCAAGTAGGATAAGAAACAACAACGAATAACTTGAGTATCAATTTGATTTTTACTATAATTTACAGAAAATTTATATTAAAAAATGTTTATTAATACGCATCCATATATATATATATACACATAATATAAAAAATTATATTTCCTAAATAAATGGTATTTTAGCACTCTTAATTTTCCATAAAGTTAACATTGGCATCTATTATTCATTTAATGTATTACATATTAATCTGTCCTACTGATTACAAAAGAAAAAAAAATATATAACAGCTTGAAATTGGAAAAATATTTTAAATCAACATGTACGTTCAACATTAGTCCGTTTTTTACAAAAAAAAAAAAATTTCTTCTCCCATTTGCTGTCTTTCTCGGGGCATTATTCGCAAATAAACGTTTCCGGGCCATACCATCTATTAACTTACCCACAACGTCCCTGGAAATAAAGACAATACTAATAACACTGGAGCTAAAATAATAAGTGCTGGCGACCCAGCTCGTAAGCTACAAAATCGACACGCAGCACCCAAGTAATGACAATCTCCATCCACCCCGTGTAGACCCCGTGAGTTGAAAGAAAATGGCGAAATAAAAATGGCAACGCAAGAGAACAAATCGGCCTTCTGACAAGTGGTGATGAGGCAGCAATGAGATCCGGGTTTATAACTTTTTCCATAGTTTCAGGAAATATTGCTTTCCAGTTCCATTTTTCTATTTCTTTTTCTAGCTTTCTTGACAGAGGCTCTTAAATGAATGACTTTTGGTGGATCGACTTCTGGATTGGTTCAGAATCGCTAAGAAATAGCTGGAACGCAAGTAGCGGAGAATTAATTCTTCTGTTAGATAAAATGCTTTCCGTGACAATGATTGCTGAATCGTGTCACTTATTCGGTGGTACTTTTTTGTGATGAATGTGAAACTGGAGTACTTTTTTTCTTATTTATTTGGCTCTAATGGATTACTTTTAAAATCGTAGTATATCATCAGATACAGTTACAAGTAACTATGTACATGGTAAGAAAGTTCCAATAAATGGAAAGGTTCTTCGCATTTATAACACTGCAACTCTTATAAAAATTATTCAGAAAGATTCATCTGACTACAAATTCCGATATATTAAATATATACTCATGTTTGTGAAAATTGCAACACAGTGAAGGAATCGTCATAATTGAATGAAATTTTATACACAGTTGAGTGGTAGTAGTACAAATAAATGATTAAATGTTCAAAGCAAACAAACAATAACAAGAGATCGGAATCAATATTTTGTGTAGCCACCACGCGCCGCAATAAGTGCTGCTACACGACGTGGCATGGAGTCAAACAAATTTTGAATGTCTGCCTGAGGAAGAGCATTCCATATTGTTCGTATGCGCACCCAAATTTCGTCTGCAGAAGCAACAGGACGAGGATCACGAGCGAGACGCCGACCAACGAAATCCCACACATGTTCAATCGGCGACATATCCGGGAATACGCAGGCCACGGAAGAAGCTGTACCTGCCGAAGGCCACAAAGAAAGATTGAACAGTCCTAGCGATATGAGGGGCGGGCATTGTCCTGTTGAAATACAGCGCCTGGCAAGCTTTGAAGGAAGGGAATATCTTGGGGCTGTAGAAATTCACTGATGTACCGATTGCTGTTCAGATTGCCCACTATTCTTAGCAATTGAGATCGCCCATGATATGCTATGGCACCCCAGACCATAACTCCGGATGTTCGTCCACTGTGACGTTCGATAATGCACTCCGGAAGGTGGCGTTCACCGGCATAGCGTCTGACACGAATGCGTCCATCATGGTACCACAAATTAAAGCGGGATTCGTCAGAAAACACGACATGCTGCCAATCAGCACGCCAGTCTCTATGATGAGAGGCCCATTGTAGCCGCAGGCGGCGATGGTTTAGCGTGAGAGGGATCCTGTATAAAGGAGTCCTTGCGCGCAGTCCACGCTGCAGCAGACGTTTACGAATTGATGAAGCACACAATGAAACACCTGTAGCTATTGACCACTGTGCTGCCAATTGTCTAGAGGAAGCTGTACGGTCCGTCAGCGCCATGCGGACCAGGTGTCTATCATCGCGAGCTAACGTCACATTTCGGGGTCCACTCCCGGATTTCCGAGTTGTCCGACACTCGTCCGTCCACTGCTTCCAAAGATGCATCACTGTGCTGCTGTTACGCTGCACACGAGCGGCTACTGCACGATAAGACAATCCAGCTTCACGAAGGCCGATGATTCTCCCCCGTTCAAACTCTGTAGGTTGTTCAAATCTCGCTCTCTTTCGTCGAAGATGCATAAGTAACGATTGAGCTAACGTTTACCACTAGCAGATAACCACCGATAACCATACACGCTTCGCTACAGCCGCCTATTTATTCGCATCCATCCGCCGTTCAGAGGGCGCTGCTCAGCATACGCATGTGCTACGGATTTGAAATTCTAATCATTTGCATATCATGCGCTAATTTGCATTTCCTGAAAATTTCAGCTCACTTGCGTAAGTCCTTCATGGTGTTGCAATTTTCACAAACATGAGTTTACAAAATTTAGACTGTTCTAAAATTAGACTAAAATTAGCCACCCAAAAATTAGACTAAAATTCTTCTGTTAGATAAAGTGCATTCTGTGGCAATGATTGCTGATTCGTGTCACTTATTCGGTGGACTTTTTTAGTGATAAATGTGAAACTGGATAATTTTTTTCTTCTTTTGCTTTGGCTGTAATGGATTTCTTTTAAAATCGTCGTATATCATCAGATACAGTTAAAAATAAATAAATATATGTTAAGATAGTACAATAAATGTAAAAATCTCCTCGTTCTTCTCCCGGCTGCCTGACGGCTAATTGGCTAACTCTCTGGCCTTTGGTATAACAGGTTTTATTTGACTTTTACCTATTATTATTCTACCTATTATTAGATTTTATTGTTATTTGATATTGCTACGCTACCTATTATTTGACTTTTAAAATAAAACTGACATTTGCGAGATATGCCACTAGAAAAGCACAATCTAGCTATGATCTACTCATCCACGATTTTGAGATACGTATATTTGTTTGAACAGCGAGATATTAAATAGGTTTATGAGAACATTTCATAGCTTTATGTCAATCTGATTGGAATAAGGCTTGTTTTTTGATCAAGTGAACGTGTAGGTTAAGGAATGTATCGAATATGCAATGTGTAGAGAAAACAATATGCCTTAGGGTTTCTACATTTTATAGACATTTCGCAAAAGAAAGCAATCGAAAGGATAGTAATAAAATGCCAAAAAGTAAATGCCACAAGCAAAAAAATTATATTAACTTATTTTATGCCCAATTATTTGATAAGCCTAATTTTCAATACTTTTAATTTACATTTAATGTTTCTCCCTTAAAATCAAAGAAAAACTACTAAACAAGCCTGATTAGCTTATGCGAAGCACAAACATTTCTTTTTTCCGCCATTATACTAAAAATCGTTCAATTGTGCTGCATCGCATTTGTTTTATGTTACATCAGTCCATTTTACACACAAAATATTTCTTCTCCCATTTGCTTTCTTTCACGGGGCATTATCCGCAAATAAACGTTCCCGGGCTATACCATCTATTAACTGACCCCACAAGGTCCCTGGAAACAAATACAGTACTAATAACACTATAGCTGAAATAATAAGATCTGGCGACCGAACTCGTAAGCTACAAAATCGACACGCAGCTGCCAAGTAATGACTTTCACAGCTGCCATTGTGGCCTGAGAGTAAACCTTCCATCCTCCCCGGTAGACCCCATGAGTTGAAAGAAAATGGCGAAATAAAAATGGCGACGCAAGAGAACAAACCAGCCTTCTGACAAGCGGTGATAAATGGTGACAACAATGCGATCTGGGTTTATAACTTTTTCCATAGTTTCGGGAAATATTATTTTCCAGTTCCATTTTTCTCATCTTTCTCTCTTTCTGGACAGAGTCCCTTTAATGAATGACGTTTGTTGAATCGACTTCTGAAGTGGTTCGGAATCGTCAAAAAGTAGCTGGACGCAGGTGGCGAGGAATTAGTTCTTCTGTTAGATAAAGTGCTTCCAGGGACAATGATTTCTGATTCGTGTCACTTATTCTGTGGACTTTTTTGTGATAAATGTGAAACTGGGGTATTTTTTTTTCTATTGTTCTGACTCTAATGGATTACTTTTAAAATTGTCGTATATCATCAGATACAGTTAAAAGTAACTAAATACATGGGAAGAAAGTTCAATAAATGGAAAGATCCCTCGTTCTTCGCATTTAACACCCGCAACATTTATTCAGAAAGACTCATAAAACTGATTCAGAAAGATTGATCCAACTACGAATTGCGATATATTAAAAGTACAAAACAAATTAATATATAGTATATGAATTTAAATAAAAAATTCTGAAAGATAATTTCTGGTTCTTAAAGGGTAGATTGGTCTTCATTTATTCACAAGTCTAATATAAATATAATATGGAAATCTTATCACTTATGTCCGCATACATCACTCATAAATGTAATACTGGTTGCTTATATTTTTTTTTAAAAAACAATCTGTATCACTAAAATTAAATAGTCTAGAAATATCTTGATTGGCAAGTCGATTCATACTGTTCTTTATAGTAAATTCATTTTAAAATATGTTTGCTTACACAAATATATATAGCACATCATAAAGTCTCCTGTCTGTCACATATATGGCAACAGTGTTGACAGACATGATTTCTGGATAGTAGCTTCTTTCAAGGGATACATTTAAAATTTAATGACATTCTGGAAAATAGTTTACAGGTTACAGTGACAAGTTAGTGCCTTCAGTTTTGTAATTTTCAAAACAATGGATAAAAAAGAATTTCGTGTGTGGATTAAACATTGTTTTTTGATGGGTAAAATTATTGTTGAAGAAATACAATGGCTTGATAAGCGATATGGAAACTATGAACCAGAGTCTCCATGACGCTTATTAATTTCATATAGAGAGTCCATTCTTTATTAGTTTACGCGGGGCACACAAATTTCTTTCTTCCACTATTGTACTAAAATCGTTCAACTGTTTTGCATCTAATTTGTTTTATGTTACATTAGTCCATTTTTCACAAAAAAAAAAAAAAAAAATTCTCACATTTGCCTTCTTTCTCGTGGCATTATCCGCAAATAAACGTTCCCGGGCCATGCCATCTAGTAACTGACGCACAACGTCCCTGGAAATAAAGACAGTATTAATAACACTGGATCTTAAATAATAAAGACCCGGCGACCCAGCTCGTAATCTACAAAATCGACATGCAGCACCCAAGTAATGACTTTCACAGCTGTCATTGTGGCCTGCGAGTTAACCCCCCATCCACCCCGCGTAGACCATGAGTTGAAAGAAAAATGGCGAAATAAAAGTGGCGACGCAAGAGAGCAAACCAGCCTTCTGACAAGCGGTGATGAATGGTGGCATCAATGAGATCCGGGTTTATAACTTTTTGCCATAGTTTCAGGAAATATTGTTTTCCAGTTCCATTTTTCTCATCTTTTTCTAGCTTTCCTGACAGAGAATCTTTAATGAATGACGTTTGGTGGATCGACTTCTAGATGGGTTCGGAATCGTTAAGAAATAGCTGGACGCAGGTGGCGAGGAATTAATTCTTCTTTTAGATAAAGTGCTCTCCGTGACAATGATTGCTGATTCGTGTCACTTATTCGGTGGACTTTTTTGTGATGAATGTGAGACTGTAGTATTTTTTTTCTTCTTATTGCTCAATGGATTACTTTTAAAATTGTCGTATATCATCAGATACAGTTACAAGTAAGTAAGTATATGGTGAGATAGTCCAGTAAATGGAAAGATCGTTCTTCTCACGACTGCCTGATGGCCAGTTGGCTAACTCTCTGGCCGTTGGTATATAACAGGCTTTATTTGATTTTTACCTAATGTTATACTACCTATTATTTGATTTGATTTTTATTTGATACTACTACGCTGCCTATTATTTGACTTTCAAAATAAAACTGACATTTGCGAGATATGCCACTATAAAAGCACAATCTAGCTATGATATACTCATCCATGATTTTAAGATACGTATATTGGACTGAACAGCGAGATATTTCAAAGGTTTATGAGGATATTTCATAGCTTCATGTCAATCTTATTGGAATAAGTCTTGTTTTGATCAAGTGAATGTGTCGGTCAAGGAATGTATCGAATATGCAATGTGTAGAGGAAACAATACGACTCAGAGTTTTTACTTTTTATAGACATTTCGCAAAAGAAAACAATCGAAAGGATAGTAATAAAGATGCCAAAAAGAAAATGCCACAAGAGAAAAAATTATATTAACTTATTTTATGCCCAATAATTTGCTAAGCCTACTTTTCAATAATTTTATTTTACATTTAATGTCTTTCCCCCCCCCCCGTGAAATCAAAGAAAAACCACTAAACAATCTTGATTACTTTACGCGAAGAAGAAGCAGTTCTTTTTCTTACTGTTGCGCTAAAAGAGTTCAACTGTGCTGCTGCATCTCATTTGTTTTAGTGTTACATCAGTCCATTTTTCACACAAAAATGTTCTTCTCCCATTTGCTTTCTTTCTCGGGGCATTATCCGCAAATAAACGTTCCCGGGCCATACCATCTATTAACTCACCCACAACGTCCCTGGAAATAAAGACTATACTAATAACACTACAGCTGAAATAATAAAGGGCTGGCGACCGAGTTCGCAAGCTACAAAATCGACACGCAGCACCCAAGTAACGACTTTCACAGCTGTCATCATGGCCTGCGAGTCAACTCTCCATCCACCCCGCGTAGACCCCCATGAGTTGAAAGAAAATGGCAACGCAAGAGAACAAACCAGCCTGCTGACAAGCGATGATGAATGACGCGATCCGGGTTTATAACTTTTTGCCATAGTTTCAGGAAATATTGTTTTCCAGTTCCATTTTTCTCATCTTTTTCTAGCTTTCCTGACAGAGAATCTTTAATGAATGACGTTTGGTGGATCGACTTCTGGATGGGTTCGGAATCGTTAAGAAATAGCTGGACGCTGGTGGCGAGGAATTAGTTCTTCTGTTAGATAAAGTGCTTTCCGTGACAATGATTGCTGATTCGTGTCACTCATTCGGTGGACTTTTTTGTGATGATTGGGAAACTGGAGTATTGATTTGTTTCTAATGGATTACTTTTAAAATCGTCCTATATCATCAGATACAATTACAAATAACTCAGTACATGTGAAGAAAGTCCAATAAATTCAAAGATCCCTCGTTTCTTCGCATTTGTAACACAGTAACTCTTGAAGGATACAGAGTTAATCAGAAAGATTCATCCGTTCTCAAATTGCGATATAATAAAAGTACGAAACAAATTAATATCTACTATACGAATTTAAATGAAAAATATTGAGTTCTGTTTCATGAATGCTGGACCTGTCTTCATCTGTTCACACGTCTAATATAAATATAATAACAAAATTGTATCAATTATGTCCTAGTGTATCACTCATAAATGTATTACTATGTTGCTAATAATTTTTGTTCACAAACAATCATTAATTTCGGAGAATAAATTATTAATTTTAGGCAAATTTCTGTAAAATGTAAGCAGTACAAAACTAAGCTATTAGAACATCCTTCTACGGAACAAATTAAAAACTCATTTTATTAAGTAATTATCAAAGTTATAGTTCCTAACCATTAATTACATCAATTACTTATTATATATTATTATTACTATTGAATTCATTAATGAACACTCTAAACATGGTTAAATCAAACTTTTTTAAGTAGCATTTGATCCAAATTGGACAGATATTATAGAACTATGAAAAATATACACACATTTCTTTTTAAAAGATATAAAACTAAAATGTACAATAAATGTTGATCAAATCGAATAATTATTAGTATAAAATTAAATATCTGTAATTTTTGTGTTATCCTTTCATATTAACAATAACGCTGATGCAGTTCTTTATACAGAATACAAGCGCAGATTCTGCTTATATATAGATATAATCCAACAACAAACATTTCTGGCAGTGAGGATATAAAAAAAAGTTATGAATATAATCCAGTGAAGGAGAAACTTGCCATCAGCTGTTCCCATAATGTTGTCTTTTATGCTACACTCAGATTTTGCAGGCTTGTGTGGAAAAAAAATTCTACCCACGCAAGTCGTTTTCACAGAAGTGGCCATGTTCTACTCTTTTCTTTTTTTTTTAACTTTACTCTTTTTTTCTTTTCCTCTTTTTTCTTCTGTACATAGTATAATAAGTTCAACTAAATTAAGTTTACCATAGGAGAGGAAGCAGTTGCTCTGCTACCTCTACTTTTTTTTTCTCTTTTGTATCGTTTCAATAAAAATGTTCAAAAGATTTTTTTTTTTTTTTTTTTTGCTTTTCACAGGAAGGCAGAATTTCTTTTTTTTAATACTTCATAAGAGTTTTGTAAAGGCCTTCTTTGCTTGTATGCATATAAATTACGTAAGAAATGTTGGAAGGGAAATAAAACATTTTCAGGATGGTTTTACTCACTATTTTACATGGGCCAAATTGAAGTTTCAACATGTTTAATACTGTGTGACACTTCACAAAAAAAGTAAATATTTTGAGAAAATTGGAGTTTTATTTTTTTTCTCGAATTTTGCTTCACACGCTTATATTTTTACATTTTAATCACATTTATATAGTTGTAATATATATTGCGATACTGAAAGAAAATATATAATTTTCTCTATGTTAGCAATATTTTAATAAATAATTTTGCAAGTAAATATTAATAATATATAAAGATTAAGAAAAATGCTTACGAGGAAAAAGTACATCAACTTATTTTATGCAAAACAATTTGATAAAATTTTCAATAACGTAATTTTGCATTTAATGTTTTTTCCTTTCTTAAAATAAAAAAAAATCACTAAAAATTTCTGATTAGTTTATATGAAGCACAATATTTTCTTACTTTCACTATTATACCAAAATCGTTCAACTGTGCTGCATGTCATTTGTTTTAGGTTACATAAGCCCATTTTTCACAAAAAAGATTTCTTCTCCCATTTGATTTCTTTCTCGGGGCGTTATCCACAAATAAACGTTCCTGGGCCATACCCTCTATTAACTGACCCCACAACGTCCCTGGAAATAATGACGATACTGATAACACTATAGATGAAATAATAAAGGGCCGGCGACCGAACTCGTAAGCTACAAAATCGACACGTAGCACCCAAGTAATGACTTTCACAGCTGTCATCGTGGCCTGCGAGTCAACCCTCCATCCACCCCGCGTAGACCATGAGTTGAAAGAAAAATGGCGAAATAAAAATGACGATGCAAGAGAACAAACCAGCCTTTTACCAGCGGTAATGAATAGTGGCAACAATGCGATCCGGGTTTATAACTTTTTCCAGAGTTTCAGGAAATATTGTTTTCCAGTTCCATTTTTCTGTTCTTCTTTTTCTTCCTTTCTCGACAGAGTCCCTTTAATGAATGACGTTTGGTGGATATACTTCTGAATGGGTTCCTAATCGTTAAGAAATAGCTGGACGCAGGTGGCGAGAAATTAATTCTTCTGTTAGATAAAGTGCTTTCCGTGACAATGATTGCTGATTCGTGTCACTTATTCGGTGGACTCTTTTGTGATGAATGTGAAACTGGAGTATTTTTTTCTTATTGCTTTGGCTCTAATGGATCACTTTTAAAATCGTCGTAGATCATCAGATACAGTTACAAGTAACTAAGTATATGGTGAGATAGTCCAATAAATGGAAAGATCCCCTCGTTCTTTTCCCGGCTGCTTGGTGGCTAATTGGCTAACTCTCGAGTCTTTGGTATGACAGGCTTTATTTGACTTTTATCTATTATTATACTACCTATTATTTGACTTTTAAAATAAAACTGTCATTTGCGAGATATACCACTAGAAAAGCACAATATAGCTGTGATCTACTCCTCCACGATTTTAAGATACCTTTATTGGACTGAACAGCGAGATATTAACTAGATTTATGAGGATATTACATAGCTTCATGTCAATCTTATTGAAGTAAGGCTTGTTATTTTGATCAAGTGAATGTGTCGGTTAAGCAATGAGGTGTAGAGAAAACAATATACCTTAGGATTTCTGCTTTTTATAGACATTTCGCAAAAGAAAGCAATATAAAGGGTAGTAATATGTCAGAAAGAAAATGTCTTACGCGAAAAAATTATATTAACTTATTTTATGTCCAATAATTGATAAACGTAATTTTCAATAATTTTATTTTACATTTAATGTTTCCCTTCCCCCCCCCCGTCTCCCTTAAAATTAAAAAAAAAACTCTAAACAATCCTGATTAGTTTACGCGGAGCACAAACATTTTTTTCTGCCACCATTGTACTAAAAATCGTTCAACTGTGCTGCTGCATCGCATTTGTTTTTTGTTACATCAGTCCATTTTTCACAAAAAAAAAAAAAAAAATCTTCTCACATTTGCTTTCTTTCTCGGTTCATTATCCGCAAATAAACGCTCCCGGGCTGTACTATCTATTAACTGACCCACAACGTCCCTGGAAATAAAGACAATACTAATAACACTAGAGCTGAAATAATAAGGGCTGGCGACCGAAGTCGTATGCTACAAAATCGACACGCAGCACGCAAGTCATGACCTTCACAACTGTCATCGTGTCCTGCCAGTCAACCCTCCACCCCTTGTAGATCATGCGGTTGAAAGAAAATGGCGAAATAAATAATCATCAAATGGCGATATCATCAGATACAGTTACAATTAACTAAATACATGGTAAGAAAATCCAATAAATTTAAATATGTCTCGTTCTTCGCATTTATATCAGTGTAACTCTTGTAACAGTTAATGAGAAAGACTCATCAGACTACAAATTATAAGATCTCAAAAATACAAAACAAATTCATATGTAGTAATCTATTCCTTGACTCCTCAGATTACCTGCTTTACCTCATCTTATTAATATGCTCTTTTCCGTGCTTGACTCTGTCTTCCATTTCTTAACTCTTCTCTTTTTAAGCTCCAATGTACATCATCTCACTGGCACGAATTCAGAGATAGCAGTAAGATTGTACTTGGTTTTAGGAGGTTTTGTCACCTAAATGCAGACCACGTGGTAATATACATCGAATACAATATTTTTGTATTATTTTCATGCTTTAATCCATCATCTGAAAATGTTTCTAATATACCTGTTATTTTACTGTTAAAAAAAAATTGACATATGAGAGGTATGCCACTAGAACAATGCAATCTCGTTACGATCTACTCATATACGCTTTTAAGAAACGTACACTAAGGTCCATAAATTAAGGATGATGAAGTTCAGGCAAAGAAAGAGACAGAAGCAAAACAAATTTGACTTATTTGTAAAGTCTATTTATTAAACAAAAGGTAAAGAGCAAAAAAGATGCTATATGTTTGACATAATTAATAAAAATTGCGATTTTTACTCCCTGAAGCAAATTTAAAAAAAGAACATATTTACAAAAAACAGTATAACATGGTTAGTATGATGGTTAATATGGAGTATGTCTCCCGAACGATGCAATACAGGCCTTACAACGCCTAGGCATGCTGAGTATCAAATTATCAATCTGATCTTGGGGAATATTACACCACTCATCAAGCAATGCCCTCCGAAGTTCCGGTTGACAGGTGGGAGGGGGTTGACGGGCTGCAATTCGTCGGCCAAGCATATCCCACACATGCTCTATTGGATTCAAGTCCGGTGAGTATGCTGGCCAATCCATACGGGTGATATCCTCCAATTGAAGGCATTCGTCTACAATGTTTGCATGGGAATTACGGGCGTTGTCATCCATAAACAGAAATTCAGCACCCATGGCGCCCCGAAACAAACGTACATGTTGTTCCAGAATTACATCCCGATAGATGTGGCCTGTCATCGTTGCACTCTGAAAATGCAGGTCAGTTCTGGAACCAAGAATAATTCCTCCCCAAACGAGCCATCCTGCACCACCGTAACGGTGTCGTTCAATGGTGTTCTCTTGGTGGTAACGGGTACCTGGCGCTCTCCATATTAAAGTCCGGCGAGAATCAAACTGCAAACTAAACCTGGACTCGTCGGAAAACATCACACCAGACCACTGTTGCGGTGTCCACAATGCATACTCTCTACTCCAGGTTAATCGCAGGCGACAGTGAGTTGCGATAAGTGGAACACATCTTACAGGCCCACGAGCATATAGACCAATGTGCCCTAAGCGTCTGTACACGCTCTGCCTTGAAACTGTCGTACCGGTAGCTGAAGAGAGCTGACGAGACAGGTCTGATGCTGTGCTCCGTCTGTTTCTTTTGGCAGTAACTGCTAAATACCGGTCCTCATTTGGTGTTGGAACTCGGGGGCGACCTGTGCTGTAACATCTACTCACATTACCATCATCTTGGAATCGTTGCCAAAGCTTGGAGATGACACTCTGAGCGATTTCGAGTTCCACGGATACTTCCAGCTGGGTACGTCCATATTCAGTCGTCCGATAATTCTAATAAGTAAAAAATCATCAAATGCTTCCTTTGTGCCAAAACTATGCGGTTATTGCACTGAAAGGCTTTTAAAGCGCTTGTGAACAATTTTACTTCTTTCCCACTATTCCTTATATACCCCTCTCTTACACTCTCGTCATTGTGACGTACTGTCCGCGCCATCTGGTGGTTTCCTGTAATTTGAATATTCTTCTTCAAAATGTGTGTGATATTTTTACAGGTGAAATTTTTATTTTAGAGTTCAATTTCTGTGTGATTCTGAATTATCCTTAATTTATGGACATTAGTGTATATTAGATTGCGAGATATTAAATGGGTTCTTGAGGATATTTCATGGTTTCATGTCAAACTTATTGGAATAAGGCCTGTTCTTTTGATCAAGTGAATATGCCAGTTAAGGAATATATCGAATATGCAATATGCCATAGGTTATTAGGTTTAAGCAATATGCCTTAGGGTTTCTACTTATTACAGACATTTCACAAAAAAAAAGCAATTGAAAGAATACTTCGTCAAAAACAAAGGTTTAAAAAAAAAAAAAAAAAAAAAAAAAAAAACAGAAAATGCCATAAGGGGAAAAATTACACTACTTTATTTTTTACACAGCAATTTCATACACAATTTCCAATAATTTTATTTTCCATTTAATGACCCCCAAAAATAAACATTCCTGAAGTTTACGAACATTTCTTGTTTCCACCATTGTTTTAAAAATCGTTCAACTGTGCTGCTGCATCTCATTTGTTTTATATTACAGAAGTCCCTTTCCCAAAAAAAAAAATTCTTCTCCCATTTCTTTCTTTCTCGGGGCATTATCCCTCAAGTAAACGTTCGTGCGCCATACCATCTATTAATTTCATTTCCAGGGACGTTGGGGTCACTCCGAACGTCCCTGGAAATGAAGACAATACTAATAACTCTAGAGCTGAAATAATAAGGGATGGCGACCGAGCTCGTAAGCTACAAAATCGACACGCACCACCCAAGTAATCACTTTCACAGCTGTCATCGTGGCCTGCGAGTCCACCCTCCATCCACCCCGCGTACACCCCATGACTTGGAAAGAAAATGGCGAAATAAAAATGGCGACAAAAGAGAACAAACCAGTTTTCTGAAAAGCGGTGATGAATGGTGGCAGCAATGCGATTCGGATTTATAACTTTTTGCCATAGTTTCAGGAAATATTGTTTTCCAGTTCCATTTTTCTATCTTTCTTTCTTACTTTACTTCTTGACAGAGGCTGTTTAATGAATGACGTTTGGTGGATCGACTTCTGAATTTGTTCGGAATCGTTAAGAACTAGCTGGACGCCCGTGGCGAGAAATTAATTCTTCTGTTAGATAAAGTGCTTTCCGTGACAATGATTGCTGATTCGTGTCACTTATTCGGTGGACTTTTTTTGTGATGAATGTGAAACTGGAGCACGTTTTTTTCTTATTGCTGTGGCTCTAATGGATTACTTTTAAAATCGTCGTATGTCATCAGATACAGTTACAAGTAACTAATTATATAGTAAGATAGTCCAATTAATGGAAAGATCTCTCGTTCTTCTCACCGCTGCCTGAGGGAAAGTATCTATGTGCTATGATCTACTCATCCACGATTTTAAGATACATATAGCTGAACAGCGAGATATGAAATAGGTTTATGAGGATATTTCATGCCTTCATTTCAATCTGATTGGTATAAGGCTTTTTTTTTTGATCAAGTGAATGTGTCGGTTAAGGAATGTATCGAATATGCTATGTGTCGAGAAAACAATATGCCTTAGTGTTCCTACTTCTTATAGACATATCGCAAAATGAAGTAATAGAAAGGATAGTAATAAAATGCCAAAAGAAAATGAAAAAAAAATTATATTAACTTATTTTATGCCCAATAATTTGATAAGCCCAATTTTCAATAATTTTATTTTACATTTAATGTTTCTCCCCCTTAAAATCAAAGAAAAACCCCTAAACAATCTTGATTACTTTACGCGAAGCACAAGCAGTTCTTTTTCTTACTATTGCACTAAAATAGTTCAACTGTGCTGCTGCATCTCATTTGTTTTACTGTTACATCAGTCCATTTTTCACACAAAAATGTTCTTCTCCCATTTGTTTCTTTCTTGGGGCATTATCCGCAAATAAGCGTTCCCGGGCCATACCATCTATTAACTGACCCACAACGTCCCTGGAAATAAAGACAATACTAATAACACTACAGCTGAAATAATAAAGGGCCGGCGACCGAGCTCGTGAGCTACAAATTCGACACGCAGCACCCAAGTAATGACTTTCACAGCTGTCATCGTGGCCTGCGAGTCAACCCTCCATCCACCCCGCGTAAGCCCCATGAGTTGAAAGAAAATGGTGACGCAAGAGAACAAACCAGCCTGCTGACAAGCAATGATGAATGGTGCGATCCGAGTTTATAACTTTTTCCCATAATTTCAGGAAATATTGTTTTCCAGTTCCATTTTTCTCATCAGTCTTTCTTTCTTGACAGAGGCTCTTTAATGAATGACGTTTTGTGGATCGACTTCTGAGTTGGTTCGGAATCGTTAAGAAATAGCTGGACGCAGGTGGCGAAGAATTAATTCTTCTGTTAGATAAAGTGCTTTCCGTGACAATGATTGCTGATTCGTGTCACTTATACGGTGGACTTTTTTTGTGATGAATGTGAAACTGGATTATTGATTTGGATCTAATGGATTACTTTTAAAATCGCCGTATATCATCAGAACCAGGTACAAGTAACTAAGTACATGTGAAGAAAGTCCAATAAATTTAAAGATCCCTCGTTTCTTCGCATTTGTAACACAGTAACTCTTGAAGGATACAGAGTTAATCAGAAAGATTCATCCGTTCTCAAATTGCGATATAATAAAAGTACAAACAAATTAATATCTACTATACGAATTTAAATGAAAAATATTGAGTTCTGTTTCATGAATGCTGGACCTGTCTTCGTCTGTTTACACGTCTAATATAAATATAATACGAAAATTGTGTCAATTATGTCCTATTGTATCACTCTTAAATATATTACTATGTTGCTAATAATTTTTTTTCACAAACAATCATTAATCTCGGAAATTAAATTATTAATTTTAGGTAAATTTCTGTAAAATGTAAGCAGTACAAAAGTAAGCTATTAGAACATCCTTCTACGGAACAAATTAAAAACTCAATTTATTAAGTAATCAAAGTTATAGTTCCTAGCCATTAATTACATCAATTACTTATTATATATTATTATTACTATTTAATTCATTGAGGAACACTCTAAACATGGTTAAATCAAACTTTTTTAATTCCATTTGATCTAAATTGGACATATATTATAGAACTATGAAAAATATACACACATTTCCTTTTTAAAACAAAAAAAACTAAAATGCACAATACTAAATGTTTATCAAATCGAATAATTATTAATATAAAATTAAATATCTGTAATTTTTGTGTTAGCCTTTCGTATTAACAATAACGCTGATGCAGTTCTTTTTACAGAATACAAGCGCAGATTCTGCTTATATATAGATATAATCCAACAACAAACATTTCTGGCGGTGAGGATATAAAAAAAAGTTATGAATATCCTCCAGTGAAGTAGAAACTTGCCATCAGTTGTTCCCATAATGTTGTCTTTTATGTTACACGGAGATTTTGCAAGCTTGTATGGAAAAAAATATTCTACTCACGCAGTCATTTTCACAGAAGTGGCCATGTTCTACTCTTTCTTTTCTTTTCTTTTTTTAACTTTACTCTTTTTTTCTTTTCCTCTTTTTTCTGGACATAGTATAATAAGTTCAACTAAATTAAGTTTACCATAGGAGAGGAAACAGTTGCTCTCTGCTACTCTTCTATTATTTTTTTCTTCTGTATCGTTCAATAAAAATGTTCAAAAGATTTCTTTTTTGCTTTTTACAGAAAGGCAGAATAAATTTTTTTAATACTTCATAAGAGTTTTGTAAAGGCCTTCTTTGCTTGTATGCATATAAATTACGTAAGAAATTTTGGAAGGGAAATAAAACATTTTCAGGATGGTTTTACTCACTATTTACATGGGCGAAATTGAAATTTCAACATGTTTAATACTGTGCTCGACACTTCACAAAAAAAAATTAAATATTTTGAGAAAGTTGCAGTTTTCTTTTTTTTTCTCAAAGTTTGCTTTACACGCTTATATTTATACATTTTAATCACATTTATATAATTGTAATATATATTGTGATACTGAAATGAATATATTTAATTTTCTGTATATTAGCAATATTTTAATAAATCATTTTGGATGTAAATATTAATAATATAGAAATAACATACATACCTGAGTATTACTTATTTATTTAGAATACCAGTATTATTACTTAAAACAAGCCAATGTACCATTTTGAGAAAACAAAATAGATGGTCATGTTAATCATATCAGATTTTGATTAAAAAATGGTTTTAATAGCAGACTAAACATTTAAATCTTGCCTTTTTTTTATTTAAGAATACACTTGAGAGCTAGATTACTATTTTATTCAATGTTTTCTAATTCATTGCAAATTGCATTTTCTAATATAATAGTCTTTACTCCATTCACCATCAGAAAATATTTCTTACTAGAATTCATGGTTAGTTATATATATACATATATTGCTTTACGGGCTTGGCAAAACATGTTTTTTATTATTGCACTTTATAAACTTTCTTTGAACGTTGTTGTAGTTCTACTACAGCTGGCAATGCAGAGAAAATTAATATTCATGCCATATGCAAGGACTGCATCACTGTTATTCATTTAGCACTACCCAGGGCGCACGACTAAGCATAAAAGACAACTTGAATATAGGCTACAGATGCGAGTAACACTACTCCCACAACACGTTACTGTCCTATTAGACCAGGAGCTACCGTTTTAAGTGGATTCCGAACCACTACAAACATCCATGGTACAGCCGGGATACAACCCGATACATGTGTTACCGAGCGCCAGAGCATTAGCCACTCGGCCACCACGCCCCAAAAAACTATGAAAATGATACACAAATCTCCTTTTAAAAGATCTAAAACTCAAATTCACATTAGTAAATTTTTACCAAACCGAATAATTATAATTATAAAGTTAAATCATTGTAATTTTTGTAATATCCTTCCATATTAAAAATAACTCTGCTGCAGTTTTTTTTTACTGAATACAAGCAAAGATTCTGCTTATATATAGATCTAATCCAACAACAAACATTTCTTCTTCTTTTCATACTTCAATTACTAATTATCTGTCTCATTAAAGAACACTTTGGTGAGTTAAAGTTAAATTTAACTTTTTAAAGTAGCATTTATTCCAAATGAAACAGATATTGTAAAATTGCGAAATTTCCTATGAAACAAATGAAAACTATGAAACAAATTTACTTTTAAAGGGTCTAAAAAAGTGTACATTAGTAAATGTTTATCAGATCGAATAATTATAATTATAAAGTTAAATCATTGTAATTTTTGTTATGTCCTTTCATATTAATAATAAATCTGCTGCAGTTTTTTTTTTTTTTTACGGAATACAGCACAGATTCTGCTTATATATAGATATAATCCAACAACAAACATTTCTGGCAGTGAGGATATAAAAAAAAAAAAAAGTTATGAATATCCTCCAGTGAAGGAGAAACCAGGAAGGAGGCCATCAGCTGTTCCCATAATGTTGTCTTTTGTGCTACACTGAGATTTTGGAAGCTTGTATGGAAAAAAAAATTCTACTCACGCAAGTCGTTTTCACAGAAGTGGTAATGCTCTGCTCTTTCTTTTCTTTTTCTTTTTTTAACTTTACTCTTTTTTTCTGTACATAGTATAATAAGTTCAACTAAATTTAGTTTACCATAGAAGAGGAAGCAGTTGCTCTGCTACCTCTTCTATTTTTTATCTTTCGTATCGTTTCAATAAAAATGTTCAAAAGATTTCTTTTTTGCTTTTCACAGAAAGGCAGAATACTTTTTTTTAATACTTCATAAGAGTTTTGTAAAGGCATTATTTGCTTGTATGCATTTAAATTATGTAGAAATTTTGGGAGGAAACATTTTCAGGATGGTTTTACTCACTACTTGACATGGACGAAATTGAAGTTTCAGCATGGTTAATACTGTGCTCGACACTTCACAAAAATAAAATAAGAAAATTTAAATATTCTGAGAAAATTGCAGTTTAATTTTTTTCTCAAAGTTTGCCATATGCGCTTATATTTCTGCACGTTAATCACAATTATATGATTGTAGTATATACTGTGATACTGGAAAAAATATTTAATTTTCTCTACATTAGCAATATTTTAATAAATCATTTTGTAGGTAAATATTAATAATATAGAAATAACATACATGATTGAGTATTCATTATGAATACACGTATTATTACCTAAAACAAGCTCAAGTACCATTATTAGGACAAAAAAATAGATGGCCATGTCAATAATAAAAAAAAATTATTCTTATTAAAAACTAAAGATTTAAATCTTATCTATTTTTTTAAAAAAATACACTTGAAAGTTAGATTACTATTTTATGCAATGCTTTTTAATTCATTGCAAATTGCATATTCTATTACAAACATTTTTACTCCATTCGCCATCCGAAAATATTTCTTACTAGAATCCGTGGTACATTTTTTTTTTTTGTTTGTTTTATGCGCAAAAACATCTTTTTTTCTTACTGCGCTTGATAAACTTTCTTTGAACGCTGATTTATAATAAATTAAAATACAATAAAATGAAATGTATCAATCGTAAGACACTGAAATTTTTTAAAAACATTAATAATGTAGCACTAATAAGCATTTCTGTTTATTCTTTTGAGGCCAGAAGTATGCATCTCTAAAATACTTTACAATATTACAAATAAATAGCTAATTAAATTGCAATAAAAGAAAAAAATATATAAATTTTATACTAGGCATTAAATATAATTTCTTTTCTTATCGTTCTTCTTGTGTGTGTGTGTGTAATGTACTGTCTGTGCATTAATTTGTTTTGCATTTTGTAGAAATGAAAAATATCTAAGCGTATTTCTGTCAGCTGCCTTCTGTTGCAATCACACTCCAATGTTATGTCTACGTCTTGAGTGTTCGTCTCTATCTCTGTGTTTGTATGTAAATCGACCTATTCATCATCGTTCCATATTTTGATTAAAGTAAGCATATACTAGTGGTTAAAGAAATAAAAACATGACTCAAGCATTTTTTCATAATGTTGCTGGCAAGATTTACTGTTCATTTTACTTCTGAACAACCTGGAAACCGTAAAAGTTTATTTTCACATTCGGTTAATTGGAATCAGAAACTGAAAACATCACCTTCAAAATTGTCAGATTATGTAACGATAACACGAAAATCAGTTGCTGTCAATAGAAACAGCTAGAAGTTCACTTAAAAAAAACCGGAAAATATTATGGCTATAAAATTGCAGCTGCAGATTGGGATGGTATTCTAAAACAAAGATAAACATTCCAGTGCACTTTTAGAGCAGATGTTATTTGTTGAAGTTATAGCTTCTGTGTAATCAGAGATGCATTGAATAAAGCTTGAAGTTGCTTTTTTCCCTTTTTCTGTGTTACTTCTAACGCCTCGCCTTGTATCACGTCAATTTTATTTCAAAAAATAACCCAGTTATTATTTTTTTTTAAAGCATGCATTTTTGTATGAGAAAAAAAAATAAGAAACAAAAACTAGTTCTTCTATAAGAAATATTTGTGACTTAAATTTTAATAAAAAAATAATTCTGCAATGTTTTCTATGTTATTACAGAGATAAGAAATTTTACCATTGAGGAACAAAACATTTGTCAACATTATTTATTTAATTCCGTAATTCAAGATTTTGAACTTTGTTGATTATTAAACACATTTAACTTTTAACAAAATATGAGTTTCAAACAACTCATAGCATATTTTTGGTTTTATGAAAAACATGTTTTATTTTAAGGTTTCGTTCAAATTATTATATATAGGGGAGACCCGAAGAATGATGCATGCACTGTATTAGGTGGTTAAAGTTCTAGGAAATGTTTTTGGACTATATGCTTGTAGCTTTAAAGATATATGTGTTAAATTAAATCGCTCCACCTTCTCCTTTCTCATCACTATGAGAGCATTCTTGGACATGAATCTCGACGGTATCTTTAGAATTTCGGTTTTTTGGTTTGTAAGGTACACCTCCATATGTAAATATGTGCT
Source organism: Caerostris darwini (assembly GCA_021605075.1). Lineage (NCBI taxonomy): Eukaryota > Metazoa > Arthropoda > Arachnida > Araneae > Araneidae > Caerostris > Caerostris darwini. The sequence continues at coordinate 806,164 of BPLQ01002550.1, read as the reverse complement.
TTCATTAGAATACGCAATTTTTCGTGTCAGTACCAGCCAATTCTCTTTGATGTAATTATGCGCACCTTTGCATATAGTGGGCGGTATAATCCCATAGCACAAACTGTTATCCCGTATTTCCATATACTAAAAATCTTTACCTAATGGGTATTTTGTATATTTAATAGATGACTCGAAATTATACACTACGTATTAGTTAGGAATCTTGGAGTCTCGGATCTTGAGTTTAAAACAGGCATTGAAGCGGTCTTATAGAAAAACCGTTAAAAAGGGAAATAGATCTTTTGGAATTCCTGTATTCACTTCATGAGACAAAATTAAAGACGCTCCCTCAAAAAGATTTTAAAAAAAATAAAAACATTCGCTAAACACTCTCTAAATTGGCCAGGCGATTTTGTGGAATGGATCTGTTTGACAGAGGAAACTTTGAATATAATGTTGCTGAAAAATCATTCAAACAAAATATGATTTCAATAAACCAACAAAAATATCCCGTAAAGATTAGTTGGCGTTATTTCTTAAATGCCTTCCGTTCATATCATTAAGAAAATCCGAACCAAAAGGCACAGACACTGACACTGACACTACTCTTAACAAGAAGTCAAAAAATACTTTAAAAAATTACAAGTAGTACTTGAAATGTCAGCGAAACAAAGCAAAACTGGAATAACAACCTTGCTGGAATTGCAACCTTACTCTGCAAATTAACTATCTTAGATTATTTAACTATTTAACTTAGATCTATTAACTGTTTCGAAAAGCAACTATTTAAAAAAAGTAATTTGGTTAGGGAAATAAAAACATCTTAATAATAATAATAAAAAAGCTAGGTAAAAAAAAAATTTTAAAAAAGCCTAAAATTTTAAAAAATTTTTTTAAAAAATTAAAGAAAAGCTTAATGATTGGATTCAAAAATTAAAGTTGGACATTACGAATCATTATTAAACTTACTGTAAGGTTCGTGAAATATCCTTACTGTCCCATAAGTTTCTAAGCATTGTATTAAAATTTAACTAAACAGCTATATTTTTAGTTAAAATATTCGATGAAAATAAAGTGTTCACTTGGTTATCATAAAAATTCTACCAAATAGCTAAGCCAATCGTTAAATTATTACAAAAATTTCAATTTTCTACTTATATTTGTATTAGTAATAATCTTTACATTGTTGTAAAATAGATATTTTATTCATCAACTAAACAAAATTTTTATTTTGTATCGTAATATGCTGTTGGAATATAATGAATGTTATTTATGATTCTATCATTTGGGAGATCGCAATGTAACAAAATTCAAACAATTAATCATCAGAATGAGTTTGATATTTAAAGGAAAAAAAGACACATAGGTCATCAAATAACAAAAACGACAGTTACAAAGAAACCATAACATTCTGTAAGGGTGGAATCATTAATAAAAACACACGTGTTCCGTGTTCGAGCTCAAGGTTGAAACTAATGTTTATTAAGCTATGAAAGTCTCCGCAACTCCGAGAGACGGCGTTAGAAGAGAGGCGAAATTTGGAAAGTGTTAAAATATATTGTCTATTTCATGAATTTTGTGGGGGTTTATTTTTAATGAAATAATATTTTTTTTTATGACAATAAAATAATATGGAATTTTTTAACGATTTATCAAATATTTCACTCAGTGACACATTTACGTACACTATTTTAAGATTAAAACTTTTAGTGTTTTCATAAACGCAAGTGAGAAAAAAGTTAACTTATAAAATTAGATTAATTAGTTCAAACAAATTAAAAAATAGTAAAAGTTTGTAATTCATTTCTTATCCTGGAAGAAATATTTTTTTTTCCTTTAAAAACTGGAACTTTATTGATAAAAAAAAATGTTCTAAGATTATATTCAATTAAGCGTACAATGGTTCGCAGTATTTAGATTAAAAATTAGTTTAAAGCTAATCAGAGTTTTAAACTTTTTTTTTTCATTCTAAATTCCTCGTATAAAGGAATAATAAAAGTTACTGATGTCAATATTTTATATTCTAGATAAATATTCCTATGTAGGACATCAACTACTTTTAAATAACAGTAAATGTATATTAAAAAATATGAGATATTTCATCATAGTGTTAATTTATTGATGGAAATAATAAGAATGAGCATATGAAAATCAGTAATTTATGAGGTTTTTTACTTTCCTGAAATACAAATTTTAAGTGTTTTTGGTTTAGGCTTAAGATGAAAAAATTCAGAATGAAAATTTTGGCAGGAATATTAAAATTTATAGTTTGGAACTGTGAACTTCAACTGTGTTCGTCATTCGTCCATAACGGAAGGGAAGATCCTTAAGGAAGATGAAGAAGTTTAAGGAAAGATCCTTTATAAGGAAGGTATTTGTTGCTATGTATGGTAGAGTACCAGCAAGGCATAAAATATATTCATTGAAAGTTCATATGATTCAATTTATTGCCGTAAAAGTCCTTGAACCACAAAGACTTACGACTGAAACAATCCCACAGTTCCCGTTTTGTTACTTTTGCCGTGTAATTCAATCAGATATAAATTTATATTTATGAAACATTTCTTTATTTCAGTTACAATCAATATATAATCCTTTTTCAATCAATACACTCTGAATTTCTTTCCACTTAGGTATATTGGTAAAATTCCTTCACAGAAATATTTCTAAATCTTCAACTGTCCTCCATATTCTGTGCTTGACTTACATAGAGCTCAACAGATGCAGTTTTTTATATTCTTTGTGAACACCACTTGCAGTCATCACTTTGTCGGAATCTAAAGGGAGTTTAGAGAGAAAGATTGCTTCTGACTTGCATATGTGCGGGATGTATTGCAAATGTCTGAATGCCGTCATCGTGTGCTATAAACGCACGGTTCGATTTTATTGATATTTTACATTTTTAGCTTTAAAAATAAATGTTGGTATTAATTGCTTTATTTTTTAAAATCAGATATTTTGGCGTATTTAAGTTGTTTTTAGTGTTAACAAAAAATGATACCTGAAAATGTGTAGTCACCATATCATTTTTATTCCATTTGTCAAATTTTATACCAGGTCGGACTATGCTCTAATCAACTGCAAGATCGAAGATTAACTATGTTCAAAATCTAGGATATCTTATAAAATATATTAAATTATATTATATTATTAATTTTTCTTTTAAATTCGAAAAGGATTTCAAGACTCTAAATAATAAACTATTGATTTTGCAAAATTACATTAAAACAGTTTAAGTTTACCTTTTGTGTGCAAGGTCTTAGAAAATTAATTAAATTAATTTCAGATCTTATTTATTTAACTAAGAATTTAATTAAAGTATTACGTATTGTTTATTTTTATTTACTTATTATTTCCGTAACTCCTATTCCTTTTCAAACTGAAACAACTGGTTTGCTGACGAAATCTACTAATTAAAATAAACATTGTCTAAAAGCTTAATTTTATAAGTAGTACTAAAAAAATAAGTACAATATTTATTTTTATAATAAATAATAAATAACTTTAATAAAAATAGTTCAGCTTCGTTTTTTGCAAAAATATTCTAAAACTGAAGTAGCTCTGGATTTTTCCTTTACTATTAATATTTAAAACTTCTAGAAATTCCAAATTCCTTAGAACACTGTTTTAAATATTATTCAAGATCTCCCCAAAATTTGTCATCTTTTTTCTAAATACGATACATGCTATGGAATATTTTTATTCTAAAAGAAAATTTGATTTTCACTGTGATTTTCAAAAAAAAAGTTATTTGTAATTCAAAATATTCGAAGCTCTGCGTATAACAGACTATTATAAGATTATCCAGAATTGTTCATTCTTTTTAAAATTTTATTTCTCTTCATGTCTGCTATGGTATAGAAAAACTGTTTTAATACATTGAAAAAGAAATAGTATTTGCTTTCGTAAAAACCCAAGTTACTAGATTTTAAAATATTATAGTTAAAATTTAATACTTTCATTGTATATAAAACTATTCATAAATCCGTAAGATTATTAAAATAGATAACTTATTTCTCTGATATACTTTTATGATCTTCTGCATAAAATTTATAAATAAATTTAATTCCGAATAAGTAAAAAAACAGTGTTAGCTTAAAAAAAAAAAAAAAAAATACTGCGGAAAAATTCGAAGAAACTTTTGATTATATTTTCTAAATATAGAAAGAACATTTTTAAATGAGACACCACTAGAACAGTTGCTCGACTCGTGGCACAATGGCAACGTGTGCCTCTGGTGAGCATTAGGGCCGAGGTTCAATCCGCTGGCGGCTTTGTTATAAACACTGTTTCAAAAAACTAGGACACTCAATGCCGTTTTGTGATGTTCAGCATCTTTTCTCGTGAGTCGGTCTACCTGGCCGGAGTTTTCTGGCATACGATACGCAAATGCCGGATAGTTTCCCCTAAAACTTCTGTCGGAAGGCACTGCCCACCTTCTTCAACGACAATGTGAAGAAGTCAGACTTCTACCTACGAGTGGTCCCTCACAACAGAAGCTGCCTCTCTCTTTATACGAGGAATACGACAACTTAGAACAGTTTATATGCTGCACATTCAACGTCGAATTTGCTCTATCCTTCTCCGAATGCTATGGAAGTTTTTCCGACTTATGAATTTATCGTGGATATTTTCAGGTTCAGAATTTTCAATTCAACAGAGTTTTAACAGACAAACACGATTCCTTATCTATCATTCAGTTCTTGTTTTCCGATAATGCATCGTGTTCATAAAAACAAAAAAACAGAAAAACGGAAATAATGCAACCTTTCCTAAAATATAGTTTCTCGTTTATAAATATTCCAGTTTCATTCAATTTTTAAAGTTTGAATATGTATTAGCTTCAATTTTTAAAAAATATTGGTACTGAAAAAATATTTTTCATTTGTTCAACAATTGAAGAAAACAACTCAATAAATGAGCTTAACAAGCTTTATATTAATCATCTGAAATTATAATTCCTTGTTCGCATCATTATTTTATTGATCAAATTAGATGCTACACATTTTTCATTTTCGAATAATTTAAAATATTTCGATTAGTTTGGTTTGACAATGGAGAGTTTTAAATAATTTGAAACTTCTTTAATATATAAATTCTTCTTTGATATATTAAAAATAAAAATAAAAATTTTTTTCTTTTTTGGAATTGGAATAAACGAATTCGCGAAAGTATTGATGATTCAAATAATTTCAAAAATAGTTTAAAAAATATTATTCTAATAAACGACTTAAAATATTGGTCCAGGAAGTAGTTCTAAAATTATTTGTATAACTTAGTGGTTCTCAAACTGTTTGAACTCTGTGCGCACTATATACAAATTTCTGAGAAATAAACATCCGCTTCAAAGTTTTATATCCAGCTGTTCAACTACACAAACAACTACTTACCGACGGTGGAGTCTCAGAGGTTGCAATTGAAATTTTTTTTAACATTGAAAATTATTGCTGTTATATTACATATAATAAATAATTAATAAAAGTAATTGAGAATATTATTTTCCAATTACTTTTACATTGATTTTAAGTAATAGTTAAAAATATTATATTGATGATAGATAATTAAAATAGGTGGATAAATCAATTTATATTACTTAAAAATGAATTTTAAAAAAACCGTTATAATGAAAAGTAGATAAGAATTCAGTTGAATTATATAGAGAAATTTTTATGCTTTTAGCTGATTTTTCTTTTGATTTATTCAGGAAGATAACTTCGAATTACGTTAGGAATATTTCATCAAATATTCTATTATTATTTCATTGCGGCAAATTAAATTTAGAGATCATAAATTTCGAATGTTTGAAACGAACACTGAAATATGATTAGTTTTCTAAAATGAAAAAAGCTATACCTTTCTAAATCTCTAAATAATTCAGTTTTTCACCATTAGTTCCTAATGAAAATCTGTCCATTTTAAATACCCTCACTTAAAACTTTTAAAATTTACGATGCAAAAATTAAATTATAAAAATTAATATGATATCCTGGAAAACTTTTATAGGATCATATATCTCACCCCTGCAACTGCGAGCACTAACTGTTTTATAAATATGCTTTATTGACTGCAAAACTCTTAAATGAGAAAATGTATTTCAAATCCGTCGTCCATTCTCTCACAAGTCAGTACCTGGAGATCATCTATCGAGTTATTATTATTCGAGCAAAATGTCTGCGGAGTTAATGGACTGCTTAATATGATTTATAAGCCCCTAAAAAGGCCTGGATGAATAATTCAGAATCTATTTAAAATAAAATATGATTCCATGTCTGGTCCTCAATGCGAAAACCGGGTTTCAGTTATTAATATTTATGTTCCGTTGTTGCTAATGGAAGTTCGGCGAGTTGTTTTTACTTTTGGATTATTAGTCTGAAAATTGCCTCCAGGAAAGCTTAAGTAACCGGAGTTCATTTTATTATTATTGTTATTATTATTTTGAGTGCAAAATAACAGCAAAAGTATCTTGTGAAATATCGGTTTTGTTTGTATGGATTTTTTGCAATGGGAGTTTTATATGGATTTTTTTTTGTCAATGTTAAATTTCTGGGAAATAATTCAGAGCTGAAATTGTGTCAGAAAGTCGAAATGCATATTATATGTCAGTATGGGAATAATAATTTTTTTTAATCAAAAAAACCTCATTTATTTTGTTTATGATTATGTGTGCTTCTATAAGAATCTCTATGTATGAAATTCAAATTAAAAAAAAAAATTGGTATGAATTATTAATGCCTATACTGCAATGATGTACATATTATATTTATAATTAAAATAGAATAATATACGTTCCAATAATTTTGAAAACTTATTTATTTCTTTTCTAGCCATTGTTTTAAAGAAATAAATTACACATTTTTTTTATTATTTAAATTCTAAAAATTCAACTTATTAAAACGTTGTTGCTAAAATATGGGCAATTTGTTTTTCAGACACTTAATAGTTTTGATGTTTACGTTCAGTAATATTTAAGTGTAACAAATAATAAATAGGAGTATAATCTATAGGATACAAACAGCTCTTCTTTATCGGCCATACTGACAGTTTTAAAGCTATTCTTGGAGTAATTAATAACTGAGCCTTTTTTTTATAAAGTGGCGTAAGTCCACTTTTGACAAAAAGTTAGTTGATGGTAATAATGAATACAATCTGCTATGATCTTTTTATCTATAAACAGTTCCTAAAAATCCTTCAAAACTTTTTGTCAATAAAAATTTACGTAATTAAGGAAATTATAAATATAATTAATATGAAAGTGGTGTAGTTTCACTTTCCGCAAAGACATAATATTTAGTTCAAAAATTATACTTCATCAGTTATCTACTTTATTTTTAATTTAACACTTGTGGTAATATTGTTAATGGAATAAATTTTTCGTTCGTTCACTGGAATTTTGTTGTTTGCCTCTGAATCCTCGTCAGAGGACAATTCCATAGGTAGAGTTGAAAACGTTATTAGTAATGTATTCACCAACGTAAATGTGAAAAACTATAAATGTGAGAATGAAAGTAAATGGGAAAAATAATAATAAATATATAAAAAATGTACAGAATTTTCGTGCAAACCTTCTATTAGGTTTCCGATTCGTATCTTAAAATTCCAACGTTGACAAAGACTGGTATGTGGAAAAATTACGGGGGTGGGGGGATCTTAATATAAAAACTCTTCTCAGAAAGGGCTCCTTGGGTTCACACACACACACACACAGAGAAAAAAACGTCACTAACTTTGTGCAAACATGCTCGACCAAATTGATGCTGACCCCAATCTTCTAAAAAATAGTTATTACTTGTAACGAAACCTATATTTTTCAATACGATCCAGAGACTAAAAGACAATCCATATACTAAAAAATCCAGTTCGTCAGAACAAATTAGAATTAAAAAAAATACGAATTGCATTGTTTGATATCAATAGCACCATTTTTTGAAGGTTGAGTAACAGAGGGCAAGACAGTGCACTAGGATTGATAAGAAATTTGCTCTTATAAAGTTCAGTCAAAGCATTCGGGAAAAATTTTCCGGAAATTTATCAAAATGGTTTGATGCTGCATCAAGACAATAATCCGTGGAGTAATTTTTGGTTAAAAAATATATTGCAACATGGGAATAACCTCTATACTCCAGTGATTTGGCACACTGCGATTTTCTTTTTCTTTTCCCAAATGTAAAATCTGGGGTAAAAGTAAAGCGTTTTGCGTCATTGGAGAGTATTACGAAAAAAAAAAAAAAAAAAAAAAAAAAAGAAACAGCTATTTAAACAATCATTTGAAAATGTAGCGCAGCATACTTTTGACAATGGGAAATAAGAATGGGTCGAAGTATGACAGCCAATGGGGAATAGATTGGAGAAGACAAATAATAGATTTTCCATAAATTATAAAGAAATATCCTTTTTTGAGTTAGTAATTTTACATTATAGGTAGTCCTCGTATATAAATTCAATATTAAAATATTTTCGTTAGATATTTTGATACCTATTTAACCATCCCATGAACGATAAGAACTCCTTTATGTGATATTTTTATCATTATTAAAAATATGTATTACTAGGGAGCTAGGGAATAGCTTGTTGTCCTTGTGTAACAATGCTACTCTATTTTAAATTCAATCAACTGATATAACAATGTGTCTATGTCCACGAGATATCTGTATGCTGAAACGTAATTCTATTCGGCTCCAAGAAAGGAAAATGTGAATACCCGCAGATGTTACTACCCTTGATGATGTTTGCTCAAAGTTACCTTGGGTAATGTTAAATTTGCTATATTAGTGTCTCCAAAATGTAAGACCAATTGTCAACTTAAAATACCCGGGGCTTATGGAATTTCATTTTTTTCATTTTTAGGTTGTTGGCACTGTCTTTAACATCTGTGTGAAATTAGACGTCAAAATATTCATTAGTGTTTGAGTGACGCTTAGCTTCGTGAGACGCTAAAACTGATTCCGGCGATTTTTGAAGTGTCTAAATTAATTGAGCAAAGAACTTGCATTCAATTTTGTTTGCGGAAACGTATAGAATGTTATAGAAAATATTCGATGAGCATTCCTATATCGGATAGAAATGATTAGAAGTGGTATAAACAGTTCAAAGATGGCAGAAAACGCATATGCACGCGCACGAGACCTTGCTGATGATGTTGGAATTTCAAAAGGATCGATCAATTCCATTTTGGGCCTCAAACGCGTCTAATCTCGATTGGTACCGAAAATACTGAATGCTCCAGCTCACACTGCATTGATTCTTCGTGATTGTTTCGCCAAAAATGAAACCCATATCAATCCACAATCACCGTATTCACGCCGTGCGAATTCTCATTATTCCCTAAACTCAAAAGACGGTGTCATTCCGAGGACACCGTTTTGAGTCGATTGAAAAGATTCAACGTGAATTGCCGCGAGCTTTGAAGGCCATCCGTGCCGATGACTGTTTAGCATGCATTGAGGATTGGAAAAAAAGTTGGCATAAGTGCATTGTGTCCAGAGGTGATAACTTTGAAAGAAAAAATAAAGAGGTTTTGAGAAAAAAATAACTGGTCTTACTTTTTAAGCGCAGTAGTAATGTATTGTAAAGAAACCATAATTGTAACTGTTTGAAGCATTCAAGAAATAAATTCTGTCTGCCTGACAATTTATAATATTCATTACTCGAAATGAGCGCACAATATGCAAATAAACATGGGATAAATATGCTGCAGAAAATAGGAAAAGCGAATATTTATCCGAAATCTCTCAATTTTCTACCCAATCTGGAAAAGCAGAGACGCTAATAAAAGCAGCACGCATTCTTCGGATATCCGAGAAATAAATAAGAAAAGCAATTTACTTGCGATGGGACCTGAGACTCCTTCTCACAATCTCGATATTAAAATTACCTCCAAAACTTACGCCCGTGCGAGTGAGTAGTTTCCACGTAGGCGTAGTGGAAGAAGTTTAAGCCCCCAAATACAAAAGATGTGCCACTGGGAATTCTTCGGAAAAAGTAGAAATGGGAAATTTTTCCACTCGCAACAAAAAATAAAATTAAGAAACGGGAAGAATAATGTTTAAAGAATGTACAGATTAAGCATAAATATATATTCCAGGTGAACTTAAATAACATTCGAAAAAGAGACATTGCTTAAAAAATATTAAATCGGGTTTCATTTTTGGCGAAAACGTCATGATGAATCAATGCAATGAGAGCAGGCGCATCCAGTGTTTTCGGTACCAGTCGAAATTTGACGCGTTTGAGGCCCAAAATGGTACCGATGCTTTTGAAATTCCAACATCATCAGCAAGGTCTCTAATCGTAAATCGACGGTTTGAAAGCACCAAATATTTAATTTTTGGACGTGAGTTTCGTCGGTTGAGGTTGATGGTCACCAAAGGGCTTTTCGTCTTCAACACGGTCTCTGCCGTCTTTCAACTGTTTATACCACTTCTAAACCATTTCTTTTCGATATAGGAATTTTCACCGAATGCCTTCTGCAACATTCTATACGTTTCCGTAAACAAAAATTAATTCAAGTTCTTTGCTCAATGAATTCAGATATTTCAAAAATCGCCGCAATCTGTTTTGGCGTCTCACAAAGTCAAACGTAACTCAAGCACTAATGAATATTTTGACGTCAAATTTCTCACAGATGTCAAGAAGAGTGCCAGAAACCTAAGAAAGAAAAAAAAATCAAAACTCTATAAACCCCTGGATTTTTAAATTCGCCTTACTTTTTGGATACAGTAGTATAATGCATTGTAAAGAAACCATAATTGCAACTGTTTGAAGCATTCAAGAAATAAATTCCGTCTGTAGCAATTTATAATATTCATAAATCGAAATATGCAAATAAATAAGCTGAGAAAAATGGGGAAAAGCGTATATTTATCTGAAATCTTCCCATTTTCTACCCAATCTGGGAAAGCAGAGACGCTAATAAAAGCAGCACGCATTCTTCGGATATCCGAGAAATAAATAAGAAAAGCAATTTACTTGCGATGGGACCTGAGACTCCTTCTCACAATCTCGATATTAAAATTACCTCCAAAACTTACGCCCGTGCGAGTGAGTAGTTTCCACGTAGGCGTAGTGGAAGAAGTTTAAGCCCCCAAATACAAAAGATGCGCCACTGGGAATTCTTCGGGAAAAAGCAGGAATGGGAAATTTTTGTATTCCAGCAAAAAAATAAAATTAAGAAACGAGGAAGAATAATGTTTAAAGAATGTACAGATTAAACATAAATATATACCAGGTGAATTTAAATAACATTTGAAAAAGAGAAATTGTGTAAAAAATATTGAACCGGATTTCATTTTTGTAGAAAAAGTCACGATGAATCAATTAATGTGAGCTGGCGCATCCGTTCTTTTCGCTACCAATCGAGATTTGACGCGTTTGAGGCCCAAAATGGAACCGATCCTTTTGATTCATCCGTTTAAAATTCCAACATCATTAGCGAGGCCTCTAATTGTAAATTGACGGTTTGAAAGCACCAAATATTTAATTTTTTGGACGTGCGTTTCGTCGGTTGAGGTTCATAGTTGACCAGAGGACTCATCGTCTTCAACACGTTCTCTGCCTTCTTTGAATTGTTTATACCACTTCTAAACATTTCTTTCCCATATCGGAATGCTCACAGAGTACCTTCTGCAATATTCTAGACGTTTCCGCAAACAAAATTGAAAGCAATTTCTTTGCTCAATGAATTCAGACATTTCAAAAATCGCCGGAATCAGTTTTAGCGTTTCACAAAGCTAAGCATCACTGAAACACTAATGGATATTTTGACGTCACATTTCACACAGATGTCAAGGACAGTGTAAGCAACCTAACAAAGAAAAAAAAATTTAAATTCCATGATTCTCGGGAACTTCAAATGGAAAATTGGTCTTACTTTTCGGACACAGTATTATAATATATTGTAAAGAAACAATAATTGTAATTATTTTAAGCATTCAAGAAATAAATTCTGTCTCTCACAATTTATAATATTCATAAATCGAAACATGCAAATAAGCACCGGATAAATATGCTGAGGAAAATGGGGAAAAGCGAATATTTATCTGAAATCTCCCCATTTTCTACCCAATCTGGGAAAGCAGAGACGTTAATAAAATCAGCACGCATTCTTCGGATATCCGAGAAATAAATAAGAAAAGCAATTTACTTGCGATGGGACCTGAGACTCCTTCTCACAATCTCGATATTAAAATTACCTCCAAAACTTACGCCCCTGCGAGTGAGTAGTTTCCACGTAGGCGTAGTGGAAGAAGTTTAAGCCCCGCAAATACAAAAGATGCACCACTGGGAATTCTTCGGGAAAAGTAGGAATGGGAAATTTTTCCACTCGCAACAAAAAATAAAATTAAGAAACGGGGGAGAATAATGTTTAAAGAATGTAAAAATTAAACATAAATATATATACCAGGTGAACTTAAATAAAATTTGAAAAAAGAGAATTGTATAAAAAAATATTGAATGCTTAAGGTAATATTGTTGATGGTGCCGAATTGTGGGCAATTTCATCTAGAATTACTCGAATTCATTTTTTTTGTTCTAATGCAGCTGACAAACACTTAGACACTTGTCTTTGATGCCTTAAGGCAAGCGCTGTGTCGACGTTACCCACTTAGCATTACCCAGGAGGTGTTTGTAGCTTGAAAATAAGCCACGGACGCGAAGTAACAATGCCTGAGCAATTCTTTACGATCCTGTTAGAATGGGATCCACGGTTTAAAGTGGATTCCGAACCACTACAAACATCGATAGCACCGCCGGGACTCGAAACCGAAACCTGTGGTACCGAGCTCCAGAGCGCTAGTCAATCGGCCATTCAGGCTGCATTACTCGAATTCTGGGGAAATAAATATGTAGCAGATTTAACGTTACTTAATATGTAGCGAGTTTGGGGCAAATGGCATAACAGGTGGGCTAAAAAGCTATAACTCACATAATAATAGTGCAGTAGCTGTCAAATTTATATACGTGTCTTTTGAAGGATAGACTAACTAAAATTCATATGGATTTAATACTAGTTGCGTCATCTATGCCTACGAACCATATGCCAATGAACTTTTCAGCCCACCATTTACTTCCTTGCATATTACTATCACAAATTTGAATAAATATTTTCAAGGATGCCATGTGATACTTTTTCATCCCCCCCTTTTTTTAATCCAAATGAAAGGACATTATCTTCTGCGGATTCAACGTGATCATTTAAAGCATTCATACAGATTCCAATTGGTCATCACATGTTCTGTAGAGAGTTGGTTCTTCTAGATTGGGAACACAAACTCAAAGTCAATTACACTAATTAATGCACCTGCACCTCAAAATAAAATCATTAAGAAAAAACCCAGCATTGCTGGTCTTGAAGGAGAAAAATGTCTTTTAAGCGTGAAACTCAACAAAAGAGGCCAAACTGAAAGATACCATGTCTACATCAAGAACAAGAAAGATAAATCTGCATGGGGGAATGGCCAGGCGAGGCTGATATTCAGAAAGGATGCCTAATAAGCTTTAAATTAAGAATCATAATCAAATTGAAAGATTACATGTGTAAGAATTTTCATCAATAATCATTGAAATGAGTATATTGTAAATTAGTCAATTTCATCTTGGATGCAGTGACGAGTGTTTGCAAAACTACTAATATTTTAGAACTATATTTATGACTGAAAAGCTCGTACGTGCAGCAGAAATACCATGCTTACTGTCTTCAGAAAATGAATCTTAAAAATATAAAACCTCAAAATAATAACATTATATCATTCAAACCTATTGCTAACATCTTTTAACTTTTAATTTTTTTAATATTATAATAATATGCATTTTGCAATTTATTTATAGTTAGAACTGCACAGGACATAATGCACATTTTTTCCGGGAATAGAAGTATTATTATATCAAATGTAACATGCAAGGTATAAATTAAGTATTAATAATTGCATAATTTATTGTTATTAACGCAAATTATTGTTATTGTTATTATTTTATAAACAATTACAACTAGATAGCACGCACATATACTAGAACTGAATAATTTTCCATAATACAGAGATACTTTTCCCGTACAATGATATCAGTTGAATATATAAACATCATTCTCAATGTTTATTCAATGTTACAACTAACACGGCCCTTCTTTAAGAGCCCTTCACAACTATATAAAATAACATTACAATAGTTTCAAATCCAGCAGTATTCATATCCTTTATCTAGTTAAAACTATGTAAGACACAATGTACCTTTTTTCAAGGAAATAGAAATATTATTATATCAAAAGCAACATGCAAGGTATAAATTAAGTATTAATAATTACAAAATGATTTATTGTTATTAACGCATATAACTTTGTAAGTTATTATAAACAACTACAACTAGATAGCACGCACATATACTGGTACTAAATAATTTTCCATAATACAGAGAGACTTTTCACGTACAATGATATCAGTTGAATATGTAAACTGATGTTCATTCAATGTTCATTCAATGTTGTAACCAACACGGCTCCCATTTAATAGAGTCCTTCACAACTATAGAAAATTCAACAAACTATCTTCAACATCTTATTAAATGAATGAAAATATACTTCTTGCAAATTTTCTCTACACCATCAAACATTTCGAAGCGTTTTCATCACTGCAGCCAACTCTTATTCAATACTTGGACGTCCGTAAAATATTCATTGGTCTCAAGGAACTCAAGTTAAAAGAGATTCTTCCATCTAAAGCCAGGAATAGCTTTTCTTGCGAAATGTGATAGCAGAGCTCTTTGGAGCAGTAGGTAACGACATGGAATATATTTGAATACCTCCCTTCTTTGCTTTAATGTTGAGTTGGATGGACTCTGCATTAGCATTATTCCTCCTTTGAACCTATGGATCCATACTTTCCAGGAACTGAATTTAGAATAAACTTGTCTAGTCTTTTGAAGGAGTATCTTATGGGCTGCTTTGGTTCGTTAAACAAGGAACAGAATTGGAAGAACAGATATTATTAACTGAAATTGTAAGCATTAGAATTTGTAAAATGACAGCAGTCCTAAATGTGTTTTATGAAAGTAATGATTAAAAAACCTTTTTGCTGATAAAAAGTGGTAACATATTTTTTAATCAATCCTAAAATTAAATATTTAATCGTGTATTGGCTTTATAAGTGTCCTAAAATTATATTCGATAAATGTTTAAATGGATTCTGAAAGATAAAAATAAATATATTTAATTCTCATTTTATAATTTATTTTAAGATGATATGTTATTCGTCCAATAAAGTATTAAATGCATGGCGACTAATTGGTTTAATATAACACGAAGTTATAATACGTTTAAGGATGATTTGGAGTGTTGTTATTCGTAATACTAAGCAATTGAACTGATGATTTGTATGTTTTTAAAGGTTTTTTTAATATTAAGGAATTGAACTAATATTAACTAACTAGAATTGAACTAATTTGGTAATTGACATTTTCCCATTCATACGGCCTGTTTATCCAGACATATTACAGTATCCAAAAAGTAAAACCAATTTTCAACTTTAAATTCCCGCAGCTTATGGATTTTTTTTTTATTTTTCAGGCTGCTGACAATGTCCTTGACATCTAGGTGAAATTTCACGTCAAAATATTCATTAGTGTTTGAGTTATGCTTGGCTTTGTGAGACGGTAAAACTGATTCCGGCAATTTTTTAAATGTCTGAATAAATTGAGCAAAAAGTTGCGAAAATTTAAAAAATTTTAATTATGTTTACAAAAACGTATAGAATGTTAACGTAATTTTTTAACAGTGTTACATTATACACTTTCCTACGGAGGACATAATGCAAATTTTTTTCTATAAAATAGAAGTATTATTATATAAAATGCATCGATCAGCGTATGAATTAAGTATTAATAATTACAAAATGATTTATTATTATCAACGCATATAATTTTTTAAATTATTATAAACAATTACAACTAGATAGCACGCACATATACTGGTACTGAATAATTTTCCATAATACAGAGAGACTTTTCACGTACAATGATATCAGTTGAATATGTAAACTTAACTCTCAATGTTGTAACCAACACGGCTCCCATTTAATAGTGTCCTTCACAACTATAGAAAATTCAACAAACTATCTTCAACATCTTATTAAATGGATAAAAATATACTTCTTGCAAATTTTCTCTACACCAACAAACATTTCGAAACGTTTTCATCAATAGAGAGCCAACTCTTATTCAATACTTGGACGTCCGTAAAATATTCATTGGTCTCAAGGAACTCAAGTTAAAGGAGATTCTTCCATCTAAAGCCAGGAATAGCTTTCCTTGCGAAATGTGATAGCAGAGCTCTTTGGAGCAGTAGGTAACGACATGGAATATATTTGAATACCTCCCTTCTTTGCTTTAATGTTGAGTTGGATGGACTCTGCATTAGCATTATTCCTCCTTTGAACCTATGGATCCATACTTTCCAGGAACTGAATTTAGAATAAACTTGTCTAGTCTTTTGAAGGAGTATCTTATGGGTTTGCTTTGGTTTTGCTAAACAAGGAACAAGTTTGGAATAACAGAAATTATTACCTGAAATTGTAAACCAGCAGATTTTGTAAAATGACAGCAGTCGTAAATGTGTCTTATAAAAGTTATGGTTTAAAAACCTTTTGGCTGATAAAAAATGGTAACATCTTTTTTAATCAATCCTAAAATTAAATATTTAATCGTGTGTTTGTTTTATAAGTGCACTAAAATTACATTCGATCCATATTTAAATAAAATCTATATAATAAGTTAAAAATAAATATATTTTAATCTCATTTAATAGTTAATTTTAAAATGATATTTTTGCTGCCCAATAAAATATTAAATGCTTGGCGACTACTTGGTTTATTATAACACAAAGCTTTAGAACTTTTAAGGATGATTTGGAGTGTGTTTGAAAATCGTTGTTCTTAAAGTTTTTCTTAATACTAAGCAATTGAACTGATGTTTTGTTAATTGACATTGTATCATTCATACAGCATATTTATTCAGACATATTTATCTTATTAAATGCATGTACTAGAACAGAACAGGGCCTATAGTCAAAGAATAAGCCAAATATATTAGGCAATATTTTCAAAAGTTCATGTATGATATATTCTTTAAAGCATCTTTTTAATAGTATTTCTTCGACAATCTGATATATGCCAATGTCATTTCAATATCTGAACTGAAGATATTTCTGAAATCATCAAGTCATCTTTATTTGTAACACGCCTGACATTGAACATACGAGAATTTCTCAAATGGACACTTTACAATGTTGTTTAATCTTTGTTCTTGTTCCTATAATAAAACACAGATTACCATATGTAATTTCCAAAATTAATTCGCATTGAATACTTTTTCTCCTTCCAAATAATTTTTAATTAAAAAAGAGAAAACCTTTCCCATGAGCTGGACTTATCCAAATTAAGACGAAATGTATTTTTTTAGTAACAACTAACTCAAGATTCAACTTCTCGCCTCTATATTCCTCTTAATTCCCTCTAACTATTGCTATTCAGTTATTCTTCTTTATCATATCATTAGTATATTTTTAAAAATATCTTAAGTTTTCAAGTACCGGAGATGTTGCCTTTTTAGTTAAAAATATTCTAATGATAAATATCTTACTGTCACATATAAGCCATTCGGATAAATTGTGATTCTGTTTCTAAAATCCTTTCATTTACTTTTCACATTTAAGAAGTAAAAATCAACTAACTACATTTCTTTAGATTATTAAAGAGTAAGGTGTTTTCATTCTAATTTATAACGAGTGTGAAAAATTCAATAAAATTGGACCGATATTTCAATATTTTTCATACCGTCAAATTTCTTACTAGATTTCTCTTAGATGAATCATGATTTGAATACTGAAGAATTTAAATAATTTTCCAGGCACACAATTTTTAAAAAAATATATTAAAAATATAACCACTTCTTAAATGAATTTTGAGATACCCTTTATAATAAATATCATATATAATATTTTATACTCACATAGATCTTTGTTGTAAATAACAGTAAATTTATCGAGTTAAAAGGCTTAACTGGTACAGTGATGAATGAAAAATAAATTCCCTTTTTTAAAGTTTTATTTCATACAGTTAATATTAATACAGTTAAGTTACAGTGACTGATGAATATGTACATACATAAACATATTTGATTCCATTACATGTCAAAAAATTAAACATTTCCGGTAATATATCTTTTAGTTCAAAAGCTTATGACTTTTTAAGTTAAGACTTAAACGTGAACTTTCATTTACAGCTTTAGAAAATTAGTTTGTAAAGATCACCAATATTTAGTGTGCTTAAAATTATTGCACTACAATTCTATGAAGACTATTTAAACTAAGCAAAACTCTTAGTTAAATAACTTTTCAAGACTGTTGTAAATCTAAAACTTGAGTTACGTTTGCAATAATAAATTATTTAAACTTTTGACAATGACAATTTTATCAAAAGTTTCTGAGACAACAATCTCCGAGAAGATAAATGTCATTGTTTAAAATATTTACTATTATTTTTTTTGAAGTATATTAGATTCTATTCATTCAAGCTTTCAGTAAGTTGAACTAAAATAAACACTATCAGAAATATATTTTAGTTAATTTGAACTAAAATAAAAGATAAACTTTAGTTTTCATAAGATCGCAGGGTTCAAATATGTTAGTTCATATACATCAATCACTTCTTAGTTGTTTGAAAAGGAAACATTAATAAAGAAAGCTATTTATTTTTCAATTACTGCTATACCCTTTAAAACCTTTGAACTCGACCAGTTTAAGTTTAATTTATACATAGAGCCATGAAAGCATAAAATATTATACGTGAGATTAATTACAAGTACCTTTTGTACAAGCAAGAATGAAAAAAAAACCTTACTTATGTAGAAATCTAAAAAAACTGCAAAATCTGTTTTTACAAAATATAAGTAAGCAGTTTTACTCACATGAATCACATTAATGACAAGGTTCTCGAATGTACTGTAAAGTTTGTAATGTACTTTCACTTGTAAAATTATTGTAATATCTATTATGATAAACTATATGCTATTTATATTTAAAATAATAAAATTAAATGAAGCGGTTTGAAAATTGTGATTATAATGTAATGCAATTTTTATATATAAAACATAATATCAAAGCACAAAAAATTTATACCACATATATGCAGCTAACATCCTTGAAAAAATTGTAAACCAGTAGGAAAAAATATTTTAAAAAATCAGGTTGTTTAAGCAGTATTATTGAGAAATATAATTAAAACAAATGAAATATTATAAGTTTATCTATTAGTTATTTTTTAACTACAACAAATGCACTTTATCAAATTTATTTTTATCTTAGTAAAATACAAAGATTAATACATACAATTTCTTAATAAATTCAGAGATGTAACAAAAAAAAAAAAAATTGCTTTTACTTTTTGGGCGCAGTAGTATGTTCTATAAAAACAAAAGCAATTATTAAGAAGCAATTGCATGTAGACTCAAGCTCGTAGTAAATTCATCTACCTCTTTCAATTTATAAAAAAATACATATAAAGGAATTGTAATCGTCTAATGCCGATGTACAGTTTACCCATGGGTATCTGCATTTTTGGTGTTTGCGCTTTTTGTATTTGTATTATTGGTACATGAAATAGCAGCAGACAATGTCAAAAAGACTGCTGGCATACCAAATTGTCGGATTTGAGCACATACGCAATTTTTTTCATTTTTCCAGTGAGACGAACTGCATTTGATCGTCTTCATGAACTTGTATGCCTGATTTTTGTAAAATAGTTGACGTAAACATTGTTTGTCTTGAACTTGTTGCGCGGTCAAAGAGGAATCGGTAGGAATTTTGCTTCGAAGACAAATTTATATACTACTTAAAAGAAGTTTATGTAAATTTTTTTGATGGCTGTACAAAGTTTTTTGAGGTGTAGCACCTCGGCGATCATAACGTCTCAATTCAGATTTAACAATCTCTGAGTAGGTGGAAGGTTTCTTTCTCGTAAAACGATGCATATCTCCACAGTAGATTCTTGGGTAAGAGAGCTCTTCTTCAAGATCATCAAACAATACTGACAAAGACATTTGGTCTTCACCAGGTGCTAATGCCAATCCAGCATCAATATTGGTATTGAGTTTATTAACGACCGTCTCGGCTGGAGCGGGATTTACGAATGGGTCGTCATAATCATCGTCGTCTATATCAGACTCATCGTCCTCTTCCGAAGAGATAGGATTCAGATCAGCGAAAGCATTTGAACCTTCAGGAAACGATTCTGTTCGAAATTTTTCAAGCCATTCCAAATCGATATTAACGTTTAGTGATTGGTATAAAGGCTTGTTCGTTAGATACAAAGCCACATTGTAAACACGATTGGGATTAACGCATTGATACATAAAGTGCGATTTGAAAGAGAGACGTTTCTTCAATTTCACTTAGATAGTGACTGAATCGTTTACATTGCGAGGAAGACAGTCAACCGATTTGCGCAAATCGTTAGGAACGTTCGTAACGGATCCCTTGATACCATATTGACGATCCCGACCAAGATCTCGTATTTGCATGAAAGGGATACGAAGAGCAACGAGACGCTCTTCCAAGTCATTCAACTCAGACAAACAGGAGGGTTGCTCAGGATATCGAAAGCCATAATTGCCTGCAAGATTTGGAACGTTGCGTTTACGAATATGATCGCTGCACGTTTTACAAAAGTCAGCTTCATCCAAGTCGACAGAGAAAATTATTGCAATTTGATTCAAAGAAACGTTCTTCAAATTTGAGCCACTGTTTGTCATGACAGTAGTCGTTTAAATCGGAATGAGTATTGTTCAAGAAGCAATAGGAGCAGGAATGAGTAACTGAAGAGGACGAATTAAAAGTGTCCTTTAGAGGACAAGAACAGGAGGGAGAGTAAAGAGAAGGAGTTTGAACACATTCTGTGTGTTTAATATTGTCATCGTGAGGGTTGATAGCCTGTTGACGCTTGAGAGCTCGACGCTCCCGTTGAAGGGCATTTTGGGGGGCACGAGTTTCAGGCTTCGAACGGGCTATTCTCTTTCGCTTTAACATTGTCTTCCATTGTTGTCAACATCCAATTTCCATTGTTTCCTTTTTGGTATACCTTTATTTAGGATCGGACATCATTTCAGGTCGTCAAAAAAAAAACCCGCTTAACAATTATTTAAGTTTAATTGTCTTAGCATAAATATTTAAATTTGAAAACTATTCGGATTTAATATAATATATATAATAAAACCCCTACGCAACATGATTGCAATAACCATGGAAATGGAAAATAAAATCGCATTTTTTAATTCAAAGTAACGTTCGTTTTAATACGCTTTCATAAAATTATGCTTTACATGCAGGATAAATAATATCTTTTTAAATTATTATAAATTTTCAATAAAATTTTTAAAAATTATGTCATAAAATCATTTTAGTTGATGATTCATGCTTATAATTTTTTTTTTATTATAAATTAAAAGCTGATGGGGTTATTTTGATAAATATCTGGCAGAATAAATTAAAACGTTACATTATTCTATAAAAGAAGAAATAATTGTTTATGAAATTAAAGGATAATTTGAATTTTCTTGTCAATCGGGAACAAAATATTTCTATCAATATAATATAACAAGTTTTATTTATTAAACAAATAATTCGAAAACTCAGAGGATTTATATGTATAATTAAATTGCCTTTTTTACCAATTTTTCATTTTGTTTTTATTTTCTATGTATAAATATATTTTTACTTTTTAAAATGGAGTAGAATTTATACATGCAATGTTTATCACTTAAACATCGGAATTTTAACATTGGTTGTAAATAGTGGAACTTTATAGAAAATTTACAATTATTTTTTTTTTGAAAAATAAAAAAAAACGATTTTAGTAAAAGTTTATGAACATGAGTTTTGTTGAAGAAAATAAATATTTGAAAATAATATTTAGAATTCTTTTTAAGAATATCATTATCCTGTTTACTTATAAATAAAAATGGTTATCATAAAATATTATCCAATATGTAGTTATTATCCAAACATTCAAAAGTCTTATTTATTAAACCAATAATTCAAATACTCAGAGGATTTATATATAATAATTATATTAAATTCACTTTTTTACCAATTTATTTTCGTTTATTTTTTATTTTTATTTTCTATGTATAAATATATTTTTATTTGTTTTTAAATGAAATAGAATTTATACAAGCATTGTTTATCATTTAAACATCGGGAATTTTAATACGAGTTGTAAGTAGTTAAATGTAATGAAAAATACCAATATTTATTTTTAAAGAAATGAAAAATAACGTAATTTTAGTAAAATTTTATGATTATAAATTTGTTGATAAAAAATAAATATTTTAAAAGAATATTCAGAGTTCTTTTTAGAGATTATCATTATCCTGTTTATTTGTAGTTGAAACTGGTTATCATAAAATAATATTCAAATATTTACTATAAAGGAATCATAACTATATACATAATTTATAATATATATAATCTTTAATTAATACAATAAAATTATTTTAAATTAAATGAATTTCGAAAACATTTGTATGCTTATTAATAGTTTCTGTAGCATTAAAAATTAATGTATATGCCTCAGAGTTATTCGATATCACATTATAACTAGAAGGAGTTTTCCAGCAAAATATTTCAATTTATCCATGCAGCAATAAACAATGCATTCTAAATTCACTTATTATTTAAACGAAATTCAATTAATTCTATTCTATTCTTTCGAAAACATTCTATTTTGCGAAATTAAATTGTTCCATCGAATAGAATATTCTGAATTTTAATAAACGGTTGAAATATAATTAATTAAATTCGTTAATATTGATGGGTTAATATAATTATTATGATGTATTTTATATATATATATATATATTTACTATAGGGCATGTAACTAAGGAATATCTATTCTAGAAATGTAAAAACTTTATATCAGTAACCATACATAAATTAAATTTACTAAATTTAATACTGTTTAATTAATGTATCATTTATATTCAGTCTAGACGAAAAAAAAACTATTTTAAAATTTCACGAAATTATATTATATGTTACTAGATATTTCGCGAATTATTTTGAAATACCATTTCACATTTACATTTGTTTTAGAAAAATCTCAAAAATTAAAGTTAATTAGATACGGCTAAACATTTTAATTTTTAATTTTAATCATTTATTTTTATGTTTTAATTATTTTGAATTTTTATATTTTAACTATTTTGATGTGGTAACAGCCTTTTTTGTATGATCCTCTTTTTTTTCTTTACCTAAATTAACAGAAGAAATTTATGTATTTTTAGAAATATACTTTCTATTTGATAAAAATCAAATTAATATTTTTATGTTTAATTTATTTACTTTAATATAGCACTTATAAAATCATTATTTTTTTTTGTTATTATAGTTAAAAAATATAGTATTATATGGTAATTTAACGGATATTTCAATCAACAGACGGAAAATAAATATTTCATTTTGAGCATTTATTTTTATATTTTAATTGTTTTCAATATGAAATTCTTTTTGTATGATCCTCTTTTTTTTTTACTTATATTCGTAGAAGAAGTTTAAGTATTTTTAGAAACATACTTCTTATTGGATAAAAATCAACTTTTTTTTTTTTTTTACGTTTAATTCATTTACTTTAATAAAACATAAAAATACTATTTTTATATTAATTAAAAAATTATACTTAGCATATGTTATTATGAAAATATAAAATAATGTCAAGGATATTTCAATCATCATCATCAATGGCGCAACAACCTCTTGGTGGGCTACGCCCGTCTGTCTACTGGCAGATTTCAAGATAGGATAATTTTTTTTTACGTTAAAGGGTTGTCAGCCCTACTTCCAATTCTCAACAGTCATATTAGATCGGGACTTACGATTTCAAGTGGATTCCGAACTACTACTACGGCATCGCTGGGACTCGAACGCGAAGCCTGTGGTACTGAATGTCACAGCGCTAGTCCTATTTTAATAAAAATATCGAAAATACATTCTTAAAGTAAAAAATAACATTAAATAATTATTTTATCTAAATTTATGGATCTCACCACAGTTCAGTGTATATTTTAAAACGAGTACTTATAGTAGGAAATAATTGTCTTATATAAAATTCTTGATCTCATTGTCATTAAATTTATTTTTTTAAATGATAATTAATTTTAAACTTCAATCATATGTTTAGAACAAAAAAAAGAAAATATTTGTTTTTTTTAAGGATACACCATAAATTAAAATCCAAAAATACACCATAAATACTTATTTTTCTCTTCAGGACAATGCGCTCTGTCATTAGCCTTTTAACCCTTTCATGTAATAAATGCCATTTTATTTTGCAAATTTATGGGAATCAGCTGCACAATCTTGATGGCACCTTATTCTTGGACCCTTAGGCCTTTTTTGAAATGAATTTATTGTTGATGTCCCAGACATATATAAAGAAAAATTCCGGTATAATACCATTCGCTGGGTCTTAAACTTAATTGCTGTAGGTCGTTTGCCTACCATACCATGCCATAGAATGGAAACACGAACATTAAATGCATGCTTCACTGCTTTATAAGCAATATAATGTATGTTTCAATGTTATTTAACTTTATTTTTAGCAAAAATTTATATTTTCAATTATTATTTGCAGCTAATTTACGTTGTCATAGTTTTAGGATTTACAAAAGGATACAAATTTAAATCAACAATTTTAATTAATGCTAAAATAAACTTAAAATAATACGAAATGTATTTATAATACGAAAAAAAGAAATAAATAAAATAATACGAAATATATTTATTCTTCTAATGCAGCTGGCAAATAGACCGTGATCTTTTATGTCATAAGGGCTGCATAGACGTTACTCACTTTCCACTACCCAGGGAACGCGTGAAACTTAAAGATAAGCTACGGACGCGGAGTAACACTACCCCGCAATGTTCTACGATCCTGTTAGGACTGGGACCTACGGTTTAAAGTGGATTCCGATCCGCTACAAACACCCATGGCAACGCCGGAATCCGAAATCTGTGATACCGAGCACCAGAGCGCTATACACTCGGCCACCAGTTCTCTGTGGTAATTATGAAATCTATCTCAGTCAATGTGTTTCCCATTTGCGTTCTTACTCCGAAACATTCTCAATATGATGGTTAAAATTTAATTTCAATGCTTAAATTAGTGTTGCAGTTTATTTCCAGTTGATTGTCTTATCAACTGTAAAGGGGGTTATGTTGTTGTTACTTATTCAACTTGGCAGATATAAACCAAGCCCACGAACCCGTATGAACTCATGGAAAGGGAGGAGCAGCTTCTGAGAACCCGTAGGTAGAAGTCTGACTTGGCTCCGTGCCTCTCTTACAGTCACAGGAGACCAGAACCGACTGCGTAAAGTGAATTCTGAACCACTACAAATATACATGGCAACGCCGGGACTCAAATGCGAAATCTGTGGCATCGAGCGCCACAGCGCTAGACACTCGTGCAGTATAACAGTAGTAGTAGAGGCTTTTGTGCCCTTCAAACATTTTTTATTGTCAATATATCAAATTTTAAAACACTTGATAAAAGTTAATTACTCCTTGAAAAGGAAAAAAAATAACGTATTCATAATTTACAAACTTTTAATAAGTAACTCCCAAGCTGTATTTCAGTGTTGAAAACGAAATAAAAATAGGGGAAAAAACCATATAGTTACCATTTAGTTGTATAGGTAGTCCTCTAATTATATAGTTACTGTTAGTTTATAGTTTCTCATATATATATACATGTGTGTGTTTAAAGATCACATATAAATATGAATATTTTGATTTTAAAAAAATATATTTTCAAATTTAGAAATAAAAGTAGAAAGCCAAATAAGAGAATTTTCATTATTTACCAGCCAGTACCGGGAAGTGGTATAGTAAAGTGAAAATCATACTGAATAAAAGTCGTAAATTTATACTTATATGCGTGCACACAAGAAAATAAAGTATACAATTTGAATATAATTTTCAATACTTCCTTGCAAATATCCGCAAATAAAAATAGATTGGATACAGAAATATTCGTGAATGTCAAAAGATGCACAGCTAGGCTTTCTGGTTTTGTTTTGCTTTTTTTGTGCAGAAGAAGTAAAAGATTTAAGTCAGAAGTGGATTCACGAAATTCATAGAATAACTTATGTCAATATGGTTTTCGGTGCAATCGTAAAACCGAATGATTTCGATTCTTACAAGTAGAAATTCAATCCATCTTTCAGCATCGAGAGAATTTTCTCGAAAGATCAAAATAAATATTGTCTCTGCAACGCCAATAAATGATTCAATTCTGTACTGGTAAAATACTGGTACATCGAAATGCGTTTGTAGTCGGTTTAAGGATAAATAAAAGCTTTTAGACCTTTTAAATGTGTTAGCACTAGTTTTTATTTTAACGGATTTATTATACAGTTAAATAGGATGCAGAATATTTTTTGAATTATCTCTTGAAAAATATATTAGAGCCGAAAACATCACCTAACATTCACAATTATTTATAAAAATATTTTATGATATTTTTTTTTTTTTTTTTTTTTTTTGTAAATTTATAGAGGAACTCAAAGATTGATGAAAATTTATCAACAATCAATGCTGGTCGACGAGTTACCTATAATTCGGACAAAATATCGGTTTGTTTTCCCCCTACGCACAAGCAAGAGCGCCCCCTGTGGCTTTGAGGGTACATAGTCAGTAGGCCTCGAGAATGTCATCCGAGATTAAATAGCGCGCAATCGCGCGCTAGTGTTAAGAAATGTTTAGTTTATAGACTCTCACCCTAAGAAGAAATATATTTAACGCCAACCTGCGTATGAGTTGGCCTAGAGCCTCTTAACCGGAGAGGATATTTCGCGCAACCTACGAGTACCGGAGTATCGGATCTTCGGTTTTAAAGTGGAATCATTCCACGAATCTATATTTATATGTCCTTAAATGGGTTAAATAAAGTATTTCTATAACTGTATGTATGTGATTTTTATGCGTGCATCAATAAAGCTGCGAGTTCTCCAACCTGTGCCTCAAGTATCTCAACCGCACTACACCCAATTAAAATCTGGTTGCGCAACCTGCACACTACATTTGTGAAATTTTTATCTTCAAATATTTATTGAAATTTTAAAAATATATCTTACCTTTTTTTTCACACGATTTTTTATAAGTTTTTAATTTTTAAATACATCTTGAATAGTCAATAAGAGTTGGATAGTGCTTATTTGCATAATTCTTCTATTCTAAACAATTTCCATTTGATTTTATTTTGAAATACAGTTTACATCTTGAATAGTCAATAAGAGTTGCAAGTTACAATTATTCATGTATTTAAATGATAAATTCATAATAAAACTAAAAAGAACACTTAATCTTTTCGATAGTTTGTATCAAAAATAATTTTAACAATCTAATTAAAATAATTGCCGTGATGTGCCCATCATGTTATATTAATGCCTATTTACGGAGCTTCTCAAATTCCGACAATTAACTTTTTGTTATTTACTAAAATACTTATTGAAAATTAATTAATCTTCTATTAAATAAAACTGGGATTAAAATGGAAATTTGGCGGATGAGTTGAGTTGTAAAAGCAATATTACCGAAATTTATAAATTAAAATATAAAAAAAATATAAACCGTCTCGTTAAGATTAAATTAGCATGTATTCCACGATCTTCAACCCTACTTATACACTTTTCAGAAATTATTAAAACAAAATATTAGAATATTATTTATGCTATTTTTATATACTACTTTTATTCTTATTTGCACGTTATATTTTTATAAATGTGTTATATTTATACGATAAAGTGATAATTAGAGGTACTTTCAACAACTCGATCAGGTCTTTCTGAGTTTTAAAAAATTCCTTTCACAGCCGACAAGATATTTAATTAGAAAATTTCAATGTTGTTATGGCAACGTTAAATATCCAGTTAGGAAGGTTCGACCCCTGATTGGTGGAAAATATGAGTGGGTTCTTTTGTTCCAAACTGCAATGACGTCAGATATTAAAATTAGTTCAAGGAATTCGTGTATCGATTGGAAATTTGTCAGAAGAGGAATTGGCTTGAAAAAAAATAACATATTTCCTTCTTTTAACTTAATTATATATTACAGAAATACTCAACAAAGATCATGTCACAAAAGTCAATAAAGAAGCGTGTAAATTGCGATAATGTGAAACATAAAATTCCAAGACAAAAAACAAAAAGTTAATTAAATTTTCAAATTACTGAAATATAACACTCCTTTTTTTCAGCAACTCTTCAAAAATTGATTTCAGTAACTTTTAGAACCGAACGTGAATTTTGATTTTATATCAAAGTAAGCAGACATTTCTCTGTCCCAATTTCTGCATAATTTGTCTTTCAACTTCTGAATTCAGTACAGATATTTGTAATTTCCCAAAGCTAAGTATGCTTAATTTGTTGGAAAAATGTACATGTAGCTAATTTCCATGTAGTTATCCTATTGTACATGTAGCTATTTTTTTTGTACAGTATAAAAATTGATAATTTTATTTATAACAAATAATTCATATTTCGGGAGCATCTTTTAATTCGTGTAATAAACCTATGCGCATTATTTTCAATTCCAATATAATCGATGTCTACTGCGTAATGTAAAAAATATAAGTCGTATGTTTGTGATATTTGGCAACGTTAATAAGAGTCTTACCATTATAAAGTATGCAATAGTATTACATGCATCTATTAGTTGCTACGTCATCAGAATCTAATAATATTCTTACTATTTTACAATTACATGTGATTATTTACTTTGAATTTCAATTTCAACTGAACTACTGATTATTTACTTTGAATTTCAATTTCAACTGAATTACTGATGATTTACTTTAAATTTAAATTTCTACAGAGTTACTGATTATTTACTTTATTAATAATACATTATAATTAACTTAATAAATGCTTTGAAAAAAAATCACGCTGTACTTTCGTATAAAAAAAATTAAGCGAAAACAATTTAGAAAATTGTTTTGTATTGCCTAATGAGCAACATTGACTTTCTTATGATGTAAAAACATATTTGTTATTCAAATACTATAAGTTATTTAATACATATAAGGTTTTGTTATGATGTAAAAACAACACACTCTTGTATTGCAAACACTGTAAGTTATCCAATATATATGACTTTGTTATGATGTAAAAACAGCACATTTGTATTGCAAACACTATAAGCAGGACCAGATTTTCCTATAGGCTAATTAGGCTTCAGCCTAGGGCCTCAAGATGAAGAGGAGCCTACATTCAAATTGTTAGCAAAATTATAATCGCGCTATTCTAAAAACAGTAAACACTAAAACAGTGAATCGAAAATAAGGAGAAATTCTACACATATGAATAATAAACAAACCTAATAAGTAATTTACAAACCTAAAAATGGGAGGTGAAAAGTCCTCAAAATGGGAATAGCCTAGGAACTATTTCCATATAAATCCGGCCCTGATGCAAAAACAATACGTTTGCATTGCAAACACTATAAGTTATCCAATATATATGACTTTGTTATGATGTAAAAACAACACGTTTGTATTGCCAACAATATAAGTTATCCAATATATATATATATGATTTTGTTATGATGTAAAACAACACGTTTGTATTTCAAACACTATAAGTTATCTAATATAAATCCATCTCTCCCAGACAGTGTCTCATAAACTTGAAGAAATAAAAAGAACCTGACAAAACACTTACAAAATAACAAGACAGAGAGAGGCGATTCCATTTCAATAGCATTCTCTTTGAGCAACAGAGCATTCAAGCGTCGCTGGATCACCCACTGTGAGATTTCCATTGCTTCTCGCAGTCTTGGATCCCCCTTTTTGGTTCCTTTCAGTCATGAAAACGTGGCCATTTCGGACATGTTTGTCGCAGACGAACACACAACAGAACTTCAAAAAAACAGAATGCTGAAAGACGAGTCAAAAAGAATACGTTTTGACAGTGACTGATTGGAATCAGGATAACGCACGAGACTTTTTTTTTAACAATGGATTCTTTTTTTTAAAGCACATTTTATGATGCGCTTAAAAACAGATTGCGAGCTAACATTTGGTGCACAATTCAAATTTTGACTTTCATACAAAGACCTGTAATGTCATTCATGCAGGGATAAAAATTAAAGAACAAAGTCGAGTCACTATTTAAATAAAAAATTTTTAAAAAAAAGGTGGGTCACGAGGAAAATTTTATAACATGAATGGGCATTCAAGCATAAAATAAATCTTTGATAGATTGACTGGGTCGAGATATACTTTAGCTCTTTTAGGAAAAACATGCTGTCTATTTCAGAATGTTCCATTCGTTGTACAGTGAAAATTAATGTGTACATGCAAATGAATAAAGGATTTATTGTATGATAGAGTACCTTATAGCGCAGCCTATGATATCATCTCACATTGACAAACAAGTCCTTTTATGAGAAGTTTTTAGTTTTTTTTTTCCTCATAAGAGCCACATGATAGCAGCTATCTCAAAACCTTTTTCTGTAAATTCTCTCGAATCGTCGTATTCTCATGAACCTATTGTCTACAGTTAGGAGATATAGGTGCTATAATGTTACAAAAACAGATCTTGAATTTGAAAGAAACTGTTAAGAATAAGTCAGTAAGAAAATATATTTTAATAAATGCAATTTAATTAGTATTTTTATATTAAAATAAAGCTTAGTAAAGATGCATACTAATGATTATTAATAATAAATTATAATTAGTTTAATAAATTCTTTGAAAAAAAATCTTGCTGTACTTTTGTATAAAAAAATTAAACGAACACAATTTAGAAAACTATTTTGTATTTTCACTGATGTGCAACATTGACTTTGTTATGATGTAAAAACATATTTGTGATGCAAACGCTATAAGTTATCCAATATATATCCCTCTCCCCTAGACAGCTTCCCATACAAATCGTAAAAATAAAAAAGAGCCTGACAAAACACTGACAAAATAACAAGACAGAGAAGGAAAGCACAGAGAGATTCCATTTCAATAGCATCATTCTCTTTGGGCCACAGAGCATCCAAGCGTCATTGGATCGCCCACTGTGAGATTCCCATTGCTTCTCGCAGCCTGGATCCCCCTTTTGTTGTTCCTTTCAGTCATGAAAACGTGGGCATTTCGGTTACGTTTCTACACAAACGTACACACAACAGAATTTTAAACAAAATGGTGAAAGATGAGTCGAAAAGAATGCGTTTTGACAGTAACTGATTGGAATCAGGATAACGCACGAGACTTTTTTTAACAATGGAATTTATTTTTTAAAAAGCACATTTTATTATGCGCTTAGAAACAGATTGTGAGCTAACATTTGGTGCACAATTCAAATCTTGACTTGCATAGAAAGAACTATATGTCATGAAGAGATAAAATGTAAAGAATAAAATTGAGTCACTACTTAAATAAAAAAAACAAAGATGGATCACGATGAAAATTTCATAACATGAATGGACATTAAAGCATGAGATACAATTTTGATAAATGGACTGAGTCAAAATATACTTTATTTGTCTTAGAAAAAAAAATGCTGTCGATTTCAGAATGTTCCATTCGTTGTGTTACATGCGCATAAGCTAAAAGGCATGCAAATGAATAAGGGTTTTATTCCATGACAGCGTATAGCCACAACATGCTATCATGTGTATCACTATACGTGTTGTATCCCATGCTATCATATCTCACATTGACATACAAGTTGTTTTATGAGAAATTTTCAGATTTTTTGTTTCTCATAAGAGCTACATGATGGCAGCTACAGCAAAAACTTTTCTGTAAATTCTCTGGAATTGTTGTATTCTCATGAACCTATTATTTTAGGAGCTATAGGTGCTACAATAGTACAAACATAGACATTGAATTTGAAAGAAACTGTTAAGAATAAGTCACTAAGAAAATAGATTTCAATAAATGTAATTTAATTATTTTTTTTTAAAAAAATATAAAGCTTAGTGAAGATGTATACTAATGATTTAAATAGGAAAAAAGTACATTTTGCTAATAAAAGTATATTTTTTCTAAATATTAAATAAAAATCGTGTATTTGTTTTAACTATATAATACACTTCTTTTTTCTACTATTTGATACTATTTTCGTTGACCTATATTTAATTCATTGATATGAACCCTTCTTTACAAAATTTATAATACTTATTTATTTTTGCAATATAAATAATCCCCAATTGTAAAAACTGCATAAGATAGATTTCCGAACATAATGTATAAGGCGTATGTATAAGGCGAGAATGTAGTTTTTCTTCAAAAAACTACATTCTCGCCTTATACATACACCTTATACATTTTGTTCGAGTGTAGTTTTTCTTCAAAAAAGTTTCTAGTTTTTCTTCAAAAAACTACACTCTCTGTATCTAAGAAAATCCAGAAAACATATAAGAAAGTATATAAGTATGTTTAAAATCAGTATATAAGACGAAACAAAAAAA
Organism: Caerostris darwini; assembly: GCA_021605075.1. Taxonomy (NCBI): domain Eukaryota; kingdom Metazoa; phylum Arthropoda; class Arachnida; order Araneae; family Araneidae; genus Caerostris; species Caerostris darwini. Next base: position 773,685 of record BPLQ01002550.1, on the reverse strand, counting down.
AATCAAATCCGAGTTAGTATGATTTTGTGTGTGAAGAAGACATAAAATCTAGTACGGAAAACATCGAAAATGATGATGATATTCATCCAGACATTTCCCTGAGTGAACATGAATTTGACGAACGATTCGGAAACTCGAATTCTGACACGGATTTAGAAGGATTTATTTAACTATTTTTTTTTCTTTATGAATAAAAGTTACATTCAAAATACAGAAAACTATGTTAAAAGATTAAGGTAATTTTTATATATCAATGTTATTTTTAGGTGCTAATTATTTACGGTAATCTGTTCTTATTTCTGGATTATATTTTGGTATTTTTCCACTAGAAGGACACACATTTTTCCTAAATAAAAAAAAAAACTTTTTGAGAACAATTTTCATGAAACAAATAAATTTTTTCATTAAGATTTTTTAAACTTAAAAAATAAAAATGTGCTATATTTGGCGAATGGAAAATTAACTATTTTTTTTACTAGATTAGAGGTTCCAGTATATAAGCCGACCCCTGTTATTTAACTTTACAAAAAGTTTTAAAAATTCTTGGATTACGCACAGAAATATACAATAAATAAACCCCGTACATAACTAAACGAGACATAATTCAATGATTGTTAATGAATTTTTCCGAGATACATTTGGAAATGACTGCTTACAAAAAAATAATAAGTCTTCTTTATAATATAACTGCAGACATCTATACATTTTATTTTAGGTTTGATAAAAAGTTGAGAATTTAGTATGCCTTATTACGGACAAAAAAATCCCCATTTTTCTAATACATTACATGAAACATTTATATGAAGTATTAGTGTATTGTCTAATAAAGATTCTCAATATTTTACAGGCATCATACAAACTCTGTTAAAATCGTAAAAAATTTTGTATATTTTAGTAATATGTTTATAATTTAATACCTTTGAAAATTTTCAATTCAATGAGATGGGAAAAATACCTAGTTAATTTTAACAGCAATTGTAAATATAGTTCAAAAGCAAACTTTACAGTTTAAATAAGCATTTAACAAATACAACATAATCTGTGAACTTTTAAAATCAGAATCCCTGATATTATTTTTTTTAGAATATGTCTTTAATATGTAAATTTTATCATTTAATTATTATGCCTCTCAGACATTCAATTAATTCTACCTGTTTAAACACCAGCCAAAACTTTATTCATTAGTATTGTAAGAGAAAACATTTAATATTGATTACTATACGATTTGATATACCTTATTACTATACACTTTGAGATTCCAACCCTCAAATCATTTATAATATTTTAAGTTCTCAGTTAATTATAATTATTTTAAATGCAAATTACATATCACATGCTCAACTTCTTTATTCATACTGTTTAAAGATAATTCAATTTAATCCACAATATAAATTATAGATTACGGTTTTTTTTCTTCTTACCGTATCAATTAAAAATGAAAAAAGAAATTGTTAACGAATGAAATTAAATTTCCTTAAAGTTTGTTTATTTGTCATTCAAAGCTCTCAAACTTAATTTAAATCTTCTTTATTCAATTACTTGTTAAGTGCATTTAAAGTAACTTGACATAGTTGTAAAAAGAAACATTTTTATAGCAAAAAGAAAAAAACAAATCTAGATACCATGTTTTTATTAACAAAGACTCTTTAATTTTTTTCCTAAATAATAAGGATATTAAACATTTCTAATTATTTTTTTACTAACCAAGATTTTTTGTAGGCATTTTTTTTCGAACTCATATATATCTTTAAAGAGACATTTTTTTTAACATCATATGCCTTATTTTTATTCAATATAATTTTTTAAAAATTCTACATGTGATACATAAGTTAAAATCACATATTGATAATGTTGAGTCTACGACAAGTAAGAAATTCTATTATTTTTGAATCAAGGCAACAAGAATGAATGCATTTTTAATTGTGTGCCCAAGATTTTCCTATTAAAAAGTCATTTAGTTTTTAAGTGCATTTCATCGAGTTGATGCTGCTTCAAAATAGCAGGACAATCTATAATAATAAAGAAACAAGAAGTATTCATTTATTTATAAATTACTGTATTCGGGGCAGACTGTAATTATACTTTTTTCTTTAAAATAAGTCTGAATAAATCATTACATTATTATCCTGTAGTATAATTACCAGAAATTTTCTGTGTAATGAGAAAATTGAACGTGTTTTCTTGTAGTGCATAAAAACAGAGATAAATTAATTTAACATATTTGCTGTATCGGTAAGGCATTCGATGATACAGAAGTTGCAGATGAGGAATTTGATTCTTATCTAGAAAATATTAAGCATGTTTTATTATTATATATAATATTTTCTGTACATCTTTAGTATATTATAGTCTTTATTATTATATTTAGTCTTTATAGTACATCTCATCCGCATCTTTTTTATTATGAATATAGATTTATGTGCTATATGAGATAGAATGGTTATATTTTTGTTGTTGAATAAGCTATTTATTTAAAATAAGGATATTTATTTTTATTTAAAATATAATAAATTAATATAATATTACTTAAAAATATGTATATCTAGAAAAACTTTCACAGACTAATACATCTTTTAAATAGTTTTATTTATTACTTCTTTTTAATATGCCTGGGATCTTGTATTTCAGTTATGCATGCCCAATGAAGAATAGAAAGGCTTTCATTGTTTACTGCTCTATAATATATAAACTTTTACATAAGCAATTTTTTACTTCAAAATATTCTCGTAGTAATTTTTTGAACACATTTTTTTCTTTCCGAAAATTTTACAGGATCTTGTAAATTAGAGTTTGTACTATTCTGCATTTTAATATCATGTATTTGAAATATTGGTAAAATATTAATTATAAAATCATCATTATAATGATATTTCAATTAATCGAATTAATTTTAGCACTCTATATCAAATAGATTTTGAAACAAATGTAATGCAGTTACTTACCTGATAAAATTTTTTTGCTAGATAAAATTTAATTAGGAAATTAAATAGGGCTTATATAGATTGTTGAAAAAGTCATTAGGTTAGTTGGAAAGCTACCAACCATAGCCAAACAGAAAAATTCCATGCTAGAATAAAGATGGACTAGCGTAAATATTCATGTATTGATTTAAAAAATCAGGAAAGATGTTTCGAATATCCTCCAATACCGCCCCTAGGATTATGTGTTCCAAGTGTGTACTTAATAACGATGCTGTTTATTAAGCCTCCTGTACTACACTCTGATTAAAATTCAATTTAAGAATTAAATCAGCTTTTCCATGCTGAACTATTTTAAATAAAGTGATAGGGAACTTAAAATAAACCAAATTTCAAATCATATAATTAGATATAAATAAAATAAGGCAGACATCTAAAAGGTTTTTTTTTTCTTTCTAATGTAGCTGGCAAATACTGAGACAGCTTGGTCTTGGATGCCTTAAGGCAAGAGCTGCACAGACGTACTCACCCCCAGGGACGCCCAGGGGGCGCGTGTCACTTGAAGATAAGCCACGGACGCGGAGTAACAATGCCCCCGCAAAGCTCTACGAACCTATTAGAACGGGACCTACAGTTTAAAGGGGATTCCGAACCACTACAAACATGCATGGCACCGCCGGGACTCGAACCCGAAACCTGTGGTAAAGAGCGCCAGAGCGCTAGCCACTCGGTCATTCAGACCCTCTCATCTAAAAGTGTTTAATAAAATAAATCAGTGTTTCCCATGATAAAGTTTCTACAAAAAAAATGTTTAACTATTTTCAACCATCAATAGAAATCATATTGATAAACAATGATATTTATGTATACATACATGATTTGAACTGTATAAACAATTGCTTTACTTGAGAGTTTAGATCTTAAAAAAATAAATCATCACGATAAGGTAATTTGTATTTCTAGTAGAAATAAAATTATTTTTAAAAATATGAACATCATAATGTATTTATTAATGTTTTTAAACGTATTTTTTAAACCGTTTTATGGATATTAAATAAAAAAATTTCTATTCCGGTATTTTGGTTATATATTTTTATATATTAATTAAATTAATTAGTATCGTTTTACATGTAATAGTTTTAAATTCATATTTCAATAAAAAGTATATGAATTCTTAAGATTTCCAAACATGATGATTGTATCAATAAAAGTTTTTTAATTTTTGCAATATTCTAATTTTTTACGGTTTTTTTTTAATATAAAATGCATATTATTTCTTTTTTAATAAGTTAGTTCATTAAAAAATTTATTTCAATCGATATAGCTTATAAATTATATTTATTCATCAATAATAAATATTCCTATTTCGTTTTTCAAAAAGTATTTAATAAAATTTAAACTGAAAAACTTGAAAATCCTTTTCTTATATCCTTTAAATTACTTTCATATATTTTGAAGATACAAATAGGAATATATATGTAATGCTAATTTATAACAGAAGTTTTGTTCAATCTTATTTAAACGTTGATAGCTTTGATATGATTTACCTGGCGTCAAATCGAAACAGTTATATTAAGATGCACGTATGCATAATGATTTTAAACTATTTATTCTCAATAATGAAATTTCAAATCTTTTCGAAGATTTCTGTGAAACTTGAAATGTAATCATGATTTCTAGTTTCAGTAGCAATTTCCTCTTAATTTCCTAAACGGAAGATAAATTCAATTGATTCGCAATTCCAGTTTTGAGAATGGGAAAACAATATAATTAAAGAGGCATTTTCTAGAAGAGAAAAGTAATGCCTTATTTGTCATTTAAAAGCATTTCTGGATGAGTAATATTCTTTCCAAATTAAATTAGATTTAAAATAGCAGGGGAACAAAAAGATCTCACTATTTGCTTCTGATATTTGGCATGAAATATAAATTTAGTATTTGTGTTTTTGTTTTTGTTTTCACTTCCATTTTTTTTTTCAGGAAAATTTCGCTTAAATAATTATTTGCAGAAATGATATGGAACTAAACGGAATTTCAAGAAAATGAGGTTTTTAAAGTTTACTTAAGAGAAATGATTTCTCTTTAATTTGACAATTTCATCTTTCCATTAAATATACATACCCTTATAAAGATGGAATGGAGAAAATTCAATTTGGGAAAATATAGACTTGTATTTGTTTTTCAAGATATATATTGATGAAATGAAAAACGTTAAATCAGTTCATTTTTACTTTAAATGCTTATAAGTCTTATTTATAATGATTAAATTTAGAAATGTTGAGTTTTAACGACATTTTTTCGAATTTTCGATGTTCACTTTTATTTTTTATATTGTTTTTGAACAAGTGAGTAAGAAGATAAATATTTTATATACTGAATGTAAATATTAAAGCAGTGCCAGCATTATATCTTCGATAAAATTTGCTGAAATGGATAAAGACGTATTAAATTGTAACATGTTTTATGCTGTTCTTTATGGTGTTCACTTTAACATTTAAAAATATCAGAGAAAATCTGTGGCATCAGAGATTGTTTAAATACTGTGGGAGGTTTAAAATACTTTAAGGATTAAATGATGAAAGGATTAATTTCTTTAACATTCGTAGTCAACGAGAAATATTGAGTTGCACTTCTACATTGAGAAAATTTACTTCGGTATTTAAGTTTATTTATTTAATTTTTTTATGTATTAGCAATTTTTGTATGATATTTGAAAAAAACGGTTTATTAGATTAGTAAAAATTCCCCAAAATTTGTTTTTAAATTTAATTTTTTTTTTTTTAATTTCACTGCTAATGTTAGAAATAGACTATAAAATTGAATTTCATAATGTCTTCTATTGAAGTCGGTTAATGCCAAATATAAAACAAGCAAATTTGTATCAATTTTAAAATATTAATATATTTAATTTGCATAATATTTAAATGTTTATTTTCTTCATTATGAAAGAGCTATTAAACCGAAGTATACAAAAATTAATGGTGCTTTATTGAGCCAAACTTTTTAGGTAAAACACATATATTTTAAAACCAACGATCATTTCAATAATTCATGCCTGCACTTCAAAATTATTTTTAAATTCATTCTTCAAAAAAATTATTTTTATTATATATTTCTAAATTAATAATAATTAATTAATTTTCTAATTTCTATATAAGTGGTTCTATAATAGGATAAGAAGATGACTTCTGCAAAACGAATTATTCATTTGCTGTGGTTCTGCTAATTATTTATCTTTTCAGATAATATTTGAATATAATATAAAAGCTTGTAAAGATAGTTCACACTTGTATTCTTGTATATTTCAAACCATCTACTAAATAAATATTTTAAAAATTTCGGGAGTTACTGCTTTGGTTTGTTGGCCCTAAAACAATATACCATGCATCATACATTACATAATTTAATGGATAATACCACTACACAGATCTACATTATGTGTAAATTATTTTTGAAAAATATGCACAAAGACAAGCCATCATTAAATCGTTGCAATTTTTACAGAATTATAGTAATTACTGTAAATATATCTTTGAATAAAGAAAAATACGTTGTGTTTTTTATCCGTTCTTATAATATTGAATAGGTGATAAGTAATTTGCAAGTAAAATATATTATTGTTTATACGAATATTTTAAAACTTACTCAAGGGTTTAAAAGTAGTTGTTTCTTTTAATACATCCGAGTGTTTAGAAAAAAATAAAACAAAAACTTCTGTCAAAAATATCATAGGGGTAAGTTTTGAATTCGAGGTTCAATATGTTCAGCTCGCTTGTTTCGAAATAAAAATACACTTAAATGAAAACTGTAATAAAAAAAAAAAAAAAAAAAAAAAATAAAAAAATCGCTATAAATTTAAAATATGACAGAAAAATGTAAATTGAAGTGATTGAAAATTACTGACGACAAATTTGTCAATATTAATAAATATCTTAATTTTTAATGCTTTGCTTTGATTAAAATTTCATTACACAAAAAATTTATTTTAAGTCTTGCTTAATATTATATTCTAAAGCAAGAATTAAGTTTTAATCAAAGCAATGTAAGTATAAATCAAATATTTTATTAAATTTAAATCAAATATTTTATTGAGTATAAATCATGCTGGTTCAAATAATGAAGCAATTTAAATCTTTGTAAACAAGCGAATACTCAAAATTCGAATAGTAACAAAGTTTGTCTACCCATTCGAATAGATATCATGAAATATCGTTTTACAATCGTAATTTATTTCTGCTGGGGTGTTAAAAATGTTGAAAAATAGACACAACTTCCTTAAAAAATTTCAAGTCATGCTTTCTAAGTTGTAAAAATGCATTTATTCTTCAAATACATATCAAGAAATTTTATTTCCAACTGTCGGAAGTTTGAGACGTCTGTTAAAGTTTATAACATTTCTTCAAGTTATAACTTTTCAATAAAATTTATACTATATATCCAATATTTTATTGTCTACTTTAAGATGGATCTATGTTATAGCCTATAAGATTTAGGGAGATACAATAATCAGAGTGAAGTGGAAATTTAAGGAACATACATCGTCTTACTTCTTTGGCACGGTTCTGAAGCAGTTGTCCAGGTCTACTTCCTTATTTTTACAGTTAGTTTCTCCTGTTCCTTATTTTTTTTAATTCATCCTGTTATCTGCAACCGCCTTTATCAATTGAACCAAGTTTCAAAAATCAATTGAACTTTTGTTGAGGTTAAGAAAATAATGAAGGATTCGTTAATGATACGATTGTTAAAGTTTATAACTTTTTTTTCAAGTTGTAACTTTTCAATAAAACTTATACTGCATTTCCAATATTGTATTGTCTACTTTATGGTAGCTTTATGTTACAGCCCCTAAGATTTAAGGGGATACATTCATCAGAGTGAAGTGGAAATACAAGACACGTCCATCGTCTTGCTTCCTTGAAACGGTTCTGAAGCAGTTGTCCAGGTCTACTTCTTTATTTTTTCAATTAGTTTCTCCTTTTTCTTATTTTTTCTCTTCATCCTGCTATCTATATCCGCCTTTTTGAATTGAACCAAACTTTTTTCTAGAGGTTGAGAAAATAATCAAGGATTCGTTAACTGATACGATTGTTAAAGTTAATAGCATTTTTTCAAGTTGTAACTTTTCAATAAACCTTATACTGCATTTCTGATATTGTATTGTCTACTTTAAAGTAGATCTAAGATACAGCCTCTAAGATTTAGGAAGATAAGATTTAGATTAAGATTTAGGGATTAATCAGAGTGAAGAGGAAATATAAGAAACGTCCATCGTCTTGCTTCCTTGAGACGGTTTTGAAGCAGTTGTCCAGATCTACTATACTTCCTTATTTTTTCAGTTAATTTCTCCTTTTCTTTATTTTTTTCAGTTAGTTTCTCCCTTTCTTTATTTTTTCAGTTAGTTTCTCCTTTTCCTTATTTTTTTCTTTTCATTCTGTTACCTGCATCTGACTTTTTCAATTGAACCATAAAGTTTTGTTAAGGTTGAGAAAATATTCAAGGATTCGTTAATTGAAGATTGAGATTTATATTTTATGTATTAAAAATATGGCGATAATATAAAGAAATATGATATCTCTATTAAAAAGAAATTAAATAGTTAGTTTTAAATTATAGTCTGAAGCACAATGTTCCTTTTTCTTTTGAAAATTATAAGTTTTTTAAAACAACATTTTTTACGAATTATTAATAAAAGGTATTGCGAACATTTGGAAATAATATGTGTCTTATGAATTAAGTAAATAATATCTTATATATATAATAATATTCTTAGATATATTTCTAATATATTTTTATATATATAAAATTCTTATATTGTTAAAATAATATTGTGTTTTAATTGAAATCATTGCTTTAATATGACAAATAAATACGAATACATTGTAGAATTTTTCGAGGCTATTAATAAATATTTAAAATTACTTAATCATTTTAATCTATTTTAAAATTTAACTTGAAATATTTTAATAATTTATAAATTTTATATTATTTATGGAACGCTTAAATTAGAAGTTAGTTGTAGAAGCTGTCAAAGAAGAGAGATCATTTGAAAATAAATTACAAATTTTTTTCCCTAAAATTTTTCTTTATAAAAATATTTATCTGTGACAAACTTTCCTCATATTATTTCACACCCTTTTAACGTATTAAAAAATTGTACAAATATATTTTGCATTCATCTACGAAACCAAACATTTTCAAATCTTCGAAATAGAAAAATATTGCTCTATTAAGTATTCATTTGTGCATAAAAACAGTTATGAAATATTAATCAACAAAAAAAAAAATCACTGTTGCTAATGGTTTTGTGTGTGTGTTCATCAACCATGTTTTCTTAACATCCAACAAAATAAAGAAAAAATGATTGAAATAAGCATTTGAGAGAAACCAAACAGATTTTAAACGAAACAAAGCGTGACTATAACAAAGAAAAAAAATAACCCATTTCAAAGGGTTTTTTTAAGAGTTGAAGCAGAAAAGGTTTATTGGGTCGCATACTAACTACAAGGTTATCATTGTTTTACTGTATTACAGTCAGTTATTTTCTCTCGAAATATGGGAGTGATATGATTCACTTGCAAGATGATGCAATCTTGATGTTCCTCATCAAAAAGGTAAACAAGCGGAAATAAAATGTCATGATACCATTGAGTGCAATTTTGATTATGCAAAAGATTATCTTTGTCTGGATGAACTGCATTATGGAATATGGTATACATATATATGACGGTATTCCTCTTTATGTGTGATATATAGAAACAGAGTTACGATTTGCATTTTTTTCATTCCGTGGGTTGTTAGATATTTACTCTGGAATTATGTACAAATTTAATTATGTTACATTTTTGCGAAGAAATTTATACAAATACATATAATAATGGTATTCTTTTATGTTATTTATAAATATCGTGTTAATTTATGTTATGTATAAATACCGTGTTATTTGCTCCCAAAAAACTTATTTGCGCATCGTTTTTGACCAATAATTAGAATATTGTGAAATTAAGAATACGATTATTATTTTAAATATTTTTTAATGTAGTATTCAATTCTAATCTGTCTTACGAATATATATATTATTCAGGACTTGGTCTCCTGAAACATTTCCAACGCATATTTATGTATTTCTTCTTAAGATATTTTCTTAAAACAGCAATTATACGATTGCAGTTTAAGCCATGTTAACTGTTTTGATAGAAGATATTTCTCTTATTTCATTCGATCTATTGGAACATTCTATTTTTGGCCTATGATTATGATTCTGTGATGAATTTACGCGAATAATGTATGAGCAAAGCAAATTTTGATTATAATTTTTTAAATATTGTTTCGATATCTTATTTAATTTTGCAGTATTATTTCTTCACTATTTTTTGTTTACTTTCTTATTTAGTGTTTACTTAACATACTCCCTATTATTATTTACTATACATACACTTTTCTTATTGACAATATGTAATAATATATGTAAAAAAATATGTATAAAATGTAAATAAATATTATGTCAATAATATATGTAATTTATATTTAATTGAAAAGCACGTATTTACATTTAGATTCATTCTGTAGATGAGTAACACTTATCATACGAGTATATTTGTTACTAATGTGAAATATTTAATATGATACGTAGAATATCAAATTAGAATATCATAACAACAAACAATTAGTAAATTTAACATTTAATTGTGAATGCATAAGTATTGAAATAAGTGCTTAAAGACATTTAAATGCAAAACTTATTATCAAGACTATTTGACTTACATTTTATCACCCATTCATAAGAAAAATACAGTTAATTCCAATAAAAATTAAAACAGATATTTTACGATGTTTACTACATTATCGTTTATTGCAATATAACGTTAAGATTTATTTAATGCTAATGTTAAGGTAAGTGATTCATGAACATAAAGATATAGTTTTAAATTACATTCACACGCATACAGAGGTTCTGCATATTTAGAGTCATAAACTAAATGTCATTTATAATTACAATAAAACTGAATATGAATGGTAGGCTTTACGGCTCAAAATGATGCCTCGAAATCAGATCAGTATCGTAAAAAGTCTCTAACAAAAATTCACATTTATCACGAAAAATCTAGACACGACAGACAGTACATCAATAGAAAACAGACTTTTCTAACTCAAAAATAATTTCTTCCGCAGGGCACTTCTGAACTCAAAATAAGTGGAAAAGAAGTTCTTACTTCCACCCCTACGCGTCGCCGAGCTGCTATTTGCCAGTCTGGAGAGCTTCAAGCAGCCATCACTCATATTTGACAGCCGCTTCGGTCTTCCAACTGTTTCAGAGCTGACTTCAGCAATAACTTACCAGCGGGGTAAGAGCACTTTAAAAGAATGTAAGTTATCTTTCAGAAGTCTGTAGATGGTGTCGATGGAAATGTGTATTTCGGTGATGTACGATGTTTTTGAAAATAAAATAGCGAGTTTTTGAAACACACTCCAAGTTTGTTTTCTAGATATTAATGATACAATGGGGCAGAACTGTAAAGTTTTATGGTTTCGCTTAATGGCTTAATTAAAATATATCGCATGTTCTCACAATTAAGGATTTTGTTTATTTTTCCTACCATTTTTATAATACTAGACGGGCTTTTTAAATAACAACTTTCCGAAATGTAACAATTGCATCATGAGACGCGGAAGTATTGCACACTCGCGCTAAGAATCTTCCTCTATCGTCTATCCACAGATATCATTTCGCAACTGGCGTCAATATTTATTTGTACATATTTAAAATGCATATCCGTTGAGAAATACATGTTGTTACACATTTTTTAAATGCAACAGATGTGAAAGTGGCAGCAATTCATCTGAATATTAGTGAAGTGGGCCTGAATTGCCGAGTATATACCGCTCGGTGCCGCAGATTTAGGGTTCAAGTCCTGGCGGTGCCATAGATGTTTTAATGGTTTTTAATCGACTTTAAACTATAGGTCCCGGTCTCATATGACTGTAAGAGCATCTCGGAGCTAAGTCATACTTCTACCTACGAGTGCTCCATCACAAAAGAAGTTGCACACTTTTTCCTAAAATGGCGAGTTTTTGAAATAACACTCCACCTGTTTTCTAGACACTAATGATACAATGGGGCAGAACTGTAAAGTTTTATGGTTTCGCTTAATGGTTAAACTGAAATATATCGCATGTTCTAACAATTAAGGGTATTTATAATTTTACACGCGCAATAAGAATCTACATTTATCGCCTATCCACCAATCATTTATCGCCAATCGACTGTAATTTTTTATTCATAAGTATTTAAAATGTCTTAGGGCAGGTATCTCCAAACTTTCCAGCCCCATACTGTTTACTCAGTACCATACTGTACAGTAAGTACCGAGGACCACAAACCGTTTTAATTTTTCTGCCATTATCTATATAATTACATAAATCTCATTAGTATTTTTTTACAAGTGGTTATTCCGCGGTTTCAATCGCGTTAATTTACTTTTTCGTTCCTGAGAAATTTTCAGGATAAAAATCATATGTTTGATTCAAGATATATACATTCCAAACATCGATATACATACATATGCGATACTCTTTCCCCCAACATAACTAGCGAGGGTAACTGCGGGATGTTCACTAGTTTATAATGTTAGTGGGATTCATTTCAATTATTTGTTAGTTGTTATGCTTAAGTTAAATTTTCTGCGTACTATGCTTGTAATTAAGCTTTACCTAGCAAATAAATAAAAACTGAGTTATTATCATTCTGTGTTTTTTTATCCAACTTATTACAGCAACAATAAGCTGTTCGCAGTCGATGACACTGGCGCGCCGTAGTTTGGAGACCCCTGTCTTAGGGGATTAAAATGCCTAACCATTACGAAATGCGTTTCTTAAATGCAACAGATATGAAAGCGGCCGCAATTCATCAGCAAATTAGTGAAGTAGATCTAAATGGCCGAGTGTCTACTGATCCTGCGTTCGGTGTCACAGGTTTCAGATTCGTTGTAGTGGTTCAGAATCCACTTTAAACCGTAGGTGTCATAGGACTGCAGAGCATCTCGGAGCCAAGACAGACTTCTACCTACGAGTGCTCCATCACAACAGAAGCTGCACACTTTTTCCTTGAACCATGAGTCCATGTGAGTTCGTGGGCTTGGTCTAGATGTCTACCAAGTGGGATAAGAAACAACAACAACAACAGATTAGTAAAAAATATGCTATCATCGATGAAGTAGTAAGTAAATGGTGTAGAGAATTAATAGATGAATATGAATAGCAGGCTTTATTGCTCAAAATGATACCTCGAAATCAAATCAGTATCGTAAAAAGTCTCACACGAAAAGTCACATTTATTACGAAAAGTCTAGATACGACTGTCAATAGTACATCAAAAGAAAACGGACTTTTCTAACTTAAAAATAATTTCTTCCGCAGGGCACTTCTGAACTCAAAATAAGTGAAAAAGAACTTCTTACTTCCACCCCTACGCGCCGCTGAGCTGTTATTTTCCAGTCCGGAGAGCTTCAAGCAGCCATCACTCATATTTGGCAGCCGCTTCGGTCTTCCAACTGTTTTAGAGCTGACTTCAGCAATAACTCACCACTCGGTTAAGAGCATTTTAAAAGAATGTAAGTTATCTTTCAGAATTCTGAAGATGGTGCCGATGGAGATGTCTATTTCGGTGATGTACGATGTTTTTGAAAATAAAATGGCGAGTTTTTTTAAACACACTCCAACTGTTTTCTAAGACGGTAATGATACAATGGGGCAGAACTGTAAAGTTTTATGGTTTTGCTTAATGATTAAACAGAAATATATCGCGTGTTCTAACAATTAAGGGCATTTATTAATTTATTTCTTAACATTTTTATAATGCTAGACGGTCTTTATTAATTAACAACCTTTTCGAAATTGGGCTATTGCAGGATGAGACGCTGAAATTTCGCACAATCGTGTTAAGAATCTTCATCTATCGCCTATCCATATAATTTCGGAAGCATTGTATGGTTTCAATATTTATTTATATGTACTTAAAATGCCCCAGGTGACTAAAGTGTCCATCCGTTGCGAAATACACACTGTTATGCGTCTCTTAAATGCAACAGATGGGAAAGCGGTCACAATTCATCAGCACATTAGTGAAGTGGGCCTGAATGGCGGAGTATCTACTGCTCTAACGCTCGGTGTCATAGGTTTCGGGTTCGAGTCCCGGCGGTGCCATAGATGTTTGTAGTGATTCGGAATCCACTTTAAACCATATGTCCCGGTCTCACAGGATTCTAGAGCGTCATAGATTCTAGTCAGATTTTTACCTAGATTTCTACCTACGGGTGCTCCATCACAACAGATACTGTCCCCTTTTCCCTTCAACCATGAGTCTATATGGGTTTGTGAGCTTGGAAGGAGCTTGGATCCAAGGAAGTCCAAACAAATAATTTCATCCCAAAAAGGGAAGTGCACTATATTTCGGGATACACAAGGTGTTTTGCTTGAGGAATTCTCGTGCCGGAAAACGCAGTTTATGCGACAAATATTGCAATACCTTGAATAAATTGTGCAATGACATACAAAAAAAAAAAAAAAAGGCCCGCCATGCTCGGTTAAGGATCATTTTTGTTTCGCGACAATAATCGTTCACATGAGGCTCATCATTGAAAACTATCTATCCTCCATATATTCCTGATTTAGTTACAAGATTCCATTACAAGCTTGCAACTAAATCATCGTAGAAGCAAGCTTGTAAATGAAAACTTACTGACTTAGTTACCAGCTTTCATTTCTTCTTGCATTTAAGGAACCATTTAATGATAATCATTTCAACGAAGATGACGATATCAAAACGAGAGTGCTGAAGTAGCTAAGATACCAGATGGCCAATCCTAAGATAAAGAAATTCAGAAGTAGATTCATATATATATATATATATATATATATATAATTGTGTAGAAATAAAGATAATTAGTCCAGACTTTCATGTAAGCATTAGGAAAATCGCCCTTGCTTGTTTTTATATCTAAACATTACTTATAAAAACATCCCTCGTATTTCAATAAAAATTTGATAATTTTTTAATATTTGGAATTTAAAATGCATTTTAATAATTGAATTGTTCAGTGGGATTATTATCTTTTAAAATTTTTATTTATATACATTAACTTTATCAAATTAAATTCAAAACAATTAATTTTTAAAAATTTTTTTAATTAATTCATTTAAGGCAGGGTTGTTCGCATAATAAACGATGCTTATAAAATAATATATAAAACTAAATGCAAAAATATCACATAGGATGAAATGCTAATGATTCGAGAAATAATATAAAACAAAGTAAATTAAATATTTCTTACAATATGAAACTAAACATTTGTATAACAAAATAGTATTATAAAAATTTAAAATAATGTATGAAATTCAATAAAAATAAAAATAATCCGGAAGAATTTATAATTAATTAATACACATCAAACGTAAATTTGCTATTCTATAAACTTTTCTTTTACGCAATAACATATTCTTTATTTTATGCATATTTCGAAAGGTTTGGTAATTGAATGAAATATAATTTCTAAAATAATATAATAAATTAAAATTATAAAATTGATGTGGCAATAATAAATTTATTATAAAATAAAAGAATATATTTTTTTCAGTAAACAGTATTTTTGATACATTTATTAAGTATTTTACATCAAACATTTTTTTATTGAATTATATATGTGTGCAAAGTGTTTGACTAAAAGAATCTAAAACTTTTATCCATTTTCTACATGAAAACAATCAACTTGAAAAGTTTCCCAAAATCTTATATACAAGGATAATTCTTAATGTAACTCTTCAATATTATTTCTATAGAAATATCAATAGAAAAATTTAGCATAATTGTTAAGCAATTCACGGAAAATTTCGTTTTTAAATGATTTTTTTTTTTGTCTGAGAATGTTTTATTTGCGTTATATTAAAAAATGAGCATGAAAAAAAATCGGGGTTATAGAGCCTTAATAATTTCATATTTTAAATGAAAATGTTTTGCACATTTTGATCATACCAATTCTAACATTTTTGACATATGTTAAGAACGTCTATCACCAAATTTATTGTAATATTTTGGGGAATTATTTTAGTTATATTTTTTAAAGATGCTGAAACAAGATTTACAAAGACAATTTTTTGCAATGCAAACAGAATATTATTATTATTATAAGCAAACTTTGAGTTTTCACTGCTACAACATTTTGTAAGAAAAATGTGTTTTAGTAGTTTTTAAATAAGTGTTATTCCAATTAAAGCAAAGCTAGATTCAGTGTTGTTACAAATGATGATTGAAAAAATATATATACAAGTTTATGTATATATAAATTTATATATAAATTAATATATATATATATTTGGAAATGTCCTTGGAAAATTTTTATTTAAAATATAGAGTTTGCAACATTAAGATAAGATTTAAATTCATAGATATATTCATAGAATTCATAGATAAAGTATATTTTTGCATGGATTTATCAATCTACTGAACTCTTGCATTTGAAATCGAATGCAAAGTACAGCATGCAATAGCTATTTAATTATTCGTGTAAAATGAAAGGCAGTCACACCTTGAAACGAGTTTCCTATTTTTGCAATTCCATTGCAATTAAACTGTTCTCCACATTACATTTTCAAATGTTAATGAACGAATTTATACTTGGTATATTCTGATCATTGGTTTGTTTGCAATTCCTGAGAGAGCATTTTTACATTTCAATTTTATAATGATTTGATTTGCATTTAACTTGTAAATCACACATTAAATTACACTGAAGTGACTAAAGTCATGGGATACCTCTTAATATCCTGTCGGCCCTCCTTTCGCCCGGCGAAACTCGAAACTTTGCAGCAACTCGACGTGGCATGGACTCAACAAGTCGTTGGAAGTCTTCTGCAGGAATATTGAGCCATGCTGTCTCGATAGACGTCCATAATTGTGAAAGCGTTGATGGTGCAGGATTTTGGGCACGAACAGACCTCTCGATGATGTCCCATAAATGCTCGATGGGATTCATGTCGGGTGATCTAGGTGGCCAGATCATTCGTTGGAATTGTCCAGAATGTTCTTCAAACCAATCGCGAACAGTTGTGGCCCGGTGACATGGCGCATTGTCATCCATAAAAATCCCATCTTTGTTTGGGTGCATGAAGTCCATGAATGGCTGCAAGTGATCTCCAAGTAGCTGAACATAAGCATTTCCAGTAAATGTTCGGTCCAGTCGCACCAGAGGACCAAGTCCATGCCATGAAAAACAGCCCACACCATTACGGAGCCACCACCAGCTTGAACAGTGCCTTGCTGACAGTTTGGGTCCATGGTTTCGTGGGGTCTGCGCCACACTCGAACCCTACCATCAGCTTTTACCAACTGAAATCGTGACTCATCGGACCAGGCCCCGGTTTTCCATTCATCTAGGGACCAACCGATATGCTCACGTGCCCACGAGAGTCGCTGCAAGCGATGTCGTTCTGTCAGTAAAGGCACTCGAGTCGGTCTTCTGCTGGAATAGCCCAAGAAAGCCAAATTTCTCCGCACAGTTCTAACAGACAAGTCCCTTGTACGTCCCACATTGATTTCTGCGGTTATTTGACGCAGTGTTGCTTGTCTGTTAGAATTTACGACTCTTTGCAAACGTCGCCGGTCTCGGTCGTTAAGTGCAGGCGGTCGACCACTGCGCTGTCCATGGTGGGATGTTATGCCTGAAATTTCATACTCTCGGCACACTCTTGACACAGTGGATCTGGGAATGTTGAATTCCCTAACGATTTCCGAAATGGCATGACCCATGCGTCTAGCTCCAACTAACATTCCGCGTTCAGAGTCTGTTAATTCCCGTCGTGCGGTCATCATCACGTCAAAACCTCTTCACATGAATACCTTGAACAGAAATGAAAGCACTGCGCATTTATACCTGTTCTACGCGATGCTACTGCCATCTGAAAATTTGCATATTGCTATCCCATGACTTTTGTCACTTCAGTGTATATAATGCTTATTTTTACTTTAAGCATATTAATAATGGAAAATATGAAATGATAATAGCAAATTATATTTTATCAATTTAGTGAAATGAATATTTGCTTACGTAATTATTTGAAGTCGATGTTTTTTTTTCGTTTAATTGCATCAATTTCCATTGATAGTTTTCTAATGAAAATGTCCATTTATAAAAGCCATACAAATTATTTATTTAAGCAAAGAGTTAATTTGAATTTCTATTTTATAAGGATAAGGGTTTTAGTCTTTATATTTAAATAAAAGCAACCAAACTTTTTCAGAAATATTTTGATTTGTAGTCTGTTAAATTCAAAAAACATATTTTTTTTTAATCCAGAAAAGTATAAGTAGTTTTTTATGTATATTTTGCAATATATTTGTAAAAATAATACAGCCTTTGATCGGATTATTATTTACGATATATTTTACGAATTTAAAAAAAAAATTGATAAGTTTTTAGCAAAGTTTTAAAACTTGAAATGGTTTAGAATTTTTTTTATTAAAAATGAAGTAGTATTCTTGGAATTGTAAAAACATTTTTTCGAAGTCATAAGCAGAGGCATTTTCTAGAAGAGAAAAGTAATGCATTATTTGTCATTTAAAAGTATTTCTGGATAAGTAATATTCTTCCCAAATTAAATTAGGCTTAAAATAGCAGGGAAAAAAAGATCTCACTATTTGCTTCTAATATTTGGCATGAAATATAAATTTAGTCTTTGTGTTATTTTTTTTTGAACAAAATCCCGCTTAAATAATTATTTGCAGAAATGATATAGAACTAAATGCGAGTTCAAGAAAATGAGGTTTTAAAGTTTACTTAAGAGAAATGATTTCTCTTTACTTTGACGATTTCATCTTTCCATTAAATATACATACCCTTATAAAGATGGAATGGAGAAAATTCAATTTAGGAAAATGTAGACTTAAATTTCTTTTTCATGATATATAAGGATGAGATGAAAAATGTTAAATCAGTTCATTTTTACTTTAAATGCTTATAAGTCTTATTTATAATGATTAAATTTAGAAATGCTGAGTTTTAACGACATTTGTTCGAAATTTCGATGTTCATTCACCTTTTTTTATATTGTTTTCTAATAAGTGAGTAAGAAGATAAATATTTTATATACTGAATGTAAGTATCAAAGCAGTGCCAGCATTATATCTTTCATGAAATTTGCTGAAATGGACAAAGACGTATTAAATTGTAACATGCTTTATGCTGTTTTTTATGGTGTTCACTTTAACATTTCAAAACATCGGAAAAAATATGCTGGATGGGGATCGTTGTTTAATCACAGAGAGGGACCTAAAAATATTTTAGGGGCTCAATTAGGAATGCATTAATTTCTTTAACATTCGTAGTCAAATGGGAAGCATTGCGATGCACTTCTGCATTGTAAAAATCTATTTCGGTATATTTAAATTTATTTATTCAGCGTTTTGTATGTATTAGCAATTTTTGTATGTTGAAATTTTAGACAGATATTAGACTGAACGTTTGAAAGATTCGATTTTAGTAATTAGTAAAAATTCAAAATAACAATAAAAAAATTTTAGAAAAATTATAATTATTTACTGAAAAATTGTTTCAATTTCGCTGAATCTATTTATTTCACTGATAATGTTAGAAACAAACAAACTATCAAATTGAATTTCATAATGTCTTTTTTGATGTAGGGTAACGCCAAATGTCAGACAAGCAAATTTGCATCAATTTGAAAAAATTAATATCGATTTAATTTGCGCAATGTTTAAATATTTATTTTCCTCATTATGAAAGAGCCATTAAATCGAAGTACACAAAAATTAATGCTGTTTTTTTTTTTTTTTTTTTTTACAACTCAAAATTTTGGAGTAAAGCATATGTTTTAAAACCAATGATCATTCCAATAATTTATGGCTGCATGTACTCCAATGAACATTCTTTTTAAAATTATTTTTCTATAAAATTATTTTTATTATTTGTTTCTTTTTAAGTGATTCATAAAATAGAGTAACTTCTACGAAATGAATTATTCATTTGTTGTGATCCTGCTGATTTTTTATCCTTCCAGATAATATTTGAACATAACAAAATGCTTGTAAAGATATTCCACACTTGTATGAACACATTTCAAACAATTTACTAACTACATTTTTTAAAAAAAATCAAAACTTATTGCTTTCGTTGCTTAAGTATTATCTTTCTGAACAACTTTTATAAGAGTTGCAGTGTTATGAATGAGAAGAACCTCTCCATTTATTGGACTTTCTTAACATGTGCTTAGTTACTTGTAACTGTATCTGATGATATACGACGATTTTAAAAGTAATCCATTAGAGCCAAAGCAATAAGAAAAAAAAAATACTCCAGTTTTACATTCATCGTAAAAATAAGTGACACGAATCAGCAATCATTGTCACGGAAAGCACTTTATCTAAGAAGAATTAATTCCTCGCCACCTGCGTCCAGCTATTTCTCAATGATTCCGAACTAATTCAGAAGTCGATCCACCAAACGTCATTCATTAAAGAGCCTCTGTCAAGAAAGAAATAAATAAAAAAGATGAGAAAAATGGAACTGGAAAACAATATTTTCTGAAACTATGGAAAAAGTTATAAACCCGGATCGCAATGCTGCCACCATTCATCACCGCTTGTGAGAAGGCTGGTTTGTTCTCTTGCGCCGCCATTTTTATTTTGCCATTTTTCTTTGAGGGGTTGATGATGGGTTGACTCGCAGGCCACGATGACAGCTGTGAAAGTCATTAGTTGCGTGCTGCGTGTCGATTTTGTAGCTTACGAGTTCGGCCGCCAGCCCTTTATTGTTTTAGCTCTAGTGTTATTAGTATTGTCTTTATTTCCAAGGACGTTGTGAGTCAGTTAATAGATGGTATGGCCCGGGAACGTTTATTTGCGGATAATGTCCCGAGAAAGAAAGCAAAGGGGAGAAGAAATATTTTTTCGTGAAAAATGGACTGATGTAACATAAAACAACTGAGATGCAGCAGCACAGTTGAACGATTTTTAGTACAATAGTGAAAGAAAAAATTGTTTGTGCTTCGCGTAAGCTATTCAGAAATGTTTTCCTTAAATTTTAAGGGGGAAAAACATTAAATGCAAAATAAAATTATTGAAAATTAAGCTTATCAAATTATTGTGAATTAAATAAGTTAATGTAATTTTTTCTTTTATGGCAATTTTTCCCCTTTCTTTTTGACATAGTATCCTTTGGATTGTTTCTTTTTGCGAAATGCCTCTAAACAGTAGAAACACTATGGTATATTGTTTTCTCAGCACAGAGCATTTTCGATACATTCTTTAACCGACACAATCACTTGATCAAAAAACATTTCTTATTTCTATAAGATTAACATGCAATCACCAAATATCCTCAAGAAACCATTTCATATATCGCTGTCCAATATACGTTTCCTAAAAGTGTGGTTCAGTAGATTCATAGCAAGAATTTGCTTTTCTAGTGGCATATCTCGCAATTGTGAGTTTTATTTTAAAAGTCAAATAATAGGTAGCGTAGTAGGTTTAAATAATAATCAAATCAAATACTAGGTAGTATAATAATAGGTAACAGTCAAATGAAACCTGTTATACCAAAG
The DNA here is from genome assembly GCA_021605075.1 of Caerostris darwini. Taxonomy (NCBI): domain Eukaryota; kingdom Metazoa; phylum Arthropoda; class Arachnida; order Araneae; family Araneidae; genus Caerostris; species Caerostris darwini. The sequence continues at coordinate 752,162 of BPLQ01002550.1, read as the reverse complement.
GCCAGACAATTAGCCAATTGGCCATCATGCAGCCGTTACAAATGTGAAGAACGAAGAATCTTTCCATTTATTGAAATTCCTTACCATATACTTAGTTACTTGTAACTGTATCTGATGATATCCGACGATTTTAAATGTAATCCATTAGAGCCAAAGCAATAGAAAAAAAATAACTCCAGTTTCACATTCATCACAAAAAAAGTCCACCGAATAAGTGACACGAATTCGCAATCATTGTTAAGGAAAGCACTTTATCTAACAAAAGAATTAATTCCTCGCCACATGCGTCCAGCTATTTCTTAACGATTCCGAACTAACTCAGAAGTCGATCCACCAAAAGTCATTCATTAAAGAGCCTCTGTCAAGAAAGAAAGAAAGATAGAAAAATGGAACTGGAAAACAATATATCCTGAAACTATGGGAAAAAGTTATAAACCCGGATCGCATTGCTGCCACCATTCATCACCACTTGTCAGAAGGCTGGTTTGTTCTCTTGCGTCGCCATTTATATTTCGCCATTTTCTTTTAACTCATGGTCTACGCGGGGTGGATGGGGGGTTGACTCGCAGACCACGATGACAGCTGTGAAAGTCGTTACTTGGGTGCTGCGTGTCGATTTTGTAGCTTGCGAGCTCGGTCGCCAGCCCTTATTATTTCATCTCCAGTGTTATTAGTATTGTCTTTATTTCCAGGGACGTTGTGGGTCAGTTAATAGATGGTATAGCCCGGGAACGTTTATTTTCGGATAATACCCCAAGAAAGAAAGCAAATGGGAGAAAAAAATTGTTTGTGTGAAAAATGGACTAATGTAACATAAAACAAATGAGATGCAACACAGTTGAATGATTTTAGTACAATAGTCGAAGAAAGAACTTTTTGTGGTTCGCGTAAACTAATCAGGAATGTGTATTTGTGTTCGTTGAATTTAAGGGGGGCGGGACATTAAATGCAGAATAAAATTATTGGAAATTAATTTCATCAAATTATTGTTAGTATAATATTTTCCTCTTATGGCATTTTCTTTTGGCATTTTATTATTGTTCTCCCGATTGCTTTCTGTTGTGAAATTTATATAAAAAGTATAAACACTAAGGCAGGTGGTGCTAATTATATATAATTTTTATTATAAGTATAATAGATGTGTTAAACTTGTTTATTTGATACTGAGGTTTATTTGATTCTTGATTTGAGGTATGTTTGATGATACATGACACAGAATGTAAACATTTCTCGTCACGGAGCATATTCCATGTATTCCGTAATTGGCACAAACATTTGATTAAAAGAACATGGCATATTCCAATAAGTTTGGCATGAAACCAGGAAATATCGTCATGAACCCCTTCAATATCTCGTTGTACATGTTACATATCTTAAAATCTTGGATCATAAGCTAGATTGTGCTTTTCTTGTGGCATACCTCACATATGTCAATTTTTGCTTTAAAAGTTATATAACAGGTATATTTGAATTATTTTTAAGATGATAGGATAACACATGAAACAGGATCCTATCCTTTTATTAATAAAATAAGCACTTAATTATTAAAAAAAATACAGCATTCAATGTGTGATACTACATGGTCTTTATAAGGTGGCAAACCCTCCTAAAACAAACTACAATCTTACTGAAATCTCTGAACGCTGGTTGTGATCAATGAGGCGATGCATATTGGGACTTAAAAAGGGAACTTAAGAGTTGAGAAATGTAAGACAGAAACATGCATATAAAAGGACGAGTTAACAAGACGAGATAAAGGGTTTTGTCTGAACAGCCGAGAATAAAAGCCTCCGATATGAAAGAAACCTACCAACATTTAAAAAAGAAGACAGTAGTGGGTTGGAGTTCTCAGATGGAAGGAAAGCGAAGACAAGAACCAAGCAACTACTTAATAGTGAAGAACGAATAGAGAAAAGGTAGGAGTATTAAAGGCCCCAGAGCGAAGAGGCTCAGGAGCCGAGATGCGAACTCTAGGTCAGGGACTAGTATTTCCTAGGAGTGAGTGAAGACGACATAGTTCCGCTTTTCTTCGTGATTCGAAAGCCCTGCTACGGGAATTCTTGCAGGAAGACGATAGGTTTCTGCTCTTATATATCAAGCGCACGGCATTTTTAATCCGTGCACATAAGCGGAGTTTTTTTAACTTTAAATACCAAGATCGTTGTCTTCATGTAAGTATGGCGTACATTGGTCATTGTTCTTAAAACTTTTAGTAGCCCATAGGTCTAAGCATCCAATGGGGTTAGAAAGGGGCGTATATTGATAGATTTTGAGTTAGGATCCAAAAGGATAATATACTTGTAGCGGCATTAATAATTTTTGTTTATAAATATAACGGTTTTAAGAGGGATTGAATGGTCGAGTGGCTAGCGCTCTGGCATTCGGTACCACAGGTTTCGGGTTAGAGTCCCGGCGGTGCCATGGATGTTTGTAGTGATTCGGAATTCCCTTTAAACCGTAGGTCCCGGTGTCCTATTACTGTTAGACCATTACGAAGCAAAATTCAGACTTCTACGTAAGGGTGCTCCATCATAACAGAAACTGCTTCCTTCCCCTTCAACCAGGAGTCCATACGGGAACGTGGGCTTGGTCTAGATTAGATATCTACCCAGTGGGATAAGTAACAACGACATCGGTTTTAAGAAAACAGCGTTTTTACTTTTTATTCCAAAACATTTACTTAAAACTTAATACTTACAATATCCAATAAGGCTACTAATCAATGCATATGTTTTGCTGAAAGCTATGCAGTGAAAGATTTACTACCAGAAAGAAAAATGATCAATCTATGGACATCCATGACTCGTTAATGTGAAACCTGTATTAGTGGACAATTTTTTTAGCATGTATCCTATAAGCAACGTGCATTTAAAATGTCGTTTGCATTTCATTTATATCTTTCTAATAGTCAATTTTTAAAAGATGTATTGCCTAACATTTTAATTAATTCATTATGTATGTATTTCCTAAGTTAGACATTGAAAGATTTCCTACCAGCAAACAGCTGATTAAAAAAAGGGTCAATCTATGGATATCTATGCCCTGGTATTGTGAAGCCTGTATTAAAGGACGATTTTTTTGAAAATCTATCATATAAACAGCGTCAATTTAAATTGTCGTTTACACTTCACTTGGATATTTCTAATAGCCAATTTTTAAATCTAAATCTTTTTTGAAAATCTGACATTCCTAACATTTTGCATTTCCTACCATTTTAATTAATTTATTATGTATTTATCTCCTAACATAATAAACTAATTATTATTTTATTTCAAGAGTAATAATGAATTTTGAAGTCCTCTACTATATTCTGTAATTCTATCGGATATTTTAGACACATCCAGATAATAAAGATCTTATTTCTTCTCACATAATGCTCAACCATGATAAAGTAGATTAAAATGAGTCTTCGAACGATCTGGAATTTATCTTATCACTGAATTCCATTTGTTTCAATTAAAAAAAACCTGAATATTCCTACGAATTTACGAAAATTTTGAAATGAAAAGTTATTAAGCAATCTGATCTCAATTCTTATTTTAATATAATACAAATTCCTATTTAATTTAAGGCAAATGGGAACTAAAATTTCATTTTGGAATTCTTATTTTAATGCGGGAAGATAAGAAAACAATATCATTAAAATGACATTTTCGTAATAGAAAGTATTTCAGTGAGTTTCATATTTAGAACTGCATAAAAGTGAAATTAAATTAAATTAAAGAAAGAAAATTTTTCATTTTCCCTATTTCCAAAGATTTAGCATAAAAAGTTAATTTAATCTCCGTAAGATTTTATTTCCTTTTTATCATCATCATCTAATACGAAAATGTTTTCCGTCCTTAAATAGTTATTTACTGGAAAAGATTACATTAACGAAGTGCAATTTTCAGGAAAATGAGAATTTAAAGTTTCTTTGAAGATATGCCATCGTTTCATGCTTTTAAAAACTCCAAATCTCCGCTTGCACGCACAATTCTGAAATGGCTTTCTTTAGAAAAATCCATTTACAATAATTGATTATGAAGAAAAGTTCGTTCCTTTATGAGAATGGATTTTCTATAAACGAAACTTTAATTACATACATATATTAAACAAAATAGAAAGTACTGTACTATATTTTAATTTACTAATATCTAGGAAAGCTATTTACATGAAACTATTCTTCAAACTATGTAAATTATTTTATGGATATAAAATGAATGCACTTAAAATTTAAAAGATAAATGAAACTTCGACATAATGGAATTTTATATTCCGAAATAATATATTTATTTTATAAAAGTTTAATTATATAATTTTATTTTGTTATAATTTTTAGTTTTATTTTTAAAGCAAATGTTTCCTCTCTTTAAAATAATAAATTTGATGTATGAATAAATATTTTAATATTAATATTTCACATATTAATACTAATAATTAATAATAATAATTGAATAATTCGTTAAGAATTCACGAATAATTCAATTTTTCTTCGAATTATAAACATATACTACTGTACCCTAAAAATAGACCAATTATTTTTCTCCGAAAGCCAAGCGTAACTCAAACACTAATGAATATTTTGACGTCAAATTTGACACTGTTAAATTGTTTGAAACTTAATTTAGCTGAACTTATTATACTATATACAGAAAAAAAAAAGGAACAGAAAAAAAAAGAAAAGTTAAGAAAAAAGGAAAGAAAAGAGCAGGACAGTGCCATCAGCCTTAAAGAAACAGCACTTGAAATGACAAAATACCAGGAAATTTTAAATTGAAAATGGGTCTTACTTTTTGGACACAGTAGTATATGTTACAACCATATAAATGTGATTAAAAGCGTAAAAATATAAGCGTGTAAAGCAAACTTTGAGAAAAAAAAAGTAAACTGCAATTTTCTCAAAATATATATTTTTATGTTGTGAAGTGTCGAGCACAATATTAACCATGTTGAAACTTCAATTTCGTCCATGTCAAGTAGTGAGTAAAACCATCCTGAAAATGTTTTATTTCCCTCCCAAAATTTCTTGCGTAATTTAAATGCATACAAGCAAAGAAGGCCTTTACAAAACTCTTATGAAGTATTAAAAAAGTATTCTGCCTTTCTGTGAAAAGCAAAGAATAAATATTTTGAACATTTTTATTGAAACGATACAAAAGAGAAAAAAAAAGAAGAGGTAGCAGAACTGCTTCCTCTCCTATGGTAAACTTAATTTAACTGAACTTATTATACTATATACAGAAAAAAAAAAGGAACAGAAAAAAAAAGAAAAGTTAAAAAAAAAGGAAAGAAAAGAGCAGAACATGGCCACTTCTGCGGCAACGACTTGAGTGAGTAGAATTTTTTTTCCATACAAGCTTGCAAAATCTGAGTGTAGCATAAAACACAACATTATGGGAACAGCTGATGGCGAGTTTCTCCTTCACTGGAGGATATTCATAACTTTTTTTTTATCCACACTGCCAGAAATGTTTGTTGTTGGATTATATCTATATATAAGCAGAATCTGTACTTACATTCCGAAAAAAATAAAATAAAACTACAACAGAGTTATTATTAATATGGAAGGATAATACAAAAGTTACAGAGATTTAGTTATATAATTATAATGGTTCGATTTGATAAACATTTACTATATATTTTAGTTTTAGATCTTTTAAAAGGAAATGTATTTATCTCTTTCATAGTTTTACAATATCTGTCCAATTTGGATCAAATGCTACTTAAAAAAGTTTGATTTAACCATGTTATCAACAATGCATTCATTAGAATCAGATAGTTAGTAATTGATGTAATTAATAGCTTAATGGCTGGAAATATAACTTTGATGGTAAATAATTACTTAATCAGTTGAGTTTTTAATTTTTTCGGTAGAAGGATGTTCTAATAGCTTACTTTTGCACTACTTACATTTTACAGAAATTTGACTAAAATTACTAATTTAATTTATGATTGTTTTGTTTGTGAAAAAAAATTATTAGCAACCAGTAATACATTTATGAGTGATACACTAGGACATAATTGATACGATTTTCGAAATATATTTATATTAGACGTGCGAACAAATGAACACAGGTCTAGAATTTATGAATCAGAACATAATATTTGTTATTTAAATTCTTATACTACATATTAATTTGTTTCGTATTTTTAATATATCATAATTTGTAGTCTGATGAATCTTTCTGAATAACAGAGTTACAATTTTATGAAACTTTCTGAATAACTGTTATAAGAGTTGCAGTGTTATAAATGCGAATAACCTTTCCATTTATTAGACTTTCTTACCATGTACTTAGTTACTTGTAACTGTATCTGGTGATATATGACGATTTTAAAATTGATCAATTAGATCCAAATCAATAGAAAAAAAATACTCCAGTTTCAGATTCATCAAAATGGTCAATGGACTGATGTCATTTTGTACACACTTTAGGCTAATTAGACCGGGACCTACAACTTAACGTGGATTCCGAACCAACAACAAACATCCATACCACCACCAGAATTCGAAACTACAGCCTGTTGTAACAAAGGCCAGAGCGTTAGCCGATTGGCCATCAGGCAACAGTTACAAATGCTGTTCGCGCCAACGCGCAAGGATACCCCTAGCGGCGAAAAAAGTGTGTGTACGCATGCGCCTGCGAGCGCATAAGTGTGAGTCTTCAGTGTAACGCCAGAGAGGCAAGAGTGAACATCACGGCTGCGAGTGGCTGTGACTGTCGTGTAAATAAATTGTATTATTAAGTTTTCATTGTGATTACTTATTGTGTGAGTGTAATACAGTCCACTTGAGAAAGAGAATATGTGTGAGTGCTATTGACGACAACATTTTGATCCTAGCAGAGCCGGAGAGTGGCTCAAACCTGTGAATAACATAAGTCAAGAGAAAAGTTTTGTGAAAGAAGTAAGTGGAAAAAACTTTTAAATCCATATATTTAATATTTTGTGCAAACATGTTTAAAGGTGCAAAAAAAGAAGATTTGCTGCTCATTGCCGCAGAAATAAATTTGATAGTATCTGAAAAATTAACAATTTCAGATTTATATGATGCAATTGAACAAAGTGATGTGTTTAAAAATAGACCAGATATAGTTAAAGACATTGCCAACACGATTATTGACAATCGTAAAAATGAGGAGCAACGTCAAATAGATATGGAAAAAATAAAATTAGAACGAGTTAAAAATGAATTGGAACTCGCAAAAATTAAAGTAAATCAGAAGTGTGTGAAGGTGAAGCCACACCAGATACTATTGATCAAGTAATAAAAAGTGCTCGAACTTTAACTGTCAGAATTCCCACTCGACCGGAAGGGTGGAGTTTTTTCTTTAATTCTTTAGAACGCGCATTTAGTATTAAAGATGTACCTGAGATATATAAAGCTGAGATCCTGTTAAATTTATTAGGAGAAAAAGCTTCTAATATAATAACTTATTTAAGTGGTGAAGATATAAAAAACTATGAGACAATTAAGTCAGTTGTGTTGCGAGAGTATGAGCCTTCACCACAAGCATGCTTAGAAAATTTTAGAAAAGCTGAGCGCTTAAATGAATCGTATGTGCAGTTTGCGTCGCGCTTAAGTACTAATTTTGAATACTATTTAAAATTAAGAAAAGTGTCGGATTATGAAACCTTAAAACAATTAATAGTTTCTGATAAGTTATTTCAAACTTTGGATAGAGAAATCGCATTTCACATAGGTATACGACAAGCAGATAGTTGGTTCCCCCCAGTAAAATTAGCTGAAGAGTGTGATATTTATGTTGCATCGCGTGGAAAATCAATTTACGAAGGCACAAGTAACTTTCAAAAAAGTAAAACTAATTTTAGAAATTCTAAAATTGTGTCAAAAGTGTTTGTTTCGGGCTTAAAAGATTCAAATTGTATTTTATGTGCTAAAAATCACCATATTTCTAATTGTCCTAATTATTTAAAAATGTCAGTGAATGAGAGAGTTGAACTGGTTAAACAAAACCATATGTGTTTTAATTGTTTACAGATTAATTGTTCAGTGTCTAAATGCAAAGCGAAAGTATCTTGTTTTTGTAAACGTAAACACCATAAAAGTTTACACTACCCTCGCAAAAGCGCAGAGAATCGCGATGAGTCGTATCAGAAGGAACGTAATGAAATCGGTTCCAATACCCCGTTTTCCCCCATAACTCAAGAGTTTTTACCAGCCGGTGAAAGCACTTCTCCAAATAGTAATAAATTATTTGCAGCTACGAGCTTTATGCCAAGTGGATCCAAAACGGTTCTATTGAGCACAGCTAAATGTTATTTAGATAATAATTCAGGAAATTCATTAGAAGTAAGAGCGCTCTTAGATCAAGGTTCAATGGCCTGTTTTATAACTAGAGAATGTGCTGATCGACTTAATTTAAAGAAAGAAAAAACTAATCTAGTAGTATCGGGATTAAATGACGTGTCTTTAAATATTAAAAATCAAGTTACTGCTAAATTAAAAAATAATTCAAATAGCTACGAAAGAGAGTTGAAATTTTTAGTTGTTCCCCGAATTACTAATGTAACTCCTAGTAAATTTTTAAAAGTTAATATGTTTGATTTAAGTAATATTGAGTTAGCGGATCCACAATTTAACATTCCAGGTAGAATTGATATTTTATTAGGCGCAGAGATTTTTTATAGCCTTTTGAGATCAGGACAAATATATCCCCCTGAATCTGGCTTAGTTTTACAAAATTCGTGTTTCGGATATGTTGTTTCTGGGAGTGTTCCTTGTGATTTAAGTGAGAATATTCATTGTGGATTAATTAGAGATAATTATGAGCAGTTAGATAAAACTGTTAAATCTTTCTGGGAAATAGAAAACATAGAAATGGACATTCCTCCTAATAATGAAACTCGGATATGTGAAGAGCATTACAAAAATAATTTTTATAGAGATATAGAAGGGAAATATGTAGTTAAAATGCCCCTTAAAGAAGATCCTAAGTGTTTGGGAAAATCTAGAGATATTGCGCTATAAAGGTTAGATTCCTTATGGAGGCGATTAGTGAAAGATCCTGACTATTTATTATTATATAAAGATTTTTTATGTGAATATGAAGAACTGGGTCACATGAATCAAATTAAAGAAAGTGAAGAAACTGAGGGTACTTATTATATACCCCACTTAGGTGTATATCGTCCCGACAAATTAAAAACAAAACTTCGTGTCGTGTTTAACGCGTCTTCCCTTACAACAGAAGGAAATTCGCTTAATTCTTTACAATATAACGGAGGGGTAATACAAGATGACCTTTTCTCAATTATGGTTAGATTTCGTAAGCACATTTATTCGTTTTCGGCCGATATTAAAAAAATGTATAGAACCATAAACATTTGCCCCAGTCAAAGAAAATTGCAGCGTATTTTGTGGAAAGACGGAATTAATGAGCCAGTTAAAGAATACGAACTCGCAACTGTCACATACGGAACAGTTAGTGCTCCTTTTTTAGCTATGCGTACACTTAAGCAATTAGCAATAGATGAGAAAGATAACTTTCCGATATCGGCACCTATATTGGCAGAGGACTTTTATATGGACGATGTCCTTTCCGGCGCAAATACTGTAACGGAAGCTCTCAGACTTACTAAAGAGTTAACAGAAATTCTGAACAGAAGTGGAATGCAGTTACATCAGTGGTGCAGCAGTGGAAATTTTCTGACGGAGAGTGACGAGGCTGATTACTCCTTTTCTCCAGAGGAAATAAAAACATTAGGAATAATATGGCAACCTAACAAAGATTGTTTTTCCTTCAAAGTAAAAGTAGACTGTGGTAATTCGTTTACAAAGCGTGCAGTATTATCAACCGTAGCAAAGATTTTTGATCCTTTGGGTTTACTTGGCCCAATTGTGACAAAGGCAAAAATTTTCTTGCAAAAACTGTGGCTAATCAAACTGGACTGGAATGATAATTTGCCTAAAAAGAACTTGAGGAATGACAGGAATTTCTTATAGCTTTAACAACTATCAACAACATTAAAATTCCAAGATGCATATGTATCAGTGAACCGATATGCATCGAACTTCATGGCTTCTCAGATGCTAGTGAAGTTGCCTATGGAGCAGTGGTTTATTTAAAATCTTGCAGTGCTTCTGGGAAAGTGTTTGTGAAACTAATTGCCAGCAAATCTCGAGTTGCCCCGATCAAAACTATTTCAATTCCTCGATTGGAGCTCTGTGCTGCCGTGCTGCTATCCAAATTAGTGCACAAAGTGAAAACATCTCTAAAAATTGATGTGTCTCGAACCGTGTTTTGGACAGATTCCAAAAATTATCCTGGCCTGGATAATGAAAGAACCGTGTTACTTAAAAACATTTGTGTCTAATCGCGTATCAAAAATACAGCAATTTACAAATGTCAAAGACTGAATTTTGTGCCGTCTGAAATGAACAGTGCCGACATCATTTCCCGTGGTCTACATGCAGATAAACTCCAAGAGAATGAGTTATGGTGGAGTGGACCACCATTTTTAGTGAACAACGAGTATCCTGGAGGTCCGGTGCGGCTTGTGGATGGAGATCTGACATCAAAGGACGAGGATATGATTTCGAGTGAGCTGAAGCTGTCAACAGCAAATCAAGTGTGTGTCGTGACTCATATTGTGGAGCCTTTAGATGTTATTAATAGCTGTTCTTCATTTACAAAACTCAAGAGAATCGTCGCCTGGTGCAAAAGATTTATCAACAATACAAGAAATCCATTAAATCGAACTTCTGGTACTTTGACAACTAGTGAACTTTCACAATCATTAGTATGTATTGTTAAAAACATTCAGAGAACTGCCTTCATAAAAGAACTTCAAAGCTTGGAGAAGGGTACTTCTATCCCGAATAATAGTGAATTGGTAAATTTGTGTCCATTTATAGATGATGATGGATTATTAAGAGTGGGTGGAAGACTCAAGAACTCCAACTTACTCTATAATCAAAGATGTCCACTAATTATTCCTGCTAAATATAATTTTACGTTTACTGTTATTAATCATTATCATTCTTTATATTTTCATGCAGGTGCTGAAACAACCCTATCTTTTTTAAGAAATATATTTTGGATTGTAAGAGGTAGAAATACTGTTCGAAAGATAATTTTTAATTGCATAATTTGTAAAAAAATAAATTCAAAAGGTTCCAACCCAATTATGGGACAACTACCAGCTACCAGAGTGACTCCTACTCGTGTCTTTAATAGGGTAGGTGTGGACTTTTGTGGTCCATTTGAAATTAAAAATTTCATTGGACGAAGTAAACAGGTAAAAAAGATATTTGTGTGTATATATGTATGTTTCTCTACAAAATGCTTACATTTTGAAATTGTAAATGATTTAACTACTGCAGCATTTTTAGCAAGCCTTAAAAGATTTATAGCTAGAAGAGGTAAGCCTGCAGAAGTGTATAGTGACAATGGTCGAAATTTTGTTGGTGCCAATAGAGAATTAAAAGTGTTTCTCAAATCTTTATTTAAGTTTAAGAGTGCAGAAGAAATTGAGAATTATATGGCTAATGAAGGTATTAAGTGGTTCTTTAATCCCCCTGCTACTCTACACTTTGGAGGACTATGGGAATCTAGTGTCAAATCTCTTAAATACCATTTGAAACGTATTGTAGGGAAAACAATTTTAAGCTATGAAGAGTTTTTAACTCTTATTGTTCAAATTGAGGCAGTTCTTAATTCTAGACCTCTTTGTCCACTTTCAAGTGATCCAAATGATGTGGAAGCATTAATTCCTGCACATTTTTTAATTGGTTCGTCTTCAGTTACATTGCCTGAACCTAATTTTAATGAAACTCCAATGAATCGATTGAGGCGTTGGCAATTGGTTCAAAAAATGACTCAACATCTTTGGAAAAAGTGGTCATCGGAGTATTTAAATAAGCTGTTAAATAGACCTAAATGGTCTAAGGGTAAAGCAGATATAAAAGAAGGTGATTTGGTGTTAATTAAAAATCCTGATAATTATTGTCCTTTAAAATGGAATTTGGCCAGAATTATCAAAATTCATCCAGGTGAAGATAAAGTAACAAGAGTGGTTACTTTAAAAGATAAAAATGGCACATATAAAAGGCCAGTAGTTAATATCGTACCTTTGCCTAGTGTTAATGAGGAAAATTAATTTTTATTGTGTATTTTGTTTGTTATCTGCTTATTGTGTGAATATTTTTAGGAAAATGTATTTTTTTTTTTTTTATTGTGTATTTTTGTGTGATCAGTGTATAAGTGAATAATTTGAGAATTTTGTGAAAATTTGAATTCTTAAAGAGTTGAATGTGAACATGTCAACGCCGGGCGGTATGTTCGCGCCAACGCGCAAGGATACCCCTAGCGGCGAAAAAAGTGTGTGTACGCATGCGCCTGCGAGCGCATAAGTGTGAGTCTTCAGTGTAACGCCAGAGAGGCAAGAGTGAACATCACGGCTGCGAGTGGCTGTGACTGTCGTGTAAATAAAGTGTATTATTAAGTTTTCATTGTGATTACTTATTGTGTGAGTGTGATACAGTCCACTTGAGAAAGAGAATATGTGTGAGTGCTATTGACGACAACAAATGCGAAGAACGAGGGATCTTTCCATTTATTGGAATTCCTTACCATATACTTAGTTACTTGTAACTGTATCTGATGATATACGACGATTTTAAAAGTAATCCATTAGAGCCAAAGCAATAAGAAAAAAATACTCCAGTTTCACATTCATCACTAAAAAGTCCGCCGAATAAGTGACACGAATCAGCAATCATTGTCACGGAAAGCACTTTATCTGACAGAATAATTAATTCCTCGCCACCTGCGTCCAGCTATTTCTTAACGATTCCGAACCCATTCAGAAGTCGATCCACCAAACGTCATTCATTAAAGAACCTCTGTCAAGAAAGAAAAAAGATGAGAAAAATGGAACTGGAAAACAATATTTCCTGAAACTATGGAAAATGTTATAAACCCGGATCGCTTTGCTGCCACCATTCATCAGCGCTCGTCAGAAGGCTGGTTTGTTCTCTTGCGTCGCCATTTTTCTTTCGCCATTTTCTTGCAACTCACGGAGTATATTGGGTGTGGATGGAGGGTTGACTCGCAGGCCACGATGAAAGCTGTGAGAGTCATTACTTGGGTGCTACGTGTCGATTTTGCAGCTGAGAGACGCTTACGAGCTGGGTCGTCGTTATTATTTCAGCTGTAGTGTTATTAGTATTGTCTTTATTTCCAGGTTGTGGGTCAGTTAATAGGTGGTATGGCCAGGGAACGTTTATTTGCGGATAATGCCCCGAGAAAGAAAGCAAATGGGAGAAGAAATATTATTTTTGTGAAAAATGGACTGATGTAACGTAAAAGAAATGAAATGCAGCACAGTTGAACGACTTTAATACAATAGTGGAAGAAAGAATTTTTGAGCTTCGCGTAAACTAATCAAGAATGGACTCTCGATATGGAATGGATATGCGCCATGGAGACTCTGGTTCAGAGTTTCCATAACGCTTATCAAGCCACTGTATTTCTTCAACAATAATATTACCCATCAAAAAACAATGTTTAATCAACACACGGAATTCTTTTTTATCCATTGTTGTGAAAATTACAAAACTTGTGGCACTAAAACCACTGTAACCTGTAAACTAATTATTAGAATGTCACTAAATTTTAAATGTATCGTTTGAAAGAAGCTACTATCCAGAAATCATGTCTGTCAACAGTGGTGCCATATATGTGTCCGACCGTAGACTTTAGTGATGTGCTATATATATTTGTGTAAGCAAACATATTTTAAAATGAATTTTTATAAAGAACATTATGAATCGGCTTGTCACTGAAGATATTTATAGACTATTTAATTATAGAGATACAGATTTTTTTTTTTTTTTTTTTTTTTTTAAATTATAAGCAAACAGTAATACATTTATGAGTGATGCAGGAGGACATAAGTGATAAGATTTCCATATTATATTTATATTAGGCTTGTGAATAAATGAAGACCAGTCTACGATTTATGAATGAGAAATTATTTTTCAGAATTTTTTATTTAAATTCGTATACTCTATATTAATTTTTTTTGTACTTTTTATATATTACAATTCGTAGTTGGATGAATCTTTGTAAATCAGTTTTATAAGTCATTCTGAATAAATGTTACAGGAATTAAATGCGAAGAACGAGGGATCTTTCCATTTATTGAACTTTCTTCCCATGTATATAGTTACTTGTAACTGTATCCGAAGATATACGGCGATTTCAAAAGTAATCCATAAGCAAAGCCAAAGCAATAAGACAAAAAAATACTTCAGTTTCACATTCATCAGAAAAAAGTCCACCGAATAAGTGACACGAATCAGCAATCATTGTCCCTGAAAGCACTTTATCTAACAGAAGAATTAATTCCTCGCCACCTGCGTCCAGCTATTTCTTAACGATTCCGAACCCATTCAGAAGTCGATCCACCAAACGTCATTCATTAAAGGGACTCTGTCAAGAAAGGAAGAAAAAAGAACAGAAAAATGGAACTGGAAAACAATATTTCCTGAAACTCTGGAAAAAGTTATAAGCCCGGATCGCATTGCTGCCATCATTCATCACCACTTGTCAGAAGGCTGGTTTGTTCTCTTGCGTCGACATTTTCTCTCAACTCATGGGGTCTATGCGATGTGGATGGAGGGTTGACTCGCAGGCCACGATGACAGCTGTGAAAGTGATTACTTGGGTGCTGCGTGTCGATTTTATAGCTCGTGTGCTCGGTCGCCAGCCCTTTATTATTTCAGCTCTAGTGTTATTAGTACTGTCTTTATTTCCAGGGACGCTGAGGGGTCAGTTAATAGATGGTATGGCCCAGGAACGTTTATTTGCAGATAATGCCCGGAGAAAGAAAGCAAATGGGAGAAGAAATTTTCTTTTGTGAAAAATGGACAGATGTAACATAAAACAAATGAGATGCAGCACAGTTGAACAATTTTTAGTACGATAGTGAATGAATGAAATGTTGCTTCGCGTAAACTAATTCAAACTAAACATTCCTGATTAGTTCACATGAAGCACATACTAATCAGGAATGTTTAGTGGTTTTTCTTTGATTTTAAAGAGGGAAAAAACATTAAATGCAAAATAAAATTATTGAAAATTAAGCTTATCATATTATTGTGTATAAAATTAAGCAAATATATTTTTTTTCTCTTATGCCATTTACTTTTTGGCATTTTTATTACTATCCTTCAGACTGTTTTCTTTTGTGAAATGTGTATAAAATTTATAAACACTAAGGCATATTTTACTAATTATACATATTTTTTTATAATGAGTATTATAGATGTGTTAAATTTGTTTATTCGATTATTTTAGATTATTTGGTTATCTACTTGCTCTTGTTATTTACTGACGGCATTAATTTAAGGTCTGTATGATGATTCATGAGGCAAATGTAAAATTTTTTCTACACAGAACATATTCTACATATTACCTAACCGGCATATTCTCTTGATTAACAGAACATGTCGTATTCCAATAAGATTGACATGAAACCATGAAATATCTTCATGAATCCATTCAATATCTCGCTGTATAATATACATATCTTAAAACCATGAATCATAGCTAGTTTGCGCTTCTCTAGGGCCATACCACACATATGTGAATTTTACTTTAAAAGTCAAATAACAGGTATATTTGAAATATTTTCAGATGATAGGGTAAAACATGAAACATGATCCTATCGTTTTATCAATAAAATAAACATTTAAATAGCATAAAAAAATCTTGTATTCAATGTGTGGTACCACTTGCTCTATATTAGGTAGAAACCCTCCTAAAACTAACTATACTACTGTGTCGAAAAATTAAGACCAATTTTCACTTTAAAATTCTCAGGGCTTATGGAATGGCAATGGCATCTATCTTCTCTGAGATGGAAACTGACGTTGTCAAAAGTTTAAATAATTTATTATTGCAAGCGTAACTCAAGTTTTAGATTTACAATAATCTTGAAAAGTTATTTAACTAAGAGTTTTGCTTTAGTTTAAATAATCTTCAAGGCTTAGTTTAAAAAGCTTAAAGGAGTTTCACTTAGTTTAAATAATCTTCATAGAATTGTAGTGCATGAATTTTAAGCAAACAAAATGTTGCTGATCTTCACAAACAAATTTTCTACAGCTGTAAAGGAAAGTTTGTGTTTAATAATCATACCGTGATCTCTGAACGCTGGTTCTGGTCAATGAAACAGTGTATATTGAAGCTTAAATAGAGAACTGAAGAGTTGAGAAATGGAGGACAGAGCTAAGCACGGAAAAGGGAGGGTTAACATGATGAGGTAAAAGAGGTAATCTCAGCAGTCGAGAAATCGAGAAGAAAAGCTTCCGATATGAAAGAAAAATACCAGCATTTAAAAAAGGAGACAGTAGTGGGATGGAGTTCTCGACGACTTCACAATGAACGAGAAGAGGAAAGGTAGGAGTCTTAAAGGCCCCAGGAGCCGATATGCGAACTTCAGGTCAGGACTACTTTCTAGGCGTGAGTGATGACGACAGGTTTCCGCTTATTTTCGTGATTCGAAAGCCCTGCTACGGGAATTCTTGCTGGAAGGTTTCTGCTCTTACGTATAAAGCACTGTGCACATAAGCCGAGTTTTTTTAATTATAAATACTAAGACCGTTACCTCCATGAAAGTATGGCATACATTGATCATCGTTCTTAAAGCGTTTGTAGCCCAGCGGTCTGAACATCCAATGGGGTTCGATAATTTGAGTTAGGATAGATACATTTTGATTTAAGATACAAAAGGATAATATAATTGTAGTGGCATTACTAATTTTTGTTTATAAATATAACGGCTTTAACAAAAAAAATTTTTTATTTTTTATTCCAAAACATTTACTTCATAGATAATATCCAATAAGGTTACTAATCAATGCATATGTTTTGCTGAAAAGTTATACAGTGAGAGATTTCCTACTAGAAAACAGCCGAATCGGAAAATGACCAATCTATGGATGTTCATGCGCCGTTAATGTGAAGCCTCTATTAGTGGACAATTTTTCGAGCATCTATCATATACACAGTATAGTCTAACTAGTCCATTTAAAATGTCGTTTACATTTCATTTGGATCTTTCTAATAGCCAATTTTTAAAAGATGTCATTATAACATTTTACATTTCCTACTGTTTTAATTAATGTATTACGTATTTATTTCATAACATAATAAATTAATTATTATTTTATTTTTAAAATAATAATTAATTTTGAAGTGCTCTGCGACATTCTGTAATTCTATCGGATATTTTAGACACATCGAGTTAATAAAGATATTCTTTCTTCTTACTTAGTGCTCAACCATAATAAAAGTAGATTAAAATGAGTCTTCGAACAATCTGGAATTCATCCTATCTCTGAATTACATTTGTTTCAATTGAAAAAAAAAAAACCTAACTATTCCTACGATTTTACGAAAAATTTGAAATGAAACGTTGTTAAGCAATCTTATCTCAATTCGTATTTTAATATAATACAAATTCCCATTTAATTTAAGGCAAATGGAAACTAAAATTTCATTTGGAATTCTTATTTTAATGCGGGAAGATAAGAAAACGATATCATTAAAATGACATTTTCGTAATAGAAAGTATTTCAGAAAGTTTCACATTTAAGAACTGCATAAAACTGAAATTAAATTAAATTACAGAAAGAAAATTTTTCATTTTCCCTATTTCCAAATATTTAGCATAAAAAGTTAATTTAATCTCCGTAAGATTTTATTTCCTTTTTATCTTCATCATCTAATGCGAAAATGTTTTCCTCTTTAAATAGTTATTTACTGGAAAAGATTACATTAACGAAGTGCAATTTTCAGGAAAATGAGAATTTAAAGTTTTCTTTGAAGATATGCCATCGTTTCATGCTTTTAAAAACTCCAAATCTCTGTATGCACGCGAATTTACGAAATGGCTTTCTTTAGAAAAATCCATTTACAATAATTGATTATGAAGAAAAGTTCGTTCCTTTATGAGAATGAATTTTCTATAAACTGAACTTAAATTACATATATATTAAACAAAACAGGAAGCACTATACTAAAATTTAATTTACTAATATCTAGGAAACCTATTTACACGAAACTATTCTTCAAACTATGTAAATTATTTTATGGATATAAAATGAATGCTCTTTAGATTAATGTAACTTCGGCATAATGGAATTTTATTTTCCAAAATAGTATTTTTTTTTTTTAAAGTTTAATTATATAATTGTATTTTATTATTATTTTTTAATTTTATTTTCAAAGCAGATGCTTTCTCTCTTTAAAATATTATTTTTATAAATAAATATTTGATATTAATATTTCATATATTAATAATAAAAATTCTTTAACAAATCACGAATAATCCAATTATTAATAGAATTATAAACATATACTTTATTTAAAAGTTATGTTGACGATGATAACGTACTAGATGAATAATTAAATGTAATTATTAAAGTTGATTATAACATTTTCTAAATGGACTGAATAAATATAAAAGAAGAAATTTTTTTAGTGTGGTATTGTGTCCAAAAAGTAAGTTTTTAATTTAAATTTCCCGGGCATATGGATTTCAATTTTTTTTTCCTTTTTTAGGTTGTTGGCACTGTCCTTGACTTTAAATTTTTAGTCAAAATTGTCATTAGTGCTTGAGTTACGCTTGATTTTGTGAGATGCTAAAACTGATCCCGGCGATTTTTGATCGTCTCTTAACGGTGTCCCCAGAGTGGTCTTTTGAATTTAGGGAATAGCCAGAAGTAGCTCGATGCTAAATCAGGGGAATGCGGTGGTTCTGGAACGATATGGGTTTCATTTTTGACGAAAATGTTACGAAGAATCAAGGCAGTGTGAGCTGGCGCATTCAGTGTTTTCGGTACCCGTTTGAGGCCCAAAACATCCTTTAAAATGCAATATTGAAATTCCAACATCATCAGCAAGTTCTCTAATTGTAAATCAACGGTTTGCAAGTGCCAAATCTTTAATTTTTTGGACGTGAGTTTCGCCGGTTGAGGTTGGTGGTCGACCAGAGGGCTCATCATTGTTATATTTTCATGTTAACATCTCGTTAACATGAAAATATAACAAAAATATTGTATCTCAATGTGGGGTACCACATGTTCTGTATTCATAATAAATAATTAATACCTAATAATGTATGCTATTTCTATTTTATTAAAATTTACTTGTAAAATTATTTATTAAAATATTGCTAATATAGAGGAAAATTAAATATTTTCTTTCAGTATCACAACAATCGTACAACTATATAAATGCGATTAAAGTGTAAAAGTATAAAGCAAACTTTGAGTAAAAAAATTAAACTGCAATTTTCTCAAAATATTTATTTATTTTTTATGAAGTGTCGAGAACAGTATTAACCATGTTCAAACCTCAATTTTGTCTATGTCAAGTAGTGAGTAAAACCATCCTGAAAATGTTTTACTTCCCTCCCGAATTTTCTACGTAATTTAAATGCATACAAGCAAAGAAGGCCTTTACAAAACTCTTATGAAGTATTAAAAAAAATATTCTGCCTTTCTGTGAAAAGCAAAAGAAATCTTTTGAACATTTTTATTGAAACGATACAAAAGAAAAAAAAAGAAGAGGTAGCAGAGCAACTGCTTCCCTTCCTATGGTAAACTTAATTTAGTTGAACTTAATATACTATGTACAGAAAAAAATAAGAGGAAAAAAAAAAAAAAAAAGGAAAGTTAAAAAAAGAAAAAAGAAAAGAGCAGAACATGGCCACTTCTGTGAAAACGACTTGCGTGAGTATTTTTTTTTTCCATACAAGCTTGCAAAATCTCAGTGTAACATAAAAGACAACATTATGGGAACAGCTGATGGCAAGTTTCTCCTTCACTGGAGGGTATTCATAAATTTTTTTTTTTTATCCACACTTTTATTTTTGCATTGCGTAGAAATTTATCTAAAATTAAGCGTCACATTTCATAGATTACTCTAATAATGAAATTAACAGCAGACATACAAGTTTGTTTAGAAATATTTATCGAATTTCAAAATATTATATTTTTTATAATTAGTAGGACAGAGTAATATATAATCCATTAATGGAAAAATTAATGCCTATTTTAACTTTATGAAAAACAAAGAGTGCTAAAATTCCAGTTATTTAGGAAATATAAAAAATGTTTTTAAATTATTTGTATATATATATAACAGGTGGACTGAAAGGTTCATAGGCTGACACATAAATGGCTCGACTAGTATTAAATCCATACAACTTTTAGTTAACCCTAACATTCAAAAGACACGTGTATAAATTTGACAGCTATTGAACTATTAGTATGTCAGTTATAGCATTTTTAGTGTTCATCACGTGCAGTCCACTCGGCTGACTGTCGATTGGACTCTGGTGTGAAATGATGGAGCCATGTTTCATCCATTGTCACATATCGACGCAAAAATTTGGGTTTATTACGATTGAACAACTCCAAACACTGCTGAACCTTTCAGCCCACCTGTTATATGCGAGTGTGTGTGTGTGTGTGTGTGTACATGCTTGTTATTAAAATTTTTTAATAAAACTTTTCCGTAAAATACAACAAAATATACAAGTATAAATCAACTTGCCACTCAGGATATTTGTAGACTATTTAATTTTTTGATATATGATTGTGAAAAAAATTATATGATATCAATAAATCCTTTATAAGTGATACACTAGTAAATAAGAGATAAGATTTCTATATTATTTTTTCTCTTAGACTTGAGCATAAAGTCTAGATTTTATGAAAGATAAATTAATATTTTTTATTTAAATTCCTATACTATATATTAATTTGTTTTGTATTTTAAATAAATCGCAATTTGTAGTCCGATGAATCTTTCTGAATAACAGAGTTACAATTTTATGAATCTTTCAGACTAACTTAATAACTTCTAGAGTTGTAGTGTTATAAAGGCGAAGAACCTTTCCATTTATTGGACTTTCTTGCCATGTACTTAGTTACTTGCAACTGTATCTGGTGATATACGACGATTTCAAAAGTAATCCATTAGATCCAAAGCAATAGAAGTAAAAAACTACTCCAGTTTCACATTCATCACAAAAGAGTCCACAGAATAAGTGACGCGAATCAGCAATGATTGTCTTTGGAAAGCACTTTATCTAACTGAAGAATTAATTCCCCGCCAACTGCGTCCAGCTATTTTTTAACGATTCCGAACCAATCCAGAAGTCGGTCCACCAAACGTCATTCATTAAAGAGCCTCTGTCAAGAAAGAAAGATGAGAGAAATGGAACTGGAAAACAATATTTCCTCAAACTATGGGAAAAAGTTATAAACCCGGATCGCATTGCTGACACCATTCATCACCGCTGGTCAGAAGGCTCGTTTGTTATCTTGCGTCACCATTTTTATTTCGCCATTTTATTTCAACTCATGGGGTCTACTCGGCGTGGATGGAGGGTTGACTCGCAGGCCACGATGACAGCTGTGAAAGTCATTACTTGGGTGCTGCGTGTCTATTTTGCAGCTGAGAGACGCTTACGAGCTGGGTCGACATTATTATTTTAGCTCTATTGTTATTAGTATTGTCTTTATTTCCAGGGACGTTGTGGGTCAGTTAATAGATGGTATGGCCCGGGAACGTTTATTTACGGATAATGCCTCGAGAAAGAAAGCAAATCTGAGAAGAATTTTTTTTTTTTTTTCTCAAAAAAATGACTGGTGTAACATGAAACAAATGGGATGCAGTGCAATTGAATGATTTTAGTACAATAGTGAAAGAACGAACTTTTTTGTGCTTCGCGTAAACTAATTATGAATGTTTAGTGTGTTTCTTTGATTTTATGGGTAAAAAAACATTAAATGCGAAATAAAATTGTTGGAAATTGTTTATGAAATTATTGTGCGTAAAATAAGTTAATGTAATTTTTTCTCTTAAGGCATTTTCTTTTTGGGATCTTTATTACTATCCTTTCGATTGCTTTCTTTTGCGAAATGTCTATAAAAAGTTGAAATCCTAAAGTATATTGTTTTCTCTACACATGGTATATTCGATATATTAATTAACTGGCATATTCACACAAGCCTTATTGCAATAAGATTGACATGAAATCATGAAATATCCCCATGAACCCATTTAATATCTCCCTATTCAGCCCAATTTACGTATATTAAAATCGTGGATGAGTAGATCACAGATATATGATTTCCATATTATATTATAAGTGTTTCAGTATTATAAATGCGAAGAAGGAGGGATCTTTCCATTTATTGGACTTTCTTACCATGTACTTAGTTACTTGTAACTGTATCTGATGATATACGACGATTCTAAAAGTAATCCATTAGATTCAAAGGCAATAAGAAAAAATAAATATTCCAGTTCCACATTCATCACAAAAAAGACCACCGGATAAGTGACACGAATCAGCAATCATTGTCACGGAGAGCACTTTATTTAACAGAAGAATTAATTCCTCGCCACTTGCGTCCAGCTATTTCTTAACGATTCCGAACCCATTCAGAAGTCCATCCACCAAACGTCATTCATTAAAGAGCTTCTGTCAAGAAAGAAAAATGAGAAAAATGGAATTGGAAACAATATTGCCTGAAACTATGGAAACAAGTTATAAACCCGGTTTGCATTGCTGCCACCATTCATCAACGGTTGTCAGAAGGCTGGTTTGTTCTCTTGTGTCGCCATTTTTATTTCGCCATTTTCTTTCAACTCATGGTCTTACAAGTGGTGAATGGAGGGTTGACTCGCAGGCCACGATGACAGCTGTGAAAGTCATTAGTTGGGTGCTGCGTGTCGATTTTGCAGCTTACGAGCTCGGTCGCCGGCCCTTATTATTTCAGCTCCAATGTTATTAGTATTGTCTTTATTTCCAGAGACGTTGTGGGATCAATTAATAGATGGTATGGCTCGGGAACGCTTATTTACGGATAATGCCCCGAGAAAAAAAGCAAATGGGAGAAGAAATTTATTTATTTATTTATTTATTTTTTGTGAAAAATGGACTGATCTAATATAAAGCAAATGAGATGCAGCGCACAGTTAAATGATTTTTAGTACAATAGTGAAAGAAAGAAATGTTTGTGCTTCGTTTAATCGGGAATATTTAGTTTTTTTCTTTGATTTTAAGAAAGGAAAAACATGAAATGCAAAATAAATAAATTTATTGAAAATTAAGCTTATCAAATTATTGTGCATAAAATAAGTTAACTTAATTTTCCCTCTTACGGCAATTTCTTTTTCTCCCCTTTCTTTTTGAGATAGTATCCTTTCGATTGCTTTCTTTTGCGAAATGTCTCTAAGAAGTAGAAACACTAAGGCATATTGTTTTCTTGACAAAGAGCATATTCGATACATTCCTTAACCGGCACGTTCACTTGATCAAAAGAACAGGCTTTATTCTAATAAGAGTGACATAAAGCCATGAAATATCCTGAATAACCCATTTCACATCTCCGCTGTCTAATATACGTTTTTTAAAAACGTGGATGAACAGATCATAGCTAGATTGTGCTTTTCTTGTTGCTTACCTCACATATGTCAATTTTACTTATCAAATAACAGATATATTTGAAATATTTTCAGATGATAAGATAAAACATGAAACATGAACTTATTCTTTTATTAATAAAATAAAAAATGTATTGTATTCATTGTGGTCCTTGTGGCAAACAATCCTAAAATTAACTACAATCTTATTGAGATCTCAGAATGCTGGTTCTGGTCAATGAGTCGATGTCCATTGAAGATTAAAAATAGAACTTAAGAGTTGAGAAATGGAAGACAGAAACAAATACAAAAAAGGACTGGTTAACTTGATGAGGTAAAAGGAGTAATCTAAGCAGCCAAGTAATTGAGAAGAACGAAAAATATCAGCAACCAAAAAAGCAGACAGTAGTGGGATGGAGTTCTTAGATGGAAGGAAAGTGAAGACCAGAGCCAAGCAACGACTTAGCAATGAAGAACGAGTAGAGGAAAGGTAGGAGTCGTAACGACCCCAGAGACTCATCAGCCGAGATGCGAACTTCAGGTCAGGACTACTTTCTAGGAGTGAGTGAAGACGACAGATTTCCGCTTTTCCCCGTGATTCGAAAGCCTTGCTACTGGAATTCTTGCTGGAAGAAGATAGGTTTCTGCTCTTACGTACAAAAGAAAGCCCCGTGCACATAGGCCGAATTTTTTTAACTATAAATACTAAGACCGTTGTCTCCATGAAAGTATGACGTACATTGTTCAGTGTTCTTAAACCTTTAATACCTCATTGGTCTAAGCATCCAATGGGGTTAGAAAATGGCGTATATTGATAGATTTTGAGTTAGGATCCAAAAGGATAGTATAATTGTAGTGGCATTAATAATTTTTGTTTATAATTATAACGGTTTTAAGGAAAACAATGTTTTTACTTTTTATTCCAAAACATTTACTTCATAGACAATATCAAATAAAGCTACTAATCAATGCATATGTTTTGCTGAAAAGTTATGCAGTGAGCGATTTCCTATCAGAAAACAGAGGAATCGAAAAAGGGTCAATCTATGGACATCCACGCCCCGTTAATGTGAAGCCTTTATTAATGGATAATCTTTTGAGCATGTGTCATATATACAGCGACCATTTAAAATGTCATTTACATTTCATTTGGATCTTTCTAATAGCCAATTTTTAAAAGATGTATTCCTAAAATTTTAATTAATTTATTGTGTATGTATTTCCTAACATAATGAAGTAATTATTATTTTATTTTTAAAATAATAATTAATTTTGAAGTCTTCTGCTACATTCTGTAATTCTATCGGATATTTTAGGCACATACAGTTAATAATGATCTTATTTCTTCTCACTTAGTGCTCAACCATAATAAAAATAGATTAAAATGGATCTTCCAACGATCTGGAATTGATCCTATCACTGAATTCCATTTGTTTCAATTAAAAAAAACACTATTATTCTACGAATTTACGAAAATTTGAAATGAAACGTTATTAAACAATCTTATCTCAATTCGTATTTTAATATAATACAAATTCCTATTTAATTTAAGGCAAATAGAAACTAAAATTCATATGAAAATACTTATTTTAATGCGGGAAGATAAGAAAACAATATCATTATAATGACATTTTCGTAACAGAAAGTATTTCAGAGAGTTTCATATTTAGAACTGCATAAAAGTGAAATTAAATTAAATTAAATTAAAGAAAGAAAATTTTTCATTTTCCCTATTTCCAAAGATTTAGCATAAAAAGTTAATTTAATGTCCGTAAGATTTTATTTCCTTTTTATCATCATCATCTAATACGAAAATGTTTTCCGTCCTTAAATAGTTATTTACTGGAAAAGATTACATTAACGAAGTGCAGTTTTCGAGAAAATGAGAATTTAAAGTTTCTTTGAAGATATGCCATCGTTTACTCCAAATCTCTGCATGCACGCGAATTTCTGAAATGGCCTTCTTTAGAAAAATCCATTTACAATAATTGATTATGAAGAAAAGTTCGTTCCTTTATGAGAATGAATTTTCTATAAACGGAACTTAAATTACATGTATATTAAACAAAACAGAAAGCACTATACTAAAATTTAATTTACTAAAATCTAGGAAACCTATTTACATGAAACTATTCTTCAAACTATGTAAATGACTTTATGAATATAAAATGAATGTACTTAAGATTAATGTAACTTTGGCATAATGGAATTTTATATTCCAAAATAGTATATTTATTTAAAAAAAAGTTTAATTATATAAATTTATTTTATTATTATTTTTTAATTTTTTTTTTCAAATCAGATGCTTTCTGTTTATAAAATATAATTTTTATAAATAAATATTTGTTATTAATATTTCATATTTAAATAATAAAAATTCTTTAACAAATCATGAATAATCCAATTATTAATTGAATTATAAACATATACTTTATTTAGTTGAAAGTTATGATGACGATGATAACGTAGGTGAATAGTTAAATATAATTATTAAAGTTGATTATAACATTTTTTATATTGACTGAATAAATATAGAAGAAGAAATTTTTAACTGTGGTATTGTGTCCAAAAAGTAAGTTTTCAATTTAAATTTCCTGGTCATATGGATTTCATTTTTTTTTTTTTTTTAGATTGTTGGCACTGTCCTTGACTTGTAAAATTTTTTGGCAAAATAGTCATTAGAGCTTGAGTTACGCTTGATTTTGTGAGATGCTAAAACTGATCCCGGCGATTTTTGATCGTCTCATAACGGTGTCCCCAGAGTGGTCTTTGGAGTTTAGGGATTAGCCAGAAGTAGCTTGATGCTAATTCAGGTGAATATGGTGGTTCTGGAAAGATATGGGTTTCATTTTTGGCGAAAATGTTACGAAGAATCAAGGCAGTGTGAGCTGGCGCATTCAGTGTTTTCGGTACCCGTTTGAGACCCAAAACATCCTTTAATATGGAATATTGAAAATCCAACATCATCAGCAAGTTCTCTAATTGTAAATCGACGGTTTGCAATCGCCAAATCTTTAATTTTTTAGACGTGAGTTTCGCCGGTTGCGGTTGGTGGTCGACCAGGGGGCTCATCATTGTTATATTTTCATGTTAACATCTCGTTAACATGAAAATATAACAAAAATATTGTATCTCAATGTGGGGTACCACATGTTCTGTATTCATAATAAATAATTTATACCTAATAATGTATGCTATTTCTATTTTATTAAAATTTACTTGTAAAATTATTTATTAAAATATTGCTAATATAGAGAAAATTAAATATTTTCTTTCAGTATCACAACAATCGTACAACTATATAAATGCGATTAAAGTGTAAAAGTATAAAGCAAACTTTGAGTAAAAAAATTAAACTGCAATTTTCTCAAAATATTTACTTCTTTTTTATGAAGTGTCGAGAACAGTATTAACCATGTTGAAACTTCAATTTTGTCCATGTCAAGGTGAGTAAAACCATCCTGAAAATTTTTTATTTCCCTTCAAAATTTCCAAATTTCAAATTTTCCAAAATTTCTTGCGTAATTTAAATGCATACAAGCAAAGGAAAGGCCTTTACAAAACTCTTATGAAGTATTAAAAAAAGTATTCTGCCTTTCTGTGAAAAGCAAAGAATAAATATTTTGATCATTTTTATTGAAACGATACAAAAGAGAAAAAAAAAGAAGAAGTAGCAGAACTGCTTCCTCTCCTATGGTAAACTTAATTTAGCTGAACTTATTATACTATATACAGAAAAAAAGAGGAACAGAAAAAAAAAGAAAAGTTAAAAAAAAAAGGAAAGAAAAGAGCAGAACATGGCCACTTCTGTGAAAACGACTTGCGTGAGTAGAATTTTTTTTCCACTCAAGCTTGCAAAATCTCAGTGTAGCATGGAAGACAACATTATGGGAACAGCTGATGGCAAGTTTCTACTTCACTGGAGGATATTCATAACTTTTTTTTCACTGCCAGAAATGTTTGTTGTTGGATTATATCTATATATAAGCAGAATCTGTGCTTGTATTCCGTAAAAAAAAAAAAAAAAAAAAAAAAAAAAATGCAGCAGAGTTATTATTCATATGAAAGGATAACATAAAATTACAATGATTTAACTTTATAATTATAAGTATTCGATTTGGTGAAAATTTACTAATGTGAATTAGAGTTTTAGATCCTTTAAAAGGAAATTTGTGCATCTTTTACAAAATCCGTCTAAATTGGATTAAATACGACATAAAATAGTTTGATATAACTTTAACTCATCAAAGTATTCTTTAATTTGACAGATAATTAGTAATTGATGTAATTACTGATTAGCAACTAAATATTTATAATAAGTAATTATTTAATCATTTGTGAGTTTTTAATTTGTTTGTAGAAGGACGTTCTAAAAACGTACTTTTGTACTACGGAGAAATTTGTCTACAATGAAGTATCAGTTTTTATATATTATTTTAATAATGAAATTAACAGCAGACATACAAGTTGGTTTAAAAATATTCATTTAATTTCAAATTATTATATATTTTTTTAATTAGTAGGACAGAATAATATGTAATACATATAAAGAAAAAATGGATGCCAATTTTAAATTTATGAAAAATTAATAATGCTAAAATTCCGTTTATTTAGGAAATATAATTTTTTAACATTTAATAAAGTATATTATAAATCAACTTGCCAATATGAACTTGCTGTTGTCTCTTATCCCACATGGTAGATAGCAACATTTAGACCAAGTCCAACTTGTGAATAAATGAAGACAAGTCAAGCATTTATGAATCAGAACATAATATTTTTTATTTAAATTCTTATACTACATATTAATTTGTTTCGTATTTTTAATATATTATAATTTGTAGTCTGTGGAATCTTTCTGAATAACAGAGTTACAATTTCATGAAAGTTTCTGAATAACTGTTATAAGAGTTGCAGTGTTATAAATGCGAATAACCTTTCCATTTATTAGACTTTCTTACCATGCACTTAGTTACTTGTAACTGTATCTGGTGATATACGACGATTTTAAAATTGATCCATTAGATCCAAATCAATAGAAAAAAAATACTCCAGTTTCACATTCATCAAAATGGTCAATGGACTGATGTCATTTTGTACACACTTTAGGCTAATTAGACCGGGACCTACAACTTAACGTGGATTCCGAACTAACAACAAACATCCATACCACCACCAGGATTCGAAAACACAGCCTGTTGTACCAAAGGCCAGAGCGTTAGCCAATTGGCCATCAGGCAGCAGTTACAAATGCGAAGAACGAGGGATTTTTCCATTTATTGGAATTCCTTACCATATACTTAGTTACTTGTAACTGTATATACGACGATTTTAAAAGTAATCCATTGGTGCCAAACAAATAAGAAAAAAAATTATCCAGTTTCGCATTCATCACAAAAAAAGTCCGCCGAATAAGTGACACGAATCAGCAATCATTGTCACGGAAAGCACTTTATCTAACAGAAGAATTAATTCCTCGCCACCTGCGTCCAGCTATTTCTTAACGATTCCGAACCCATTCAGAAGTCGATCCACCAAACACCATTCATTAAAGAGCCTCTGTCAAGAAAGAAAGAAAGAAAAATGGAACTGCAAAACAATATTTCCTGAAACTATGGAAAAAGTTATAAACCCGGATCGCATTGCTGCCATCATTCATCACCGCATGTCAGAAGGCCGGTTTGTTCTCTTGCGTCGCCATTTTTGTTTCGCCATTTTCTTTCAACTTATGGGGTCTACACGGGGTGGATAGAGGGTTGACTCGCAGGCCAAGATGACAGCTGTGAAAGGCGTTACTTGGGTGTTGCGTGTCGATTTTGTAGCTTACGAACTCGGTCGCCAGCCGTCTATCATTTTAGCTCTAGTGTTATTAGTACTGTCTTTATTTTCAGGTTCACTGTGGGACAGTTAATAGATGGTATAGCCCAGGAACGTTTATTTACGGATAATGACCCGAGAAAAAAAGCAAATGGGAGAATATTTTTTTTTTTTTTTTTGGAAATATGGACTGATGCAACATAAAACAAATGAGATGCAGCACAGTCGAATGATTTTAATACAATAGTGGAAGAAAGACTTTTTTTGCTTCGCGTAAACTAATCAAGAATGGACTCTCTATATGGAATGGATAAGCGCCATGGAGACTCTGGTTCAGAGTTTCCATAACGCTTATCAAGCCACTGTATTTCTTCAACAATAATTTTACCCATCAAAAAACAATGTTTAATCAACACACGAAATTCTTTTTTATCCATTGTTTGGAAAATTACAAAACTGGGGGCACTAAAACCATTTATGAATGAGAAATTATTTTTCAGAATTTTTTATTTAAATTCGTATACTATATATTAATTTGTTTTGTACTTTTTATATATCACAATTTGTAGTTGGATGAATCTTTCTGAATCAGTTTTATGAGTCATTCTAAATAAATGTCACAAGAGTTAAATGCGAAGAACGAGGGATCTTTCCATTTATTGAACTTTCTTCCCATGTATATAGTTACTTGTAACTGTATCTGATGATATACGACAATTTTAAAAGTAATCCATTAGAGCCAGAACAATACAAAAAAAAATTTGCCAGTTTCACATTCATCACAAAAAAGCAATCATTGTCCCTGAAAGCACTTTATCTAACAGAAGAATTAATTCCTCGCCACCTGCCTCCAGCTATTTCTTAACGATTAGGAACCCATTCAGAAGTCGATCCACCAAACGTCATTCATTAAAGGGACTCTGTCAAGAAAGGAAGAAAGAAAGACAGAAAAATGGATCTGCGAAACAATATTTCCATAAACTATGGAAACAAGTTATAAACCCGGTTTGCATTGCTGCCACCATTCATCACCGCTTGTCAGAAGGCTGGTTTGTTCTCTTGCGTCGCCATTTTTATTTCGCCATTTTCTTTCAACTCATGGGGTCTACACGGGGTGGATGTACGGTTGACTCGCAGGCCACGATGACAGCTGTGAAAGTCATTACTTGGGTGCTGCGTGTCGATTTTGCAGCTGAGAGACGCTTATGAGCTGGGTCGTCGTTATTATTTCAGCTCCAGTGTTATTAGTATTGTCTTTATTTCCAGGGATGTTGGACGTGGGTCAGTTAATATATGGTATGTGCTCGGGAACGTTTATTTTGCGGATAATGCCCAGAGAATGAAAGAAAATGGGTGAAGAAATTTTTTTTTTTGGGGGGCGGTGAAATGGACTGATGTAATATGAAACAAATGAGGTACAGCACGTTGACCGGTTTTTAGTATAATAGTGAAAGAAAGAAATTTGTGTGCTTCGCGTAAACTAATCAGGAATGTTTAGTTGTTTTTCTATGATTCTAAGAGGGAAGAAACATTAAAAGGAAAATAACTTTATTGAAAAGTAAGTTTATGAGATTACTGTGCATGAAAATAAGTTAATATATTTTTTCTTTTAGGACATTTTCTTTTTGACATTTTTATTACTACCATTCCGATTGCTTTCTTTTGCGAAATGATTATAAAAAGTATAAAACTTGTATATAGTATAATAACATGTGTGCTAGATTTTTTTATTATGATTTGATTATTTTCGATTATTTAGTTATCTATTTACGTTTGTAATTTACTGACAGCATAAATTTAGGGCCTGTACGATGATACATGACGCAGAATGTAAAATTTTCTCGACATAGAGCATATTTCATATATTCCTTAACCGGTTTATTCACTTTATTAAAAAACAGGTTTTATTTCAATCAGATTGACATGAAACCATGAAATATTCTCATGAACCTATTTAATATCTCACTGTCCAATATATGTTTCTTAAAAGCGTGTATGAGTAGATCATAGCTAGATTGTGCTTTTCTAGTAGCATACATCACATATGTCAATTTTATATTTAAAGTCAAATAACAAGTATATTAGAAATATTTTCAGATGATGGATTAAAACACGAAAATATAACAAAAATATTGTATTTCAATGTCTGTATTAGGTGGCAAACCCTCCTAAAACCATCTACAATCTTATTGCGATCTCTGAACGCTGGTTCTGGCTTATGAAGCGATGTACATTGGGGCTTAAAAAGAGAACTTAAGAGTTGAGATAAAGTAGTTGGAATTTAAGAGTTGTTGGAAGACAGAGACAAGCACAAGAAAGGGAGCGTTAACAAGATGAGGTAAAGGAAGTAATCTGAACAGTCAAGGAATCGAGAAGAAGAATTTCCGATATGAAAGAAAAATACCAGCATCTAAAAAAAGAGCCAGTAGTGGGACAGAGTTCTGAGATGTAAGGAGAGAGAATTCCATCGAAGAGAAGAACCAAGCAAAGACTTAATAGTGAAGAACGAGAAGAGGAAAGGTAGGAGTCCCCAGAGCGAGGAGGCTCAGGAACCGAGATGCGAACTCTAGGTCAGATATTCCTTCCTAGGAGAGAGTGAAGATGCCAAATGTCCGCTTTTCCTCGTGATTCGAAAGTCCTTCTACAGGAATTCTTGTTGGAAGACGATAGGTTTCTGCTCTTACATATAAAGCACACGGCATTTTTAATCGGTGTGCATAAGAGGAGTTTTTTTAACTATAAATACGAAGACCGTTGTCTCCATGAAAGTATGGTGTACATTGGTCATTGTTCTTAAAACTTTAATAGCCCCTTGATCTAAGTATCCAATAGGGTTAGAATATGGTGTATATTGATAGATTTTGCGTTAAGATGCATCTTATTTTTAATTGTATACTCAGTTCTTATTTAAATAGTATCTTATTTTTAATAGTATACTCAGTATTCTAATTTAAATAGTATATTATTTTTAATAGTATACTCAGTATTCTAATTTAAATAGTATATTATTTTTAATAGTATACTCAGTTCTTATTTAAATAGTATATTATTTTTAATAGTGTACTCTATTCTATTATTTGCATCTATAGACCTTTTACAGTTTTATTATTTTTCTTAATTGCATAATGACAAGTTTACTCCATTGACTGGTATCCGCATATTGTAATGCTATTTTGAAATCGATTGAGCAGAGTGTCATTGAGAGCAGAATACTTTCATTAGAATGAATATGGTAACAACTCTAAATTTTTAGTGATATAATAACGATATGATAACACCTCTAAATTAAACAAAAATGGATTTAGAATTTGGGTATATTTTGGATAATCATAATTTCTATATTAAAGCAATATAATTTAAATTAGAAGTCCAATACAAAAAAAGTTTTTATTGAAAAATATCTGTTTAACTTGTAATAAGGAAGAAAAGAAAAAAAATTGATATATCTTTGAATTTTCCATTTAGGAATTTTGCCACATTTTTCGTCGTTAGAAGGAATTGATTTTAGTTAGTCGTTAACAGCTCGTATTACATAAGGCCTGATTGCCCATTTTATATTTCAATAGTACAATATTCTTACCTGCACAAATACAGATCTTACAGATACTCATCTATAACATAAGGCTACGAATCAATGTATATGAGCTGATGAAAAGTAATACAGCGTGAGATTTCCTACCAGAAAACCGCCGAATCGAAAAATAGTGAATCTATGGACATCCATGCCCTGGTATTGTGAAGCCTGTATTAGTGGACAATTTTTTGTCAGCCTCTATCATATCAGCAGCGTTCGTTTAAAATGTCCTTTGCATTTCATTTGGATCTTTGTAATAGCCAATTTTTAAAAGATGTATTTCCTAACATTTCAAATTAATTTATTATGTGTGTATTTCCTAGCATAATAAATTATTTATTATTTTATTTTTAAAATAATAATTCATTTTGAAGTCCTCTGCTGCATTCTGTAATTCTATCGGATATTTGAGACACATCAAGTTAATAAAGATTTTCTTTCGTCTAACTTAGTTCTCAACCATAATAAAAGCAGCAGGAAATTACGAGAATTAGTAGATTAAAATGAGTCTTCGAACGATCTGGAATTCATCCTATCACTGAATTTCATTTGTTTCAATTAAAAAAAAACCTAACTATTCCTACGAATTTGCGAAAACTTAAAATGAAACGTTATTAAGCAATCTTATCTCAATTCTTATTTTAATATAATACAAATTCCTATTTAATTCAAGGCAAATGGAAACTAAAATTCATTTGAAATCCTTATTTTAATACGGGAAGATAAGAAAACAATATCATTAAAATGACATTTTCGTAATAAAAAGTATTTCAGAAAGTTTCACATTTAAGAACTTCATAAAAGTGAAATTAAATTATATTAAAGGAAATAAATTTTCATTTTCCCTATTTCCAAAGATTTAGCATAAAAAGTGAATTTAATCTAAGTAAGATGTTCTTTTTCTTTTTATCTTCATCATATAATACGAAAATGTTTTCCTCCACAAATAGTTATTTACTGGAAAAGATTACATTAACGAAGTGCAATTTTCAAGAAAATGAGAATTTAAAATTTTCTTTGAAGATATGCCATCGTTTAATGCTTTTAAAAACTCCAAATCTCTACATGCAAGCGAATTTCTGAAATGGCCTTCTTTAGAAAAATCCATTTGCAATAATTGATTATGAAGAAAAGTTCGTTCCTTTATGAGAATGAATTTTCTATAAGCGGAACTTAAATTACATGTATATTAAACAAAACAGAAAGTACTGCACTAAAATTTAATTTACTAATACCTAGTAAACCTATTGACATGAAACTATTCTTCAAACTATGTAAATTATTTTATGGATATAAAAGGAAGGCATTGAAAGTTTAAAAATATTAATGTATTTTCGACTAAATGCAATTTTATATTCCAAAATTGTATATTTATTTTATAAAAGTTTAATTACATAATTTTATTTTATTTTTATTTTTTAATTTGATTTTCAACGCAGATGCTTTCTCTCTTTAAAATATTAAATTTGTTTTATAAATAAGTATTTTCAAATTAATATTTCATTTATTAAAAATAAAATTCGTTAACAAATCACAAATAATTCAATTATTATTTGAATTATAAACATATTCTTTATTTAAAAGTTAGGATGTCAATGATAACGTAGGTGAATAATTAAAAATAACGTAGGTGAATGGTAATCTTATAAAATAATCTAATTATAAAAACCAACTTAATTTGGCTTTTCATAAGTGGAGAGTAGAAGTAATATTAAATTTGATACCTAAAAGTAAGGTATTATGTTATTTAAAATATTTCCTTATGTTAGTTATATTTTCTTGTGTCAATAAAGATATTCGTGTAATTCTATACAACATATAATTTGATTACATAAAATTACGGTTTATATAAAATGTGTACTTATATACTTACTTAATAAAATTTTTTATGTTACTTATAAATTATTCTGGTCCCGAAAAAGTCAATTTCAGCTTATTATATAGTTTAGCTTACAAAATTTCTATATAATTATTGTAAGTGGATAATTATATTTGTAATAAATAAACTATAAATATAATCTCACATTTTTCTCTTTACATAAAAATTGGTATAATGCTGTCAATATAATTATACACTGCCTGCAAATCACGCTTTTAGAAAAGAAGGTTTTTAGTTATATAAAATAAAATAAAAATTTAGTTTAATATAGATAATAAATAAATATCAAAACTTTTATTTTTAATTATTTTTACTGACTCAATAAAAGAGTCAAAGGTTTGATTCAAATTACTAGTAAATTTTAGTTAAAATAATTAATTTGTTGTTTCTTATTAATTGCAAATTGTACTTGAATATTTTAGATAATAAGGAAAATATTGATTTTTTCAATGTTTTTGTTGGCGTTAACTTTAGCTACATTCAAGAAAAAGAAAATTCAATTCTGCAGGTGGTGATGGGTGGGCTGCTATATTATGGCTGCATTGATAACAGGCAGACTCGATGTAACATTTGATAAAGAGTCTCTGTAGAATGTTTGTCTGCGTTACTCATCTGTTATTATTTCTTCAAAATAAAAGCACGTAACAGCACGTAGCATTCTTCTCAACTTTCCATAATCTCTATTAAATTTTATAATAGGTAATATAATTGACATATTCGTAAGCTCTGATACTGAATCTGTGCAATTCATGTCTGGGGCTTAATGACCTATCAGTCATGCTGCCGACATCAGAAAAATAATTATTTTTATGAGATATTACATAAAGTATAATTACAGTTTTTATAACATGTTATTATTTACAATAATGATGTGTTAATATGTTTAATATGATTTTTTAATGATAAAGAAAATATTGAGATAAAATATTTTATGAGATATTACATAAAGTATAATATATTTACAATAATGATGCGTTAATATGTTAAATATTGATGTTTAATATGATGTGCTTATATCAAGGATGAAACTCATTTATTTATTTAATAAAATATGATGTCAAACCTAATATTTTTAAATAATTAAGCTCTAATTACAACAAAAAAAATGAAAAGATGTAGGGAAATAGTCGTGGGTGAATAAAAAAAGGAATAAAAAACATACATTGAGAGGAATCTGTTTCAAAGCATTCTTTTTTGATCTGCCAAATG
Organism: Caerostris darwini; assembly: GCA_021605075.1. Classification (NCBI taxonomy): domain Eukaryota; kingdom Metazoa; phylum Arthropoda; class Arachnida; order Araneae; family Araneidae; genus Caerostris; species Caerostris darwini. The sequence goes on along the minus strand of BPLQ01002550.1, from coordinate 716,227 downwards.
GTCAGGCATTTCCCAACCTCCTACTGCGAGATTTTCATTGTCTTTTTTTTTTACTCTGTCGAGTCCAGCAATTCCTTTCCTTCCTGAAGAAAGAGAATATCCTCTCTGGACACAAACTACTTCGAGCCTGGAAATAAGAAAACAAGTTTTGACAACGCTTCACTGGAAACTGGGTGGCTGGATGAGACAGTCGTTTTCGATGTGGATGAGCTGTCCAAGTGCATTTTGGTAGAATTCTGAAAGACGTACTCAACAGTAATCTCAGAAAATTTGATTTTTGCTTTGCAAAAATAAATTCCTATCATATCAAGAGTTATATAAATTGTCTAGGACAATAAATATTTTGATACACCTTCATCAATAAATACATAATTAGTCACAAAAGCCATCGGTTTTTTTTAAAAAACATATTACAAAAGCAGAATTCTTTTACAGACAACTGAAAAATAAGTTTATTTTAATTATTCATTTTTTCAAAATATTATTTTAATTAAGAACAAGGCCAATCTGAAAGGAACTCATTGAAATTTTATACATGTTTGTTTTAACGTCTGTTTCACTGTACAGGATGCTTGGAAAACACCAGAGCAGAATACAAAGAGTTATAGGAGGAACCAAGATAATATTTTTTTAATGTTCCGGAACTGTTGCAATTCAGTCCTGATGATTGGAAAATGTTAAGAAATTAAAGTGAGGTCAAAAGATTAGTAGCAATATCTCAATAAGTTTTACAAATTTTTTTATTGTATAATATACTCATAAGATTGACCACAAATGATAATATGAACTTCACATCATTACAAGCCTTAATCCAATCATCCAACTCAATGCATTAGATGGACCGATGCATGCTCTGAATTACTAGAACGACGTAAATTATTGAAACTCCCAAAGGTAAAAGGATATTATGAATAAGATATTTGAGTTCGACACGAATAGTGCCCTCTAAACATAACATACTGTTTGAGTAAATAATCTATGCAAAGAAAAAGGTTTATTTCCTTTATCACCGTTTATAAATGTTCTTTGCTATGTCGTATAACATATATCATCCGTCTCTTTATAATCTATTTAATTTTCCTTAAAAAGAGTTTGTACAAAATATTACTTTTCATATCCATATTATAAAGGAGTAAGGGAAGTTAGCAATGAAAGTAAGTAATAAAAAATTAAACGGATTGAAGACTTTGTATGATATAATTTATTTGCCGATATTGATTTCTCAATTTGGCGGTCAGTAAACTACAAGAAATAAAATTCTCCATTATTGACCCTAACCAATTCCGGAAAAATAAAAATCAAACTTCTTGCACACAGCACAATTTGATAAAAAAATTCAAACAAGTTTCTATAAATTATATACGCTGGGAAAAGGTACGACCATATATCACAGAATGTTTGACGTTTCTGAAAATTCCGACTGAGTAGAAGTTTAAAAGCTGTCACTAGCAATACATTTCTTTTGACTGAAAAATAGTAGGAAGCAGTTTGAAGAATATATATTATCTTTTGGGATGTACGTAACAAGAAAATGATGATGAAGTTGTCACATGCAAGTTTAGCCCTGTTTCAAAATGTAGCAGTCGTTAAGAATGATTTAAAGTAATACTGTGGGGTTTTTTTTTGGAAAGAGTATAACAATATTTAAAAAATGATACATCCTCATATACTAAAGTCATTTTTGATTTTTCAACAAACGGATCATTTTCTAAGACATACATGTCAGTTGAAATATTTATAGTTATTGTTATTCCAATGTTATAAATAATGAGACATAGTGTATGTAATTGTACATTTTCAGACTTAAAAATCTAACTAAAAGATATTTATTGATTACTCTAAAATTTCATACTTATGTTTGATATACTACTGTGTCCAAAATTAAGATCAATTTTCAATTTAAAATTCCCGGGACTTATGGAATTTCAATTTTGTTTTTCTTTTTTAGGTTGCTGGAACAGTCCTTGACTTCTGTGGGAAATTTCACGTCAAAATATTCATTAGACTTTGAGTTACGATTCGCTTTGTGAGACGCTAAAACTGCTTCCGGCGATCTTTTAAATGTCTCAATTAATTGAGCAAAGAACAAGCTCTCTAACAAGATTGATGCGCCATCTCACACTGCATTGATTCTTCGTGACTTTTTGCCACAAATGAAACGCATATATTTCTACAACCACCGTATTCACACAGTGTCCCTTCTGGCTGTTCCTTAAATTCAAAAGACCCACTCCGGGGGCAACGTTTTGAGTTGATTGAAGAGATTCAACATGAATCGCCGCACGCTTTGAAGGCCATGCCTGCCGATGAGGTTTTAGCATTAATTGAGGATTGGAAAAAAAGTTAGTATAAGTTCACTGTGTCCGGAGGTGAAAAAAATAAGGTGATAAAATAAATTTGGAAGAATAAATAAAGAGTTTCTGAAAAAAAAATAATGGGTCTTACTATTTGGGCACAGTAGTAAAAATCAAACTTTTTTAAAGCAGCACAATTTAATAAAAAATTTGAAACTAGCTTCTATTAATAATATATGCTAGGGAAAAGGTACCACCATTTATCACAGAATGCTTGACGTTTCGGGAAATTCCGACTGAGTAAAAGTTTAAAAGCTGTCACTAGCAATACATTTCTTTTGACTGGAAAATAGTAGGAAGCAGTTTGAAGAATATGGATTATCTTTGGGATGTACGTAACAAAAAAATGATGATGAACTTGTCACATGCATGTTTAGCCGTGCTTCAAACTGTACTAGTCGTTAAAAATGATTTAAAGTAACACTGCAGTTATTTTTCCCCTTACTTTTGTTGGAAAGAGTATAACAATATTTAAAAAATGATACATCTTCATATAACGGCATGTTTGATTTTTCAACAAACGGATCATTTTGTCAGACGTATATGTCAGTTGAAATATTTATAGTTATTATTATTCCAGTGTTACAAATAATGAGACATATTGTAATTGTACATATTGTATATTGTACATTTTAGGACCAGCTATTGTTCATTTTAAGACTTAAAAGTCGAATCAGAAGATATTTATTGGTTACTCTAAAATTTCACACTTATGTTTTATATACTACTGTGTCCAAAAAGTAAGAACAATTTTAAATTTAAAATTCTCGGGGCTTATGGAATTTAATTTTTTTTTCTTTTTTTAGGTTGCTGGCACTGTCTTTGACATCTGTGTGAAATTTCACGTCAGAATATACATTAGTGTTTCAGTTACGCTTGGCTTTGTGGGACACTAAAACAGATTCCGGCGATTTTTGAAATAATTGAATTTATTGAGCAAAGAACAAGCTCCCTCACAAGATTGATGCCCCAGCTCACACTGCATTTATTCTTCGTGGCTTTCTCGCCAAAAATGAAACCCCTATCGTTCCACAACCACCATATTCACCCCGTGCGACTTCTGGCTATTCCCTAAACTTAAAAGACCACTCCGGGGACACCGGTTTGAGTCGATTGAAGAGATTCAGAGTGAATCGCCGCGCGCTTTGAAGTCAATCCCTGCCGATGACTTTTTAGCCTGCATTGAGGATTGGAAAAAAAGTTGGCATAAGTGCATCTTGTATTGAAGGGGATGACTTTGTAGGCGATGAAATAAATTTGGTAGAATAAATAAAGTTTTTTTGAAAAAAAAAATTGGTCTTACTTTTTGGGCACAGTAGTACATGAAAAATTAAACATTATTAAACATCATTCATTATTAAACGTTAATGACCCTAACTAATTCCAGATATATAAAAATCAAACTTCTTACACACAGCACAATTTAGTAAAAATTTCAAACAAGTTTCTATAAATAATATATGCCGGGAAACGGTACCACCATTTATCACAGACTGTTTGACGTTTCGGGAAATTCCGACTGAGTAAAAGTTTAAAAGCTTTCACTAGCAATACATTTCTTTTGACTGGAAAATAGTAGGAAGCAGTTTGAAGAATATGGATTATCTTTGGGATGTACGTAACAAAAAAATGATGATGAACTTGTCACATGCATGTTTAGCCGTGCTTCAAACTGTACTAGTCGTTAAAAATGATTTAAAGTAACACTGCAGTTATTTTTTCCCCTTACTTTTGTTGGAAAGAGTATAACAATATTTAAAAAATGATACATCTTCATATAACGGCATGTTTGATTTTTCAACAAACGGATCATTTTGTCAGACGTATATGTCAGTTGAAATATTTATAGTTATTATTATTCCAATATTATAAATAATGAGACATAGTGTATGTAATTCTACATTTTCAGACTTAAAAATCTAACTAAAAGATATTTATTGATTACTCTAAAATTTCATACTTATGTTTGATATACTACTGTGTCCAAAATTAAGATCAATTTTCAATTTAAAATTCCCGGGACTTATGGAATTTCAATTTTGTTTTTCTTTTTTAGGTTGCTGGAACAGTCCTTGACTTCTGTGGGAAATTTCACGTCAAAATATTCATTAGACTTTGAGTTACGATTCGCTTTGTGAGACGCTAAAACTGCTTCCGGCGATCTTTTAAATGTCTCAATTAATTGAGCAAAGAACAAGCTCTCTAACAAGATTGATGCGCCATCTCACACTGCATTGATTCTTCGTGACTTTTTGCCACAAATGAAACGCATATATTTCTACAACCACCGTATTCACACAGTGTCCCTTCTGGCTGTTCCTTAAATTCAAAAGACCCACTCCGGGGGCAACGTTTTGAGTTGATTGAAGAGATTCAACATGAATCGCCGCACGCTTTGAAGGCCATCCCTGCCGATGAGGTTTTAGCATTAATTGAGGATTGGAAAAAAAGTTAGTATAAGTTCACTGTGTCCGGAGGTGAAAAAAATAAGGTGATAAAATAAATTTGGAAGAATAAATAAAGAGTTTCTGAAAAAAAAATAATGGGTCTTACTATTTGGGCACAGTAGTAAAAATCAAACTTTTTTAAAGCAGCACAATTTAATAAAAAATTTGAAACTAGCTTCTATAAATAATATATGCTAGGGAAAAGGTACCACCATTTATCACAGAATGCTTGACGTTTCGGGAAATTCCGACTGAGTAAAAGTTTAAAAGCTGTCACTAGCAATACATTTCTTTTGACTGGAAAATAGTAGGAAGCAGTTTGAAGAATATATATTATTTTTTAGGATGTACGTAACCAGAAAATGATGATGAAGTTGTCACATGCATGTTTAGCCTTGCTTCAAAACGTTGTAGTCGTTAAAAATGATTTAAAGTAACACTGCAGTTATTTTTTCCCGACTTTTGTTAGAAAGAGTATACCAATATTTAAAAAAGGATACATCTTCATATGAAGTCATTTTTGATTTTTCAACAAACGGATCCTTTTGTAAGTCATACATGCCAGTTGAAATATTTATAGTTATTGTTATTCCAGTGCTATAAATAATGAGACATATTGTATGCTGTTGTATATTTTAGGGACATCTATTATTATTGATTTTAAGTCTTAAAAGTCGAACCAGAAAATATTGATAGATTACTCTAAAATATCATACTTATGTTTTATATACTACTGTGTCTAAAAAGTAAGATCAATTTTCAATTTAAAATTTCCGGGGCTTAAGGAATTTCAATTTTTTTTTCTCTGTGAGACGTTTTGAGTCGATTGAAGAGATTCAACATGAACCGCCGCGCGCTTTGAAGGTCCTCCCTGACGATTTTTGATTTTTCAACAAACGGATCATTTTGTAAGACATACATGTCCGTTGAAATATTTATAGTTATTGTTATTCCAGTGTTATAAATAATGAGTCATATTGAATGCTGTTGTACATTTTAGGGCCAGCTCTTGTTCATGTTTAACCAGTAGATATTTATTGATTACTCTAGAATTTCACACTTACGCTTTATACTTGTATTTTCATTTTTTTCAGCGTTAGGTATAAGATAAAGGGAAATTTAAAAATACTAATGGAAGTGAAAATTTATATAATTTTTGGCTAATTTTGCATATTTGATTGACAACACACTGTAATCGGAAGATATATATTGATTACTGTAAAATTTGTAATAATTTTTTTTTTATAAATTGTTTGAATAGTTTCACGATAGTAGTAAGAAAGAAATCTGAAATTAAAAAGGCATTAAAAATTTTAAATTTACGTAAATTTCAGCTAATTTTTCGTACTTTGAAGCCAAAATGGAATAGGAAGTTATTAATTGACTAATTTGAAATATTTTACGAATGTCTCAGAATCTATTCCATTTATTTTCAACGCCTGTGGGAAAATTTAACAAAAAAAAAAAAAAAAAAAAAAATGCTCTCCACCCTATTGTACATGATTTTTAATTCATATTTTGTAAGTAAATGATAAAATAAATTGCTTTTATTTTCTAGATGATAATTGATCTAGATTTAAGAATAGTATATTTTTTTCATATAAAATATATTATTAAATCATATTTCACTTTCTTTATGCCGCTTACAGTGCCATCTATTAATACACTTTGAAATGCCTTTTTTTTATGCCGTACTGTTCCCCTTTTCTTCAAATATCTTCAGTTCAAATTTGAACTCATTGTGACGAGTGTTTTTTTTTTTTCTTTTCTTTTTACATCATTTTGAAAGCGGCACTTTAATTATATATTACTCTGTACATGGAAAATCTATGTTCAATATACCTAAAGCTTTAGAGCTTGGAACCAGGAACACTTGGTTCGGAACCCAATACGTTATCCGCCGTACAGCTCTAGCCAGGTGAATTATAATTAAATTTTGTTTATGTTTAAAATTGTATGATAGCAATAAACAAACAATATTGGCAACTTGTACCTTTCGAAATAATTTGAACTGACATATTTTAATTTTCCGCTATAAGTCATAAACTATGCTCCTAGAAGCCATTTGTTTCTAATAAGTTTCAAATACTTCGGTGTATACATACTATATGGAATTAATTGATTAATTCCAGCTCCGCTTGAATTCCTCGTGGAGTTTACGGTGCACGGTAACTGTTTAATCATTCCCGAACAAGGTAAGATAGTAACTTAGCACATTGAATTTCCTATTCGGGCCATTCCGTGGCAATCAAACTATTCGAAATTCCGTTTCAGTTCTGTTAATGAGTGCATTATTCCTATTGCCTTCTGTTTCCTGCACTGGAATTCCTAAACTCTCTCTCTCCAGTAATCTGCTTTAAGTACATTTTATTCAATATTATTTCCATGATATTTAAGTAGACCCTTTATCGAATTGGACGCGGTAAACATATCATTAAGTTTTAAATGTTTTCAGGTAAAGTTATGGGAGTTCATTGAGGTATTTAACAGCTTTTGGTGATGAAATAAAAATGTATATTAGCATTTATTAACATATTTCTATTCATAAAAAGCATTTGAATGCCTAAAATTTTAAGTCGTTTTTTACTAGAACAGCAGCTATGAAGTAAAATCAGTGGTGCTCAGGGTATAGCAAGTGGTGCCATGCACTCACATTTTGCGTCCACAACATGATATTGACAGCTACGAAAAAGTCGACTTTATAGTTTTCACCCATCTAACCTCCGTCGCAACTGACATTGGTACCACAGGCTTCAGGTTCGAATTTTGGCGGTGGAATGGATGTACAAAAAAATGACCATAGAGTGACAAACCCAACCAAATCTGTATTAACTCGAACTGCCTATTGTATAGTGCAATATCTGATTCAGAATTATTATTCAGACTTTTGACTACAATATATGGTTTCTAAAATTCAGGATTCCAGTTTCCTTCAATATTTATGTATACAGCATTAATTCACCTTCCATATCTCTTTTAAAGGATTACAGGTTTCAGGTTCGAACCCAGGTGTTGGCATGAATGCTTGTTAGTGGAACGGAATCCATGCTAACCTGTAGGTCTCGGTCTAATTAGCCTAAAATGTGCAAAAAATGCCCGTAGAGCGACAAACCACACCTCCTTTTCAACCCTGAGAAATCATTCTTTCCTATGCAATTAATTGTTACATACCAATTCCCGGTATATACATGGAAACTCTATGTTTAATATATTTAAAACTTTGGAAGCTTCGAACCATGAACACTTGGTTCGGAACTCAATACGTTATCCCCCGGAAAACTCTGGCCAGGTGAATTATAATTAAATTTTGTTTATGTTTAAAATTGTATGATAGCAATAAATAAACAATATTGACAATTTGTAGCTTTCAAAATAATTTGAACTGACATATTTTAATTTTCCGCTATACGCCATAAACTGTGCTTATAAGAGCCATTTGTTTCAAATGAGTTTCAAATACTTCGGTGTATACAAACTATATGGAATTAATTCATTAATTCCAGCTCCGCTTGAATTCCTCGTGGAGTTTACTGTGCACGGTAACTGTTTAATCATTCCCGAATAGGGTAAGGTAGTAACTTAGCACATTGAATTTCCTATTCGGGCCATTTCATGGCAATCAAACTATTCGAAATTCCGTTTCGGTTCTGTTAATGAGTGCATTATTCCCATTACCTTCTGTTTCCTGCAGTGGAATTCCTCAACTATCTCTCTCTCTCTCTCTCTCCAGTATCTGGTTTAAGTATATTTTATTCAATATTATTTCAAGATATTTAAGTAGACCCTTTATCGAATTGGACGCGGTAAACATATCATAAATTTTAAATGTGTTCAGGTAAAGTTATGGAAGTCGTTCGGGTATTTAACGGCTTTTGATGATGAAATAGCATAGAGCAACTGAGAAAATTCTCTCGATTTTCAGAAAACTCTAAACGAAATACTTATGAATAATTTCAATCGGGTTCTTTCAGGCATATAATAATTAAATGTCTTTAAAAAAAGAATGCTGTTTCTTAATTGTTTCGATGTTTTTATGTATTTTAATAGTGTGTGTATTTATTTCATAATAACTATTAACTTGTCAAGCATCAAGTGTACAATTGATTAATAATTTGTGATGAGATGTAGTATGTCGTAAATTAATAGCTGAATCTATTAAAATTTTTCTATTAAAAATGTATTCGGTTATTTAGAATTCCAACTCAACCTCTTCATGGTCATTTGTTTCGAAAAAAAGTAATCTAAAGTTTAAATATATAAATTTGTTTTTTAAAATATAACCATTACATACCACAATTTCAGTTTAAAAATCGACTACAGTCGATAACAATTTATAGGTAAGCTGTGTTGTCATCTAGAGCAATTGCAATTGGCTCTAGTGACATTGATATCGATGGAGCTCAAATAAAAGAGAGTTTATATTAAAAACTTAAAACAAAATAGAAATGGTTCTAAATTGATGTTGTATGGATTATATTATATCCCAACAAGAAATATAAAATTGGTTAAAATATTATAGAAATGATGCTATTAATATACACTTGAATAATTGTAGATACAAAAGGATGTATGTAAATTGGTTAAAACCACAGATGAAATGCTGTAAAGGCGTGTTAATATGAATGATTTCGGAGCCATTAAGACATATACTAATTGGCTAAAGCAATATAGAAATGAATCTAAATTGATATTGATGATAGATTCAAGAGGATGCATACAGATTGGAAAAATTATTTATAAAGTGTTCTATAATTAAAAGTATATAACTTCATTATGGGCTTAAAATGTTCCAAACAAAATTTCAACTTTTCTGGATAATCCGGTGGATTTTTTGGAAGATTCGAGTTATATTTCTTTAAAATATTCAGCAAACCATTTATTCCATTTTAAACCTACTATTCTGATGTCTGTCAAGTACAACAACAGTTTCTTCAAATTTCTGCATTCAATTTTTAATTGTCTTCTTGGTTGGTCTATTATATGCAATACAATCACTTTCTCTCAATTGTAAAAAAAAAAAAATTATGACATTCATTGGCTTATAATCTTTTGTATTATAAGATACTTCTCAATACATTAAAGAATGTAAGGTTTCGAAATATTTTTCTATTTTTATATCGATAAATAAAAGCCAAGGATTAAGAATTAAAATTAAATTTCAGTAATCAGGTGACCATATTATGAACACAACAACAGATGGATAAATGCACCACAAAGACGCTTCATATAACGAATTCAGCACAAATATTTATAATTTGCTGGTTGGAGCATATTTATTTACTATTCCTTTGATTCGGTTTTATCTTTGTATCAGATACAAAGAGCAACCCAGGAACACCCATAAAAGAATTTACAAAAACTTTTCTACTCTATCTTACCTCAAAATAAACCAGAAACATAAAGGTTGGAATAAAATAACAGCAGCGCGAGGTGGTAGTAGTTCTTTTAGTCTATTGAGTTACGGCGTGGCTGCATAAGAGAATTTTCGCGCCGAAGTCCTTTTAGAAAGATTCGTTTGATTACATTTTCAACTGGGTTCCCGCGAGTCCCTGCTGCCCACGGGAACAAGTCGGGCGTGTTTTCCATTTTGTCGAATAAATTGATCTCCCATCGATCAGCGTGTTCATTTATTTCTCGGACGCGGGGAAAATTTACTTTTACAATTTCTTGTCGATGCAATCAAGTGTTGCCGATCCACAAAAGGGTTTGAATGAGGTGATTCATTGAATTGTGGAGCCGAGTTCACAATCGTTCGCTTTAAAGGCATTCTTTCAATGGGCATTGTGTGTCCATTTATATCATGCCATGCTCGTTCTTTAAATAATGACATTTTTCCAATTACATGCTGTAACGCATTCGTTAATATAACGGCGCAAGGGCGCATGTCGTAAGAGTGATTATCCTCTTTAGAGAACATATGTAAAATACATTCTAAGAAAAATCAAATTTTATTTTTTCCCTGATATTATTACTATATTGATTCTTGTATTTTGCATTTTACTTTTTATTATTAGTATTTTTAATCTTTTTTTTTTTTTTTTTTTTTTTTTTTTTTGAGTACCATTTAACGTAAATTTTTTGAAACTTTATGTTGTATTTCTACTAACATTAATTAAGCAGCCAATTAAAAATTAAAGCATATCTATGAATTAAGATGAGGAGGTTTAAAGGGTATTTCCCCCTGTTGGTACTCCGTAATCGGTACGCCAGTTGCCAGTTGCCATTAAAAGCCATCCCTGCCGATGACTTTATAGCATGCATTGAGGATTGGAAAAAAAAGTTGGCATAAGTGCATTGTGTCTGGAGGGGATTACTTTGAAGGCGATGAAATAAATTTGGAAGAATAAATAAAGAGTTTTTGGAAAAAAAAATAACTGGTCTTACTTTTTGGGCATAGTAATAAAGATCAAACTTCTTTAATACAGCACAATTTCATAAAAAATTTCAAGTAAGTTTCTATAAATAATATATGCTGGGAAAAGGTACCACCATTTATCACAGAAAGTTTGACGTTTTTGGAAATTCCGACTGAGTAGCAGTTTCAAAGCTGTCACTAGCAATACATTTCTTTTGACTGAAAAATAGTCGGAAGCAGTTTGAAGAATATAGATTATCTTTGGGATGTGCGTAACAAGAAAATGATGATGAACTTGTCACATGCATGTTTAGCCGCGCTTCAAAATGTAGTAGTCGTTAAAAATGATTTAAAGTAACACTGTAGTTTCTTTTTTCCCACTTTTGTTAGAAAGCGTATAACAATATTTAAAAAATGATACATCTTCATATGAAGTCGTTTTTGATTTTTCAACAAACGGATCATTTTGTAAGACATACATGTCAGTTGAAATATTTATAGTTATTGTTATTCCAGTGTTATAAATAATGAGACATATTGTATGCTGTTGTACATTTTAGGGACATCTATTATTATTGATTTTAAGACTTAAAAGTCGAACCAGAAAATATTGATAGATTACTCTAAAATTTCATACTACTACTACTACACTACTGTGCCCAAAAAGTAAGATCAATTTTCAATTTAAAATACCCGGGACTTAAAGAATTTCAATTTTTTTTTCTTTGTGAGACGTTTTGAGTCGATTGAAGAGATTCAACATGAATCGCCGCGCGCTTTGAAGGTCATCCCTGGCGATTTTTGATTTTTCAACAAACGGATCATTTTGTAAGACATAAATGTCAGTTGAAATATTGATAGTAGTTATAATTATTCCAGTTTCATAAATGATGAGGCATATTGTATATTATTGTACCTTTTAGAGATAGATGTGTTTCTTTTTAAGACTTAAAAGTCGAACCAGAAGATATTTATTGATTACTCTAAAATTTCGTATTTATGTTTTATATACTACTGTGTCCAAAAAGTAAGACCTATTTTCAATTTAAAATTCCCGGGGCTTATGGAATTTCCATTTTTTTTTTTTTTTTAGATTGCTGGCATTATTCTTGACATCTGTGTGAAATTCCACGGCAAAATATTCATCTGTGTTTGAGCTAAACTTGGCTTTGGGAGACGTTTTGAGTCAATTGAAGAGATTCAACATGAATCGCCGCGGGCTTTGGAGGCCATCCCTGCCGATGACTTTTTAACATGAGCTTAGGATTGTAAAAAAGTTGGTATAAGTGCATTGTGTCCGAAGGGGATTACTTTGAAAGCGATGAAATAAATTTGGAAAAATAAATAAAGAGTTTTTGAAAAATAAAATAATTGGTCTTACATTTTGGACACAGTAGTAAAAATCAAACTTCTTACACACAGAGCAATTTCATGAAAAAATTCAAACAAGTCTCTATAAATAATATATTCTGGGAAAAGGTACCACCATTTATCACAGAATTCATGACGTTTCGGGAAATTCCGACTGAGTAAAAGTTTAAAAGCTGTCACTAGCAATACATTTCTTTAGACTGAAAAATAGTAGAAAGCAGTTTGAAGAATATAGATTATCTTTGGGATGTGCGTAAAAAGAAAATGATGATGAAGTTGCCACATGCATGTTTAGCCGTGCTTCAAAAATGTACTTGTCGTTAAAAATGATTTAAAGTAACACAGTGGTTTTTTTCCCTTCACTTTTGTTGGAAAGAGTATACCAATATTTAAAAAAGGATACATCTTCATATGACGGGATTTTTGATTTTTCAACAAATGGATCATTTTATAAGACATACATGTAAGTTGAAATATTTATAGTTATTGCTATTCCAGTGTTATAAATAATGAGACATAGTGTATGCTGTTGTACATTTTAGGGCCAGCTATTGTTCATTTAACTTAAAAGTCGAACCAAAATATATTGATAGATTACACTAAAATTTCACAAATATATTTTATATACTACTATGTCCAAAAAGTAAGACCAATTTTCAATTTAAAATTCTCGGGGCTTATGGAATTTAATTTTTTTTTTTTTTTTTAGGTTGATGGCCTTGACATCTGTGTGAAATTTCACGTCAGAATATTCATTAATGTTTCAGTTACGCTTGGCTGTGTGAAACGCTAAACGGTTTCCGGCGATTTTTGAAATGCCTGAATTTATTGATCAAAGAACAAGCTCCCTCAGAAGACTGATGCCCCAGCTCACACTGAATTGATTCTGCGTGACTTTCTCGCCAGAAATGAAACCCATATAGTTCCACAACCACCATCTTCACCCCGTGCGACTTCTGGCTATTCCCTAAACTTAAAAGACCACTCCGGGAACGTTCTGAGTCGATTGAAAAGATTTAGCATGAATCGGCGCGCGCTTTGAAGGTCATCCCTGCCGATGACGTTTTAGCATGCATTGAGGATTGGGAAAAAAAGTTGGCAAATGTGCATTGTGTCCGGAGGAGATCACTTTGACGGCATTAAATAAATTTGGAAGCATGAATAAAGAGTTTTTGAAAAAAAATATAATTGTTCTTACTTTTTGGGCACAGTAGTAAGAATCAAACCTCTTTAACTCAGAGCAATTTAATAAAAAATTTCAAACAAGTTTCTATAAATAATATATGCCGGGAAACGGTACCACCATTTATCACAGACTGTTTGACGTTTCGGGAAATTCCGACTGAGTAAAAGTTTGAAAGCTGTCACTAACAATACATTTCTTTTGACTGGAAAATAGTAGGAAGCAGTTTGAAGGATATGGATTATCTTTGGGATGTACGTAACAAGAAAATGCTGATGAAGTTATCACATACATGTTTAGCCGCGTTTTAAAATTTAGTAGTCGTTAAATATGATTTAAAGTAACACTGCAGTTATTTTTTTCCCACTTTTGTTGGAAAGAGTATAACAATATTTAAAAAATGATACATCTTCATATGAAGTCATTTTTTATGTTTCAACAAACGGATCCTTTTGTAAGACATACATGTCAGTTGAAATATTTATAGTTATTGTTATTCCAGTGTTATAAATAATGAGTGATATTGAATGCTGTTGTACATTTTAGGGCCAGCTCTTGTTCATGTTGAACCAGTAGATATTTATTGATTACTCTAGAATTTCACACTTACGCTATATACTTGTTTTTTCATTTTTTTCAGTATTAGGTATAAGATAAAGGGAAATTTAAAAATACTAATGAAAGTGAAAATTTATATAATTTTTGGCTAATTTTGCATATTTGACAACAAATTGTAATCAGAAGACATATATTGATTACTGTAAAATTTGGAATTTGTTGGTTTTTTTTTTATATAAATTCTTTCCATTGTTTCACGATAGCAGTAAGAAAAAAATCTAAAATTAAAAAAGTCATTGTAAATTTTAAATTTCAGCCAATTTTTCATACATTGAAGCCAAAATGGATTAGAAAGTTATTAATTGAATAGTCTGAAATATTTTACGTTTGTCTCAAAAATTATTCCATCACTTTTTAACGATAGTGAGAAAATTAAAAAAAAAAAAAAAAAAAAAAAAAAAAATGGTCCACCCTATCGTACATGGTTTATAATTCATATTTTGTATGTAAATGATAAAATAAATTACTTTTATTTTCTAGATGATAATTGATCTAGATTTAAAAATAGTATATTTTTTTCATATAAACTATATTATTAGATCTTATTTCACTTTCTTTATGCCGCTTACAGCGCCATCTATTAATACACTTTGGAATGATTTTTTTATGCAGTACCGTTCCACTTTTCTTCAAATATCTTCAATTCAAATTTGAATTCATTATGACGTGTGTTTCTTTTTTTTACAGCATTTTGAAAAGGGAGTTTAATTATAATCAACCTGCACATGGAAACTCTAGGTTCAATATAGCTAAAACTTTCGGAGCTTCGAACCAGGAACACTTGGTTCGGAACCCAATACCTTATCCATCGGACAACTCTGGTTAGGTGAATTAAAATTAAAATTTTATTTATATTTTAAATCGTATGAAAGTAATAAATAAGCAATATTGATAAGTTGGACCTTTCAAAATAATTTGAACTAACATATTTTAATTTTCTGCTGTAAGCCATAAACTACGCTTCTAAGAGCCGATTGTTGCGAATGAGTTTCAAATACTTCGGTGTATACATACTATATGGAATTAATTCATTAATTCCAGCTCCGCTTGAATTCCTCGTGGAGTTTACGGTGCACGGTAACTGTTTAATCATTCCCGAATAAGGTAAGGTAGTAACGCGGCACATTGAATTTCCTATTCGGGCCATTCCATGGCAATCAAACTATTCGAAATTCCGTTTCAGTTCTGTTAATGAGTGCATTATTCCTATTACCTTCTGTTTCCTGCACTGGAATTCCTAAACTCTCTCCCTCTCTCTCTCTAGTATCTGGTTTAAGTATATTTTATTCAATATTGTTTCATGATATAGAAGTAGCCGCTTTATCTAATTGGACGCGGCAAACATATCATTAAGTTTTAAATGTTTCAGGTAAAGTTATGGGAGTTCATTGAGGTATTTAACAGCTTTTGGTGATGAAATAAAAATGTATATTAGCATTTATTAACATATTTCTATTCATAAAAGCATTTGAATGCCTAAAATTTTAAGTCGTTTTTTGCTAGAACAGCAGCTATGAAGTAAAATCAGTGTTGCTCAGGGCAAGTGGTGCAATGCTCTCACATTTTGCGTCCACAACATGATATTTGCAGCTACGAAAAAGTCAACTTTAGAGTTTTCAGCCATCTAACCTCCGTCGCAACTGACATTGGTACCACAGGCTTCAGGTTCGAATTTTGGCGGTGGCATGGATGTACAAAAAAATGACCATAGAGTGACAAACCCAACCAAATCTGTATTAACACGAACTGCATATTGTATAGTGCAATATCTGATTCAGAATTATTATTCAGACTTTTGACTACAATATATGTTTTCTGAGATTTCAGGATTCCAGGTTACTTAAATATAGATGCATACATCATTAATCATGCATACATCTATATAAAGGTTTCCTTTAAAAAAAAAAAAAGGTTAAAGTTTTCCATATAAAGGTTATCCTCCTTTAAAGGTTTACGGTTTTCAAGCTCGAACCATGGCTTTAACATAAATGCTTGATAGTGGTTCGGAATTCGCGTTACCCTATAAGACCCGGTCTAATTAGCTTAGAGTGTGCAAAAAATGACCGTAGAGCGACAACCAAACCAAATCAACCCTGGAGAAATAACATTCTTTACTATGCACCAATTGTTACGCACCAATTCCCGTTATATACATGGAAATTCTATGTTCAATATACCAAATACTATGGAGCTTCGAGCCAGGAACACTTGGTTCGTAACCCAATACGTTATCTCCCAGACAACTCTGGTCACGTAAATTGCAATTAAATTTTGTTTTAATTTTAATAAATGTTTAAAATTGTATGAAAGCAATAAATAAATAATATTGACAACTTGTACCTTTCAAAATAATTTGAACTGACATATTTTAATTTTCCGCTATAAGCCATAAACTTCGCTCCTATGAGCCATTTGTTTCTAATAAGTTTCAAATACTTCGGTGTATACATACTATATGGAATTAATTCATTAATTCCAGCTCCTCTTCATGGTAATTTGTTTTGAAAAAAAGTAATCTAAAAGTTAAATACACACACACATATATAATTGTTTTTCAAAATGTGACCCCTACATACCACAATTTGAGTGAAAAAAATCGACTTCAGTCGATAATAATTTATAAGTGGGCTATGTCGTCGTCTCGTTTGATTTGGTTTGTCGCTCTACGGTCATTTTATGCACACTTTGGTCTATTTAATCCGGGACCTACAGTTTAACTTAGTTTCCAAACCACTCACAAACCTATCCTCCGTCTCAACCCTCATTCATTACACGAAACGTGACGAAATAACATTTTCTTCTATGCAATGATTTGTTACATACCAGTTTCGGGTATATACATGGAAAGTCTATGTTCAATATTGCTAAAACTTTGGAGCTTCGAACCACGATCACTTGGTTCGGAACCCAATACGTTATCCACCGGGCAACTCTGGCTAGCTGATTTACAATTAAATTTTGCTTACGTTTAAAATTGTATGAAAGCCATAAATAAACAATATCGACAACTTGTAATACCTTTCAAAACCATTGAAACTGACATATTTTAATTTTCTGCTATAAGCCATAAACTATACTCCTAGGAGCCATTTGTTTCAAATAAGTTTCAAATACTTCGGTGTATACATACTATATGGAATTAATTCATTAATTCCAGCTCCGCTTGAATTCCTCGTGGAGTTTACAGTGCACGGTAACTGTTTAATCATTCCCAAATAAGGTAAGGTAGTAACGTAGCACATTGGATTTCCTATTCGGGCCATTCCGTGGCAATCAAACTATTCGAAATTCCATTCCAGTTCTGTTAATGAGTGCATTATTCCTATTGCCTTCTGTTTCCTGCAGTAGAATTCCTCAACTATCTCTCTCTCTCTCTCCAGTATCTGGTTTAAGTATATTTTATTCAATATTATTTCATGATATTTAAGTAGCCCCTTTATCGAATTGGACGCGGTAAACATATCATTAAATTTTAAATGTTTCAAGGTAAGTTATTGAAGTCTGAATAAAAAATTGGTGATGAAATAAAAATGCAGAGAACATTCTGTCAATTTATCGAAAACTCTGAAGGAAATGCCTAGGAATAATTTCAGTTGGGTTTCTTCAGACGTATATTAATTAAATTTCTTTAAAAAAGGGTGTTGTTTCCATATGTTTACGTATTTTACTCATATATGTATTCATATCATAATAATTATCAACTTTTCAAGCATCAAATATACAATTGATTAATAATTTGGGATAAAAGGGGAGTATTTCATAATTTAATAGCTGAATTTATTAAAATATTTCTATTAAAAATTTAGTCGCTTATTAAAATTCCAACTCAACCTCTTCATGGTAATTTGTTTCGAAAAAACGTAATCTAAAATTTAAATACATATATATAATTGTTTTTCAAAATATAGCCATTACATAAAATAATTTGAGTGAAGAAATCGATTACATTCGATAATAAATTTATAGGTAAGGTTATGTCGCTGTCTAGATTAACTGGAATGTGAATTGTTTAATTAAATAAAGATGTACCAATACCACTCTGAATGAAGTATGTTTTGCAAATTGTTAAACTATACTGTATAATTACTACACACTATAGAATACTATATAACTGTAACATAATATAATAATATCAATCTAACAGTTATATATATATATCCGAACCATTGTAGTATCATTGTTCTAGAAACGCTTTGCAGCATAAATAAATATTTATATTTATACAAATTGCTAGTTATTTAAATTTTCTCAAGAAAATAAATTGTCTTTACCATGCGGAATGAATTTCACATACATAAATAACGATATTCTTGTTTTAATTTAATACATAATACAATACCATGGCAATAGTGGTTCCCTAAGAAATAAAAAAACTTGCAAATTGTGTTTCCTGCAGTATTTTTTAGTGATAGTGGAATGTCACAAACTCCAAATTTCTATAACGGATCCTAGATGAAAAATAAATATTTGGAATTAGTCCAAAGCTATATCATTGCTACATTATCTGTCATACATTAACACGTTAAATGTGGGCTGCATTACTCACATCACCTTGTACATGATACAGTAGGATATAAAATCGATATGTCCATGAATTTATTAATTGCTTTTTAATAAATAAAATCATATATATGTATAATTTAATTAATGTTCTAAAAATGGAATCACAGTAAATAATCAATAACCTGTTTATGTAAGATAAGTGGCGACAAATATTTAACCCAATAGCAGTAGTATAACATCTTTAATTTACAGATTTTTTTTTCCAGCCTAATCATACACTAATATGTTCCAAACAAAATTCCAACTTGTATCGATTATCCAGACAAGACTTATCCAGAAGGCCCCTTTTCCATTTCAAGCCTACTATTCTGATGTCTGTCAACTACAAGACCAGTTTCATCAAAATTCTGCTCTAAAGTTTTTAATTGTCTTCCTGTTTGGTTTATTTCATGTAATACGGGCCTGTTCTTCCATTTGTAAAAAAATAAAGCAATTAAAAAAAATAAAACAAGTGAAATTTTTAAAAATTCATTGGTTTATAGTCTTCAAAGGAAAAAAAAAAATAATACATTAAAGAATGTAAGGTCTCAAAATATTTCTCTGTTTTATATTCCTAATTAAAAGTCGAAAATTGAGAATTAAAAATAAATTTCAGTGATCAAATGAACATATTGAGCAACACATTATAAACCTAGCAATTCATTATACAAACACCACAAAGAAGCTTCATGTAACGAATGGAGCACATGAAGCAATATTTATAATTTGTTGGTTGGAGCATACTATATTTATTTACTTTCTTTTTATTCGGTTTTCTATTTGTATCTCATATACAAAGAGGCAACTCCGAAACACCTATAAAAGAATTTACAAAAACTTTTCTACTCTATCGTACCTCAAAATAAACCAGAAACATAAAGGTTGGAATAAAATAACAGCAACAGGAGGTGGTAGTAGTTCTTTTAGTCTATTGAGTTACGGCGTGGCTGCATAAGAGAATTTTCCCGCCGAAGTCCTTTTGGAAGGCTTCGTTTGATTACATTTTCAACTGGGTTCCCGCGAGTCCCTGCTGCCCACGGGAACAAGTCGGACGTGTTTTCCATTTTGTCAAATAAATTGATCTCCCATCGATCAGGGTGTTCATTTATTTCTCGGGCGCGGGGAAAATTTACTTTGCAATTCCTTGTCGATGCAATCAAGTGTTGCCGATCAACAAAAGGGTTTGAATGAGGTGATTCATTGAATTGCAGTCGATTGTTCACAATCCTTCGCTTTAAAGGCATTCTTTCAATGGACATTGTGTGTCCATTTATGACATGCTCATTCCTTAAGGAATGAGATTTTTCCAATTATCAGCTGTAACTCCCTCGTTAACATAACGGGGTTAATTAGATATTGCAAAGGTGCATGTGTTAAGAATGATCATCCTCTTTAGAAAATATGTATAAAAAATGCAACATATATAATCAATTCTATGGAAAATAAAATTTTATTTTATTACTGATATAATTTTAAAATACTGTATAAACTTTTGTATTTTGATTATAGAATGCATATGCATAATATATGTGCATGGAAAATATAAGCATAAATTGTTTAACATTTATGTTTAAATTAAATATAATTTTATATTAATTCTGCTGATCTTTTTATTATTATTTTCATGATTTGAAAATAGCATTAGTTTGCTGTTGATAAAAAATATAAAAAAAAATAATTTAATGGTTTAAGAATTTAACTTCAAATAAAGTTAAATCCCGAGATATATATATTCATTTTAATATCATTATTTTTCTTTAAAATATAAAATTAATTACAGTTTCTTCATGGAATCAGAAAATATTCAATAAAGTTATCATTAACACAAATTTTAATCCTTTATATAAAAAAAAAAGTTACTCTAAGTATATGTTTCCCATACTTATTTATTTTACCTGCCTCATTTTCGTATAAATAAAAAAATATACGTAGTGGTCGCCTAGAAATTGTTACTTTACATGGGCAATCAGAAAAATACAGCAAAAAATGTATTATTTTATGTATCTGTTCATTTATTAATGTTTTAAAATGTATCAAAATAAATATGTTGCAAATAAAATATTTTTAAGCCTGAATCTATCTAAGTTATTAAACTCAACAATAATTGTTGTAACATATTATTATATGGCTTTATTGGAAATCAATCCATTACAATAAGGATCATGCACAAAGAAGGAACAGGAAGATGAAAGCAACAATATTGCAAGACAACAATCGACAAAAAGTGGTCTCACACACCACAAAAATTCAAAGGGGAAGACAGTGAATAAAGGGCGGAGACACTTTAGTTTATTCCATGAGGTCCCTGGCCTCACAACAAAATTGCAAGACTTCTCCTTGGCGCTGAGCCACCCTGTACAGATCTGGACATTTCAAAAGATGTTCTGAATTCATCATTCTCTACATATTTTGCAAGTGTTCGACGCCAGGACACCTATCCTATTTCGCAAGACAATCGTGTCCAGTTCTTAATCGAAAGTTGGCAACCGCCTCTTTATGTAGTCTAGTGTTAAAGATTTTCCCAGCTATCTTGAATATTGTGCCCCTTTTTGCCTTCAGATTTCATTATGAGAATATCTTTCAATTTCTTAAAAATTTCTGTATGGATATATTTCTTGAAAGATTCTGATGGAATTTGTTCTTTTCCAATATTCACATGGTTTCCTTTCTTTGCAAGTGAATCTACTGCTTCGTTACTTTTAATTCCCACATGTGATGGTATCCACTGGAATACAATTTGCTTGGCTTTAGTTCTTAAATATTTGATATAATTCTTAATTTTAGTTATTATTGGGGTTTCAGTGTGATAAATCAGCAATAGTAACATTTGTATTTAACACAGAAAATAGACGCTATAAAAATGAAAATTCGAATATCATTCAAAATGATTCTGGAGGAAAAGAATGTACATGAATAATTAATCAGCGCTATTTTGGAGGGCAGTTTTCTTAAATCACCGTGATTCGCTATTCAAAAATAGTTTAGTTTTTGTTAAATTTATGAGTTTCACATTCTAATAAATAGGATGAAAAAATGCAGTAATTCTTATCTTTATTTATTTTGCTTTCCACGTCTCCCCCCAAATGAATCTCTCGCTGCTCTAAAAAAATCTCCCCCCCTACTATGTCCCCCCCTCTTGATGGCTCCAGCAACAATAATCATCACCATACATAAATTTAAAAAAATAGTAATACAATAAATAAATATTCTACAATAGAAAGAAAAATATTTCTTTAAATTATTTATGCATTTTTATCAATGCTCTACATAGAAGATATAGTATAATGTAAATATATTAATAATACTTATTTAGACTATGTCTTAGATAATCTTCTAAAATTTCAATTCCTTGTATATTAAAATTATAATGTCCATGGATTTTTATGTATGTTTCTATTAAATAAAAAATTATTAATTTAATTTAAGCATGTTTGAAAAAAAAAACGAAATAGAAGATATAATATTGATATATTAGGTATATTAATCATACTTATTTAAATTATTTAAATTTTTTAAAGAATCATCTAAAATTTCAGTTCCCCGTATATTAAAATTAAAATATCTATGGAATTTTATGTATGTTTCTATTAAATAAAGAAATTTTTTATTTAATTTAGGCATATTTGGAAATAAAACGAAATAGAAGATATAATATAGATTTATTGATATATTAATAATACTTATTTAGACTATATTTTAAAGAATCTTCTAAAATTTAAATTCCCCGTATATTAAAATTATAATATCTATTGATTTTTACGTATTTTTCTATTAAATAAATAAATTATTAATTTAATTTCAGCGTATTTAAAAAAAAAAAAACATATTTTGTGAGGGCACCACTTAAAATATTCATCACATTTGCTATTTATTGCCAAAGAAAAATTGACTAATTTTCGATTAAAATTCTATCCCAGCTTTCATTATAGCAAGAATGTCAAAGGTTCATAATAAGGAATGCACTTAAAATCAGTTTTTTAAAAGGCCGTGAATTTGAAAGCTTTCAGCTGCTTATTGAATCCGTGTCTTCTATCCAAGTAGTCAAAACATTTCAACTTCTTTCGCTTGGAGCGAAAAAATGAATTCTTATTCGGTTTTTGTCTTTTATGAATGTCTATCAACGATTTTTTTTACCGATTAAAAAATAAGTTCATTTCAGTTTTAAAAGCAGACGGATATAGTTTTCTATTTATTTTATTTTATTTTCTGAGTATCATCAGTTTTATTCAGCTAATATATTTGATGGTACTAGGAAAATGATATGATGAATTCTAATTTAGCGTCTTAAACTATATCTCTAAAAATTTCCTTTTTCAAGCTTTAGTTAAAATAAATTATTTTGTTAAATTTATTTTTAAATCTGCTCTACAAGTTATAATTACATTAATATAATTTAAAAATCTGAATTTTTATTTGAATGCTTTGAATTACCTTTAAGATATTAATTATATTACTGTTACTACTGTTTATAACTCTTACTGTTTTATTATTGTTATTATATACCTCTTTATATCACTTTATATGTTTTGCAAACACTTTACGAGGAATTTTTACTATATCGTCTTTGATATACGTTATATATATATATTTTTTTTTTTTTTTGATTTTTGGATAACATACTTATGTAATATTAAAAATCTTACAATGAAATTGGAAAGTTTTTCTAAATAAATTATTTTTATTTTATGCATAGAAATATTTTTATTAATAGGTAAAATTCTAAAAATTAATTTTAATATTAATCACAACCATACTATTGTATTTATAATTATCTTTGCTATTTTATGCTCTTGACAATAAATTGCTTAAAAATGAAATTAAATATAAATATATATACCCTAATAATCAGAAGTTTTCTGATGTTTAACAATTTGACTTTTCTGTTATTGAATCGAATTAATTATAAGATGATTATTTTTAATAAGGAATACATGAAGCCTTGCTAACATTTTTCATAATTATTTTTAATTTTTCTTAAAAAGTATTGGTGGAGAGGTTGAAAGATTTCCAATATGATGTTAAAAAAATTTATATGAAACAATGTTGGACTCATTATTTTTTATTCATTGTATTTCAAAGAAGATTAATTAGAAGATTAATCTAATTGTAATTGAGTAATATTTTTACATTTTGTAGTTTCTTTTATTTTCTTTAGATTATTTAATAGAAAACATTTTGGCATAAATACTACAATTGTTTAAATATATTAATGCATTATACATTAAATGTATTATGTTAAAATAATTATTATTACTAAAATTCGTACATATGCTGTCAAACAGACAAATGTTATTATGATAGTACTTTAGATTTCGACGTCCATTTACATAATAGCCAATATTGACATAATTTCTCATTTACATGATGTCTGCAGTTTACACAAATACAGATTATCAAGCACTTAGCATATTATCCCAATAGAACTATTCAAATTCTCATATATCTCGATTTGAATACACATAAATCATGTGAATTACTGCACCCTACATGCAGTGTATAAATGTATACATGCAATGTGTGTTTAAACACATAACTATCACAACTAAATATATTTTAAATACATTTTCCTTGACATGCTTAATATTTGCCAGCCATGCCTTCAATTTAATGGTCATGCAAATTTTAAAAATATTCCAAGTGTTTGCATCCACATTTGCATCCAATACTTTTAGAATAAAGCAAGTTTTAAATAAAAGAAATATCTTTTCTAAGAATAACACAAAATAACGTATACAATAAATTTTGAACACAAATTATAAAGAAGAAAAGTTTATATTAATCCATTAGTTTTCATCACGGCAAGAAGTATTTGCAAAATGAATCAAAGATATCAGAAAGATACCATATATTAATATGAAATATATTAGATCTAATATTATTTTTATGATTGTCATTAAGAAAAATATATTTATAAAGGAATTTAGTTTATTTCATAATATGCACTTAAACTAGATTAAATAACTAGAATACTATACATTGTGAACATAAGAATTTTATAGGCCTACGTAAAAAATTCTTTACATTAAATAATCTTTGAAATATCTAACTATTTCATTGCCCTTAACCTTAGGCCGTTATGAGTCTTAATACAGTACTGTCTCAAAAATTAGAAAAAAAAATCTTTTTTAATTCCATTTATTTTATTATTACTGTTTTTGAAAATGTTAAACGTCAAAATATTGACCTGGTCCTATCATTGTATGCGCGATATAGAGCAATTAAAGTGACAATAAAAGATATAAATAAGTATCTTTACATAATAATTTAAAAGCTTGCAACTTATTCTATTGTTAATTGTGAGATTTTTCTGTTGATATAATACGCCTTTATAATTTTTGAATCCTTAACAGAGCATATTTGTCAAGATAGAGATCATTGTCAACAACGAATTTGGTTCAGAAACCGATAAACGAAACTGAATCAAAAGTTAGTGTATTTATGCCAAAGAAAACAGTGTAAATCCATAAGCCGGAAAACCATTCGAAGTGATGGGGATTAGAAGATAACTCCATAGGTCATTTGCAGTGATGTTAAATGGTCCAAGTGTCTCAGGCCACCATGGTTTACTTGGATAAAACTGTATCTGATATATATATATTCGACTTGATGTTAAAATGAAGGAAATTTATTACAGCCCTATAATTTCTTACGATAACTCATTTTATTACTATTATTTTTCACGCTGAATAATTTTAAATGAATCATTATTAGTATTTATCCAAATTTTTCATAAATGTAACAAAACAGAAAAATAATACTTTAAAAAAAAATTTAAAATTTTTTTTTTTTTCCTTATGAAACAGATATTTTACCACTGTTTTCTTATATCATGAAAGTGTTTTTACAGCTATCAGTTGGAAAAGTTAATTCCCCATTAAAAAGTGACAGAGAATCATAACTTATTCTTGTTTCAGAAGAATCATAAGAAACATATTCATAAATAGAAAGATATTCTTAGAAAGAAATTAAATAGAAAGTTAATTCTTTTCGATTACATTGCAAAATAAATCTGCTGAATAGGAATTACCTTGAAACATTTTATGATGAATTAAAAGGTTTCAAGGTGATTCCTATTTAGCACATTTAATTTTGCAATGAATTGGAAAACAATTCAATTTATTTGCTTGCTATTTAAGGATATGTTTCTTATGATTCTTCTTCTGACATCATATTTGACATATATAATAAAACTTTAATTAACATTTAATATCATATTTAATAAAACTTCAACTTTATTAACGATGAAACTGTCGTGCCCATTTGATGCCAGACAGCATCCTATTTGAGCTGATATGAGTATATATATATGAGAATATTTTCGAAAAAAAAAATTAATATGAAAAGATAAATAACCTTTTTTCACCATTATATTTTTTTAAAACTTTTCTTGGTAGAATAGATATATATTACATAAAATATGAGACCAGCAATTTCTAAAGAAATTCAATCGTTTTTTTCTTTTTACTAATGTCCATCATTGTATGCTTTTGCACACATCAGAACGTAATGAAACGATACTAACATTTATCATCAGCAATTCTTAAATTCAGAAAGATCGCCTTCCTTCAATTTCTTCTTCTAGCTTTAACTACAGATATTTTTTTTTTACTTCCTTCAACCGGAAGGACAAATTTCTCTCAGTCTTCGAGAATAAAGTGTTTGGAATAAAGAATGTCAAACCCAATCAATAGCTTTTCAGTCTTCTCTTTTTTTGTTATTATTTCTTGTCCCTGCACATTCTTCCTTCTGCCAATCCTTCTGTTTGGGTAACCAATCGAGAGGAACGAATGCAAACAGGCTGAATGGAAGACAGGATGCAGGTAGTAGTTTGTCATGACAAACTCCATAATATGACTAGATGTATAAGCTTAATAGGAAGATTTTTATTGCATTAGTTTTCTTTTAGTATCAAATTTGTCAACCTGAGATGGTTTCGGAATTTTTGTTATTTATGAAGCTTCCGTAAGTGAATCATTTTGGTGGATCCATTTAAGTAATGGATGGTAGATGGTTGGTTAAATTTTGCTTATATATAAAAAATAGGTTTCTTTTTTTTAAACTTTAACATTGATGTCTTAATGTTAGTAGTGAATAACATTTTAGTTTATTTATTTTTGACATTATGTTGTATTGTTTTCTTATATGAATAGATAGAAAAATGTCGCAATATGAGTGAGGAATAATGTTTTTATTTAAAATCCAATTGTTTTGTATTGTTTTTAGGAAAACTTTGTAAATTTTAATTTACAGCATTTTTTTTTTTTTTTTTTAAATTTTAGAAGATCCACCAGTTTTATTTGAATTTAAAATGATTTGATTCAGTCGAACTTCAATGAATTACTGAAATGTTCCATAAATAAAATATGGATTACAAACAGAAGGAAATAAATTGAGCTAAGGGTTTCTAAAGAAGCATAAGAAACATACCCTTCAATAGAACTCAAATAAATTGAATTGTTTTCCAATTCAGTGCAAAATTAAATGTACTGATTAATAATAACCTTAAAACCTAAAATACGAATACTTCAATCATCTTGAAAGATACATCGTAAAATATTTGATAATGACTTATATTTAATGGAACTTTCAAGTTGATTATTGATGAAAATGTCTTGCCCATTTGATACCGGACAGAATCCTATTTGGGCTGATGTGAGTATATATTTGAGTTCTTTCTATTTTTCCAAATATATATATATATAATGATAAATATAACCTTTTTTTAACATTATATTTTTTAGAACTTTTCTTGGTAAAATAGATATATTTTACACAAAATATGAGACCAGCAATTTCTAAAAAAATTCAATCGTTTTTTTTCTTTTTACCAATGTCCATCATTGTATGCTTTTGCACACATCAGAACGTAATGAAACGATACTAACATTTATCACCAGCAATTCTTAAATTCAAAGAAACCACCTTCGTTCAATTTCTTCTTCTAGCTTTAACTAGATATATTTTCTTCTTTTTTTTTACTTCCTTCAACCGGAAGGACAAATTTCTCTCTGTCTTCGATTTCGTGTTTGGAATAAAGAATGTCAAACCCAACCAATAACTTTTCAGTCTTCTCTTTTTTTGTTGTTATTATTTCTTGTCTCTGCAATACTTCCTTCAGCCAATCCTTCTGTTTGGGTAACCAATCGAAAGGAACGAATACAAACAGGCTGAAAGGAAGACAGGATGCAGGTAGTAGTTTGTCATGACAAACTCCATAATATGACTAGATGTATAAGCTGAATAGGAAGATTTTCATTGCATTAGTTTTCTTTTGGTATCAAATTTGTCAACCTGAGGGTTTCGGAATTTTTGTTATTTATGGTTTCCCTTAAGTGAATCATTTTTGTGGATCCATTTAAGCAATAGAGGGGAGATGGTGGGTTAAATTTGGCTTATATATAAAAACATAGAATTCTTTTTTTAAACTTTAACATTGATGTTTTTTTTTTTTTAATATTAGTTGTGAATAACATTTTATTTTATTTAGTTTTAACTTATGTTGCGCTGTTTTCTTGTATAAAGGGATAGAAAAAATGTGATATGAGTAAGAAATAATGTTTTTATTTATAATTCAATTGTTTTATATTTTTTAGAGAAAAACTTTTTAAATTTTCATTTACAACTTTTCCTACATTTTATTTTAATTTCAGAAGATCTATCTGTTTTATTTGAATTTATATTGATTAGAAGAGGCCTGATGGCCGAGTGGCTAGCGATCTGGCGCTCGGCACCACAGGGTTCGAGTCCCGGCAGTGCCATGGGTGGTTTGTAGTGGTTCGGAATCCACTTTAAACCTTTTAGTTCATCCTAAAATATTTGACAATGTTTTATATTTAATGAAACTTTCAACTTTATCAACAATGACACTGCCGTGCCCATTTGATGCCAGACAGAATCATATTTGAACCTTGACCTGACCTCTGTAACAGTTCTTTCAACGTTTTCGAAATAAAAAGGCATTAATATAAAATGATAAATAACCTTTTTTAAGAACCTTTGTTAGAATAGTTATATATTACACAAACTATGAGACTAGCCATTTCTAAAGAAATTCAATCTTTTTTTTTTCCTCTTTCCCAGTGTCCATCATTGTATGCTGTTGCACATATCAGAACGTAATGAAACGATGCTAACATTTATCATCAGCAATTCTTAAATTCAAAAAAAGCATCTTTGTTCAATTTCTTCTTTTCTAGCTTTAACTCCAGATATTTACTTTTTTTTACTTCCCTCAACCGGAAGGACAAATTTCTCTCAGTCTTCGATTTCGTGTTTGGAATAAAGAATGTCAAACCCAACCAATAGCTTTTCAGTCTTCTCTTTTTTTGTTGTTATTATTTCTTGTCTCTGCAATACTTCCTTCAGCCAATCCTTCTGTTTGGGTAACCAATCGAAAGGAACGAATACAAACAGGCTGAAAGGAAGACAGGATGCAGGTAGTAGTTTGTCATGACAAACTCCATAATATGACTAGATGTATAAGCTGAATAGGAAGATTTTCATTGCATTAGTTTTCTTTTGGTATCAAATTTGTCAACCTGAGGGTTTCGGAATTTTTGTTATTTATGGTTTCCCTTAAGTGAATCATTTTTGTGGATCCATTTAAGCAATGGATGGAAGACGGTTGGTTAAATTTTGCTGATGTATGGAAAAAAATAGTTTTTTCTTAAACTTTAGCATTGATTTCTTTTTAGTTGTAAATAACATTTTAGTTTATTTACTTTGACTTAATTTCTCAGTTGATAGGACTGTGTTATCATATGATAAAAATTATTTTTTCAAAACCGATAATGCCCTTTTTGTATGGTCATAATGTATAGGATATAAAAGGATAAAGCAGTGATGCCTTCTTTATCAGAATTCTGATAAGGTTTTCTGAGCTTCTTGCTCAAAGGATATAGGAATGCTTTGTTGAAACTACGATAGTTCAAATGATAACTGCTTCAAATTTTTGTTATACGTATAGAAAACCTTTAAAATGCATTAACAAAGAGGAAAAAACAGTTTAAAATGTTTTAACTTCCCCTCAAAATTTGAAATAGGGCTAGTTAATCTGTTGAGGAAGAAAAAATGTGAAATCAGTTTCCATGAAAAAAAACCCACTGTATTAATTCCCTTTTTTTAAATGTCTAATGCTGCAGAGGAAATAGAGATAGTTCTTAATATGAATGTTATATATATACGGCACTGTTCGTATACGTGTGCCCTATAGACTCATTTAACCGACTAATTATCGACCACAGTTGATTTGCATTAATGATAAGATAATGGTTAATGTTTAGAGAGTGGTTTAAGTGAAATTCGACAGATGGCGCTGTTGTTTATAGTGTTAATTGAGGATTAGCGAATGAGCGAAATGATACAAAATATGATTACCATGCTCAACAAAGTAATTTAATTAGCTGAAGAAGTACAATTTAAAAAAAACAATGAGATAGGGAAAAAATGCATTTTCATACATCAATTCATGTAGCTTTAATTGAATAAATGAATTAATTTGAACATCAAATGTATTTATTTAATTCATATGTATATATATATATATATATATATATATATATATATATATATATATATATAACAATTAATGCATGGGCATATTTGTTTTTATCTATGTATATATGTACAAAAATTACTACATGTTTGCACTACAAAAGCATTAAACATATTCTTGTTACAATTCCATTTAAAATTATTGTTTTCTTCCTTATTATCTAATTTAAAAGATTCTGCAAACGATCTTTTGACGAACTTATAAAAATAATAAGAAAAAACAGCAAATAACAAGCCTAAAATTATTAAGCAACTAACCTTATAAGATAAAATGATTTATTTAATACAATTTATTTATAATGAGAATTAAATTAGTGGATTTAAAAAGATACATTTCTTAAATGTTAATCTGTAAATTAAGCAATTAGTTAATTAGTATTGAAATATTTTCGTATAATTTCAAGAGAAAACATTCTTACATTACATAAAAAAATTTTAAAGTCTGACATTATTCCAAAAAATAATTTAATTTAATTAGGCTTTTTTGTTTAAAATTATCTCCCATTATGGTAGAATGAATTTAAATTCAAACTGAGAATTTCTTTTAAAATCGAATTATAATATTAAAATACTAACATTTTTCTTTTAAAATATATATATGAATTGCAAATTATTTTGTATATTGTTTTCAGTTTATTTTAATGACAAACCAGCAGTTGCATTATATTAACGTTTCCACTTACACTTATTTTTTATATATTTACATGAGTCCCAAAAGCTTTCAATTATTTAGAGATTTTTTTTTTTTTTGAAAATCTCTGTTTAATATTCATGATGGCTGTGATTTTAATAAGGTAAAAGCATGATGTTTTTATTATTAGAAATATTTCCAGTTAATTAATGCGAATAATTCTGTGCATGTGAATTAAATTAATTTTTTAAGGTTTTTTACGAACTCATCCTCTGAAATATTTTAATTAATATTTATGATGAAAGTAATATTAGAAGGAAATCGTTATTTGCATTAAGTATGCTAAACGGTGATTAATTGAGAACATTTACTCATTTATGAATGTTTGTGATTAGTGTATCAGTTCATTGCTGAATAACTTTGCGAGTTATTCTTTTTTTTATTATTATTTATTTAAATTAACCTTGTGACGTTTTTAAAATCTTAAAAAAAAGAGATAATTAAAGCAATGGTTTTTACCATTCTGCATAGTTTAACTCTAGATGAGATATGACCTTTTTTCGAATAATCCATCAAGGAAAAATGAAAAATATAAAGGAATTGCACTTTTAAAATTTTAATATGCTTTGTAATGTAATTTATTTCTGTAATTCATTTATCATTCATTTTTATAAATCACACATATTTAACCGCTGCAATGGGTATAAAGTATCGCAACAATTTCGTGATAAACCTTTATTAACAAAAACAAAATATTGATATTTCTTTTCTTAAAACATATAATTTTCTCTTATGAATTATGCAGCTTTAATAGCATTAATAAAAATTCACATATTACAGTTCTGTTTTAAATAATTGTAAATGTGTTTTATTGTTATTAAAAAAGTTGAAATAAATTTATTATTGTTGAAGATGTTTCATACAGATCGAAAGCACGTCCCAGAATTTATATTAATTTCTGAAATTTTTAACCCACATATTGTCTAATTCACTAAATATATTACAATAATTATTAAATTCTTTAAAATTTTGTAGCGAATTTTATATCAAAGTTATAATTTTTTTAATTTAAAATCGGGATATTATTAAAAAATAAAAAAAATATTTTCTGAGAAAACACACATTTTAAACAAGTGTAAATTGCAAAATAAATGAGTATTTTCATTTAATAATCCTTTGACATAGGTACAAATACTTTTTCTAACAGTATATTGTATTATGAAACTTGACTCATGTTTAATTCTTTAGAAATTGTGGACTAGTGAACAAGTGGCTAGAGCTCTTGCCTTTGGTATCACAGACTTTTCAGGTTCGAATCCTGCCAGTGGCATGGATGTTTGTTAGTGGTTCGGAATCCTCTTTAGACTGTAGATATCGCTCTGTTTAGCCTTCGTGTGCGCAAAATGACCGTAGTACCAATTTAAGGAAATTAGTTGATTTAGCTCAGACGGCGTAATTCCTAATTTGGTAAAAATACGAATATTTTATTACAAATATTAATGTTATGTTTTTAATTATGATTTTATTATGTTAGCATTTAGAAATTATTTAATTCAACTTTTACTTTTCTACTAAACCCTTTTAAATAAAATATAGTTTAATTGCTTAATGAATTAATAAAGAATATTTTTATCAGCTATTGGTAAACTTTCACATTTTTATTTGTATATATATATATATTTAACATGAAAAACTTTTAATACTTTTTTACTGATAATAAATAATTCATGGCTATACAAACTTTTTTTCATTTTTTCATTACTTACTTTAATGTAAGAAATTTAAAGCCACAATAAAATACAATAGTTAAAAAATGTTTAAAATAAAAATATGGAACATTGTTGTTTGAATAAAAAAAAACCTATTAAAATGCTATTAGAAATATTATTCTAATGAAACTCCCAACAATAACGTGTACAACTTTTGTGGGAAAGCGTCCATTATTGATTAACTGATCATAATTAAAAAGACATCGGAAGTTCATTAAGGAATCATCATGGCCTCTCTATTTTTGGAATGTTTTGCTCATGTCCCAGAGGAGGGGGAGGGGGAGATTGTTAATGAATGTATTCTATTGCGATAAATAAAAAAATATATTTTGATGATCGCCAATAAACCTAAAAATAATTGGCCTAAAACCTAAAAATAATATATATACATTTATATTGTTTTGTTTGAAAAGATGATTGATACATTCTGATTGATAGGTCCAATTTATCATTTTACTGAAAAACTTTATATATTACCGTTTAGTCATAATCTAAACTTCTAAAATAAAAAAAAAATTGCTTTCATTATTTTCTGAACTTCACAAAGCTATTCAGAAAGTATATATTAGTAAAAGTACAAAATCTATGAGGCGTAAGATGATATATGCATGGTATATGAAGATGAGGGAATATACTGTATAACCAGATAAAATTTGTTACGATATTCTACCTAAGATGAATTGCCTCAAGTAGACAAATTATATTTTCATCTATTGAATTTTATATGAAATGTTTTTAGTTAGATAGATACGATTGTATGCATTGTACATGAAATGATAATGCAGCAAATTTTTCTGAGAATAACTCAACTTTAGAATATGATTACGGCACATAATTTATAAAAAAGAGTCTTCTTCAGACCGTGCTGGTGTGCTTAAAATTATTCATATTTAGAACTGTTATTGAAAATTCACGTTTGGAATTGAAAATTGAGAAAAATATTTGAAGTGTACTAAAAAGAGAATGTACTAAAAATTATTCATAATATTAATAATATTGTAAATCGGGTATAACATTTCGGGAAAACTATATAATATGATATGCATTAAACGTGAGAAAATATTGATAAATGAAATAAATTACTAATAAAATAAATTACTAAAACCAAATGTGTTGGTTGATTTTCTTTTGTTTAGATATGTGTCTTATTTGAAAAAAAAAAACCTCGATAATCACTGACAGGCTTATTTTAATAATATTTACATTCAAATAAAATACTTTCCATCGGTGCTCTGGCAAAAGACGCGCATAACAATAGAAATTATCTTTGCCAAATTTGTTGCCAACAT
This sequence comes from Caerostris darwini, assembly GCA_021605075.1. NCBI lineage: Eukaryota > Metazoa > Arthropoda > Arachnida > Araneae > Araneidae > Caerostris > Caerostris darwini. The sequence continues at coordinate 682,115 of BPLQ01002550.1, read as the reverse complement.
GTAGAATTTGGATGAAAATTCTGTAATGTTTTGTAAATCTTGCATCAACATTGCAAACTACAATAATTTGATAATTCAGAAACATAAAAGTTTTCATATGATTTAATAATATTTTAGTATTCTGCCCAATATACTGAATCAGTTATTGTATAGTATAAAAAAGCTAAAATCGTTTTAGACAAATTATAAAATTTAAATATTGTTAGTAATTATTCTTTTTTATGTCTTAATTTACGTAAAAAGCAATTTCATGCTTCTATAATCTTCTTTAAACTAACAAGAAAACTACATAATCTCGAAAATGCACAAATAAAGGTTATTTTTATTAATTTATGTTTTTTTTTTTTTTTTAACTATTACATACTAATTTGTTTTTATGGCTAAATATAGCAGACAGTTTTTAGGAGAATTATATAAAACAAATGTTTCGTACATTCTTATGAAACGAACTTTTTTATTTTGATAGTTTTAGTTACATAAAATATTTATTAATAACTAAGATATATTATTTAACTAAGATATATTTTTAACACACACACACATATATAGATATATAAGAAAATTAGAAATTAAAGCATCTAGGAAAGCTGTGAGCATCTTAAATACGTAATAAACCCTTTAATATTTACGGAACCCATTATAAGTGCATATATTGATTATTTTGTTTTCACAGTTGAAAGGCCAAATTTCAACTTAACTGACTGTGAAATTCGCGGTTTAATAAAGCAGTCCTTTAATGTCTCAATTACCGACTTCCCTCCTTAGAGGATTTACCTTCTTTTTTTTTTCCAGAGAAAGCTAACAGTTATTGCTCTTTCTCCGGCATTTATACCGAAACTTCTGCAACGCAACTTAGAACAGAGAGCAACCAGAGAACCATTTAGGCTGTGAATGTTTTTCCTTCCAACCGGCTTTAGCCTTTTCTCATCCAGCACCAAGTGGAACAGAATGCAAATGTTCAATTACGGCGAGATATAAAAATGGCACAGAGTATGGTAATGGTTGCGCGAGCTTATTCTAAATAATATCATTCGGAATTAGAGAGGCACCCTTTACTCAAGAAGATGTAAAAAAAAAAGAACTGTTTTCTGTTCTGTTCGAAGAAAAATGACCGAAAGAGGGCTCATTCTTGGCGGGAAAAGTAACAAAGAACGTTCGAAATGGAAATAGAGGGGATGGTTCATGAATATTTCATTGGATTCAAAGTGGCTTTCTATCATTTATGATGCTTGCCGTACATGGAAGAGATGTAACAGAAAAAAGGTGATTTTTAGCTTGTGTCTGAAGAAGTTGTAAAAACGAAGTTCTCGTTCTAGTTAATGTGGTGAGAAAAGCAATGTTTTATTTCCTTTTTTTTTTTTGGAAGGATTCTTTTTTTCCAAGTTTTTATCAAAAAGATAGGGGATTTAGGGAAAACAGAAAAACTATATCCCTTTTTTACGTAAGTGATGCAAAGACAGTTTCCTTAAATATGTTATCGATCAGATCTGTCAAAAATAGAACTAATTTGTTTTAACATTTAATGAACAACGTAAGGCTTTGTTTGGTGTCAAATCATTTAAAGTTAAGGCACAAAAAAAATCACAATTTTCTGTGTTTTCAGATGCATTATTGTAAGTTCTTTAAAAAGTCAAAATTTTTCATAGTAATAAAGTATTAAAACCAAGAATCAAAAATAAATTAATTTTAAATAGTATAAGATATTATTATAATTATATCCCAATATATTAATAATTATAAATATATATATTTTATAAATCTAAGTGATTTAAGATGAATGAAAATTTATTTTAAATAAATAAATGCATTAACACAAATAAATGGTGATATTTTATCATTAAACAATAAAAGAAATTTAGAAACCCGTATTAAATCAAAATTACAAACCGTCAATTGATTGTGGTTTTTGAAATTTATTCCATCAACAATGTATACTCACAGAAATCCTTTATTTGGGTTCGTTAAGGCAACGATCCTAACAGAACTTTCCATAGAGTTCTAAATTACGATTCCCGAAAGTTATTTACCATTAGGGAAACATAAAGGATACTAATCAATAATAGGATAGCATGTTCGCTCTACTTTGAAAGCAAATAAGCTTACCGAATGGAATATTATTGATTCGACATCTCCTTCCCCCACCCCCACAAATCCTTTACTAAATCTAGTGCACTACTGTGGTTACAGTCAACGCTCCTTTGTTCGCTGGTCCACACAAAGCCCTGGAAGTTGTAGAAAGTGTAATTTTAGTGCGTGATCAAAAACCGATGCGATTATAATAATTTCAGTTTACAACAACAGCTCGAGTAACACTTTCTGCGGTATAAATAATTAACGCGCCCATATTTGCTGATAATCATAGAACAGCGATGCTTGCGGTTTGGCTGATTTTAAAGCTCAGATGAATAAACTGTTTTCCAAAAGAATCACAGTGGTTCTATTGGAGTTTGGCGAAATAATTTTTTTAAAAATAAACATTTTCTAATAAATATTTTCTAGTAAATTAAAAATAAATATTTTCTAATATTATAAAAAAAAAAAAAAAAAAATGGTGTAACAAAATTACAAAAATACGAAATGTAAAACAAAATACAAAAGTTTTCGGTGACATCGAATTGCAATAGAATGAAAAAATTTATCTAGAATAATCGAAATAAAATAATAAAAAAAAATTGTTTATTCGATTAATGACAAAAAAAGCATATATTGATTTTAATTATATAATACTGAATTTCTTTGAGAATGACTTCGCCTTCTGATAATATTATTTATTTAATAACAAGTACTCTAGTAAGTTTCTGGCACTTGGTACCACAGATTTCGGGTTCGAGTTCCAGTGCTGCCATGAATGTTTGTAGTGGTTTGGTATCCACTTTAATACGTAGGTCCCGGTCTAATATGACTGTAGAGCGTTGGGCGAACGGCTGAAAACACTACTGCGTAAAAACAAAAACCTCTCCTGTCTCGAAATCAACAAGTAGGCAGACGGTCTTGGCCCACTATGAGGCTGTTGCGCCGCTGATGATGATGACTATTATATTTTGTAAATATTATAATTTTTAAAGGGTATTGTCTTTCGCCTTATGCATAAGTAGAACACGGTATGTAAAGATAAGTATTCGTTAATCAAACTCAATAATTCATTTTTTTAAATGAATTTCTTTAAAAAGTCAAAAATCTTCAAAAAAAGATAGTAAAGAATTAAAACCAAGAAACAAAATAAATTATTGTAAATATCATAAAGTATTATTAGAATTATGTCCTAGTATACTAATAATTTTAAATATATATTTTTTATAAATCAAGTGATTTAGCATGGATAAAACTTTATTTTAAGTAGATAAATACCTTATCGCAAACAAATTATGATCTTTTATCACTAAACAATAAAAAAAATATCTTTAAACACGTATTAAATCAAAATTACAAACCGTCAATTGATTGTGGTTTTTGAAATTTATTCCATCAACAATGTATACTCACAGAAATCCTTTATTTGGGTTCGTTAAGGCAACGATCCTAACAGAACTTTCCATAGAGTTCTAAATTACGATTCCCAAAAGTTATTTACCAGTAGGGAAACATAAAGGATACTAATCAATAATAGGGTAGCATGTTCGCTCTACTTTGAAAGCAAATAAGCTTACCGAATGGAATATTATTGATTCGACATCTCCTTCCCCCACCCCCACAAATCCTTTACTAAATCTAGTGCACTACTGTGGTTACAGTCAACGCTCCTTTGTTCGCTGGTCCACACAAAGCCCTGGAAGTTGTAGAAAGTGTAATTTTAGTGCGTGATCAAAAACCGATGCGATTATAATAATTTCAGTTTACAACAACAGCTCGGGGAACACTTTCTGAGGAATAAATAATTAACGCGCCCATTTTTGCTGGTAATCGCAGAACAGTGATGCTTGCGGTTTGGCTGATTTTAAAGCACAGAAGAATAGACTGCTTTCCAAAAGAATCACAGTGGTTTTTGGAGTTTTGGCGAAATAAATTTTTCGTACAGGTGAATGATTTATTTGGCGAGAGATATGGATAGGGTGTTTTTTGTGAAGTAGGAATGCGCGAGATATTTTCCCTTTAGCAGATAATATTTAATATATTATCTACTAAAGGGAATTGATATCAATGCATTTGCTTAAAATTATATTTCTGCTTATAGAAATTTAGAGTGTTTTGACTTCAAATTGCAAATATCACATATCTGTAGTATATGACGATTTATAAAGTGAAAACAATACAGAATGAGGATTTCTGTATTACCTTACAAAAAAGAATTCATGTAATACGTAGATGTATTTTTTATTACATATATACATATAGGTAATAATACTGTTTCATAGATATGTATATTGTTACATATATGCATATATGTAATAAGTATACAGTTCTCTCCTAACATATCAAAAAATACTGAATTGTCCTGCGACGTAGTTTAAAATTAGTGAATAGAGCTTTTTAAAATTAAAAATAAAGGTTTTCTAATTTTAACAAACAAAATAAAGGACGTAACAAAAGTACAGAGATACAAAATGTGAAACAAAATTTAAACAGTTTCGATGACTAAAACCGTCATAGAACAACTTAATAATAAATAAGTTGATCTAGAATATTCGAAACTATTCAATTGCAACAATAATAAAATTTGTTGATTCGATTCATAACAATAAAAAAAATAAAAGCGCAAAATATATTGATATCAATTATATAATACTGAATTATTTTGTAAAAGACAAACAATATCATTTATTAATAACAGGTACCATTTTATTTTCTGGCTCTCGGTTCCACAGGTTACGGATTCAAGTCCCGGCAGTGCCTTGGATGCTTGTAATGGTTCGTAATCCCTTTTATGCTTTAGGTCCCGGTCTAATATCACTGTAGATAGTTGGGCGAACGACTGACAACCCTACCCTGTAAAAAGAAACACTTCTTCTGTCTGGAAATAACACCTTTGTCCACAATGGGGTTGTCGCTACTTGGCCATTCAGGCTCATATTTATAATTATAAATTTATATATTTTATAAATCTTAATAATTTAGGATGCATGAAATTTTATTTTGATAAATACATTATCTCAAACAAATGACAATCATTGATCATTAAACAATAAAAAAATTCTAAAACGCGTATTAAATCAAAATTGCAAACCGCCAATTGATTACGGTTTTTGAAATTTATTCCATCAATAATGTATACACGCAGAAATCCTTTATTTGGGTTCATTAGGAACCAATCCTAACAGAACTTTCCATAGAGTTCTAAATTACGATACCCAAAAGTTATTTACCATTAGGGAAACATAAGGGATACTAATCAATAATCGGATAGTATGTTCGCTCTAATTCGAAAGCTAATAAGCTTACCGAATGGAATATTATTGACTCGACACCCCCCCCCTCCCATATTCTTTCCTAAATCGAGTGCACTACTGTGGTTACAGTTAACGCTCCTTTGTTCGTCGGCTCTGGAAGTTGTAGAATGTCTAATTAAAGTGAGCGTGATCAAAAACCGATGCGATTATAATAATTTGCAGTTTACAACAACAGCTCGGGAACACTTTCTGCCAAATAAATAATTAAAGCTCCCATTTTTGCTAGTAATCGCAGAACAGCGATGCTTGCCTGTTTGGCTGATTATAAAGCACAGATGAATGAACTGTCTTCCAAAAGAATCACAGTGGTTATCATAGTTTATCGAAATAAATTTTGGTCCAGCTGAATGATTTATTTGGCGTGAGAAGTGGATAGGGTGGTTTTTGTGAAGTAGGAATGCGAGAAATATTTTCCTTTTAGTAGATAATATTTAAAGTATTATTCAATTCGATTCATTTGTTAAAAATGAAATATTTGCTTATTGAAATTTGAGTATTTTGACTTCAATTCGCAAATATCACATATTTTTAGAGTATGACGATTTGACGAGAATCATTTTCCCTTTAGCAGATAATATTTAAAATATTATTCAATTCAATGCATTTTTTAAAAATGAAATTTCTGCTCCATGAAATTTTGAGTATTTTGACTTCAAATCGCAATTATCTTATATTTGTATTTGAGGTCAAAATACATATTTATATAGTGAAATATTTAATGAAAATAATGCAGAATGAGGATTTTAATATAATGCTACGAAATAAAAAATACAACTACGTATTAAAATATACATATCTCTCTTTATATATCAAAAATACAAAAGTGTGCTACGATGTAGTCTAAAATGAGTAAATAGAGCGTTTTAAAATTAAGAAAAAATATTTTCTAATTTTAACGAAAAAAAAAAAAAAGTGGTGTAACAAAAGTAGAAAAATATACTCATGTTTGTGAAAATTGCAATACCATGAAGGACTTAAAGCGAATGAGCTGAATTTTCAGGAAATGTAAATTAGTGCATGATATGCAAATGATTAGAATTTCAAATCCGTAGCGCATGCGTATGTTGAGCAGCACCCTCTGAACGGCGGAGGGATCCGAATAAATAGACGGCTGTAGCGAGGCGTGTATGGTTATCGGTGGTTATCTGCTAGTGGTAAACGTTAGCTCAATCGTTAATTATGCCTCTTTGACGAAAGAGAGCGAGATTTGAACAACTTAGAGAGTTTGAACGGGGAGAATCATCGGCCTTCGTGAAGCTGGATTGTCTTATCGTGCAGTAGCCGCTCGTGTGCAGCGTAACAGCAGCATAGTGATGCGTCTTTGGAAACAGTGGACGGACGAGTGTCGGATAATTCGGAAATCCGGGAGTGGACCCCGAAATGTGACGTCAGCTCGCGATGATAGACACCTGGTCCGCATGGCGCTGACGGACCGTACAGCTTCCTCTAGACAATTGGCAGCACATTGGTCAATAGCTACAGGTGTTTCATTGTGTGCTTCATCAATTCGTAGACGTCTGCTGCAGCAATAACTCCTGTATACAGGATCCCCCTCATGCTAAACCATCGCCGCCTGCGGCTAGAATGGGCCGCTCAGCATAGAGACTGGCGTGCTGATTGGCAGCATGCCGTGTTTTCTGACGAATTCCGCTTTAATGTGTGGTACCATGATGGCCGCATTCGTGTCAGACGCTATGCCGGTCAACGCCACCTTCCGGAGTGCATTATCGAACGCCACAGTGGTCGAACACCCGGAGTTAAGGTCTGGGGTGCCATAGCATATCGTGGACGATCTCAATTGCTAAGAATTGTGGCAATCTGAACAGCAACCGGTACATCAGGGCAGTTCTACAGCCCCAAGCTGTTCCTTTCCTTCAAAGCTTGCCAGGCGCAGTATTTCAACAGGACAATGCCCTCCCTCATATCGCTAGGACTGTTCAATCCTTCTTTGCAACGCGGCAAGTACAGCTTCTTCCATGGCCTGCGTATTCCCCGGATATGTCGCCGATTGAACACGTGTGGGATTTCGTTGGTAGGCGTCTTGCTCGTGATCCTCGACCTGTTGCTTCGGCAGACGAACTTTGAGTGCGCATACAAACAATATGGAATGCTCTTCCTCAGGAAGACATTCAAAATTTGTTTGACTCCATGCCACGTCGTGTAGCAGCATTTATTGCGCCGCGTGGTGGTTACACAAAATACTGATTCCGATCTCTTGTTATTGTTTGTTTGCTTTGAACATTTAATCATTTATTTGTACCACTACCACTCAACTGTGTATTAAATTTCATTCAATTATGACGATTCCTTCATGGTGTTGCAATTTTCACAAACATGAGTTTACAAAATGAGAAATAAAAATACAAAGGCTTTCGATAACATATAATTGTAATAGAATAAGTGAATTGTTCTAGAATAATCAAAACTATTCAATTGAAACAATAATAAAAATTCATGATTCGATTCCCAAAAATAAAAAATAAAAATTAAAGAACAAAATATATATATATCTATTATATAATATTGAATTCCTTGAAAAAGATATTATTATTCATTTAATAACAGGTATTATTATATTTGCCATTGGTTTCAGGTTTGCTTAGATTGCAGTTTTCTTGGTTTCTCGCTATAGGATGTGGAAGAGTTACCCTTAAAAGTCCTCTCTGAAGGCAATATCTTCTTTACGTCATCTGTCGGTTGCCTATAGTAATATGTATCAATAGAACATAAAATCTAAGGATAAATAGTTGTTAATCATATATAAAAATCCGGGGTTATTCTCGATTCAGGTTCTTTAAAAAGTCAAAAGCCTTCATAGAACGAAAGTAAAGTATTAAAACTAAGAATCAAAAGGAAATTATTCTTATACTATAAAGTATTATTGCAATTTTATCCTAATATATTAATTATAAATACACACACACATATATATATATATTTATAAATCTAAACAATTTAGAATGGATTAAATTTCATTTTGATCAATACATTATCTAAAACAAATAATGGTCTTTTATCATTACGCAATAAAAAAAATAACTTCAAACGCGTATTAAATCAAAATTACAAACCTTCAATTGATTGCGGTTTTTGAAATTTATTCCATCAATAATGTATACACGCAGAAATCCTTTATTTGGGTTCGTTAGGCAGCGATCATAACAGAGCTTTCCGTAGAGTTCTAAATTACGATTCCCAAAAGCTATTTACCATTAGGGAAACATAAGGGATACTAATCAATAATCGGATAATATGTTTGCACTAATTCGAGAGCTAATAAGCTTACCGAATGAAATATTATTGATTCGACATTCATCCCCCCCTTCCCAATCCTTTACTAAATCAAGTGCACTACTGTGGTTTCAGTTAACGCTCCTTTGTTCGTCGAGAAGTTGTAGAATGTCCAATTAAAGTGCGCGTGATCAAAAACCGATGCGATTATAATAATTTGCAGTTTACAACAACAGCTCGCGGAACACTTTCTTCAAGAATAAATAATTAACGCGCCCAATTTTTGCTGGTAATCGCAGAACAGCGATGCTGCGGTTTGGCTGATTTTAAAGCACACATGAATGAACTGTTTTCCAAAAGAGTCACGGTGGTTATTGGAGTTTGGCGATATAAATTTTTGGTACAGGGGACTGACTTATGTAGTGAGAGAGATTGATTTGGTGGTTTTTGTGAAGTAGAAACATTTTCCCTTTATTATATAATATTTAAAATATTATTCAATTCCATGTATTTGTTTGAAATGAAATTTCTGCTTATTGAAATCTGTAGCATTTTGACTTCACATCGCATGATTTCAAATGACACATTTGTAATGTATGACGATTTATTATTATTTTTTTGTTCTAATGCAGCTGGCAAAACACTTAGCTATCTTGGATGCCTTAAGGCAAGCGCTGCACTGATATTACTCACTTAGCACTACATGGGAGGTGCGTCTAGCTTGAAGATAAGCTATGAACGCGGAATTACACTACCCGCACAACACTCATGTCAGACCGGGTCATGCGGTTTAAAGTGGATTCCGAACGACTACAAACATCCATGGCATCACCGGGACTCGAATTCGAAACCTGTGAATGCCAGAGCGCTAGCCACTCGGCCATCCAGGCCCATATTTATAATTATAAATTTATATTATTTATAAATCTAAATGATTTTGAATGGATAATATTTTATTTTGATAATACCTTATCGCCAACAAATGATGATCTTTTCTTATTAAACAATTTAAAAAATTATCTTCAAACGCGTATTAAATCAAAATTACAAGCCGTCAATTGATTGCGGTTTTTGAAATTTATTCCATCAATAATGTATACACACAGAAATCCTTTATTTGGGTTCGTTAGCCAACAGCATCCTAATAGAGCTTTCCATAGAGTTCTAAATTACGATCCCCAAAAGTTATTTGCCATTAGAGAAACATAAGGGATACTAATCAATAATCGGATAGTATGTTCGCTCTAATTCGAAAGCTAATAAGCTTACCGAATGGAATATTATTGATTTTACATCCCCCCCCTCCCCAATCCTTTACTAAATCAAGTGCACTACTGTGGTTGCAGTTAACGCTCCTTTGTTCGTCGGCCCACAACGCCACTGGAAGTTGTAGAATGTCTAATTAAAGTGCGCGTGATCAAAAACCGATGCGATTATAATAATTTCAATTTTACAACAACAGCTCGGGGGACACTTTCTGAGGAATAAATTAACGCGCCCATTTTTGCTGGTAATCGCAGAACAGCGATGATATGGTTTGGCTGATTTTAAAGCGCAGATGAATAGACTGTTTTCTAAAAGAATAGCAATGTTTATTGGAGTTTTGGCGAAATAAATTTTTGGTACAGGTGACTGATTTATGTAGTGAGAGAAATGGATTTTGTGGTTTTTGGGAAGTAGGAATGTGCGAAGCATTTTCAAGTCAGCAGATAATATTTAAAATATTATCCAATTCAATGCATTTGTTTAAAATGAAATGTCTGCTTATTCAAATTTGGAGCATTTTCACTTCAAATCATACGAGTCACATATTTGTAATGTATGAAAAAAAACCTGATTTTCCTGATGGCCAACTGGCTAGCTTTCTGGCGGTTGGTATCGAAGGTTTCAGGTTCAAATCCTGGCTGTGGCAGGGATATTTGTAGGTGGTTTGGAGTCCACTGTAGGTGCCGGTCTGTTTAACCTACAAGTGTGCAAATGATGACAGTAGAGCGACTAATCAAATCAAATCAAACCAATCTGTATGCCATTCATTAGTTACCTTTCTTAATATACATAACTAGAATAAGTAATCTACTGATAAATATCTGTTAATCATGCAAAACAATCGTTACTTTTTTAATTAATGTTCTTTGAAAAATAAAATTTCTCCATAAAACGAAAGTAACGTATTAAATCTAAGAATCAAAAGGAAATAATTTTATACTATAAAGTATTATTAAAATTATGTCTTAGTATATTTATAATTCAAAAATTTATAAATTTTATAAATATAAATAATTTAGGATGGACTAAATTTTATTTTCAGTAGATAAATACATCATCTGAAACAAATGATGATCTTTTATCATTAAACAATAAAAAAAATTGCTGAAGCGAGTATTAAATCAAAATTACAAACCGTCAATAGATTGCGGTTTTTGAAATTTATTCCGCCAATAATATATACACACAGAAATCCTTTATTTGGGTTCGTTAACCCACAACATCCTAACAGAGCTTTCCGTAGAGTTCTAAATTACGATTCCCAAAAGTTATTTACCATTAGGTAAACATAAGCGATACTAATCAATAATCGGATAGCATGTTCGCTCTAATTCGAAAGCTAATAAGCTTACCGAATGGAATATTATTGATTTGACATCCCCTCCCCCTCCCCAATCCTTTACTAAATCGAGTGCACTACTGTGGTTGCAGTTAACGCTCCTTTGTTCGTCGGCCCACAAAGCCCCTGGAATAGAATGTTTAATTAAAGTGCGCGCGATCAAAAACCGATGCCATTACAATAATTTCAGTTTACAACAACAGCTCAGGGAACACTTCCTGAGGAATAAATAATTAACGCGCCCATTTTTGCTGGTAATCGCAGAACAGCGATTCTTGCGGTTTCTGATTATAAAGCACAGATGAATGCATAAACCAAAAGAATGGTACTGACTGTACTATTCTTTGGAAACTGTAATGTTTCCAAAAGAATCACGGTGTTATTGGAGTTTGGCGAAATAAATATTTGGTACAGGTGACTGACTTATGTAGTGAGAGAGATTGATTAAGGTGGTTTTTGTGAAGTAGAAATGTGCGAAATATTTTCCTTTTAGTAGATAGTTTTTAAAATATTATTCAATTCGATTTATGTGTTAAAAATGAAATTTCTGTTCTTTTGAAATTTTAACTTCAAGTCGCATATACCACATATTTGTATTGTAAGACAATTTATAAAGTGAAACACCTAATTAAAATAGTGTGGAATGAGGATTTTAATATTACGTTACAAAATGAAAAAAAATACATCTATTTTATAAAGTATACATATAAAAAATACAATGTTTCCTACAACGTAGCTTAAATTTAGAGAATAGAGATGCTGTTAATGCTGTTTTCTGAGTTTCTTGCCATAGGATGTGGATCAGTTACCCTTAAAAGTCCTCACTGAAGGTAATGCATTCTATACGTCATCTGTCAGTTGCCTTTCGTAATATACATTAATAGATCACGTGATCTAACGATAAATTGTTGGCACACATGCACAACAATGTGGTTTTTTTTTTTTCAATTGAGGTTCTTTAAAAAGTCAAAAATCTTCATAGAAAGAAAGTAAAGTATTAAAAACAAGAATTAAAATTAAATAAATTTAACTAGAAAGTATTATTAGAATTATGTCCTAGTATATTTATAATTTTTTTTCTAATGCTGCTGGCAAACACTTAGACAATTGTCTTTGAGGCCTTAAGGCAAGCGCTGCACCGATGTTACTCACTTAGCTACCCAGGAGGTGTGTGTAGCTTGAAGATAAGCTACGGACGTATAATAACAATATCCCTGTGACGCTCTACGATCCTGTTAGACCGGACCTACGTTTTAAAGTGAATTCCGCACCACTACAAACATCCTCATCGAACCCGAAACTTGTGATTACCAGAGCGCTAGCCACTCGGCCATTCAGGCCCATATTTATAATTATAAATTTATATATTTTATAAATCTAAATAATTTAGGATGGAGGAAGTCTTATTTTGATCAATACATTATCGCAAACAAATAATGATCTTTTATCATCAAACAATAAAATAAATGTTGAAACCCGTATTAAATCAAAATTGCAAACCGTCAATTGATTGCGGTTTTTGAAATTTATTCCGTCAATAATGTATACACGCAGAAATCCTTTATTTGGGTTCATTAGGAACCAATCCTATCAGAGCTTTCCACAGAGTTCTAAATTACGATTCCCAAAAGTTATTTACCATTAGGGAAACATAAAGGATACTAATCAATAATCGGATAGTATGTTCGCTCTAATTCGAAAGCTAATAAGCTTACCGAATGGAATATTATGGATTCGACATCCCTCCCCACTTCCCAATTCTTTACTAAATCGAGTGCACTACTGCGGTTACAGTTAAAGCTCCTTTGTTCGTCGTTCCAGAAAGCCCTGGAAGTTGTAGAATGTCTCATTAAAGTGATCGTGATCAAAAACCGATGCGATTATAATAATTTCAGTTTTACAACAACAGCTCGGGGGACACTTTCTGAGGAATAAATTAACGCGCCCATTTTTGCTGGTAATCGCACAACGGCGATGCTTGTGGTTTGGCTGATTTTAAAGCACACATGAATGAACTGTTTACCAGAAGAATCACAGTGGTTATTGGAGATTTGGCGAAATAAATTTTTGGTACAGGTGAATGATTTATGTAGTGAGAGAGATTGATTTCGTGGTTTTTGTGAAGTATAATAGGCATGCGAGGAACATTTTCACTTTAGTAGAAAATATTTAAAATATTATTTAATGCAATGCATTTGTTGTAAATGAAATGTCTGCTTATTGAAATTTTGAGCATTTTGACTTCCATTCGCAAATATCACATGTTTGTAGAATATGACGATTTTTAAGGAATGAAATGAAGGATTTGGATTTTATTGTAACGTTAAGAAATAAAAAAATATATCTATTTATTAAAGAATATATATTTCTCTTTATGTATGGACAAAAACACAGAAGTTTTTTTACCACAATAATAAAAAAATTAGTGAATAGAACGCTTAAAAATTATAAATAAATAGTTTTTAATTTTGCAAAACAAAACAAAACAAAATTAAAAACCACAGATGTCGGTCAAATATGATTGTAGAGCGTTGAGCGTTGCCAACTTTACCCCATAAAAACAAAAACATCTCATGTCCCGAAATCTGCCAGTAAGCAGACAGCCTTGTCCCACCAATATTGTATTTTGTATAACCTTGTATTATACTTTGTAAATATTTTAACTTTTAAAGTGCTAAGAAAATCATGGAATCATGGATTTTTTCATGGAAATAAATGTAATTTTGTTGTTATGTCTCAGCATCCATTTAGAAGCCACATACTTCTAATATCTATCTAATTCTATCAATCTCCCACTCCTTCAAGTCCTTTCTGGCCTGATGATTTATTGTAGTCTTTTCATTTTGTATTTATTACAGTGAACAAAACTGGACTCTCTTGCTTTAGACCACAGCACAGAAACAGATCTCTTTCAAACATTTCGACCTGATGTCCAATTGGCTAGCTCTCTGGCCATTGGTGTCACAAACTTCAGCTTCGAATCCTGGCCGTGGCATGGTGTTTGTGAGTGATTCGGAATTCACTTTAATTTGTAGGTCTCGGACTGTTTAGCGAGTGCGCAAGATGAACGTAGAGCGACAAACCAACCAGGGCACACTAGACACAGTGATGTGGTGAGGTGTTGTAGTAATTTTAAAACAAATTCGAAAAAGTTGAATTAAAAAAATATTGGCATAAAAAAATAAAAATTACACGAGTCTAACTCACTATATTTCACTGAATTGTATAGTATGCCTTGAATGAATACCATCTTCTCATTTGAAAATTAACATTTAAATCGCAAGAGTCACATATTTTTGTAAACACAATACGTCTTTTCATTTAATAATAATGATAATAATAATAATAATAATAATAATAATAAAACGATAATGATAATAATAATAATAATAATAATAAAGTTAATATTAATGATAATAATAATGATAATGATGATAATAATATGTCAAAAGCATCCGTTTTCTTTCCTCTAAAGAAACTTCATGCTCAAAAAGAATATCGAATTAGAAAAATGACGATGAACACCCTACCTAAATATTCTAAGAAACTGCGTTTCAAAATATCGTATTTATCAAATTTCAAATAAAAAAAAAATAGATGTTCTCATGACACGAAGCTATTCTTGCATCCAAAAAAATTTACTTACTGCCCAAAAATATGTTTCGATTTCGTGAGTGGCAAATACTTGCCTCAACTTCAGGCAGAAAACAATCCGATCTTCATGGAATTTCAGACACGCAGGTTGAAATGAAGCTGCAAAAAAAGTACCCTATTTTCCACCCAAAAATGAATACATATACGCCAAAAAATTTAGAAACGGAAACAAAACTTTTTTTTAATATGAATAGAAAGAAATGTATAAAAGGGGAAAAATACATTTCAGGTACAAAATTTTGTTGCCACTGGTGCATAGAGAACCTGACAAAACGAATCCATCAAGACTTTATTTTGCTGGCATAAAAAATGAAATCTATATATATTGGATGGAAGTTCACTTAATAAATGATGCAGTTGATTCGGTTGAATTTTAAAATTTGTGAGTGGAATCATTTAATGGTCTTATTTGGAGAGTTTATTGGGTTCATGTTTAATAAGGTCTGTTCATTTAATGGTCTTACTTGGAGAGTTTTAGTAGGTTTATGTTTAATAACGTCCGTAATTCATTTAATGGTTATTCATATTTAATAATATCTTTTTGTATGCCGTGTTAAATGTAGTCTTGAAAACTTTTGTTAAGTTGTCTGGCATGTATCTCATTTGAAATTTAAACAATGTTTAACATAGGAAACAAAACTTTTTTTTATGGATAGAAAGAAATGTATAAAAGAGGAAAAAATACATTTCAGGTACAAAATTTAGTTGGTACTGATGTATAGGGCACGTGACAAAATGAAACCAACAAGATTTTATGTTGCTGGTATAGAAAAAAAATTAAATTTATATATTGCACGAAAGTGCAATATATAAATTTGCACTATTGTGCGGAATCATTTAATGGTCTTAACTACTTGGAGAGTTTTAGTGGGTTTATGTTTAATAAGATCCGTTATATGCCATCTTGGAAACTTTTATTAAGTTGTTTGCATGTATATCATTTAATATTCAAAGTGATGTGATCTGTGTTTTTTTAATTTTCTTCTTTACATTTGTTTTTCTATGAAGCCATGAAATTGTTGAAATTATTTCATGGAACTGGATGTATTTTGTTGTCATGGCTCAATAGCAAGTTAGAGCCCACACACTACTAACAACTATGTAATTTTGTCATTCTCCCAACACCTCAAGTCCTTTCCAGGCTTATGATTTATTGTACACCTTCCAATTTATATTTTTGTCCTGAACCAAACTGAACTCTCTAGATTTAGACCACCGTACATATTCAGATATCTTTCAAACATCACGACTTGATGTCCAAGTGGCTAGCCTTCGAGTGTACAAGATAACCATAGAGCGACAAACCAACCTAGGCACAATGATGTGGTTCGGTATTTTAGTAGTATTTAAACCAAATGCTAAACAGTTGAATTAAAAAATCGTTGCCATAAAAAAGTAAAAATTACGCGCCTAACTCACTAGATTTCAATTATTTGTATAGCAGGCCTTGAATGAATAGTATCTTCTCCTTTGAAAATTAGCATTTAAATCGCAAGAGTGACATATTTTTGTAAACACAATATATTTTTTTGATTTAAGATTAATAAACCAAATTAAAAACATCTGTTTTATTTCCCCTTCAAAAATTTCGAGCTCAAATAAATATTGAATTACAAAAAATTACAATAAACACCCTACCTAAATATTCTAAGAAACTGCGTTTCAAAATATCATATTTATAAAATTTCAAATATAAAAAAAAATTGTTATTCGCATGCCACGACGTCATTCGTACATCAAAAAAAATTTATTTACTGCCCCAAAATATGTTTCGATTTCGTGCGTGGCAAATATTTACTTGCTCTTCAAGCAAAAAACAATCCGATCTTTATGGAATTTCAGACACGCAGGATGAAATGAAGCTGCAAAAAAACACCCTATTTTCCACGAAAAAAAAGGAATATATGTTCGTTTAAAGATTTAGAAAAGAAACAAAAACTTTTTTTTTTATGAATAGAAAGAAATGTATAAAAGAGGAAAAATACATTTCAGGTACACAATTTTGTTGGCACTGGTGTATAGTGCACGTGACAAAACGAATCCATCAAGACTTTATGTTGCTGGCATAAAAAAAAATGAAATTTATGTATTGCACGAAATTTCACTTAGTAAATGATGTAGTTGATTCGGTTGAATTTTAAAACTTGTGAGAGGTATCATGGTCTTCATTGGAGAATTTTGTGGGTTCATGTTTAATAAGGTCTGTGATATATCATTCCTTTAATGTTATTGGGGAGTTTAATAGGTTCATATTAATAAGGTCCGTTATTCATTTAATGGTCTTACTTGGAAGAGTTTTAGTGGGTTCATGTTTAATAAGGTCTGTCATATACCGGGTTAAATGCCGTCTTGGAAAATTTATTAAGTTGTTTACATGTATCTCATTTGAAATTGAAAGTGATGTGATCTACGTTTTTTTTAATTCACTTCATTACGTTTGTTTATCTATGAAGCCATGAAGTTATTGAAATTATTTCATGGAAATAAATGTAATTTTGTTGTTATGGCTCATCATCCATTTAGAAGCCACATACTTATAACATCTATCTAATTCTATCAATCTCCCACTCCTTCAAGTCCTTTCTGGCCTGATGATTTATTGTACTCTTTTCATTTTGTATTTATTACAGTGAACAAAACTGGACTCTCTTGCTTTAGACCACAGCACAGAAACAGATCCCTTTCAAACATCGCGCCCTGATGTCCTATTGGCTAGCACTCTGGCCATTGGTGTCACAAACTTTAGCTTCGAATCCTGGCTGTCGCATGGATGTTTGTGAGTGGTTCGGAATTCACTTTAATTTGTAGGTCTCGGACTGTTTAGCCCTCGAGTGCGCAAGTTGAACGTAGAGCGACAAACCAACCAGGGCACACTAGACACAGTGATGTGGCGTGGTGTAGTAGTAGTAATTTTAAAACAAATTCGAAAAAGTCGAATTAAAAAAATATTGGCACAAAAAAATTAAAATTACACGAGTCTAACTCACTATATTTCACTGAATTGTATAGTATGCCTTGAATGAATACCATCTTCTCATTTGAAAATTAACATTTATATCACAAGAGTCACATATTTTTGTAAACATAAGTCTTCGATAATACTAATAATGATGATGATAATAATAATAATGATAGTAATAAAGATAATGGTGTTGATAATAATGATAATGATAATGATAATAATAATAATGATGATGATGATGATAATAATAATAATAATAATAAGGATAATAATATGTCTGTTTTCTTTCCCCTAAAGAAAATTCGCACTCAAAAAATATCGAATTAGAAAAATAACGTTGAACACCCTACCTAAATATTCTAAAAAAATTTCGTTTCAAAATATCATATTTATCAAATTTCAACTATAAAAAAACAGATATTCGTATGCCACGGCGTCATTCTTGCATCCAAAAAAATGTACTTACTGCCCAAAAATATGTTTCGATTTCGTGCGTGGCAAATACTTGCTTCATCTTCAGGCAGAAAACAATCCGATCTTCATGGAATTTCAGACACGCAGGCTGAGATGAAGCTGCAAAAAAATACCCTATTTTACACCCAAAAAGGAATACATATACGCCTAAAGATTTAGAAAAGGAAACAAAACTTTTTTTTTTCTTATGAATAGAATTAAATGTATAAAAGGGGAAAAAATGCATTGAAGGTACAAAATGTTGTTGGCACTGGTGTATAGGGCGCTTGAAAAAACGAATCCATCAAGACTTTTTGCTGCCATAAAAAAAGAATGAAATTTGTATATCTCACGAAAGTTCATTTAGTGAATGATGCAGTTGATTCGGTTGAATTTTGAAACTTGTGAGAGATATCATTTAATGGTCTTACTTGGAGAGTTTTCGTAGGTTCATATTTAATAAGGTTCCTTTTGTACCAATCATTTAATGGTCTTACTTAGAGAGTTTTAGAAGGTTCACGTTTAATAAGATCCGTTATAATAACAATCATTTAATGGTCTTACTTGGATAGTTTTGGTAGGTTCATATTTAATAAGTTCCATTATATACCATTCATTTAATGGTCTTACTTGGAGAGTTTTAGAAGGTTAATGTTTAATAAGGTCTGTTATATAACAATTATTTAATGGTCTTACTTGCAGAATTTTAGTGGGTTATGTATAATAAGTTCCGTTATATGCCATTCATTTAATGATCTTACTTGGAGAGTTTTAGTAGGTTCATGTTTAATAAGGTCCTTTATATACCGTGTTAAATGCAGGCTTGGAAACTTTTATGAAGCTGTTTGCATGTATCTCATTTGAAATTTAAAGGAATGTTGATAGGTGTTTTTTTTTAATTTTCTTCTTTTAACTTGTTTATCTATGAAGCCATGCAGTGGTTGAAATTATTTCATGGAACTGAATGCAATTTTTTGTCATGGCTCATCATCGATGTAGAAGCCACATACTTCTAACATCTATCTAATCCTATCAATCTCCCTCCACTTAAAGTCCTTTCGGGATTTATGATTTACTGTACTCTTTCCAATTTATATTCTTACCCTGAACCCAATTGATTTCTGTTGTTTTAGACAACCACAATATCTTTATCGATGTATTTTTTTCTATATATTAAGTATGCATTATTTACTTAATCAGTTCAGATAGCAAATGGTACACATTTTCAAAATTATATAAATATATAATGAATTTAATAGAAGTACTAGTTCCTAAATTAGATATATATATATATATATTAGAAACATGACTATCTTACAAGCCGGTTCTCTACCGGTTCTGACTACACTCAAATTGTATAACAAAAAAAAAACAGCACTCGCAAAACAAAATTTCTGAAGTGGCTCATATTCTAACCCCTCCCCCACCCCCAGAAAAAAATAATTTATAGAAGACATATATATACACAAACAAACACACACACACACACACATATATATAATATATATATATATATAATGTAACCTTGTAGAAACCATATTAAATTACCAGCATGTTCCAAACTAATTCAAGTAATTGTTTTATGTAAATTTTAAAAAGCATTTTCTATTCAAAGATTACTAAATAATGATTTGATTTCAATATTGGAAAAAAATCTGAACACAATTTTTCAAAGTTCTAGTAAGAAACTCATATATTTTGAAGATAAAGTCTTTTTTTAGCATTAAACAGATAAGCTATAAAATAAAATACAATTTAATAGAGATACGAAAATTATTATGCTTTTTTTTCACAAAAATTCCTATGATTTTAATCAGAAACCAATAACACCTAAAGCATTTGAACTTTTCTTTTCACAATCTCTATGCTTTTCCTGCAAAATATGACAAAAATGTCTTTTAAAAAAATAGAGCAATGCTTTCCTCACCGCATTGGTTATAATGAGACTTATTTTATTACTGTCCTTTGCACGTAAAGCCGTAAGCGAATTTTTCTGCAATGCTCGGCACCAACCTTTCTTCCTTTACATGTTTGGTAGCATCATAAATGAAAGAAGACCACTTTGAATTCGATGAAATATTCATGAAGTCCAAGAGATCCCTTCCACCCCGACCCTCCCTTTTTCCTTTTCGAAGGCCGGTTTCCCGCTCAGAATCAACCACTCGAAAACATTTTTCTTCGAACAATAAAGCAAGAAACAGTTCTTTTTAGTCTTCCGATGAAGAAAAAAAAAGGTTATTTTCTAATTCCGAGTGATATTATTCGAATGAGCCAGGAGGTCATTACCGTAGTTTTCATTTTTATATTTACAATAATTAGACATTTGCATGTCGCTTTTTTTTTGTTTTCTTAATGTGTAATTTTACAGGATGGAAGTAAAAGAAAAAAACTTCGGTTTAGCACTCTAGTTTTGTTTCGAAAGAAGATCTTATTTTGATCGGTGTTTCCAGTGTAGCAGCACCTAACGTCTTGTCTTAAAATAGTTTAGCGGCCTGATGGATAACTGGCTGGCGCTCTAGCGGTTGTTATCGAAGGCTTCAGGTTCAAAGAATCCTGGCTGTGGCACTGATGTTTGTTGGTGGTTCGGAATCCACGTTAAACTGTAGGTCCTGGTCTGTTTAGTTTAAAGTGCGCACAAGATGACCGTATAGGTACAAAACAAACCAATTAAAATAGCTTGGCATGCTTTAAAACATATTGGATTTTTTCCGAGCATTTTGATTTGAGGTAATTCGTCCATATAATGTTAGGGTGATTATAATTAAAGTCTCACTTTCAAAATGCTGTAAAAAAGAACCCACTCGTCACAATCAGTTCAAATTTGAATGAAGATACTTGAAGAAGGTGGAACCGGCAAGGCACCAAAACAGTTCCAAAGTGTATTAATTGATGGCGCTGTAAGCGGCATAAAAAAAGTGAATCGGCTGCCAATAATATTTTGAATCGAAATATCCGCGTATTTGGCATGAGTTGCACATTAAACCCACTGAAGTGTTCAACGTGCTCGATATTATATCTATCTAATCTCTCTCTATATACATAATAAGCAATACACCACATTAACATAAACGTTAAAGAAAAAAAATCAGTTAAGGAGGAAATTAGAAACACGACTCTCTTGGAAGCCAAAGGTTACTACAGGTTTTGAGTACACTTACATTGTATAACAAAACCATCACAGCATTCGAAAAACAAAAAAGTGCCAAAAGTGAGTCACATTTAAATCTCCCAGAAAAAAGAAAGAAAGGAAAAAATAATTTTGTAGAACACACACATACATATATAATGTAACCTTATAGAAATCATATTAAATTACCAGCATGTTCCATCTTAATTCAAGTAATTGTTTTACATAAATGATAAAAATTCATGGATGAAATAATTTTCTATTCAAAGATTAATAAATAATGATTTGATTTCAACATTGGTAAAAAAAAAAAATCTGAGCGCAATTTTTTTAAGTTCTAATAAGAAATTCGTGCATTTAGAAGGTAAAGTCTTTTTCAACATTAAACAGATAAGCTATAAAATAAAGTACAATTTAATAGAAATAACGGAAATGATTATTTTTTTACCACAAATATTTCTATGATTTTAATCAGAAACCAATAACACCTAATGCATTTGAACTTTTTTTCACAATCTCTATGCTTTTCCTACAAAATATGACCAAAATTTCTCTCTGTCATATTTTGAGGTTCTGAAAAAATAGAGCAATACTTTAGTCATCACATTGGTTATAATGAGAGTTATTTTTTACTTGTCTATTGCACGTAAAGCCGTCAGCGAATTTTTCTGCAATGCTCGCCACTAGCCATTCTTCCTTTACATGTTTGGTAGCATCATAAATGAAAGAAGACCACTTTGAATTCGATGAAATATTCATGAAGTCCAAGAAACCCCCCCCCGACCCTACCCTTTTTCCATTTCGAAGGCATTGTCCCGTTCAGAATCAACCACTCAAAAACATCTTTCTTCGAACAATAAAGCAAGAAACAGTTCTTTTTAGTCTTCCGATGAAGAAAAAAAAAGGTTATTTTCTAATTCCGAGTGATATTATTCGAATGAGCCAGGAGGCCATTACCGTAGTTTTCATTTTTATATTTACAGTAATTAGACATTTGCATGTCGCTTTTTTTTGGTAATGTGAAGTTTTACAGGATGGAAGTAAAAGAAAAAAACTTCGGTTTAGCACTCGTATTTAGTTTTGTTTCGAAAGAAGGTCTTATTTTGATCGATGTTTCCAGTATAGCAGCACCTAGTGTCTTGTCTTAAAATAGTTTATCGGCCCGATGGCCGACTGGCTAGCGCTCTGGTCGTTGGTATCTAAGGCTTCAAGTTCGAATCCTGGCGGTGGCATGGATGTTTGTTGGTGGTTCGGAATTCACGTTAAACTGTAGGTCCCGGTCTATTTAGCCTAAGATGACAGTAGCACAAGATGACCGTAGAGTGGCAAACCAAACCATTTAAAATAATTTAACGTGTTTTAAAACATACTGGACTTTTCCGAAGGACAAGCACTTTGATTTGAAGTAATTCTTCCATATAACGTTAGGATGACTATATTATATTATATTATAGTCCCACTTTCAAAATGCTGTAAGAAAAAGAACCACTCGTCTCAACGAGTTCAAATTTGTACTGAAGAACAGGGAGACGGTACGACACCAAAAATAGTTCCAAAGTGTATTAATAGATAGCGCTGTAAGCGGCATAAAGAAAGTGAATTCGTCTGACAATGATATTTTGAATCGAAATGACAACATATTTGGTATGAGTTAAATAATAATTTGATAATTTATTTAGAAAAATTGAAGAAGATGAAGATGTATACACATATACGTGCGTATGTGTACACACACACATATATATATATATATATATTATTACACTTCAAAAATTTTGTTTTCCGAATTATGTGATAATTTTGTTATACATTATAAGTGTAGTGAAAACATGCAGTAACTTTTGGCTAGCAAAAGGGTCGTGTTTCCATTCCCTTCTTGTTCGTGTGTGCTATGAACTTAATATAAATATAATGTAACCTTATACAAACCATATTAAATTACCAACATGTTCCAAACTAACTTAAGAAATTGTTTTATGTAAATAAAAATTTATACAACAAAAAGAGCATTTCTATTCAAAGATTAATAAATAATGATTTGATTTCAATATTGATAAAAATTTGAACACAATTTTTCAGTATTCTAATGAAAAATTCTTGAATTTAGATGATACAATTTTTTTCAGCATTAAACAGATAAGCAATAAAATAAATACAATTTAATAGAAATAACGGAAATTATTATTTTTTTCCCTCAGAAAAATTCGTATGTTTTTAATCAGAAACCAATAACACCTAAAGCATTTGAACTTTTTTTTTCGCAATCCCTATGCTTTTCTTACAAAATATGACAAAAATCATTTCAAAAAAAAAAAAAAAAAAAAAAATCGAACATTGCTTTCCTCACCGCATTCGTTATAATGAGAGTTATTTTTTTACTTGTCCTTTGCACGTAAAGCCGTAAGCGAACTTTTCTGCAATGCTCGGCACCAACCTTTCTTCCTTTACATGTTTGGCAGCATCATAAATGAAAGAAGACCACTTTGAATTCGATGAAATATTCATGAAGTCCAAGTGCGCCCCCCTCACCCCCTTTTTTTCATTTCGAAGGCATTCTCCCGCTCAGAATCAACCACTCGAAAACATTTTTCTTCGAACAATAAGGCAGAAACAGAAAAAAAAAAAGCTTATTTTCTAATTCCGAGTGGTATTATTCGAATGAGCCAGAAGGCCATTACCGTAGTTTTCATTTTTATATTTACAATAATAAGACATTTGCATATCGCCTTTTTTTTTGTTAATGTGCAGTTTTACAGGCTGAAAGTAAAAGAAAACCTTCAGTTTAGCACTCGTCTTTAATTTTGTTTCGACGGAAGATCATACTTTGATTAATGTTTCTAGTGTAGCAGCATCTAGTTCTTGTCTTAAAATAGTTTACCATGTTTTAAAACATATTGGTTTCTTTCCGAATGACAAGCACTTTGATTTGAGGTAATTCGTTCATATAATGTTAGATATAAAACAGATGTAATGTTATTTAGGATTCACCCAGAGCTTTTAAACTTCTTCTTTCTTTTACTTCAATTTTTGAACACTCCCGAGTAAAGGAATATAGGAATACATACTGTCATTTTGTCCTCTTTGGACCCACCAAAATGGCATTCCTATAGATTTCTTACTCGTAGATTTCTCCCATACTCTTACCATCAAAAGTTTCGGTTAGGGTTCCCTATATTTCACAACTTAGGCGCTATCTACCAGATCATACGTCGCTAATATAAATCAGAGTTACTTAAAAGAAAGACTTTAATGAGTAATGTCCGTGGAACGTAGGTTTGAAACCACTGATGACGTCCGTTACAGTCAGAAACAATTTCAGAATTCGATTGCGGTTGGGACAACTAGTCTAGTGTATCTATCAGGTAGCCAGATTTTATCTCATGCTGCAAGCAAATGCGATGCATAAAAAATCTTCCGAAAGTCAACGTCCTTCCATTATGACCCATAGGTGGGTTGTAATAGACAAACATAAGTGAAGAACAAGGCTCACTGTCTTCAAGAACAAAAACAAATTATTGGTCAGGTTCAATTTCGTTGGTACAGTGCGTTATAATAGCTGCTTTCACAAATAAAGAGTTCATATATTTCATTTACCCTTTTTAAAGCCAAAGTACATTGTTGCAAGATTGTAATTTATGTATCCGTAATAATAAACAGAAACAACTTTTCTTCATTTTATTGTTTCAAATGGTTTATTGTTTTTCAAATATTCTCCGGGCCATTTTGTCATACGTATGAATCAATGTTCACAGTACTTTTTTTTCATCCCAATTGATATATCTCCAAATTTGTATTCTGAACTCATCAACCACTTCATCTGACGTCGAAAATAATTGGCAACATAGTTTAGTCTTAATTTACGAGAACAAAAAGAAATCATTGGGTGCCAGAACAAAGCTGTACGGAGGATATCCTAATAATTCGATGTTTTTACCGGACAAATAATGTGTTCTTTGGGACGTGAGAGTTCACGTTGTCATGATGAAGAATAATCCCGCTTTGGGCGGTAATTTTTACACATTTCGCCCAATTCATTTGGCAAACGAATATTTGCGTACCTTTAAAAATTGATCATTCTACAATTTTCTAGTGGTACTGTAGCAGGGGTCTGATGGCTCTGGAGCTCTGTACCACATGTTTCTAGTTCGAATCCTGGCTGTGCAATAAATGTTTGTAGTGATTCAGAATCCACTTTAAACCGTAGGTCCCGGTCTCATATGACGTAGAGTCTCACAAAATCCAATCAGACTTCTCAACCACATTATTCCCAAACTATAAAGGGGCGACTCCGCTCTAGGCACAGTGATGTGGTGCGGTTAGTAGTAGTTGTACCATAGCCACACGTCTGTTTACCAAATAAATAAATAAAACTGGCAACGATTTTCTTCGAAGTATTTTTTGCGCGAACAGCTTTATTTGGTTTGGGTCACATTGGAAGATTCTATACAGTCGATTGCTTTTTATTCTTCGGCACATATGCATGGATCCAGGATTCGTCGAAAAATTATGCGGAATATAACGGGAACAAATATTTTAATATTTACATGAAATTTCCAATTTACTATGAACAACAAAAATGGCATTCGTATAACAAAACATTCTGTGTAAGTAAAATCCAAAATGTCAAAGTTTAAGAAGGTTGTCAGATAATATGATCCAACTCAAGCGTAGCCAGTTCTGGTTACATAAATGGCAACTCTCGTTTTAGACATTTTTATTTTGCATGTAGAAAAATAAAATAAAATTTTAGGTTTTAAAATCCTGAAGTCTGTTATAGTGGACAGTATATGTATCGTAGACTTTAATAGTGGACAGTATATGTATAGTAGACTGGTATAGTGGACAGTATATGTATAGTAGACTGTTATAGTGGACAGTATATGTATCGTAAACTATTATAGTGGACAGTATATGTATCGTAAACTATTATAGTGGGCAGTATATGTATAGTAAGCTGTTATAGTGGACAGTATGTTTGTATCTAGTACTGCTACACTTGCAGTAAAATAGAAAGTACGGCGGGATCCTTGTTCTACAAGCATTTGAAAATGGCGGCCAACAAGAAAACAAAAACTGAAGGTAAGTCAACATTTTAAACATAGTTTTTATTATATTGTTACATAATCTTTTGGCATAAAATAACTAATATGTAATTTTAAATATTATATTTTACTTAAATTAAGTAATACTTTTACTCTTCGCATTTGTTTTATCGAGAAAGAAAAGGAAAGCTCTATATTTTTCAGTATCCACAACACTGGAAAGTAGGCATGATCTGTCAATTACACTCTCAAAATTGTATATTAAAAATTTTTGTTACTTCTTTTAATAACAGTGAATTCTTGTAGCAACATAATATTGTGCGCAGAAATTAAATTTGTCACATTGGATGCAAAAATATCTAATAAGTAATTTTAAACATTTAATTATTAAATTATGTTGCACTTTTACTTTTGTATTTGTTTTTTCGACGGAAAAAAGTGCTCTTTATTTTTCAATATCCTTTAGAAGCAATAGTAGATCAGGATCATTTCATAATATTCATTAATAGAAAAATTCAATTATTTATTGAAAAACATCATTATACAGCATATGGCTCTATTTTTTTTATAATGACCACTTGTAGTGTTATAATTGTAGTGCAATCATTTATTTCAAATTAGGGCAAATGGTTGATGAACCGATCTCGGATCTCAAGAGGTTATCACAGCATTTGCATGAAGCGTGATATTATTTGGAGGGGTTTAATGGGATTCTCTCTTCTACACAAAATTGTAGCTAATTTATCATTGAATTTTCTGTCGAAATTCAAGCTGCCGAATACATAAGCAAACACTCCGTGCATAACTGTTGGGAATTGAATAGCTTCTTTCATTGCTAGAATTATTCATAATGATGACAATCCTTCATTATGAAGTATTTTGAAACTACATCTGCATGAATAAAAGAATTTTATACAGGGAATCACCAAGTTGATCACAACGATATATCGTGTACTAATAAATCTTCAATGGTATAATTAGGATGTTAATGTTCTAAATAATTTTAACTTATTAGCCCTAATATTTATTCTTTTCACAAAAATATTTATTTTAATTGTACTGAAGATTTGCATAAAAGCTTAACACAAAAGAAAAAATTCCATTGTTACATAAAATTAAAATTGTTCTATTATTAAAAGTGCAGAGAAGCAAAGCGACAAAGAACAGTGCGTATTTAGAATGCAACCAAATTATTTTCTTTGTGCTTATGTAACGTGCATTCCTTCAGAATTATTAAAACTCCCCCCATATTTATCGTTAAGAATCAATTTAGGCCAATATTTTATTAAGTCAGATTTATTTATGGGGAAATTCTTAATATATGAAATATGTTGCATTTTATTTTATAATAAATATAATTTATGTTAGTCATAAAGTCGCTTAAGATTTTCCATAATTGACGGAATGCAATTACCGTATATTAAATTACCGTGGGATGTAAATGTTTTATATTTGAATTGAAAATCTTTAGAAAATTGAAACCGTTAATTGCACGTATCTATTTGTGTTCGATATGTTGTTCAGTTACATTGTATTTTGAAGTTTTAATATTTATTAAAATGAAAATACTAAAACTCCTATTTATTGTTTTAAAAAAAATACTACATATTTATGTTAAACAAAATATTTAAGTATACTAAAATTCGTTACAACATTTTGCTTGTATGGTTTCCTTAAAATTTATTTTTTATTATGAACGGGAAAAATATGAGATATTACATTTTGTAGTTACATATTTTTCAATGAACCATATGCAAGGTGGTACACTGTAAATATTTGACAATTATAGCTAATTTATCATTAAATTTTCAGTCGAAATCCAAGCTTCTGAATGCATAAGCAAACAGTCCAAGTACAACTGCTTGTAATTGAATAGTTTCTTTTATTGTTAGAATTATTCATCATGATGATAACCCTTCATCATGAAATAGTTCCAATTTCAGAGTTTGTTCTTAAGGGTTTTTCTTTTTTTTTTACTAGTAAATACTTGATTTGCTGTTTTTGCTGCATTGTAATAATGTATTTATCATAAATTATATGAAAGCATACGCATGCTAAATTTTATTTAATAATTTCCTTAAATATTTGTTTTCAAATTTTCATTTTTAGAGTTAATCAGTATTGTTTTATTTAATTTTAGCAATAGAATTATTTAATTTATTAGTTATCAATAAGATTCTGAATTATAAATATTACCAAGTACAAGCATCAAGTTGAATGTACCAGGTGGCATTCACAACAAGTCTGCATCTAAAACAGATACAAATGGTATAACAGTAAAAATAATACCTTAATATAATACCTTAACTCTAACATCTTTAAAGTATTAAAAAATGAATATTGAGAAAAATATATAAAATGTATTTTTTTAACTAGATAAAAAAGTTCTTTAAATATTTTAATCGATAACTTTAATTGGGACATTAATTATTAACCTTCTGTGTATTATAAATACTGCAAATTATTTAACATCATGATATATTTTATATCCATAAGAACACAATACATATTGGAAACAGAAGTATCTTCTGAAGGAATTTAAAATGTCATAAAAAATTGTTTTAAACGCGATCCAGTAAACACGGGTCACCTTTTCTGCGAAGGTGGCACTTACCATATGCAGATGCATTCGAGATTACGAAACGATGTCAGGTGCATATCCTTTAAAGGCACAAAACGGCTTAGAAGCTTTTTTGGAAGGCATGAAGATGTGCAAGGCGATTTAGAATGGTGACAAAAAATAGACTTCTCAGCAAAATTTATGCGGGGAATTGGAGGAGGAAAGTTTTCTGTCATGCTACACCTGCAACTGGCACTTTGGGATTTGTCCAATGATCCGAGAAGATTCCTTTTTTGCCCTTCTCCTTTTTGAATAATATTAATATTCCAGAATACATTTGACAGAGTGTTTTGGTACTGCAGTTTTCAAAATTTGCCCTATCATATCGGAAAAAATACTTTTTTCTTACTTACATCATTTTGTTTGGAAACATTACTTTCTTTGAAGGGAAATACTTTGAAGTAAATGTGACAGCTAGCAAAATCAAATAAAGAAAAACTTGGTACTTTTTCTTTTCTCCAACTTCAAAAAAAATTTACTTTGGTTTAGGCTTAGCATATAAAATGTACGAATTCCTTGAATAACTCTTTATTAATTCTTCGAATAAAAAAAAGTGTAAAAGAGAAACAGTCATGTTTTGGAACATTATTTTTTCGATTATATATTGTTTTAATAAATAACATTTTATAATATTTCCTCATGCATATTATAATGAAATGCAAATGTATGCAATGTATTTTGATTCATTAAAATTTATCCTTATTATAAACGGGAAAATACGAAATATTAGATTTTGTAGATAAGTATTTTTCGATAAACCATATGCAAAGTTGTACATTGTAAATATTTGACAATGTAGTTCCAATTTCAAAGTTGGTTCTTAACAGTTTTTTTTTTTTTTTTTACTAGTAATTTAAGTGATGATAAATTATATATAAGCAGGCACATCCCAATTTTTACTTAATAATTTCCATAAATAATTTGTTTTAACATTTTCCTCCGTTAATAAACTTTATTTTATTTAATTTCAGTAATAATGATAACTAATAAATTAAATAATTTTATGATTCTGAATAATAAAAACTTAATGTGCCTAGGGGCATGTACAACAGATACTAATGCTACAACGGTAAAAATTAAAATAGCATATTATAATAGACCCAAGAAATGAATATTTATCTGACCTCTAGCATCATTAAAGCATTAAAAAATATTTAGGGAAACATAAAATGTATTTTTTTAATTAGATAAAAAAGAAGTGCTATAAATACTTTGATGGATACTTTAATTTGGACATTAATTATAGGCCTTCTATTGATTATAAATACTGTAAATTATTTAACATCGTGATGTTTCATATTCACAAGAACATAATACATATTTGGAACATATTTATAACAGAGGTACCTCCTAAGCGGTTTTAAGATTCCATAAAAAGTTTTAAATGCGATCCAATGAACACGGGTCACCTTTCCTGAAAAGGTGGCACTTACCATATGCAGATGCACGCGAGATTACAAAACGATGTCAGGTGCATATCCTTTAAAGGCACAAAACGTCTTGGAAGCTTTTTGTGAGGCATGAAGATGTGCAAAGAGATTTAGAATGACGACAAAAAATAGACTTCTCAGCAAAATTTATGCAGGGAATTGGAGGAGGAAAGTTTTCTGTCATGTTACACTTGCAACTGGCACTTTGGGATTCGTCCAATGATCCGAGAAGATTCCTTTTTTGCCCTTCTCCTTTTTGAATAATATTAATATTCCAGAATACATTTGACAGAGTGTTTTCGAACTGGAGTTTTCAAAATTTGCCCTATCATATCGGAAAAAATACTTTTTTCTTACTTACATCATTTTGTTTGGAAAGATTACTTTCTTTGAAGGGAAATACTTTGAAGTAAATGTGACAGCTAGCAAAATCAAATAAAGAAAAACTTGGTACTTTTCTTTTTTCTCCAACTTCAAAAAAAGTTTATTTTGGTTTAGGCTTAGCATGTAAAATGTACTCCTTTCCTTGAAGAACTCTTTATTAATTCTCCAAATAAAAAAAGTGTTTGTTTCTCTTTTAGACTTTGTCAAATTTTATATTTTTCGATTATATATTGTTCCAATAAATATCATTTTATAATCTTTCATCTTGCATATTATAATGAAAAACAAACCAAAATTTATACTTATAATATTTTGCTTATAAATGTTTAATATTTTTGGTTTTTTAATATTTGTTTGTTTTTATATAAATGTAACTATTGTATGTTATTGCTGTTTATGATATTCAATATCTTTGTGGTATTTCAACAAGGATATTGAATCCTATAAACAGTGTTTTAAAAAAAACTTAATATAATCTTTAAGGATATGTCAGGTGAAAAAAATTTTTGTAAAAGAATTTATTTTACACTACATCATGATGCGATTACGGATACAATGTACAATCAAGATTATATCTTAGGTCACATTTACAGCTATATATAATAGTAAATTTTTTGATGGGCAACTTTTAATATATTATTTTAAGACTTTTAAAATTAGATGCAATACATTTACATTTGTTTTACTACTATTAATTTAAGGCTATATGAATTTCTTTTTTTTATACAATATAACATAATGAATAAAATATTGAATAAAATATTTATATGAATAAAATATAAAATTTTATATTGAATAAAATATTCATTATTATATAAATAATAATGAATAAAATATTTACATGAAAAAAAAACATTGTTGTTGAAACCCAAGTGCTAATTGATCAATATAATTATCCCAATAACTTAGCAAGTATGAATCTATAGTTTTATTAAAAAAATTTAGAAATACGAATTAAATCGAAATAAACTATTTTCTTAATTAAATATTTTGATAAACATATCAGTGCTGAAATTTTTTTTGTATTAAACTGCTTCCGATTTATAAATTCTTTCACAAAATTAGAATTGGTTTAAAAATAATATATTTTGTTTCACTATAAGTCAACTTCAAATAATTGTTTTAACGTAAACTTTAATATATAATATTAAATTGGTGTAATATGGGATATAAAAAAATGGGATAGTTAAAATATTTTTCGAATCCCCTTAAAACTACAGGTTATTTTATTTATTAAATATATTTTTTTAAAAGAGAAAGGAAATGATTAATTTTGATTAAATGATTTTAATTTGTAAATTTCAGATAAAAACCGTAAAACGGAAAAAAAAGATGAATTAATAGCCAAATGTAAGCAAGACAAAAACAAATAAAATAATAAAACCAAAACATCTGTAAGTTGAATTTATTGAGCTCTGATAAATCGAGATGGTACAATGCAGTCAGCATTTACATTCTATTATCTGAGAAATAAAAGATAAATTGTGTGATTGAAGAATTATATGCAAAAACATGGTTCTTTTTTAGTTTTAAGATGAATTTAATAAGTACTCATGCCGATAACATTTATTCAAAATAAATAAAAGAATAAAATAATAACGAAGCAAATTTATTAACAAAAAAAAAGACAAAAATCACGTACAAAAAGTATTAAACTTTGCTAAACCTCACCATTTATGATAAATGACCGAGAATACTATTCCACATAAAGTAGGAATTAAAACAAATATCAAAGCAACGATTTTGAATATTTTTGAAACAAATATAATTATTTGTTTTACTTTAAAAAAAAATGAAACATTGAAAAATGAAAACAAAAAATTTCTATTATAGTAAATAACAAAAAACAAAATTATTTTAGTTACAATTTTTTTAAAAAATGCATCCATGTAATATGTAATAACTCTATAAAAAACATTTTTTAAAATGATGCTTATTTAATTTATAATGCCATTATCATGAGTGGCAGATGTGAACTAAATAAAAGACAGAATTTCATTTGATGCGTTTTTCATTGCTTCCTCCAGACTCCAGAATGATAATTTAAAATATTTTTGAAGGAAATGATCAATGCATTTTGAATTCCAATTTTAATCAGAAGAAGGGGTAATATTTAAATATTGTTTTCTAATAACTATTAATAACTAGTATAAATCTTTCTGAGTAATTTACACTGACATTTTTTTTCTGTTAGTGATTAAATATTATCAATTTTAATATATGTTTCACCATAATAAAGTTAATAAAATTATATTTTAAATTACATAGTAACACTTATAAAAATTGTGTTTATTAATATAATATATGAAGTATACATTTTAAATATAAATCAATTATATATTAATAATAATCAAATATTAATAATAAGTATTATATAGAATAATATTGTAATAATCAAACATTAATTTTATATATATTTATATGTAGATATATTTTATTACTTATTTAATTTTTTATACCAAATGTTTTAATCCTTTTTGTGTATAACTATAGTCTAATAACACAATTATTTAATAGATAATTTTTTTTTTAAATTATAAATTTAAAAAAAATTAAATTAAATTTGTTTTTATTTGTTGTGGATAAAAGTAATGAAATTTATATTAAGCATGTTTCGTCTTTTTTCTTTATCTTTTAAATAACATTTTTGCTTATCCTTTAATAAAAGATGAAATGTGGAATTATGAAGTTCAAATAATCTCCTAATATGAAAATATTAAACTGTAAAACGATGTAATTTAAAAATAATTTTCACTGTGAAAAATAATTCAACAAACCGTTGCTAAAATTATTATATAAGATCTTTAAGCATCATTTTGTGGCTTATGCATTATATCGCTATAAATAAGTTATAGTGTTAATGAAGATTATTTCATTTAACATTACTTTAATATTTTTAAAACTTATCTGGCACATTGTTTTGTTATCGGTCATAATTTATCATCTAAAGACTGTGGTTTAAGTTGATCCGGGGAAAATATACTTTCTTTTTCCTTGTATATTATTCTAACAAAAAATAATATATAATAAAAACGAATTTATAATACTTAGGATAATAAATAAAATATATTACACTTAGTTAAGTATCAAAAATGTCCTAAAAACTTTTAAAGGGAGTCCCATAAACACAGGGCACTTACCATAAACAGATAAACAAGAGATTACAAAATCATGTCAAGTGCATAAGCTTTAAAAGCGCAAACGTCTTAGAAGCTTCTCGGAAATTATAAAGATGTGTAAGGCGATTTAGAATGACGAGAAATGGCGACAAGAAATAGACTTCTCAGCAAAATTTATGCAGAGAATTGAGGAGGAAAGTTTTCTGTCCCGCTACACCTGCAACGGGCACTTTGGGATTCGTCCAAAGATCTTGAGAGAAGACGAGGAAAAATTCCCTTTTTTTTCCTGTTCTTTTTTTTAAATAATATTAATACTCCAGAATACATTTGATAGAGCTTTTTGAACTGGAATTTTCAAAATTTCTCCGCCCTATTCTGTCAGAAATTTTTTTCTTCTTTACTTCGTTTAGAAGCATTAGTTTTTTTAAGTACTTTGGATCTGTAGTGAAGTTAAATGTGACAGCTAGTAAAATCAAGTACAGAAAAACTTGAACTCACTTGTGAAAAGAGACTTTTTATACCGACTTTAAAAATGTTTATTTTTGAACAAGTTTAGCTTATAAAAATTACAAACTCATATATCTTCCTTAAAGAAGTTATTATAAATTTGTGAAATAAAAATAAAGTATTAAAATTTCTGCATATTAAAAAAAACGGTAACAATTTATCTTATAAGTTTTATTTTGATTTACAATCTATAATACTTTGTGTTTGTTTTTATTAAGAAGTATGTACATATTAATTTCTAATTTCATATATTATTATAAAATCTAAATATTGTGCTAATTGTATTAAATATTGTGTTGATTGTGCTAATTGTATTAAATATTGTGTTGATTGTGCTAATTGTATTAAATATTGTGTTGATTGTGCTAATTGTATTAAATATTGTGTTAATTGTGCTAATTGTATTAAATATTGTGCTAATTGTGCTAATTGTATTAAATATTGTGCTAATTGTGCTAATTGTATTAAATATTGTGCTAATTGTGCTAATTGTATTAAATATTGTGCTAATTGTGCTAATTGTATTAAATATTGTGCTAATTGTATTAAATATTGTGCTAATTGTGCTAATTGTATTAAATATTGTGCTAATTGTATTAAATATTGTGCTAATTGTATTAAATATTGTGCTAATTGTATTAAATATTGTGCTAATTGTATTAAATATTGTGCTAATTGTGCTAATAAAATATTGTGCTAATTGTGCTAATTGTATTAAACATTGTGCTAATTGTATTAAACATTGTGCTAATTGTATTAAACATTGTGTTAATTGTGCTAATTGTGCTAATTGTGCTAATTGTATTAAATATTGTGCTAATTGTATTAAATATTGTGCTAATTGTATTAAATATTGTGCTAATTGTATTAAATATTGTGCTAATTGTATTAAATATTGTGCTAATTGTATTAAAAATTGTTTAATTGTGCTAATTGTATTAAAAATTGTTTAATTGTGCTAATTGTATTAAAAATTGTTTAATTGTGCTAATGAATAAAAAAATTAGAGCTTAATATATTTATGAAATATATGTGAAATGCATAAAAAAATGGAATTTTTGTGAACTAATATGTTGCTGCAATGGCTATTAAACTAACAAAAAAAAAAAAAAAAAAAAATGGAAAAAAAAACCCGTACAGCAAATGTAAATTACAGACTTATTGACACCTAACTGCATTCTAACTGTTTATCATTTGTACCAGGTGTTTGTATATTTACTATTTGTAGCATTTCAAAACTTGTTAATTGATTTGTCGAATATGACCTGGAATCTTCGCCCATATTAACTGCGATATTCTTTAATATAAATATTTTAATTTTAATATTAAATTTAATATAAATATTTAATTTAATATATAATTTATAATGCATTTCTAATTATTATTCATTAATTCTAATACATATGGATTTTCTACACATATGGAGTTTCTAGATTTTTTAAATAGTTATGCATGGATGCATTTGGAATGTTATGTAAAACTCAATTTTTATTTAATTAAAAAATACTGAAGAAATGTATTCTAGGGTTTCTTATTTTCTTGTCGCGTAAGTTAATTTAAAGAAATCAGAGAAACTTCTGAATGCTATATCTCTCTAAAAAGAGAGTAAATATTAACATTCTTAATCATCTACTTAACTCAAAAGAAGCCTAAATAGGTAAAAAGTCTGACATAAAATTCTGATTAATATCTAATATTCTATGATAAATTGTGAAATTATATTTCGGATATTAGGTTCTTGAATTTTCTTTAAAATCCTATACCATGATTGGAATAAATTATGTAATTTTTGTTTATGAGGTTTATTTACTGTTGTTCACAATGTGCTACATTCAGTTTCTTTTATTGTATTTCGTATCTCAAATAAGACCTCACTTCTACCTTGTTAACCTCAAATCCTTACCTAAAGAAAATAGATTATACAATCAGAACAATATCTTACATGTTTGCTTAAAATATAATTAAAACGAATCTTAATTAGTTAAATCTATATTACGTAATTTCCTTCTCAAAATGTTAAGTAATATATTTTACATTTTGGAAAAATAGAAGGATTTTAGTTTCATGGTTCAATACAGTTTTCGGTCACAATTTCCCAAAATTTAGATTGGAAATTTTAATTTTCCAAAATTTTGCTCCCTTATCAAATGGAAACTTTTCCATTGATGATTAATGTATATGCCTTTCATTGTAGCACTAGCATTACTGTTCAGTCGTGTTCAATCTTTTTTCTTCATTCTGAATTGTTTTTTGTTATTTTATAGAATCAAAAATCTTGTATAAAATTACCCATTCTTCTCAATCCATAAATAAACGTTGAAAATATTTTCTACTTCATGTTATTGATCACGTACTTTTTGACAAATGACCAAAAAGAAGAAAAAAAAATGGTAGACAGAAAATTTTTCCATAAAATTCCACGTAACTTTCATTTAAAAAACTGCAAGACGATTTTTTTCCACTAAAATAAGGAAAAAACAAATTTTGACAGAAGACTTCTAAAATTTTAAAGGGAGTTCATAGAAAGACCTATAGAGGGAGTATGAAAGTTTTGGGAGATATCAATATCTGCAGGTTCAAATCAGCTGATATATTCACTATCAGCGAATGGCCGAATGGCTAGCGCTCTGGCGTTCGGTACTACAAGTATCGGGTTCAAATCCCGGCTCTGCCCATGGGTGTTGTAGTGGTTCGGAATCCATTTTAAACCGTAGGTCCCGGTCCTAATAGGATCGTAGAGCGCTGCGGGGGCATTGTTACTCCGCGTCCGTGGCTTACCATCAAGTTACACGCGCCCCCTGGGTAATGCAAAGTGAGTAACATCGGCGCAGCCCTTATGGCGAAAGATCACGGTCTATTTGCCAGCTGCATTTGAAGATAAAAAAATTCACTATCAGAATTTAGAAGACAGCTATACTAATTTCCCACATCGACAGATGGTACGGACTTTCCGTTTTTTCTTCCGTAAAACACGCAATATTGGAAAGTTATTCCTAAAAGTCTTCTTCAAAGTAGTGGTTCCTTTCATTCATTATTTGATGTGGGCTCATTGTGATATACATATGTGGATGACAACAGATGCTAAACAAAAACAAAAAAAAAATTTACATCGTTGGGACTATGTTGATTACATTAGTATGAGAAAGTAATTTAAAAACTTTATACTTTATTACCGGCATAAATCACTACGAATATTATAAGGAGTATACACTGTCGATATATATTTAAAACTATTTATGTATTTTAATGTACAATCATCATTAAATTTTATATATTTTGTGCGTATAGCGGTTTTGAATGATTAGCATATAATGCATGTTTGTGAAAACTCCCTCTACCCCTTGAGCGCAGCCTGGTGGCCAAGTGGTTAGCGCTCTGGTCTTTGGTATCCCAGGCTCCAGGTTCGAATCCTGGCGGTGACATGGATGTTTGTGGTGGTCGGAATCCACTTTATACTGTAGGTCCCTTTCTGTTTAGACCTCGTGTGTACAAGATGACCGTAGAGCGACAAAATAAACCTCCCATTGAGATTGAGAGTCAGCTGATATCAATTATAGACTGTTTACGATCAGTGTCAACCCAGGATAGCAGGTGGCTTGGATTTATTTTTTTAAATAAAGGAAGAGGTGGCATTCCCCTTGGTTTGGTTTGTCGCTCTGTGGTCATATTGTGCACACGAGGGCTAAACAGACCGGGACCCACAGTTTAAAGGGGATTCCGAAACCCTAACAAACATCCATGCCACCGACAGGATTCGTACCTGAAGCCTGTGGTTACCAAAGGCCAGAGTGTTGGTAACTTGGCCACCGGGCGTCTACATTCCCCTTGAAGAAGCGACTATTAATTGGCGGCGTACCAAATGGCAAAATGCAGATGAACAGAAATTACCTTACAGCTAGAAGAGGAAGTTTGTTGGAAAATGATTATTCCAAAGATCTAACACTTTGATCGCTTAGACGATGATAATCAACCATATTTTAGGGTCAGGGTTGCTTGCCGCAAAGAAATAAAAATAAGAGAAAAATTATAGTGCGCAGGGAAACTTCTTATATGAGTATCTCTAGATATCACTTGTGTAGGAGAAATCAACACTTGACCTTCAAAAAGGGTTGCGATTTTGCCTGAACTGTATTAGGTATCGAAAACTCCTTCAGCCAATAGTTGAGCATAGAGTCCTATGGGCCGATTTTAAAACTCGAATGCAACCAATAATCTGAAAAGAGCGATCGACCACTTTAGGGATAAAAAGTGTAGTAACATCAAGACAAGGGATTTGACATCTGTGCAATCGATAGATGAAATCACGGAGAAATGCCAGTTCCAGAAAAAAGAGAGAGTTGTTCCTGATACAGACAGTGTTTACCTTAAAGTACACCAGCTCTATCTAAAGTGAGATCAGAACCCCAACTTGAAAATAAAAATAAGAGGCAGTGGGCCTAATATTCCAAAAGCCGGTTCATGATATGAAGCAAAGCGAAGATTTCGTGCTCTTCTGGCAAAGATTTTGCGGACAACTATAAACCTCCCTACTCCCCGCACACACACTTGCTGTTGACATCTGTTGGTCTAATGAAGGGACGGGCAAACTCCTGTCCGCCGGAAGGTTCAATCCAGCCCGTGGAATTTGCCGGCCCGAGGCAAATTAAAAGAAATATATATTTATATATTATATATACATCTCCTTTTCTAATTTGATGAAATAATATTTTTTTTCAAAGGGCCGTTGATCTTTTTACTTTCTCTATTTTTGTTGTACAAAACATAAATCAATGGAAATATCAAGCACAGACAGCTTTCAATCGATAAAGTGTTAAAAGCGGAAAGTCTTTGTTAGTTATAACTGTAGATTGGTGCCCACAAGCGTTAACTCTTTCTCAAGGAGCCTTCAATAGGAATTAGACCTCACATGTGACAGACTGCGCTTTTTAAACTCCAACCAGCGGCTTTTTCTTTTGGTGCGAGTAATAATATTATTGATAGCTTATGGAAAGATTGCGGACATATAGCGTCACTGTGAAATTATTAAACTCATGTTTGTGAAAATTGCAACACCATGAAGGAATCGTCATAATTGAATGAAATTTAATACACAGTTGTATGGCAGTAGTACAAATAAATGATTAAATGTTCAAAGCAAACAAACAATAACAAGAGATCGGAATCAGTATTTTGTGTAGCCACCACGTGCCGCAATAAGTGCTGCTACACGACGTGGCATGGAGTCAAACAAATTTTGAATGTCTGCCTGAGGAAGAGCATTCCATATTGTTTGTATGCGCACCCAAAGTTCGTCTGCAGAAGCAACAGGACGAGGATCACGAGCGAGACGCCGACCAACGAAATCCCACACATGTTCATTCGGCGACATGTCCGGGGAATACGCAAACCAAGGAAGAAGCTGTACCTGCCGCGTTGCAAAGAAGGATTGAACAGCCCCAGCGATATGAGGGCGGGCATTGTCCTGTTGAAATACAGCACCTGGCAAGCTTTGAAGGAAGGGAACAGCTTGGGGCTGTAGAATTTCACTGATGTACCGGTTGCTGTTCAGATTGCCCACAATTCTTAGCAATTGAGATCGTCCATGATATGCTATGGCACCCCAGACCATAATTCCGGGTGTTCGTCCACTGTGACGTTCGATAATGCACACCGGAAGGTGGCGTTCACCGGCATAGCGTCTGACACGAATGCGGCCATTATGGTACCACAAATTAAATCGGGATTCGTCAGAAAGCACGACATGCTGCCAATCAGCAAGCCAGTCTCTATGCTGAGCTGCCCATTGTAGCCGCAGGCGGCGATGGTTTAGCGTGAGAGGGATCCTGTATAAAGGAGTCCTTGCGCGTAGTTCCACGCTGCAGCAGACGTCTACGAATTGATGAAGCACACAATGAAACACATGTAGCTATTGACCACTGTGTTGCCAATTGTCTAGAGCAAGCTGTACGGTCCGTTAGCGCCATGCGGACCAGGTGTCTATCATCGCGAGTTGACGTCACATTTCGGGGTCCACTTCCGGATTTCCGCATTCTCCGACACTCTTCCGTCCACTGCTTCCAAAGACGCATCACTGTGCTGCTATTACGCTGCACACGAGTGGCTATTGCACGAAAAGACAATCCAGCTTCACGAAGGCCGATGATTCTCCCCCATTCAAACTCTGTAAGTTGTGTAAATCTCGCTCTCTTTCGTCAAAGAGGCATAAGTAACGATTGAGCTAGCGTTTACCACTAGCAGATAACCACCGATAGCCATACACACCCCGCTACTGCCGTCCATTTATTCGGATCCATCCGCCATTCAGAGGGCGCTGCTCAGCATACGCATGCGCTACGGATTTGAAATACTAATCATTTGCATATCATGCGCTAATTTGCATTTCCTGAAAATTTCAGTTGACTCGCGTAAGTCCTTCATGGTGTTGCAATTTTCACAAACATGAACTTAAAAGAATAGTATAGCTAGTGCATGTTAGGGTTATTCATAAAATATTTCAAAAAGAAAGTGTATATATATTATTGGTTATATTATAAATATTATGGTAATAATAAATGGTTATTAATACTATAAATATTTTTAAATTTTAGAAAAATTCATCTTGGCCCTCAAAACTTTTTTTTCTTCGATTTTTGGCCCGCGACAGAAAACGTTTACCCATCCCGTGTCTAAAGCAATGTAGAAAGAAAAGACCTTTGATCGCTTTGTACCTCAGAAACATCAGTATTCGTGAACGACTTTCTTTTGAA
Source organism: Caerostris darwini (assembly GCA_021605075.1). Taxonomy (NCBI): domain Eukaryota; kingdom Metazoa; phylum Arthropoda; class Arachnida; order Araneae; family Araneidae; genus Caerostris; species Caerostris darwini. The sequence continues at coordinate 640,851 of BPLQ01002550.1, read as the reverse complement.
ATAATTATTTTGGTGGGTTTCAGTCAGTTTTACTAGAGCTTAGTTAGATCGATTCCTTTGATAGCTAAACTTTATTTGCTAATTATATTCCAACGTCATTCGATACCTTGTAATCGTGCCATTCATGGAAGAGGGGTTAGAATATTGTTTATATAAATATGTTGTGTGATAAGTTTATTATTTAGTCGTATATTAAATGTTATATTATATGCATCTAATAACTTAAAGTGGTGTTATTATTTTTAATTGCATGCTGACACGTTTGGCCCTTAGTTAAACCATTTGTAACAAGCATTATAAAATAGTACGTTTAGTATTACAAAATAGTAATAAATTATTCGTAAATCTTCATGATTGTATAGTAATGTGTTATTTGTAAAGTAGTATGTTTTATTAAAGACATACGAAAACATGTCTGACTAATATTGTTATAATGAGATGTTTATATTAATTACTTTTAACCATTATTCTGAATTTAATAATTGTTCCTTGAATGTACTAATTTCCCTATATTATAAAATTAAACTATATTTTTATTTAAATCAACAGATTTGCATATTTATTGGATGTGTACGTATTCCTTCTCTGAATTTATTAAGCCTTTGCAGAACCTTCGCGCCTCCTTTGATAAAAAATGCTGTGTTGGCGTAGGTTATTGCGTTCAATACCCTAGTAATATTTTTAGTAACATTATGCCGATGTTTATTAGGTTATTTCGGGTATTTCAGTATTTTTGATGAATTGGGTATTTTTAGAAGCAAGTTTTAAATTTAATTAGATACCAACATAGCAAGTATATTAAATTAGGTAACAAAAATTAAATCGCCACATTCTTTGTGTTATAAAAGCACAGGAAGATAAAACAAAAATAGAATCAGTAATGGCAATAACTTCTTTCTTCACTTTATATTATTAGACGAGAAAAAAACAAAAGTAATTATATTGTATTTCTTTACATTTTATATTGATTTAAGAGAAACAATTTTCAACTTAATTTTAAGGAAATATTTATTATATTTTCTAAATTTAAAAAACTCAGTACTCTAAGTCACTTCTCCTAAGGGCAAAAATATCACTCAAATAAAAATTTTAAAAAATCTGAACAAATTACTTCATTGATAAAAAACCTTCTAACCATACTTTTTTCTAACATTAAATAAGTATGCAAGATATTATCACTCATAAAAAGCATTGAAATCTATACAATTTTAGAAAAACTTGTACTGTTTTTACTTGAAAGAACTAACAATGCATTTCTACTTTTTTATTTTGTTTATTTACTATATTTTTCTTTCAAAATAAGACAAAAATAATTTTAAAAAATAGAACATTGTTTGTATTATCGCATTTACTACAATAAGCGTTATTTTTACATGCCTATCACACATAAGCCTAACTTCCATTATCCTGTTTTCCTTTTACATATTTGGTAGCATCATAAATGATAGAATGTCGCTTTGAAACTAATGAATTATTCATGAGTTCTAGGAGACCATCTCTTCAAACTTCCCATTTCTTATTTTCCATTTCGAACGCATTCTCCTGCCTACAATCAACCGCTCGAGGTCATGTTTTCTTAGAACAGTCTCATAAAAAAAAATGTTGTTTTCTAATTCTGAATGATATTGTTCGAATGAGCCATAAGATCATTTTTATATTGTTGCAATAATTGAACATTTGCATATCATTCCAGTTATTGACAGCAAATGAGAAAATTTAGAGTCACCCTTTTATTTAATGGTGTCTTGTTACTTATTACCTTTATTTTTGTTTCAGAGCTAACTTTTGATGTTATAGAAACTTCTGTTTAAGCCATGATTAGAGACTTAGTTTTCAAAAGTGTAATTTGTTATGAGAGTAATTTAAGAGTGCTGCAATGGAAACAGATTTAAAAAAAAAGAGGACACAATGACACAGAATGGTCATTTAATGGTACCGAAGAACTAGTTAGGACAGAGATTTGAATCCGATTTGGAGAGATTTCTTTTTTCGATTCGTTGTAAACATGTTAAATGTATCAATTCAATAAAAAGTATTTTTTTCCAATATTCCATACGCAAATGCATGGTCTTATCGTCTTGGCTGGATTGAACTGGTATATTTAATTGAAACACTAGGTATCTCCAACTGGGTAGGTTTGGGCTGAGATATCTGAAGCCCAGTGAAGAAACCTATGTATCTTCACTAGGCTTCAGGAATCTCAGCCCCAACCCAACCAGTTACAATCTGATGGTCCAATCTGCACACTCGAATACATAAAGTTCATAGTATTCTTTATAATAATCGATGAGGCATTTTGTAATCATTCTCGTATATCACATGCTAATACATGGGAGTTAGTTTTGAATGCTCTAAAGAAAAGCAACAGTCCCTTCCGTCGTTGAAGAACTGTTTGTGGCATGTGTAACTGAGAATGAAATCCACAGATGTCAAGAAAAATCATTTCTAGGGCCACATGAAACCGTGCAGAGTCTTGAATGTAAGAACCATTCATCATAAAAAATTTTTATATTGTAATCTGCAGAGTAAAAATTAAATCTGAATTTCCTAATCTCTACATAGGATTATCTCAAAAGTAACATAGAATGGATTGAAAATTTCGAGTGTCTAAATGAGTTATTAATGGATTAAAATATCCAATTAATTAATAGTAATCCAAAAATACACTCAAAAGGAATTTAAAAGATAAAAATTACTGGAAGCTACAATAGATCATTTAGTTGCTGTTCAAAATAGCTAATAAACAATAGCTTTCAGCTCAGTGAACCGATATAATGAACTACATTAGTAGTTGGAATGCAACCAAATACCTTTCTTCCATCGCCTAATTTTCTACAAAAATAAAAAGGCTAAAAGAATACCAAAACATTTTAATATTACGAATGAATGAACAAAACGAAATTCTGTTTCTAAGCATCAATATGGATACATTTTAATAATTTTTAGGTATATTTAACTATATTTTTAACAATAAGTATTCAGAAATATAAAATGAATATTTATATCTAGTAATGTTTGTAAAATTAGTTTATATTTTAATACAGGTACTAGAGTAACTTCCAATAACATGCGGAAAAAAAAGATAAACTTAATGAAATTTGAAAAAAAAAAAATTAAATTAACTATTACTTAATCTGCAATATTTCTTTATATTGTTAATTTTTCTACTTGATTCAACTAAAAAGCATATATAATAATTTAGTTTCGGAAATGTATACCCCCGTCCCCCTTTTTTTTCTTTCTTTTTTTTTACGGAACATTTTTAAAGTAAGTAGATTGTATTGCGTATATATTTTTATTAATTACATATTTATCTATTCTTTTTTAACGTCTAAATTCAATAATGAGGAATTTTTTAATCAATTTTAAAGTGCAATTTATACTTTGAAACTATTTAAAAATAATTATTGATTCTTCCAAATTTAAACTCTGCACTCCAGATCAATCTGACAGTATGTCAACTGATAACTATTACTTTAAGTTGATTACAGATTGAAAAGATCTTTTTTCTGAGGTATCAATGTCAAAACTGATGAATTTTGGAAATTCAGAGAGGTCTATAAGTATAATTAAATGAATAAATTTCTCAAACTCACTCTCATAATCTCTTTGACAGAGAGAGTAGGTAGAGTAAATAAATAGAATGTCACATTTTTAGCAGAAAACACTCAAATCAATCTGAAAACTTTCCGTTGATAAAAACAGAAACCCTTTGTTATTTTTGTAATAAATATCAACAGATTCCCAAATACCTTCAAGGTTTCAGAAACTATCTGAAAAAAAGTAATGTAAATCAAGATTCTAATAGTTTAGAAATATTGAATTTGTGACATAGTTAATTTTCATTTTAGAAAATGTTTCACTATATTTATACAAATACAACCAGTCTTAATGGAACAATATAAATAAAAATTTTCATAATCATAATTTTGTCTAATACGATATGATAAAGTATCGTTCATTGCATTTTAGTTAGAATAATCCCATAATGAATTGGATATCCTTATTTCAATAATAAATTTGTAAGATTTTAATAATACGTTTAGAAAGATTTTAATTCCTCATGAATAACTATTTCTTTTTTTTTATACATTTAATTATATCATAATATTAATGGTTTTATTCCATATGATGCATGATACGAAATTTCAGAATCTTGTTTATAATTTGTTTTATTAAGTGATGTAATCTGTTTTCAACATTGTACTACAAAATCAGGAGAACAGCTAACTAATACTTTGACAAATTATCTTCATCTAGTAAGAGACAGTTGTCTCAAAATTTTCTCTTGTATGGTTTTACTCATGGTTTATCTATTACTTATAATTAATTACTTATCTAAATCCTTTTGTACTAGTACAAAATTTTATATCCTTAATAAATTATGTTACATAAAATATATCGTAATCTGTAATGATGATTCTGATAAAAATTTCAATAAGATGAAACTTTATGGAAATAATGATCGCTATAACTTAAATCAAGCAAGTATAAAAATAAAAGACATTATGAGTGAATAAAAAATCCACGAAATAAAGATTTAAATTAAAACTTATGGAACATATATGCATCTACTAAATAAATATATACTTTTCAAATAGTATTTTATGCCTCATTAAAAACATTTAACACTATGATTTATCTTAGCACAAAAAAAAAATCTTAACAAAATAACTCATAACTATATTTTGACAAGTAACATAATTATAAAATTTGGAGTGCAATTAAAAAACCTTCAACATTAACTAAACAAACCTATAAACTCCAAGCATTGAATTTTACTAAATTAATCTTTCAAAATACTGTAATATATCCAACATCTTCTTCATTAACATTTCCAAGATGTTATTTTTTTTCGTAATACCCAATAAGTGTTTGAAAATCCCTATAATTTACATTCTGAGAAATCTTTTAATTTGAATATAAAAAATACATAGTCCCTTTCAAATGTCATCCGATGAACACGTCATTTTTTTTCTTAAAATGTGGAATTTACATAAACGAATTCATACCATTACAAGCCAATGTCAAGAATCTTTGGGTAAACGACTAAGAAGCGTTGTTGAATGATAGTGTGAGGCTATTTAATATGTAGAGAAATGGGGTCCCAAAATAGACTTCTCAGCAAAATTTGTAAAGAAAAGTAGAAGGGATGTTTTTCTCATGTTACACATACATTTGGAATTTTGGGAAGCATCCAATGATCAAAAAGAAGACAGGAGATTCATTTTTTTTTCTTTTGAATAATTTTATTTTTCCAGAAAACTTTTAGTAAGACGCTTTTGATTGGATATTCGAACTTTTTCATATCTTATGGGCACGATTGGGATTTTTATTTGTGGGTGAGTGTACTTTATTTCGTTTGGAAACAGTAATTTTGTTGAAGTACTTTGAAATAGTAGTGAAGTACATTGGACAGCTAGTAAAGGTATATCGAGAAAAAAAAACCTAAATTTGAACTTATTTGTAATAATATGTATTTTCTCAGCTTTAAAATACTTTGGGTTAGCGTAAACTAATTGATAAAATTTCTAACTTTTTGAAAAATAATAATTTTTTTTTTAATAAAACATCTGGAGCAAAAATAACAGTCAGAAAAGGAGGGAAAACAGAAGGGAAATTCCTTTTTTTTTTTAGATATACTTACACCAGTTATACATATAGAATTCATTTTTATCAGATTAATAGCTCCATAATCTGTCATAAAATAAGATAGATCAAATAGAAAACCGGTAAAAATAACTACCGATACGATGTAATGTACAGGTTTATTGGGCATGATAACTATTTATAATGACAGATATCATTTATTGCAATTTATCATATTTAAGTAAGTGTTTAATTTGTATATCATCCTCAAGAATTCATTACTCGGTTTTCTGAGGCATAGATTGACTGAAAAGTAAAAATCTTTGTTAGACAATGTCTAAACACGAGTTGAACTTATTATTACACCTTCATGTGGAAGAATTACCTTTTTTTTTTTTCAAAAAACATTTTGTAATAAGCTATGTAACAGTGACGCTTATACATGATGTTTATAATGAGTACCATGAATAAATGACTTTGCAATGCTGTCAAATGCTTTTAAATATTTACATTTTCTTCGAAAAGTATTGGAAATCTTTTGCTGTGTTGAGATTTGCTTATTTGAATTTACATTTTATATGAAGTAGTATGCTAAAATATTACCTGTATAGCATTTTGTTGGATTTCAGTATCTTTTGACCATGGATTTTTATAAGAAAATCATGTTAATGAATTTAATTATTTATTTTTACTAGATTTTTAATTGATTAAAGGCTGCTAGAAGACAGAATATAGTGATTTATATAAAAGAGAAAGCAAATTATATGTACTGTTAGTAATTAATTAGTCCAATGAAGACTTAAATCAAGTCTTTTAATATTTCATATATCCCCGAAAGCAAACAATATTTTTTTTGAAACCTAAGACGTGTCACTCTAAGTACCAAAAAATATGTTCAAAGCACGTATAGCATGGGCATTTAACTTGACCTTTTTCTGGTACTCAAAGTGCATAGTGGCCATAAGTAGTGATTTTTTTTTGTTTCATATAACCTATAGACTGCCTGAAAGTGTCTTTCCTTTGCCAGTGATAATTGTGCAGCAAGACTTTTGGGTTTTACTTTGTGTCTCTCTCTAATTTAAAATCTTATTCAGACTCTAACCATTGGGCATTTTATGGAGTCCATAATTGTATTTATTTTCACTGTAGATAAAATTTTAATTTTAACCGTTAATTAATTTCAACTTAGTTTTAATTTGAACTTCCTAATTTTTTATAAAGAACAAATATTTAATTTTAGTAATTACAAGACAAAAAAATACTTTTATTCTCAATGGAAATAAAAATAAAAATGATGCAATTTTAATGTGCATTGTTTTAATTTTTATTAGATGAAATAAAAACACAAATATAAAGTAAAAAAATAATAATTATTAGTTCACAACGTTTCAATAGCATTGCTAATGCAAAACTATCTTTAACTTACACATCTAAAACAATGGTGTTCCATTTTAGTAATTTAGGCAAACATTTACTTGAAAAAAATAACAAATAATATGACTCATTAATTACTTACAACCTAAATATTTTATTTTAATTTTTAATTTTAATTAAACTAACTATTTTTATAACTATTTTAATCTAACGAAAATAAAAGCAGATTTATTAAAAACTCTTTCACATAACAATTCATGTGCAAAATATACTCAATTCCTGTAAAAGGCTTCATAGATAATCAATATCTCGGTACACCACTTAACATAAAATGTAAATTCAAATAATTAAATTTCAGAACAAACAAATGGTTTCCAATCATTTTGAAGCAATTGTAATTATTTAGAATGTTTCAAACAAATAAAATTTGTATTTGTTAACAGTAAGCCTTCAAAATTAAAATTGCTTTATCAACAGAATTTTTTTTCTGTTTTAAGGAATATTTTGTAAATCATATTCTTACGTATAAATATTTTTAAACCATACTTATTTAGTAAGCAATACTAAACATAGATAGGGGTTGATTAAAACTATTAAAAAAATGATTAATCTCTTAAAAATCAAAACTCATTTGATGAAAATTGGAATACTTATAAAACGAACGCATTCTAATGAATACTTAAAGTACGCGAATTTTTATTCTGGAATTTTTAATTTTAACTCTGCGAATTTTTATTTTGATTCATTACATTTTATTTACTATGCCTTATTTTCCTATATTCTTAAGAACAGTTATTTTTTGTTAACAAAAAGTCCAAAGCCTTAATGCTAGAAAGCACCTCAAAAATAAGTTCTTCAGGACTTTGTAGATCACGTATTTCTCGACAAATGGACAAAGAAATGAAGAAAATGCTGATAAAATAGTTTTCAAGTAAACATTTATAAAACTCCTATTTATATGGCAAAGTGTACAAAGAAAAAAAAATAATAATTAAAAAATGGTGACGGAAGTTTTCTGGAGTTTTAAATAATTTTAGATAGTCTACAAACAGACAATGAGCAATACCAATTGAGCATTTACACTATAAAATATTTTTAAAAAATTCAAACTGGCTCCGATTTTGTTAAATCCCAGGAATATATTTGGAGAATTCGTTAATTTCAATTTATTATAAACCTACTTTTTAACAGAAAAAAAGGAAATGAAATTCAGTTAGACTAAACAGTGTGTTAAAATATAATTTAGAAAAAAATTATTTTGTCTTATTAAAAAAATTAGGACACAAACGAATGTCCTTTTTGAAAACTTATATAAATTTTTACAAATAAGAAAATTATATAAATATTTTTTTTATTTATTTTTTTTGTATTGTATTTATAACAAAAATTATTGATAATAAATCCGGAAAGAATTAAAGATTAAAGTTAATCATAGTTAATATTTTGACAAAAAAATTATGTATTATAGCATATACGATATAGTTAGCTATATATTAAATGCATAAGTCAGAATAACTGGTTGTTTCTTCGTGCTTCAATAAAGTTGTTTGGCTCCAGCTTCTCAAAATTAAGGTTGGAATTTTTTAATATTCCGAAAATACTTTCTCATACCATATTAAACATTTACCGCTGACGTATGCGGCACTATCATTAGTTTCTCAGGTTAGTTGTTATGATCTTCATTTTGAAGTATTTTATTTATTTTATGGAAGCACTTTTATGAAATACGAAACCCTTCCAGACCCTTTAATGCTTAAAATGTCACAGATAAATTTTTCTCCACATCAGTGATCACGTACTTCTTGACAAATGAATTTTGCACACCTTCCATTTAAAATTCTTTATTATATATATTTTTTATTTACAAAGTAAAAAAAAATATAAACAGTATTAAGGAAGTTTATAGGATGGCCTCTGAACAATTTATAAGAAATACTAATTTCAGCAAAAGTGCTCTGGTTTGTTCGAATCAGTTGGGGGAGAGGATTACAGTGACAAGCAGAAGAAGGCAGCAGCTGAAGAAAGGCATTTTCGTAGCAGCTCAATGTATAGAAGTACTTGAAGAAAAAAATACATAATGCGTCCAGTCGTAGAAGCAGAAGGTACAGTTCTCTTTCATTAGAAATCTTTGAAATTCCGATGATGGCAAAGATGATGATGACAAGCAGAAGAAGATATTTTCGTAGCACCTCAATGTGTCGAAGTACTTGAAAAAAATCCAAACATAATCTGTCCAGTCGTTGAAAAGAAGGCACAGTTCTCTTTCATTAGATATCTTTGAAATTCCGATGATGGCAAAGACGATGATGGCAAGCAGAAGAAGGCAGCAGCTGAAGAAAGACATTTTCGTAGCAGCTCAATGTATAGAAGTACTTGAAGAAAAACATGCATAATCCGTCCAGTCGTAGAAGCAGAAGGCACAGTTCTCTTTCATTAGAAATCTTTGAAATTCCGATGATGGCGAAGATGATGATGACAAGCAGAAAAAGGCAGAAGAAGAAGAAAGATATTTTTGTAGCACCTCAATGTGTCGCAGTACTTGAAGAAAAACAGACATAATCTGTCCAGTCGTAGAAGCAGAAGGCACAGTTCTTTCATTAGAAATCTTTGGAATTCCGATGATGGCAAAGATGATGATGACAAGCAGAAGAAGGCAGCAGAAGAAGAAAGGTATTTTTGTAGCACCTCAATGTGTCGTAGTATTTGAAGAAAAACAGACATAATGTGTCCAGTCGTAGAAGCAGAAGGCACAGTTCTGTTTCATTAGAAATCTTTGAAATTCCGATGATGGCAAAGATGATGATGACAAGCAGAAGAAGGCAGCAGAAGAAGAAAGGCATTTTCGTAGCACCTAAATGAGTCGAAGTACTTGAAAAAACCCAGACATAATCTGTCCAGTCGTAGAAGCAGAAGGCACAGTTCTCTTTCATTAGAAATCTTTGAAATTTCGATGATGGCAAAGATGATGATGGCAAGCAGAAGAAGAAAGGCATTTTCGTAGCACCTCAATGTGTCGAAGTACTTGAAGAAAACCCAGACATAATCTGTCCAGTCGTAGAAGCAGAAGGCACAGTTCTCTTTCATTAGAAATCTTTGGAATTCCGATGATGGCAAAGATGATGATGACAAGCAGAAGAAGGCAGCAGAAGAAGGCAGCAGAAGAAGAAAGGTATTTTTGTAGCACCTCAATGTGTCGTAGTATTTGAAGAAAAACAGACATAATGTGTCCAGTCGTAGAAGCAGAAGGCACAGTTCTGTTTCATTAGAAATCTTTGAAATTCCGATCATGGCAAAGATGATGATGACAAGCAGAAGAAGGCAGCAGAAGAAGAAAGGTATTTTTGTAGCACCTCAATGTGTCGTAGTATTTGAAGAAAAACAGACATAATGTGTCCAGTCGTAGAAGCAGAAGGCACAGTTCTGTTTCATTAGAAATCTTTGAAATTCCGATGATGGCAAAGATGATGATGACAAGCAGAAGAAGGCAGCAGCAGAAGAAGAAAGGCATTTTCGTAGCACCTCAATGTGTCGAAGTACTTGAAAAAAACCAGACATAATCTGTCCAGTCGTAGAAGCAGAAGGCACAGTTCTCTTTCATTAGAAATCTTTGAAATTTCGATGATGGCAAAGATGATGATGGCAAGCAGAAGAAGAAAGGTATTTTCGTAGCACCTCAATGTGTCGAAGTACTTGAAAAAAAACCAGACATAATCTGTCCAGTCGTAGAAGCAGAAGTCCCAGTTCTCTTTCACTAGAAATCTTGGAAATTCCGATGATGGCAAAGATGATGATGACAAGCAGAAGAAAGGCATTTTCGTAGCACCTCAATGTGTCGAAGTACTTGAAAAAACCAGGCATAATCTGTCCAGTCGTAGAAGCAGAAGCACAGTTCTCTTTCATTAGAAATCTTGGAAATTTCGATGATGGCAAGAAGTAGAAGAAAGGCATTTTCGTAGCACCTCAATGTGTCGAAGTACTTGAAGAAAAACAGACATTATCTGTCCAGTCGTAGAAGCAGAAGGCACAGTTTCCTTTCATTAGAAATCTTAACTCCGATGATGGCAAACAGAAGAAGGCAGCAGAAGAAGAAAGGCATTTTCATAGCACCTCAATGTGTCGAAGTACTTGAAGAAAAACAGACATAATCTGTTGAGTCGTAGAAGTAGATGTTGAAGTATATGGTGAGAAGGAGAAGAAGGCAGAAGCAACGAAAAGTTTATCGGTAGACATTTTTTTAACCAGAATATGCAATCAGTTGGTTGTAATTTTTGTAAGAGAAATTATGAAGGCAGAAGAAAATGTAAGCAAGGGAAACCTTTCAAATCAGAAGATACTAGTAGCGCAAATTTGTTCATACTGTAGAAATTTAGACATAGATTTGTTTAATGTACAAACTTATACTTTTTAAATGAGAATTCCAGTTTCGATGAAATCATTGAAGTCAACAATTTTATTATTGTCACAAAATGTGTTTTTGATATATATGAAACATTGGTTTTTATCCGATATGAGAAAAATTATTATTGCAATAAAATATTTAGAACGTTCTTTTTTTTTCCCTGAACAACGTGATAATATCTATAGTTGTTTTAATTTTTGATTTCGTATTTTAGTTTGCAACAAATAATATATAGAAATAGAATATGGTAAATTTTAATCTTACAAATTGAAAAAAATATTTTTTCGAAGTTTTCAAATGTGCATCTATAAACTCAGGGTTTCATACTTTTTTGGAGTTATTTTATTGCATTTCTTTAAGTAGATATTTAAAAATCCTTTAAAATTGTTATATATAGCATAAGCATAGATATTAAATGAATCAGTATAAAAGAACAGTTGATTTTCATTTTTAACAGGTCAAATAAATATTTCATTTTCCATTTTTTTAGTATAGCAGTTTATAATATAATTCAGTTCAATTATATATAGCATATAATTTCAGTGTAATTATTTGTTGAATTTTGATAAAAAAATTTCAATTACTTTTTTATTTGGCTTATTTAAACAAAGTGCGACAAAAATCACAGTCGCAACTACGTTTGGAAAAATACATATTAGGAACATATTTTTTGGATCGATATGTATGTTCGTTAGAGTGATAAATAATGTGTTTGTCATCTATGGTATTTGGTCTAACATAGTCACCAGTTAATCTTTATTCCCATCAACAACAGTTTTAGTAACAACTAGTTCACCAACATAATTAATCCCAATCTTAATTCCAATAAAGAGCATATTAATAATTTGAATGAATATATAAAAGCCCCAATTAGCAATAACAGAAATAAAACTTATAATCCCTCCATTCTCAATAATAGTAGCAATCATCAAAATAGTATAATAAGAGAAGCGAATATGACTCCACGCGTCGCCAACACAAACAACCTGCAGCAAAAACCACAGTTCGATAAGAAAGAAAATAACACTCACAACTTTAGTCTCCTCCATAGCAACGAAGATTTATCGCAGTTTTATGACAACAAGTTCACTCGTACAATTCAAAAGTCGTTTTAAATCTTTGTTTAAAAATCTTTCATTTTCATTACTGACTGCTGTTGTTAACGGTACGCATTGTTTCGTAATTAACATTGTTGAAACCCAATTTTGACATTGTTTTGTTAATAACAATATAATAATACAATAATTTGTGTTAAATGTTTCCACTTCCAAATTTCATATATATCTATATATATTTATACTTATATATACACTGGTGTCCAAAAGTTAAGCATAAATCGTAAAATGCGAAAAACATGGAGTAAATATTCGTAAAATTGTTCCAAATTTCCTGCGTATATTAATTGGGTGAAGAAACATTGGGTTTATGCAAAACGTTTCAGACGACTACGTCCTGCGCGATACACCTGCGCGATACACCTGCGCATGTCGGAACGCAGAGAAACCGATTCACGCAGCGTAGGCAGTTCAGACAAAGTTTCGTGCAACTGCTGTGCTAAGGAACGTAGTTAACCATCAAACAAGGTGAATGATGGCACAAAGACGCCAATTGGACATGTTTGCGAAAGGAAGAATCGTTGGAATGCTGGAATCCGGACAATCACAAACCGAAGTGTCTCGAATTTTGAATGTGGACCAGTCTGGGATCTCAAGACTGTGGCAAGGTTTCAAAGAACGAGAGATGTTACCCGACAACCAGTATCAGGTCGACCAAGAGTCACAACCCCTAGCCAAGACCGATATCTGGTAATAAGTGCGCGACGTCAGAGGGGCAGTACTGCCAGAGCACTGGGTTCGGCGCTCACAGTCGCCACAGGAATACGAATTTCGAGACAAACTGTTTACAGGAGACTCAATCATGCTGGCCTGTATGCCAGAAGACCAGCAGTTTGTATTCCACTCACGTCTGCGCATAAACGCGCTCGTTTGAAATGGAGTTTGAAACATCAACATTGGAGTGTGGGAGAGTGGGCCAATGTGATGTTCAGTGCATATGTAATATACAGCAATTTAAAACTCGCAAACTGTATCCATAAATACTCATATGTACAATCAACCTCAAGTCACATTTACATGTAATAGTACATTTTTTGATAGAATAATATAATTTTAAAAATTGCCTAAATCTTTTTGAAATTAGATGCAAAAAAATTCCAATTTGCTTTACTACTATTCAATTAAAGCTATATGAATTTCTTTCATTATACAATGTAACAAAATAAAAATAAAATATTTTTATGAAAAAAAAACTACTGTTGTTGAAATTCAAATGGAGTTTGAAACATCAACATTGGAGTGTGGGAGAGTGGGCCAATGTGTAATATACAACAATTTAAAACTCGCAAACTGTATCCATAAATACTCATATGTACAATCTAATTGATCAGTATAATTAATCTCAATAACCTAGCCCGTATAAATATCTACAGTTTTATTAAAAAAATTAGAAATACGAGGAAAAGCACTCAGCACGGGCATGTTTTAACCGCATTCGGATTTATAATTCCGTTCACAAAATTATAATTGGTTTAGAAATAATTTATTTTGTTTCATTATAAGTCAACTGCAAATAATTTGTAAGCGTAAAATATAACATATAATATTTTATTGCTATATAAAAAAAATTAAAATCAAAATGTTTCTCAATATCCCCTTAAATCTACAGATTATTTTATTCGTTAAATATCTATTTAAAAAAACACGAATGAAATGACTAATTTTGAAATAAATGATTTTACTTTTTAAATTATTTCAGATAAAAACCGTAAAATGAAAGTAAAAGAATTAATTATCATATCTAAGCAAAATAATAAATACAATAAATTAAAATAATAAAACAAACATAATAAAACAAAAATATCGGCAACTTTAATTTTTGGAACTCCGATAAATAGAGATGGTACAATGCAGTCATCATATACAAAATATTAACTGAAAAAATAAACGAAAAATTGTATGATTGAAGAATTATTTACAAAAACATGCTCCTTTTTTAGTTTTAAGATGAATTTAATCAGTACTCATACCGATAGCATTTAGTCAAAATAAATAAAATAAATAACGAAGCAAATTTAGAAACAAAAAACTTTCTTAAAATCACGATAAACGATACTGAACTCTGGTAAACGTCGCTATCTATGATAAATGACCGCGAATACTACTTCACATAAAATACAAACTAAAATAAACAATTTCAAAGCAACGATTTTGAACATTTTTTTGAAGCAAATATAATTATTTGTTTTACTTTAGAAAAAATGAAACATGCTTTCGATTGTAGCTAATAGCAAAAAATAAAATTACTTAAGTTACAATTTTTTAAAGAAATGTATCCATGTAATGACTCTGTCAAAAACTTTTTTTGAAAAACATCGCTTATTTAATTTGTAATACCATCTGTCATAAGGGGCAGATTTGAACTAAATAAAAGACGGAAATTTATTTGATGCATTTTTCGTTGCTTCATCTAAGCTCCAGAAGGATAATTTAAAATATTTTTGATATATTTTGGATTTCAATTTTAATCAAAATAAGATAATTTATAATAAGTGAGTAATCATTTACTCTGAATTTTTTTTTTCTGTTAAATACTATATAGTATCAATTTTAATGTGTTTCACCATATTAAAGATGATAAAATTATATTTAAAATTGCGTTCCAACACTTGTGATTATAAATATAATATATCAAATATAAATTTTAAATATGAATCAATTATATATTAACAATAATTAAATATAAATTAATAAAAATAACAGATATAGAATAATATTCTAATAATCAAATATTAATTTCATATATATTTATATATACATATGTTATTTTACTATTTAATTTTATATATAGTATTAATTACATTTTTTATATATATTGTTAATTTTATATACAGTGCCTACAGTGACGCAACAGTGTCTTTTAAACAGTGTTGTGGATATTTATATTACATGCAATTATTGTTTTGTATTAATGAGAACAACAGCCTGTCACTCAAATCTGACAAATGTCATGGATAATGAGACCTCATGTGACATCAGCGATTGTCTGTGCTACCTTTACAGGTCGAAACAATTGCAGATGGAATATTGACTGCACCTTAAATTGTTGCGTCGTGATTGGGGATATACCATAGGCTGAGAAAATATCTTCTGCAATAAAAAGTGACACCCCCCACCCCCCTCTCTGAACAGAATATATTAAAAAAAAAGGTTGGGGAGAAAGAGGGGAGTTCTGTGAAGAGTCGACAAGAAGTATTGTTTTCTCTTTTTCTGACAGTGATTGAACAGGCCGGAGTTTCCGCCTGCTTGCAAAGTGATCCGCTTGTGATTTTTTGTGCCACGCCGTGTGATACTTAAGGTCTGCCGCAGAGCTGGTGAAATAGATTCCACGCAGACTTGAGAACTCTGGAAATCTCCGTCAGTGGAATGACCTGCACTTGCGAATCAAATTTAATTCTTTGTTTTTCATTTTTTGTAAATAATAAATTCTAACAAACAAAGTTCTGTAAGTGTGTATATATATAATGTTTGTAAATAAAAATTAAAAAAATATAGTCTAACTTAATAATAAATATAGTAAATGAACATGAAAGTGGCCTTCTTCTAAATGACGTTATAGGTCTAGTATAGGCTGATATAAAAATGACATTATATTACATATAATGCCATTTTTTAACTATGCCAAAATATTCCGTTAAACTGTTAAGGAAGATTATTTCATTTAATCTTAACATTATTTTAATATTTTTAAACTTTATATGGCACATCTTTTTGTCATCAGTCATCATTAAGCATCTGAATGCTGAGTTTGAAGTTCACTTGGGAACAATGTAATCCAATACAACAAAGAAAAAGGACAACTAACAAAACATAATATATATTAAAAACGAACCTAAAATACTTAGGATATCAAATAAAATATATTTAACATAGTGTCCTAAAAATCAAAATGCCCTAAAATTTTTTTTAATGGAATCCCGTAAACACAGGGCACTTATCATAAACAAATGCGCAAGAGATTACAAAATCATGTCAAGTGCATAAGCTCTAAAAGCGCAAACGTCTAAGAAGCTTTTCGGAAAGCATAAAGATGTGTAAGGCGATTTAGAATGACGAGAAATGGCGACAAAAAATAGACTTCTCATCAAAATTTATGCAGGGAATTGAGTAGGAAAGTTTTCTGTCACGCCACACCTGCAACTGGCACTTTGGGATTCGTCCAAAGATATTGAGAGAAGACGAGGAAAAATTCCCTTTTTTCAATGTTCTTTTTTAAATAATATTAATACTCCAGAATGCATTTGATAGAACGTTTTGAACTGGAATTTTCAAAATTTCCTTTTTATTCTGTCAAAAAAATTTTTTTTTGCGCTTTACTTCGTTTAGAAACATTACTTTTTTTAAGTACTTTGGATCTGTAGTGAAGTTAAATGTGACAGCTAGTAAAATCAACTTAAACTCACTTGTAAAAAGAGACTTTTTATTTCGGCTTTAAAAATGTTTATTTTTAAACAAGTTTAGCTTATAAAAATTAGAAACTCGTGTATCTTCTTTAAAGAAGTTATTATAAATTCGTTAAATAAAAGTAAAGTATTAAAATGTCTACATATTTAAAAAAAGGGTAACAATTTATCTTATTATAAGTTTTTATTTTGATTTACAATGTTTGTATTTGTTTTTATTAATACGTACGTACCTATTAATTTCTAATTTTTTATATTATTATAAAATCTAAATATTGTACATTAATGTTTGATTATTGTTAATGATAATAAATTATAAAATAGTACTTAATATATTCTTGAAATCAAATGCAAAAAAAAAAAAAAAAAAAAAAAAAAAACATTTTTTTGAAATAATATATTGCTTTAAAAGCTGTTAAACTAATTAACAAACAATGTACAAATCTAAAATACAGACATATTGGGCATCTAACTGTATTATTAAACAGTTACTGTTTGTCATTTGTACTAGTTATGTGTATATTTGGGATCATTTCAAATCTTATAAATTATTTTGTTGAATATGACATGAAATCTTCTGCTATATTAACTGCTATATTCTTTAACACAAATCTATTTTTTATTTATCGCGAATTGTTTATTATTTGCAGTAGGTGTTATAATTGATATTTAAAAAAAAATGTTAACCATTTTTAATTCACTTCATAAAAAATATACTTTATTATTGCATTTGTTTGAATACAGCTATCAAGAAGTACCTCAAAATAAGCAATATAATAAAATATCACTAGCAATTTATAACGATAAAAATTCCGGTTTAGAAAAGATTATATTGATAAATACAATTATTACAGTAAACTACGTATTATAATTACCTCTAGTCTAGTTCAGGGGTCGGCAACCTTTTGAGTCGGAAGAGCCAAAAATGGCAATTTACAAAATTTCAGTTCTTAAAGAGCCACAAATTTTCTCTTGCCAACAATAAATAACAGGTGGGCTGAAAGGTTCATAGGCTGATACATAGATGGCGCTACTAGTATTAAATCCATATGATTTTTAGTTAGCCTTAACCTTCAAAAGACACGTGTATAAATTTGATAGCTGTTGCACTATTAGTATGTGACTTATAGCATTTTTAGTGAAGTTATAGCATTTTTAGTGTTCATCACGTGCACTGCACTCGGCTGACTGTCGATTGGACTCCGGTGTGAAATGATGGAGCCATGTTTCATCCATTGTCTCATATGGACGCAAAAATTCGGGTTTATTACGATTGAACAGCTGCAAAAACTGCTTAGAATCATCAATTGGTTGTTGTTTTGGGTCGATTGTGAGAGCTTCGCATATCCATTCACGATATGTCCAACATGTTCCTTCGATATCTTTAGGGTCTCAGCTATTTCAATCAACTTCACTTGACGGTTATCAGAAATTGTTTTGTGGACTTTTTTGATGTTTTTGTCGGTAACAGCCTCTTTGGGGGGTCCACTGCGTGCATCGTCCTCGGTGCTCATTTCGCCTCTTTTAAATTTTGCAAACCACTTCTCTACGGTTGATTTTCCTGGTTCAAAGTCCGAATAATGTTTATCAAGCCAAGCCTTCGTTTCAATAGTATTTTTTTTTCGCCAAAAAGCAATGTTTTATTAACACGTGAAATTCCTTTTTATCCATTTTTTTCAAACTAACAAAAGTTGATTCACTGAAAATGCTATAACTCACATACTAATATTGCAACAGCTGTCAAATTTATACACGCGTCTTTTGAAGGTTAGGGCTAACTAAAAATCATATGGATTTAATAGTACTACCCCACCTGTTAGTACTCGCATAAATAAAGTTTTTTAATAAAAAAAAACTAATCTATTTATTCATAAGAAAAAATATCTATTTATTCATTATATCCTTCTATTTATTCACTATTAGATAATTACTTATTATTTAATTAAAAATTAAAACAATTAAACATTTACTTACAACACTGACTTGTACTTCAATAACAAACAATTGAGCAAACAAATTGAATGGGAGCATTGGCTTTGCATGGTTTTATAAAGTTTTGATAAATTTGGCTCGTAACTTTTTGCTTTAAGTTTCAAACACGACTCTACATTTTCATTTGTTAGTTGGCTTCTTACTTTACTTTTAATTATATTCATGCAAGAGAACACTTGCTCGCACGAATATGTCGATCCAAAGATAGTCAGCACTCCAAATGCCAACTTCTTCACCTCACTGTGGCAATCTGGAAGACTATTCCATGCGTCGAATATAAGTACCTCAACTGGCGGCATTTCTTTTAAAGTTTTCCACTTTTGTTGCGTTACGTACATACATTTCTGGACCTCCAACTCTTCCAACTTGCTTTTCAACTCTCTAAATTTTCCACTTCACAAAGCTTTACTTTTTAAATCGATCAATTGCATTTCTAGAGATCCAGTATCAATTCCAAATGGCTCAATGTGGATTTCGTTACTATTTGTGTTGAGAGGATTTACTATGAATGCTAGAGTGGTTTTGAATTGCTCAAATCTGTCAGCAAATTTATCTTTAATTTTTTTTGTAACTGTGCTGAAGTACCTCGTGTCAACAGTTGCACTGGTTTTATCGCGACATTGTTTTAGAAATTGAAAATGAAGTAATTTACCGCTCTGAATATCTTCTGCAAAAAAATTAATTTTTCTTCAAAACAAACCAATTCTTCTACCAAAACATAGTCTGGGTTTCCCTTTCCTTGCAGTTTTAGATTCAGCTCATTTAATTTCGCTGTGATATCCACCATAAAGTAAAATTTTTGCAACCATTTGTCGTTCTCTAACTCAGGGTGATTAATGCGTTTTTCATTTAGGAATGCATTTATTTCATTCAAGCACAAAGCAAAACGTTTCAATACCTTACCTTTGGAAAGCCATCGCACTTTATTGGGAAGAAGGAGGTCGGAATACTGAGTCTCCGTTTCGTTTAAGAATTCTTTAAACTGACGATGGTAGAGTGCTTTTGACAAGTTGCTGTTAACAATCTTGATTACAAAATTTATAACATCAACTATTTGGGCCGGAAATGTTTGGGCACAAAGCGCTTCTTGGAGAGAAGAACGTTATGCAGTGAAACGTAGGAATTTCGTGGTTTATTTTGCTCTGAAAAATTGTTGTTGCCCCTTTATTTTTTCCTGCCATACTTCTGGCTCCATCAGTTGCTATTGAAACGATTTTATTTAAATCGATCTTGTCTTCAAGGCATTTTTGCACGGCATTCGCTATATCTTCTCCTCTAGTTTGTCCCGAGAGCGGTAGCAATCATAGAAGCTCTTCTTTTGGACCTTGGGAAATCATATACCTGACAAAAATTGCAACTTGTGCTGTGCCTTTTATGTCGCAAGACTCATCTATAACAAGTGATAAGGCAGAAGAAAGTTGAATATCTTCCACCTGCAAATATGTAAATTGGAAGACATTTTAGCTATTGTATCTTGCACTGTTTTAGCAGATAGGGGCAAATCTTTGATTTTTTTTCAAGATTCCAGGTTTGTTTTTGAAATCACGAAACAGTTCAGATGCACGTATGAAGCAATCTTTGACATACTCACCATCTGTGAATGGTTTACTTTACCTACCTTTACTTTGGTTTTTTTTATTATTATTATATATGTATACGTACATACATAACTTTGAGAAGATAATTCGCTTCTAACTCTTTTACTTGAAACAATAAATTATACGTCACGCCAAAGCACTGATGAAGACGCCAAATTTTCTTGCGTCGAAAGCGAATTAAAACCTACATAGAAACATCCGACGACGGCGTCATTCGAGAGCTACCAATGGACTGACGACAGCGACGACGCGTGTCACGGGGGAGGGGTGCGGTGAAAAGCTAGTACAAGTGGCTGAGAGATAGAATCGGTGCCTAATCCTCGTTAATCGATTCAGAACGATCCTTAAATGTTTTTTTTTTTTTTTTTTTTTTTTTTTTTTTTTTTTGATAAAATAAATAATATTTGAGTAGGGAACTAAAGAGCCGCAGATTCACATCCAAAGAGCCGCAGGTTGCCGACCCCTGGTCTAGTTAAAACAATCTTGAAGTACACAAGTAAGTATATTAATTAGAAAATTTTTTTTCAATAAATAAAAATAAAATTCTCGGCAGGGAAAAATATACAAAGATACACATAGACATACACACAAAAAAATTACTTCAAATGTTTTCAGTTTTATAAGTAATTTCGCAAAATATGAAGTGGATTATCAGTAATTGATTTTTAATTAGTAGTAATTGCTTGTTTGCTTTAACTTTATTTCTTTATATGTTCATTTCAAACATTCTTTTAAACATAAAATATAGCATGCATAATTTATTGTTATATTAAAAAGATAAGAAATTTAAAAACAATTGTTGTTTTGTAATTATAATAACAGTTTATTATAATATTTAAACTTATTAAAATAAAAAAGCGAAAAAAATAAAATTATTTCAAATAATAAACTAAAATTAAATAAATAAAAAAAAAGAATTAGTTACCAAATTTTAAACAAAATATATGATAATACAAAAATAAACGCAAAGTTAAGTTTAGAAACAAGGATCAAAAATGACCATACATTGAACTCATAATATATAAATTATTTTATTCAAAATAAACACATAAATTATGTGATTATGAAACTAAATTTGTAAATCATGATGTGAAATTGGTTTTTGCACAATTTACAAAATCGATAAGCTTGAATCAGCAAATGTCTCTTTAATTTGCATCTTCTCAGAAATCTTTTATTGTATATGTTATTCAAATGAGACTTTCATATTGAGCGACAAAGTAAATGCAGTTTCAAGCTGCGATTTTAAACAAACCTTTTTCGCAGACATAACACACAAGAATTTTTCTTCTTCGGCTAACCAATTTTAGTTAATTTTATTATTATTGTATTCACGATTAACGATTATTTCTGTATTCGCTTCAAAAAAAAATTTTTAGTCTCTACATGGAGTGTTATAAAATATATGTATTACATTCTCTCAAAATATATCTGCATAAATTCTCACTTAAATTTTCATTAATAAATTCTTACGGATTATTTAACTGTTATATTACCAACAAATATAAAAAGGACGAATCACTCCTATATTTGAAAAACAAATTTTCGTCAAATTAGAATTTCATCAAGATTAATTCCGAAAAAATATAAATCATTTCAAAATAAAATTTTTTGAAACTGAAATATTCAGGATTATTTTCTATTTCAATGACAAAATATTTTCTTTACAGTGAATGCTTTATCAAATATGAAATTTCAATATTCTATTTCTTGAAATATGAATTCAGATGTATTATGAAATTATTCAATTTGATGATTTCTATAGAATTAGAAATGTTTTTTTATTATTATGATATATATATAAATCATTGAATAACATGCTATTTTATTTGAATGCATGTTTTTAGCTCCTGTAACTCATTAGCAATGAGATAAGAGTAACGAATATCACACAGATAGTATTTACTTAAATAAAAAAAAATGAAAATAATAATGAAACAAATCCACTAACAAAAGTTTTCTTATTGCCAATGATAGACATAAAATGCTGAACTCTAATAAATTTCTAAATAGACAATGAATCACTATTTTTCATCACAAATTCCAAAACAACAAAACATTTTCAATATTTTTCGAAGTAAAAATAATTATTTATTCAATTCTAGTAAAAAAATAAAACTTGCTTTCAATAATAGGAAACAGAAAAAAGTTGCTTTATTTGTAGAGCTTTTTTTTTTTTTTTTAAGAATACATATTAATGAAACATCTCATTAATCTGTCCAGTACTCTTGAGTACATATTTGGTTGGCAATTCAATCCATCATTTGAAGTAGATTTTAATTTAGGGATTAAAACTCATTCAGATGCATTCTTCGTCTTTTCAAAAAAAAAAAACCTCCAAAAGGGCAATAATTTAAAATATTCCATGAATAAACATTTACCAGATTAAATGTATCATGGGTTCAACTTTATTGAGAAGAAAGTGTAATAACTCTTAAATAATGTTTACTAATAACTACTAATGTAAAATCGATATATTTTAATTGCTCAAAGTTTGATTAAATAGTGTGTGCAAAAACGTTAAGTAAAAATCAATAATTTGTAGAATCGAGGTATTCATATACATAATAATAAGGTATTTGAATTCTTTGGAAGCAGGTTAAACTAATGATAGTACTTTAAATATAAAACTTTGCTGTGAGTAACTTCATAGAAATAGTTTCTCCGATAATGATAAAAGATTACATTTAATCTTTCATATTATTTGCTTCACAATATTAATGATAATAGTTTTTAATAAAACTAAAATAAACATATGTATTGTAATATCTGAAAAATGTGTTTGGAATGCAAGTTTTATACATTAAATATCTTAATCATTTTTGAATATATTTTAAATTTGTTTTGGTTTAATTTTATATTTTTCGGGAAAACTACAAAATATTGCAGTTATTTAATAAATTTTTGAACTAACTAACATGAGACCAATTATTATAATAAAAGAATTGTGTATATCCTTCAAAAATTAAATTAAATATATGGAATGTATGTTTTTAATTTTTGCGTAATTTTAATAGTAGATAATGTTTCTTATTAAAAGCTATAGAAATTGCTGTAAAACTTTTTATATTGGAAAATTTCCTTATAAAAAAATTAATAAAACGGTATTAAAAATCACCATTGAAGAATAATTCCATGGGGTAATATATAATTTATAATACATTTCTAATTATTATTAATAGATTCTAATAATTATACACGTATGGATTTACTAAAGTTTTTACATTTCTTTAAATATTTATACATGAATGCATTTGGAATGTTATGCAATACACAGTTTTTCTTTAATTAAAAAATACTCAAGAAATGTATTATAGAGTTTCTTATTTTCATATCATGTAAGTTGGTTCAAAGAGATCAGAGATACTTCTGAATGTTATCTCTCCCTAGTTATAAAAAAGAGTAAATATTAGAGTTCTTAATCATCTACATAGCTAGTGCCTAAAACGGTAAAAAGTCTGACATAATATTCTGATTAACATATCATATTCTTTGACATACTGATAAATTATATTTTAGATATTAGGTTATTGAATTCCCTTTAAAATCCTCTACAATGAAAAGAAAAAAATTATGTAATTTTTGTCGATGAGGTTTATTTAAAGTTATTTATAATATGCTTTTATTGTATTCCTTATCTCAAATTAAACCTCTCTTATACTTTGTTAACCTCAAATCCTTACCTAAAGAAAATAGATTATACAATCGGAACAATATCTTATATATTTGCTTAAAATATAATTTAAAAATAACCTTAATTAGTTTAAACTAAAGTGCATAATTTATTTCTCAAAATGCTAAGTAATATATTTTACACCATAGACTAAGTAGAAGGTTTGTAGTTCCATGGTTCAATAATGTTTTCTGTCACAATTTCCCAAAATTAAGGTTGGAAATTTTTAACATTCAAAAATTTTCATCCCTTATCAAATGGGAACTTTCCCAACGATGTTTAATGTATACGCGTCAGAATGTGCCACAAACATTACTGTTCAGTTATTTTCAATCTGTTTCTTCATTCTAAATTGTTTTTGTTATGTTATAGAATTAAAAATCTCGTATAAAATGCAAAAACCTTCCCCATCCTCATAAAAAAAAAACTCATAGATATTTTCTACGTCATGTTATTGATCACGTGCTTCTTCACAAATGACCGAAAAGAAGATGAAAAATTGTAGACAGAAAATTTTTACGTAAAATTCCACATAACTTTCATTTAAAAAACTGCAAGACAATTTTTTTTTTCACTAAAAGAAGAAAAAAACAAATTTCGACAGAAGACTTCTAAAATTTTAAAGGGAGTTCATAGAAAGACCTGCGAATAAGTTTTGGGAGCTACCAATATATGTATCGTTTTCGACAACGTATACTAATTTCGCACATCGACAGGTACCACATACATTCTGCTTTTCTTTTTCTTTCATAAAACCCTCAAATATTGGAAAGCTATTCCAAAAAGTTCGTCTTCAAAGTAGTGGTTCCTTTCATTCATCATTTGATGTGGGCTATTTGTTATATACATATGTGAATGACAACAAATGCTAAAAAAAACAAAAATTTCACATCGTTGTGACTATATTGAATATGTTAGTATGAGAATGTTATTAAAATTTTTTTTAAATTTATTACCAGCATAAATCATAACGAATATTAGAATGCAGTGTCGATATATGTTTAAAAATATTTATGTATTTTAATGTGCAATTATTATTAATTTTTATATATTTCGTGTACATAGCGATTTTGAATTATTAGTATATAATGCATGAGTGTGAAAACTCCCTACCCCCCTTGAGCGCGGCCTGGTGGCCTTTGGTATCCCAGGCTCCAGGTTCGAATCCTGACGGTGGCATGGATGTTTGTGAGTGGTTCTGAATCCATTTTAAACTGTAGGTCCCTGTCTGTTTAGCCTTCGTGTGTACAAGATTGCCGTAGAGCAACAAACCAAAACTCCTCTTGAGAATAAATGATATCAATTATAGACTGTTTCCGGTCAGTGTCCACCCAGGATAGCAGCTGGCTTGGATTTGTTTTGTTTTTTTACAAATAAACGAAGAGGTGATATGCCCCTTGAAGATGCGACTATTAATTGATGGTATGCAGGTGGGCAGAGATTGTCTTATTGTTGGAAGCGGAGGTTTGTGGGAAAATAGTTATTCCAAAGATCTAACACTTTGGCCAATTTGACGATGATAATCAACCAATCAATGATATTTTAGGGCCAGGGTTGCTTGCCACAAAGGAATAAAAATAAGAGAAGAATGATAGTGGGGAGAGTAAAAATGCTGATATGAGTTTTTGTAGATATCACTTGTGTGGGAGAGATCAACACTTGACCTTCAAAAAGGATCGCGGATTTGCCTGAACTGTATTAGGTATTGAAAACTCTTTCAGATAATAATTGAGCATAGAGTCCAACGGGCCGATTTTAAAATATGTAATCCAACCAATAATCCGAAAAGAACGGTAGACCACTTGAAGGATAAAAAGTATAGCAACATCAAGACAAGGGAGTCGACATCTGTGTCCCCGATAAAGTGGGAAAATGATGAAATCATGGAGAAATGCCAGTTCCAAAAAAAAGCGAGAGTTGTTCCTGATACAGACAGTGTTTACCTAAAGTACGCCAGCTCTATCTAAAGTGAGATCAGAGCCCCAACTTGAAAATAAAAGTAAGAAGCAATGGGCCTAATGTTCCAAAACCCAGTTCATGATATGAAGCAAAGCGAAGATTTCGTGGACAACCAAACGCACCCCCTCCCCCTTACTGTTGACATCTGTTGGTCTAAAGCCATGTAGGATGAAAAGACCTTTGATCGCTTAGGTCTCCAGAAGCATCTGTATTCGTGAACGACTTTTGTATTAAATAATTACATAATTACATATTTTGGTAGACCCACTAAGCTTGCTGTTCCAGTCAATTCTTACTAGAAATTAGTTAGATCGAGTTCTTTAGTGAAAGTTAAACTTTAATTGCTAATTACTGTACCAACGTCATTTGAGATATTGTAATTGTGTCATTCATGGAAGAGGAGTTACAATGTTGTGTATGTAAATATGTTATGTGACAAGACGCATTTCATTATTAAATCGTATAGTAAAGGTTATATTATATGTATCTATTAACTTAAACGTGGCGTTATTATTTTTAATTGCATGTTGACAAGTTTGGCCCTTTGTTAAACCGTTTGTAACAAGCATTATAAAATAGTGCATTTAGTATTATAAAATAGTAATAAATGATTCGTAAATCTCATGATTGTGTAGCAATGCGTTATTTGTAAAGTAGTATGTGTTATTAAAGACATACGGATACATGTCTGACTGTAATTGTTATAATGAGATGTTTATATTTGCTATTAACTATTATTCGGATTTTAATAATTGTTCTTTGAATGCACTAATTTATCTATATAATAAAATTAAACTATATTTTTATATAAATCAAAAGATTTGCATACTTATTTCGTGTCTACGTATTCCTCCTCTGAATTTATTAAGCCTCTGAAGATCTTCTCATCACCTTTGATAAAAAATGCAGTGTTGGATAGATTAATTAGGTTATTGAGGATAGCCTAGTCTTATTTTTAGTAACGTTATGGTTATATTTATTAAGTTATTGCGGTTATTTCAGTATTTTTGATGAATTGGGTATTTCTAGAAGTATGCTTTAAATGTTATTAGATACCAACATAGCAAATTTATTAAATTAGGTAACAAAAATTAAATCGGCAAATTCTTTATTTTATTATAAAAGCACTGGAAGATAAAACAAAAATAGAATTAGTAATAACAATAACTTCTTTCGTCACTTTGTATCATTAGAGGCACGAAAAAAAGAACGAAATTACATTATATTTCTTTACATTTTATATTGAATTAAGAGAAAATTTTTAACTTAAAATATAATAAATATTTCCTTAAAGTTATAAATTTAAAAACTCAATCATTAAAGTCACTTCTCTTAAGGGCAAAAATATCACTCAAATAAAAATTTAAAAAATCTGAACAAATTACTTCACTGATAAAAAAAAATGTATGTCTTCAAGCCATTATTTTTTTAACATTAAATAGGTGTGTAGTATATTTACTAATAAAGAACAATTAAGCGTATATACGTTTAGGAAAACTTGTACAGTTTTTACTTGAAATAACTAACAATGCATTTCTACTGTTTCATTTTATTTAATATCTGTTTTTCTTTTAAAATAGACAATCTTTTTTTAAAAAAATAGAACATTGTTTGTATCATCGCATTTACTACAATGAGAGTTATTTTTTATATGCCTATCACACATAAGCCTAACTTCCATTATCCTGTGTTCATTTTACATATTTGGTAGCATCATAAATGATAGAATGTCGCTTTGAAACTCATGAATTATTCATGAATTCTAGGAGACCATCCCTCCAACCTTCCCATTTCTTCTTATTTTCCATTTCGAACGCATTCTCCCGCCTAGAATCAATCGCTCTTAGTCATGTTTTCTTAGAACAGTCTCAGAAAAAAAATTTTATTTTCTAATTCTGAATGATATTGTTCGAATGAGCCATAAGATCATTTTAATATTTTTGCAATAATTGGACATTTGCATGTCATTTCAGTTATTGACTGCAAATGAGAAAATTTAGAGTCACCCTTTTATTTAATGGTGTCTTGTTACATATTACCTTCATTTTTGTTTCAGAACTAACTTTGAATTGTTATAGAAACTTCTGTTTATGGGATAATTAGAAACTTAGTTTTCAAAAGTGTAATTTGTTATGAAAGTAAATTAGGAGTACTGTTATGGGAACAGCTTGAAAAAAAGAGGACCCAAAGACACCGAATGGTCATTCAGTGATAAAGAAGAACTAGTCAAGAAGACGGAGATTTGTATCCACTTTGGAGAGATTTCTTTTTTAAAAAGTGATTTCGTCCTCTAAAACCCTTATTGTTGAATCGATACATTTAACATGTTTATGTTAAATGCATACTGGAAGCTACTATAGATAATTTATTTGCTGTACAATACTTTTCAGTTCAGTGAAACGATATAATGAACTACATTAGTAGTTGGAATGCAACCAAATACTTTTCTGCCATTGCCTTTTTCGCCTAATAAAAAAGCTAAAAGAATAACAAAATATTTTAATAGTACCAATCTAATGAATAACACAAAAGTCAGTTTCTACGCATCAATATGGATAACTTTTAATGATTTTTAGATATATTTAATTAAATTTATAACAATAAGTATACTTTAATTTAAATTAAAATATAAATTTTAATACAGGTGTTACTCGAATAACTTTTAGTAACATGCGTAAAAAAAGAAAATAAATTTATTGAAAGTTGAAAAAAAATGATTGATATTTATCACTATTACTTAAAGAATATATATAAATATTGTAGGTTATTTTCCACTTCATTGAACTAAAGAGCATATATAATAACTTAGAAAGAAAAACAGTTTATATTTCTGAAATTATCTAACATTTTAAAAGTAAGTAGATGTAATTGGGAATATATTTTCATTAATTACATATTTATTTATCCTTTTTTGACGTGTTCATTAAATAAGGATGGATTTTTTACCAACTTTAAATTGTATAATTATACTTTTAAACTAATTTTAAAATAAATTATTAATGATTCTTCCAAAGTTTAACTGGCGCGCTCCCGATTATCTGACTGGCAACTGATAACTATTACTTTAAGTTGATTGCAGATTGAAAATAGCTTTATTTTGAGGTTCAATGTCAATTTGAGGAATTTTGGAAATTCAGGGAGGTCTAAAAGTATAATTAAATGAATACATTTCTCAGACTCCCACTCACAATCTATTTGACACTAGAGAGTAAATAAATAAAATGTCAAATTTTTAATAGAAAACACTCAAATCAATCTGACAACTTCCCGTTGACAAATATAGAAACCCTTTCTCACAATATTGATTAATTTATGGAAACAAATTTTTGTTTTTAGGCCTTAATAGATATAAATATCAAGACATTTTCAAATACCTTCAAGTTTTAAGTAACTTTCTGAAAAATAGAGGAATGTAAATTGTATCCTCAGAATTCTAATAGTTGAGAAATATTGAATTTGTGGCAGTTAATTTTCATTTTATGTACACAGACACAACTATTTGTAATTTATTAATATAAATAAAAAATTCTTATAATCACAATATAGATACGATAAATATCGTTCATTTTATTTTAATTAGAATAATCCCGCAATGAATTGAATATCCCAATTTCAATAATAAAATTGTAAGATTTCATTAATACATTTAGAAAGATTTCAATTCCTCAAGCATAACTTTATTTCTTTAATATTTCTATTATATATACATTTAATTATATTGTAATATTAATGGTTTAATTTGCATATGATGCATGATATTAAATTTTCAGAATCTGGTTTATAATTTGTTTTATAGAGTGATGGAAACTGTCTTCAATATTGTTTCACAAAATCAGGACAATAGTTAACTAATACTTTCGCTAATCATCTTTTTCAAGTAAGAGAGATTGTTGTGTCAAAGTTTTCTCTTGTGGGTTTTATTCATGGTTTATAATTAATTACTTATCTAAATCTTTCTATACTATTACAAGATTTTATAACCTTAATAAATTATGCTACACAAAATATAGCAAAATATGTGATGTTGAACCTGGTAAAAATTTCAATAAGATAACACTTTATGGAAATAATGATTGCTATAATTTAAATCAAACAAGTTTGAAAAGTAAAAGACATCATGAGTAAATAAAGAATCAAGCAAATTAAGATTAAATTAAAAATTATGTAACATATATGACAAAAGTCATGGGATAGCAATATGCAAATTTTCAGATGTAGCATTTAAAATGCGCAGTTCCATTTCTGTTCAACAAGAGGTTTTGACGTGATGATGACTGCACGACGGGAATCAACAGACTTTGAACGCGGAATGTTACTTGGAGCTAGACGCATGGGTCATGCCATTTCGGAAATCGTTAGGGAATTCAACATTCCCAGATCCACTGTGTCAAGAGTGTGCCTAGAGTATGAAATTTCAGGCATAACATCCCACCATGGACAGCGCAGTGGTCGACCGCCTGCACTTAACGACCGAGACCGGAGACGTCTGCAAAGAGTCGTAAATTCTAACAGACAAGCAACACTGCGTCAAATAACTGCAGAAATCAATGTGGGACGTACAAGGGACTTGTCTGTTAGAACTGTGCGGAGAAATTTGGCTTTCTTGGGCTATTCCATCGACTGCCTTTACTGACAGAACGACATCGCTTGCAGCGACTCTCGTGGGCACGTGAGCATATCGGTTGGTCCCTAGATGAATGGAAAACCGTGGCCTGGTCCGATGAGTCACGATTTCAGTTGTTAAGAGCTGATGGTAGGGTTCGAGTGTGGCGCAGACCCCACGAAGCCATGGACCCAAACTGTCAGCAAGGCACTGTTCAAGCTGGTGGTGGCTCCGTAATGGTGTGGGCTGTTTTTTCATGGCATGGACTTGGTCCTCTGGTGCAACTGGACCGAACATTAACTGGAAATGCTTATGTTCAGTTACTTGGAGATCAAAGCCATTCATGGACTTCATGTACCCAAACAACGATGGGATTTTATGGATGACAATGCGCCTTGTCACCGGGCCACAACTGTTCGCGATTGGTTTGAAGAACATTCTGGACAATTCCAACGAATGATCTTTCACCTAGATCGCCCGACATGAATCCCATCGAGCATTTATGGGACATCATCGAGAGGTCTGTTCGTGCCCAAAATCCTGCACCATCAACGCTTTCACAATTATGGACGTCTATCGAGACAGCATGGCTCAATATTCCTGCAGAAGACTTCCAACGACTCGTTGAGTCCATGCCACGTCGAGTTGCTGCACTTCGCAACACGATATTAAGAGGTATCCCATGACTTTTGTCACTTCAGTGTATATGAATCTGCTAAATAAAATATTAGTATTTAAATATTCCATTTCGAACAGCGTCCTATTTTCATTACAAATATCTAACGCCATTATTTATTAAAAAAATCCAATAAAATCCATGAAAAAACAACTCATAAATATATTTTGACAAGCAAAGTAAGTATAAAATATGGACTGTAATAAAAAAAAAACACATTAAACTTTAACTAAACAAACCTATAAACTCTAAACATTTACTTCCACTAAAGAAATCTTTTTCAAAGCACTGTAATAATTCAAACATTTTCTTTATTAACATCTTCAGTTTTTTTTTTACCTGATACCCAATAAGTGCTTGAAAATCTCTATAATTTAATTTTTGAGAAACCTTGTGAAATGAATTTAAAAAATCCATAGTAAATGCACTTAAATACTTTAATGCCATATAAATGTCATACGATGAACACGACAATTTCTTCTTAAAATGTGGAATTTATATAAACGAATTCACACGATGACAAACCAATTTCAAAAATCTTTGGGTAAACGACTAAGAAGCGCTTTTGAATGATTGTGTAAGGCGATTTAATATGTAGAGAAATGAGGACACAAAATAGACTTCTCAGCAAAATTTGTAAAGGAATGTGAGGATAAATGTTTTTCTCATGTTACACATACATTTGGAATTTTGGGAAACGTCCAATGATCAAAAAGAAGAATAGAGATTCGGTTTTTTTTTTTTTTTTTTTTTTTTTTTTTTTTTTTTTGAATAATTTTATTTTTCCAGAACACTTTAGGTAAGATGTTTTATACTGGATATTCGAACTTTTTGCTATCTTATGGGCACGATTTGAATTTTTTTTTGTGTGTGTGGGTGTACTTTATTTCGTTTGGAAACTTTAATTTTCTTGAAGTACTTTGAAATAGTAGGGAAGTAAATTGGACAGAAGACATGTCAAACTGTCTTTACTAGAAGACACGTCAAAAAAAAAAAAAAAAAAGATTGGTTAGCGTAAATTTAATAATTAACTTGTTAATCTTTTGAAAAACAATAAAATTTTTAATAACAAAACATCTTGAGCAGAAATAAGGGTGAGAAGAGAAAAGAAAACAGAAGGGAAATACATATTTCTTTTTTTAGATATACTTACACCAGTTATACATATAAAATTCAATTTTATCAGATTAATAGCTCCATAATCTGTCATAAAGTGAGATAGATCAAATAAGAAACCAATAAAAATAACTACCTATGAGATGTAATGTACAGATTTATTGGGCATTATAACAATTTATAATGACATATATCATTTATTGCAATTTACCATATTAATTTGTATGTCCTCCTCAGGAATTCATTACTCGAATTTCTGAGGCATAGATCGGTTTAAAAGTACAAATCTTTGTTAGACAATATCCAAACATGAGTTGAATTTACTGTTATATCTTCATGTGGAAGAATTATCTTTTTTTTTTTCAATAACCATTTTGCAATAAGCTATATAACAGTGACGGTTATACAAATGTCTAATTAACAGGAATAAATGACTTTGCAATGCTGTCAAATGCTTTAAATATTTACATTTCTTCGAAAAATGTTAGAAATCTTTTGCTGTTTTGAGATTTTCTTATTTGAATTTACATTTTATAGGAAGTGGCATTCTAAAATATTAATTATCTATGTAGCATTTTATTGGATTGCAGTACCTCTTGTCCATGGATTCTTATTAGAAAGTTTTGCTAATGAAAATAATTATTTATTTTTATTAGATTTTTAATTGTTTAAGTCTTCTAGACGACTGAATATAGTGGTTCATATAAAAATAAAACAAATTACATATACTGTTAGCAATTAATTATTCATATTAAGTTTTAAAATAACTCTTTTAATATAATAAATTTTTACAAACAATATTTTTCTGAAACCTAGAGGCACGTCTCTCTAAGTACCAGACAATATGTTCAAAGTATGCATAACATGGATATTTAACTTAACTTTTTTCTTGTACTCAAAGTGCACGGTGGCCCTAGGTAGTGATTATTTTCGTTTCATAGAATCTACAGATTGCTCGTAAGTGCCTTTCCTTAGCTATTGAGAATTGTACAGCAACACTCTTGTATTTTACTTTGTGTCACTCTCTAATTTAAAATCTTATTGAGACTCTACCCATTGTGCACTTTATAAGTATATAATTATATTTTCACTGTAGATAAAATTTTAACTTTTCATCTAACTTTCGTTTAAAGAAGAAAATTATACATTATAAAGAACAAAAATTTAATTTTAGTAATTATAGGACAAAAAAAATACTCTTTATTCTCAATGGAAGTGCAAATAAAAATTATGCAATTTTAATGCTTATTGATTAAATTCTTTTTAGATGAAATACGAAATACAAATATAAAGTAAAAAAGTAATTATTAGTTCACAAAGTTTTACAACTACTAATGCAAAAATATTTCTTTTATATCTGAAACAATGAAAAAAAAGGTCTTCAATTTTAGTAATCTATGCAAACATTCATTTGAAAAAAAAAAGATTAAGAATATGACTCATTAATTACTTACAACCTAAGTATTTTATTTTCACTTTTAATATTAATTAAAATACCTATTTTACTTTCAATATTTTTAAATTAAGATCAAATGAACATATAAAGCTTATTTATTAAAAACTCTTTCACATAAAAATTAATGAGCAAAATATACTGAAATCCAGTAAAAGGTCTCACAGATAATCAATATCTAACAACAACACTTCACATAAAATGTAAATTCGAATAATTAAATTTCAGAGCAAACAGAGGATTTCCAATCTTTTTGAGGCAACTGTAATTATTTAGATTGCTTTCAAACAAATAAAATTTGTATTTGGTGAGTGTAAGCATTAAAAATTAAAATTGCTTGATCTGCAGAAATTTTTTTTTTATGTTTTAAAAAATATATTGAAATCATATTCTTAATATTTTTAAACCATATTTATTTTGTTGGCAATACTAAAGATAAATAGGAGCAGATTAAAACTACTAAAAAAGACGTAAAGATTAAAACTCATTTGATGAGAATTTGTATTCTAATCAAACGAAAGCATTCCAATGAATGCTTAAAGTATGTGACTTATATTGCAGTATCTTCATTACTTTTTATTTATTTTGGCTTATTTTCCTTTAGTCTAAAGTGAAGTTATTTTATGTAGACAAAACCATTTCTTGAAAAGAAAAAATCCAAGGTCTTAAATTCTAAAAGATTCATAAATAACTTGTCCAAGTTTTTGTAAATCACGTACTTCTTGACAAATAGACAAAGAAATGAAGAAAATGGCAATGAAATAGTTTTGAAGTAAACATTTATAAAATTCTTATTTATATTTCAAGTTTTACAAACAGGGAAAAAATAAGTAAAATATGTTGGCAGAAGTTTTCTGGAATTTTAAAGGTTTTTAGAGGGTCTACAAACATACATTGAACAATACCAATTTACACTATAAAATATTTAAAAAAAATTCAAATGTGTTTTGTTTTATATTTATTTGAGAATTCCTTTATATCTATTTTTTATAAACTAATTGAACTATTAACTAAAACTGAATTATTAAATATCAACTATTTAACCGTAGAGAAAAAAATAAATAAAATCCAGTGAGACTAAACAGTAATATTCCAAACTAGTTTTATAGAATTACAAATTAAACCACTTTTTAAAAATATTAAAATGAGATACCTAAGTTTGTTTGGTTAACAATTTACATTGAATTATTTATAAATAAAATTTAGGTTATATCTTTAAATCTTGTATTAAAAGGGAATTGTTTCGAAAAATTTGCTTGTCCGATCTATATGTAAATTCTATAATTATCCTCAGTATTATTAATGAGAGTGTTTCATTTTTAGACTGAAAATAATTGGCATTAATGACACATTACACTGTCTGATTGGAGTATATTGGCAAAAAAATAGTAAAAATCTTTAATTACTTGTAAAACTTTTATGTATTACGCTTGAAGGAGTAATTAAAAATTATTTGAACTAAACCACACTTCTCTAATTTAAATAAAATACACGAAAAATTTAAATAATTATATATACTATATTTATCTCCTTTAATAAGTTAAGACACTAACAAATGCCTTTTTAGAAAACTTATAAATGGAACAACTGTAATATATTCAAAAATAATTAAATATTAAAAATTATTGATAAAATGTATTTTATTTTAAATGCGATTATACATATATTTCAAATTCAATAAAATATTGATATAAAGTATTTCATATATTAAGTTCTTGAAATCAAAATCATATTTATTACAGGATAATATAAAATGGCGTACACATAATTAGAGTAATTTTATTGGCGGTTCCTCATGTGTCATGTTACGTTTTTTTAAATATTTAATACTGAAAATTAATAAAAAACATTTTCACACATTTAATTAAATTAATCACAATCACATTTAGGGACGTTTTTATTGATTTTCCCTGAATGCATTTGTTCAAACCTATACCTAAGAAAAAAAATCGCCATTCATAATAATTCTATATAAGTGTGTTAAAATACAATTTAGAAAAAATTACTTTGTCTTATAAAATGTCTTAGATGTCATAAATGTCTTAGATGTCAATTTCAAAAGCTCAAACAAAATGTCAAACAAATGTCAATTTCAAAAACTCGTATAAGTTTTTATAAATAATAAAATCATGTAAATAGTTTTTTTTTTTTATTTATAAAAGAATCATTGCTAATGACTCCGAAAAGAATTAAAGAATAAATTATTGATAAAAATTATTAAATTTAATCAGAATGTTATTTTCAAAATACTGTATAATGCACTATATGCATAAGTCAGAATAAATGGTTGTTTCTCCGTGCTTCAATAAAATTGTTTGGATCCAGCTTCTCAAAACTATTGTCGGAATTTTTTAATATTTCTCATATCAAATTGAACGTTTACCACTGACGTATACGTCACTATCATATTGATTTAGTTTCTTAGGTTAGTTGATAAGTTCTTCATTTTGAAGTATTTTATTTATTTTATGAAAGTGCTTTTATGAAATACGAAACCCTTCCAGACCCTTTAATGTTGAAAATGTCACAGATAAGTTTTCCTCCACATCATTGATCACTTACTTCTTGACAAATGACCAAAGAAATAGCGAAGAGAGCGTAAGAGTGGAGTTTTTTCGAGTGAGATCAGTTTCCCGTATGAACTTTCCACACCTACCATTTAAAATTCTTTGATATATATTTTTTTATTTACAAATAAAAAAATATCTAAACTATATTAAGAAAGTTTATAGGAGGGCTTATGAAGAAGCTATGGGAAATACCAATTTCATCAAAAGTGTTCTGGTTTGCTCGAATCAGTTGGTGGAGATGGTTATAGTGGTGTTTGGAAACCGGAAAACTCGATAGTAAATTTGATAATGTGCTTCCCGCATTGACAGTCAGATTACCTGGTAAAAATTTACTCTATTAGGACTAATTCAGAAAGGTTCCACTAAAAGACCTTGTCCTCTATTAATCATTAGACTGATTATGATATAAAGTGGGGAACATGTCCTACCTTAATTGCAATCTTTGCACAACAGCAACAAAAGTTTTACGTTACCAATTAATGAGAAATACCAATTTCATCAAGAGTATCTTAGTTCGCTCGAATCAGGTGATGGAGATGGTTACAGCGATTTTTGGAAACTAGAAGACTCGATAGTGAATACGATAATGGGCTTCCCATATATACAGTCAGATTGGCTAGTGAAAATTTACTCTATTAGGACTCATAAATTCAAAAAGGTTCCACTAAAAACCTCTCGCAAGGCAATGTCCTCTATTAATCATTGGACTGATTGTAAAAAGGGAACGTGGCCTCCTTTATTTGCAATCTATGCCCAATAGCAACAAAAATTGTACTTTACCAAGTTAGCTAAATGTGCACCTGTTTACTAATCGTTAATATGTTGAGAATGTTAGTTGAAAACATTTATCACTTTACAATGTAAATTATTAGCAATTACTAAAGTGAGTCTAACGCAAAACAATGCTAACAACAACAAAACAAGTAATATAAAGAAAAAAAATTTTAAGTCAATTCCTACTTTTTTTTTCCAACTATATTGCAGAAAGTTTTTTATAAATAATTTTCATTAATTTTTTTAACTTTATTTGACGCCGTCTATTGGTAGATATATGCAGCTTAAATCTAAAAAAACTAAAATTAATTAATTAATTTAATTTAATTTATGAATTACTATTTGAAAAACCTGTATTAACATCAAGTGTCATCCACTACAAGTTCAAAAAAATGTATTTGAACTTGAGTGGATGAATAAAAAGTATTTTATGAACGATTGAAAATTTGAACAAGATATATATAGGGAGAGTGTGAGCTAATAGAAGGAATTGAAGAAAAAGAACATCACTTATTTGTTCTGTATGCATTATTAGATCCAAAATGATAAAAAAATAAGGAATAGATAAACGAAATACAAAAACTAAGCATTGAAGGAGATATAGTAAGATATTATGTAAGTTAAATAAAAAGGCAAATATCCACATCCTAATGTCATATGAATTCTTGCTTCCAAAAAAAAAAGCAAACTGTATTTACTTTATAAAATGTATTTCGATTTCGTGTGTAGCAAACATTTGCCCCCCTTCAGCTAAAAACAATCCGATCTTCATGGAATTTCAGACACGCAGTCCGAAAACGTAGCAGCCAAAAAACCATATTTACCACTCCAAAAAAAAACCATATAGTATTTGAAAAGAAAAAATAACTTTTCCCCCCGTAGAAAGCAATAGATAAAGCAGAAAAAAAAATACTTTATGGAGTGCAAGTTCTGTTGGCACCAGTGTATGTGGTACGTGACAAAACGAATTTATCAAGTCTTTGTTTTGTTTTTAAAAAATAACTAAAATCTATGTTTGGCACGAAAGACCATTCGGAAGATTATGCATTTTTCCCTCTCGAAATTTAATGACGTTGAAATGAATTCTTTAATGATCTCACTTATCAAAGTTTGTGTGTCTTGGTGTTAAACATTCCAAAGAATGCATGAGAAGCCTTACCAGATAGAATTACTATGCTTTTTGTACTATCAGATTCTTCTTATTTTCTTAATTCATAAAAATGAATTAAAAAATTCATAATTTTTTTTAAATTCATAGATGTTTAAATTATTTATTACCATACTAGTATTACCTAGTTAATCGAATGTACGTTTAATATATTTTATATTACATTTACGTTATCAATTTAGTTAAAGTACACATGTTGACTATTTCATTAATATGTTGAGAATATTAGGTGAAAGCCTTTATCACTAATTTACAACGTAAATCATTAGTAATTACTAAAATGAGCTTAACACATAAACAAACAAAATATTCACTTCTTTGTGTATTAATAATCCCCAAAAATGGTAACAAAATAAGGAATAGATAAACGATATACAAAAAATATTGACGTATTGAAGAGATACAAAGAGTACAAAAGTATTGTATGAAATATAGTCACATGTTATGCAAGTTAAAAAAAAGCCAAATATTCACATCCTAATGTCATATGAATTCATGCTTCCAAAAAAAAAGAAGAATGTATTTACTTTATAAAATATATTTCGATTTCGTGTGTAGCGAACATTTGCTATCCTTCAGCTAAAAACAATCCGATCTTCATGGAATTTCAGACACGCAGTCCGAAAAAATAGCAGCCAAAAAACCATATTTACCACTCCAAAATAGAAAAAAAAACTCGTATAGTATTTGAAAAGAAAAAAAAATACCTTTTCCCTGTGGAAAGCAATAGATAAAGCAAGAAAAAAATACCTTATGGAGTGCAAGTTCTGTTGGTACCAGTGTATGTGGTACGTGACAAAACGAATTTATGAAGACTTTGTTTTGTTTTTAACAAATAACTAAAATCTATGTTTGGCACGAAAGACCATTCGGAAGATTATGCATTTTCCCCCCTCGATATTTAAAGACGGTGAGATGAATGCTTTAATGATCTCACCTAGCAAAGTTTTTGTGTCTTGATATCAAACATTAAAATGAATACATGATAAGCCTTACCAGATAGAATTACTATGCTTTTTATATTACTTTCTCCTTCTTCTTATTTGTTTTAATACATAGAAATTAGGGATGCTTAAACCACTCATTTCCATGTTAATATCCCCAAGTTAATCCCATGTACATTTAATACTTTTTACATTACACTTAATTTTGTAAACAAAATATGCCGTATAAAATATAGAATATGAATGATTTTGTTATGAATGCAACTATTATTAATGAAGAAAAGAATGAAGTGTAATTTATTTAATAATAAAAAAAAACATAATTAAATTTTTATTTAAGCTTTGAGGAGAAATTCCATGTTAATTTTGTGGAATAATTTACAATATTTCTAAAACACAAACACAAATAAAAACACAAGCATCGTAAAAAAGGTGACATTTTCTTAAAGTTAGATTAAATAAATATATGGTTTTAAAATATAATTTATACGTTCGAAATGCAATTTTGGCTTAGACAAAATAAAATTACAGTCTATTCAAAAGTACTACTATTTCAGTCTATTCAAAATAGACAACGAAATTTGTTTACTTTTCAAGAAAACTTGTATGGTTTTACTAGAAAGAAGTAACACCCAATACATTTCCCACATATTTTTTTCAGTGTCTATGTATATATATATATATATATATATTTAAAATCTGATGAGAATTCTTAAAATGGAACAGAACGTTTTGCTTCTCGGCGCATTTACTACAATGAACGTTATATTTACGTCTCTCACACTTAAGTCTAAAGCGAACTTTTTTGTGTAATACTCAAACCATTCTCATCAACCTGTATTTCTTTACATGTTTGATAGCATTATAAATGATAGAATGCCACTTTGAATCCAATGAAATATTCATGAATTCTCGAGACCATACCTTCCACCCCCCCCAGCCCCCAGCCCCTTCTTTTCCATTTCAAACGTATTTTGTGGCCTGAATCAACCTATTGAAGTCATTTTTCTTCCAACAATACGTGAAGTTCCTATACGTGCTCACATAGAAAAAAAATATTTTCTAATTATGAGAAAGGCGGAATATACGAATGAGAAAAGAGGGCATTATAATGGTTTCCATTTTTATGTCTGGCATGATTGGACGTTTGCATATCGCTTCTGTTATTCTCTGTTAATAAAAGGTACAGGTTGAACGAAAATGATCTTTGGTTAAATATTTTCTCGTTAGTTAAGAGCTCGGGTTTGGTTTAGTGGTAATTTCAAAAGTTATAACAGATCTGTTATAATCATGACTGGGGACTTATTTTTTAAATGTATTATTTCATATAAGTAAATTAGAAATGCTGTATTGAAATTCGATTTTAAAAATCAAATTGTGATGCAAGGGTAATGAATAGCTTACATATAGGATGACTCAGATTAGAATTCACTGGCGTCATTTGTTGATTTATAAATGGACTTATTGCATGACATTCTAAGACCATTTGTAAATGTATCGTCTAAATAATTAGGTTTGTAGGTGTAAATTTTCTGGGTACTCTTTTATACCACTACAAATATGTGTAACTGATCCCTGAATATTCTTCAGAAAAATTCTTATTGTTGAACTCGTCGTTGTAGATGTCGCGCGAAGCATAAGTGGAAACGAATTCCACGGATGTCAAGACAAACAATCAATCTACTATATTCACATGACACTATGAAACAGTTATCCCTCATAATATATGTCCATGTTGTGAATTTGTAATATCTACAGATAAAAAGTAAGTCTTTGTTTGCTAATCTATATTTTGGATAGTGTAAAAGGACTGAAACCTATATTGATAATTTCCAAGTTTTAAATAATCAATTAAATGAAGTATTAATTTAATTGACATTTGTTGAAATTAACAACAACAGGCATGAAGAAAATCCTAAGAAATTTATACTCAAAAGGAATTTTTACAGATACAAAGTTCTGGCAGCTACAATCTAGAAGAATTGATCTCCTGTACAAAATAGCTCAGATCTAGTTATCAGATCAAGGAACCGATATAACGAACTACATTAGTACTTGGAATGAAACCAAATGCTTTTCTTCCATTGGCAATTTCTTCAAGAATACCAAAGCTGAAAAATCAAACATCTAAAACATCAAACATCTTTTATTATTACTAATCAAATGATTAACGTAAACTTCAGTTTCTAAATAAATATAAAATTTTAATTATTTTGCAGACATTATTTAACTAAGATTACTGAAATAAGTATAAAAATAATATATATATATATATTTTAATATTCCAAGTTCTGTCTTGATATTGCTTAATATAAATAAAATCAGAAAAGAAATATTTAAAAAAGAAATTTTCGGTGTAGTATTTAACGCTGTTACAACCT
Source organism: Caerostris darwini (assembly GCA_021605075.1). Classification (NCBI taxonomy): domain Eukaryota; kingdom Metazoa; phylum Arthropoda; class Arachnida; order Araneae; family Araneidae; genus Caerostris; species Caerostris darwini. The sequence continues at coordinate 599,064 of BPLQ01002550.1, read as the reverse complement.
CTGCTACATTATTTTACTATTTATTACATCATTTATTTAGATTTTTTTTATATAGATTATAATTAGATTTTATTTTGTAAGTTAAATTCAAAAAAATAAATAATTCTTCAAATTTATTCACCACCCTCTTTGACAGTAAGCCGGTGTTTTTGTGAATATATTTTTTTTATTTACATGTATTTTTTTTAAACTTTTCAGATATTTTGCGTATCAATAGTACAAAAAATGTAAAGTTCACTTTAAGAAACATATTTAAACTTCACGATTACTTTAAGAAATTATTGATGACTCTTAAATATTTTGTATATTTTTTTTATTTTCTCACAACAGAGTAATTAATAACTATTGATTTACTGACGTATGAAGGTCGAAAGAAACATATGAAATTCAGAGAGTTACATATGTATAATCAATTTATTTGATATATTAGAATAAACATATAAAATACGCTTTCTCACAAATAAAACGATCCGCAAATCAAAAATATAGCAAATGTTTCTCATAGTATTGAAAAGAATCTGGAAACATCTATTGACTATCTTTCAAAATTTATCTTTTCAAATATTTCTCAAGTAAATTCTGGATATCAAAATGAATGAGAATTCCATTCAATAAATTTAGAAATTCATTTATATACTATGCAGCATATTCTGCAGACATCTATATGTTTTCATGGGTTATTAGGTAGGGAAATCGAATACATTTCAGATATCAGAAAGTACTATAGCAGCTATATTAAATAGTTATACAAGATCTTCCTTTGTATTGTTGAAAAATCTATTCACTTTCACAGGTAGAAAATACCATGGAATTATTCAGTACATTTCAAATAACAGAAACTCTATCATAAAAGAGATTCAATATTTTATAAAAGAGATAAAAGAGATTCTACCAGTTAGGAAATGCTGAATCTGTAACACAGTATTTTCGTTTTATTTATAAAAATTTAACATTGTTTAAAATCTTTTTATTTCATAATGTTGCAATAAATTCTGCTCCAAAATATATTTGACTGTCTAAATGAACTTGGTTTAGTTGAAATTTTTTCCCTTAGAATTGAATATAATTTCAGTATTATATTTCGTGAAATATATAATCATACTCGATGATTTCAATTTTTAAACTTGATGGTTTCATTTTTTTTTCTTTTGGAGGAATGGCACGGACCTTTTTCAGAATCTTTTCCATAAACCTACATTGAAGAAAATTTATTTTAAAAGCAAAAAATGCGCGCGAAAAAATATTTAGTAAGTCTCAAAACTATATGTTAGGAAATAAAATGTATCAGCTTTTTTACCATAAATTTTTTACACAAAAATTTTGTTAATAAAACAATCTTTTCGCTTAAAAAATTTAATATGTGAGACCTAATAAATCTTATATCTACTAAAAGCATCACAATTGCTTTAAGAATAAGGGATATAAAAATAGTTTTTGTTTCACTTTGAATCAAAAAATTTTGAATATTTCCAAATAAAAATATGCATCCATCATAAAAAAAAAATACTACGTTAAATCAATTATTATATAACTCATATAATAACAAACATTACAAATATACAAATTACTTTTAGACAGTGTTATTTTCTATAAATTGTAATGCACTTTCTCAGTATGAGGACATGCATTACAATTTATAGAAAACAGTACTGAAGAGCCCGTGCACTAATGGCTTAGGTGACAATGTGTCATATTCACCATTGGTGAAATAAATATTCTTATTAAATTATTCAATATTATTATTTAACAAATATTATTTTAAAAAATAGCGTGAATTGTATTTTGAATGCAACATTAGCTAAAATAAAGAGTATGGTCAATTATTGACATTCACATAAATAAACATAAAAAAAAAAAAATTAAGTCAGGTACTTTACTACTCAGCCATCGTTAATCCCTCCTGAAAATCTTCTTCAACTTCTTCATTTACGTATTTCAATCTTTCTTCTTTTATATTATAAAATACATATTTAAAAAATCTACAGTTTGTATTTTAAAGTATAGGGTGATTATAAATAAAATGCCGTTAAAAAAGAACCATTCGTCACAATGAGTTCAACTTTGAATTGAAGATACTTGAAGCGGAAAACGGTATGGCAGCAAAAACGTTCCAAAGTGTATTAATAAGATGGTGCCGTAAGCGGTATAAAGAAAGTAAATTCGACTGCCAGTGATATTTTGAATCAAAATTGCAACGTATTTGGCATGAATTGCACATTAAACCAACTGTAGTCTTCAATGAGCTTGATTGTTTCGATTTTTTTATGGAAAAAATGACTTCCAAGCTATTCAACATTTCTGACACTGTTAGCGGAAAACACATCCACTACGGCAAGGTTATAACAAATTGAATGCAAAAAATCGGTGGAACTTTTCTTTTACTTTTTTTTTTGTACCATACCATTTTACCCTTCTTCAGGTATCTTCTGTTCAAATTTGAACTCATTGTGACGAGTAGTTATTTTTTTAGTGTTGTTTTTTTTAGTGGTTCTTTTTTTATTCAAAGTTGAACAATATTTTGAAAGTGGGACTTTTCTTATACCCACTTATTTCAAAGAATTTATATGAAATTTCTTAATATATTTTTAATTAAATTCAATAAACGCAGATCAACTATTTTGAAGAGTTACTTACGTAATTACTTACGTAAACAAATGTGCACAAGATTACAAATCGAAGTCAAGAGACCTTCCTTTACATGGGGAACTCTTTAAATGCTTTTATAGAAAGCATTATATTTTGCAAGGTGATTCAGAATACAGAAAAATGGGGACAAAAAATAGATTTCTCTTGCAAAGTGCATGGAGAGAATTGGGGATAATTTTTCTCTTTCTGTCATGCTACACCTGCAGCTGGCATTTTGGGAAACGCCCAATGATCCGAGAAGACGACGAAAAATTCCCATTTTTTCCCTCTCTGAATAATTTTAATACTTTAGAATACATTTGGTAGGACGTTTCAAACTGGATATTTCAAACTTTTTCCTTATCCAATGGGTGGATTAGATTTTTTTTCCTGCTTAAACTTCGTTTGGAAACATTACTTTCTTCAAATACTTTTGATCAGCAGCAGAAGCAAATGTGACAGCTAATAAAACCATGTCAAGAAAAAGTCTGAAGTTGAACTAATCTATAGAACTATATCTTTCCCCAGCTTTAGGTTAATATGAACTTCATTCTTATAAAAAAAAAGTTTTTGAACCAATATATGTGTAACGTTCTGAGAAAAAAATGGAGTCTTAGAAATATTAAAATATTTTAAATATAAATAGAAAAATGGAAGAAATATTAATATTTCCTTTCTTTACAGTTACTAAAGCAAACAAAGCATTCTAGACAGCCTAAAAATTAAGTAAATTGTCAAATATTACACATTTTTATTTTTGATTAGAATTAAGTACAAGTTAGAGCCGAATATGCATGTGGTCATGATTCAGTGTTGTTTCAGGGCAGAACTGAATTATTTCTTTAAAGACGCAGAAGACTAGTATAAGAGACTGTCATATTTATTAAAATCTTCTATGTGAAAACTGCACAACTGTAACACATAACACACTAAACAAAATATATACAAGTATTGATAAAATCATCTTTAAAGTTAGTTTGTTTAAAGAGTCTTTAGCCTTCTCTCGACGCTGCACTCCTTTTCTTGTCTTTCCAAGATAAAATCGTGTGTGGGGGGGGTGAAGAGAAAACAAGAAAAAAACCTGTGTAAAACCAAAGTCTAGCGTAAGTGTCATCCAGTCCTGTATAGTAACGGTATTACGAATATAAGATATTAGCCCGTCCTATTAACCTTAAGTTCAAGGTTATGGTTTGTTGTGGGAATGTATAGTGGATCGTTATTACTGAATATATAGCTTACATACATCTTCAAAAGAAGTCAGATGTAAAATCAAAAATCAAACGATATATCTGTTATAAAGTGTACTTTATAACAGATATATCGTTTGCGTGTTTGTGTAAATATCGTTATATATATCGTTTCATATTTGTATACTTATCAGATATATCTTCAGATATATTGCATGTTTTCAGGTATGACAAAATTACATTCATAAATTACAATATTTTTAATATTTTATTTATTTTACATATTTATATGTTTTTATATTTAATTTTTCAATATATTTGTTTTTATTATTATAAATAAAATAAATATAGAAATATTTATTATTCATGAGTAATTTGATGTGAATTACTTTCATTTTCATAATAATTGAGGAAGAAATGGTGTAGCAATTAAAGGTAACAAAACAATGATTAATTCCCCAAATTATCTTAAGAATAAAGCAAAATCATCTTTAACTTTTATATGAAAAAAATTGGAAAAAACGATATCTGATTTTGCAAATTTATACAAATAATTATTTGACAAAAAAAAATATTAATAATATAATTCATTAATTGCTTACAACCTAAATAACTTATTTTCACTTTTAAAATATATCAATGTTTTCAGTCTTCTAGCAGTCTTTCCAAAAACCAAAATCCCCCCACCCCCCACCCCAAATAAATAAACAAAGAAAGAAGGAAATACATTAGCGAAACTATCCCATAAAAATCCATGGACAAAATGAACTGAAATCCACTAAAATGTGGCACATAGATAATAAATATCTCCGAACACTACTTTACATAAAATAGAAATTAAAATAAACAATTCTCAGAACAGCGAACGATTTTCAATATTCCAAAGAGGTAGATGTAATTATTTATGGTGTTCTAAACAAATGAAATTTGCTTTCGATAATAGGAAACATGAAAAATTAAAATTGCTTTAGTTGCACAAAATTTTACTCTTTGTTTTTTAAAAATAAATGTATTGATGTAACATCTGACTCTTCTGTCCAATAAATATTTTTTAAACTATGCTTATTTTGTTGGCAGTATCATCCATCAAAAGGACTTAGATCTTTGATTAAAGATTAAAATTCCTTTTGATGCAATTTTCATCGTTTTTTTTTTTTTTTCAGTTTTCAAATGACTGAAATGTAAACTGTTCTTGGGATAAACCTTTGCCATATTAAATAAATTACGATATTAAGCTTTAATAAGAAGAATGTATAATAGTTTTTAAGTAATTTGTACTCATAACCACTTATATAAAATCGATAGATTTTAATTGCAAAAATTTAAATAATTACTATATAAAAACATTATGTGAAAATGAATAAATCGTTAAATGAATACATTTATGAGCATAATTAGAAGGTGTTTTATGATTTTCAAATGCATGACGAACTGATAGTAAAACAAAAAATCTATATTTTTAAACTTTGTGAGTTATAATTTACATAGCAATGGTTGTTTTGATAATGACTAAGAAATAAAATATATTCTACGATAATAGCACCTGTCTCGTCATAATAAATAAAATGTCTTCCATTAAAATTAAAATAATTACATTGATATAACTACTTTCTAAATATAAAATGTAAATTTTGTTAATTCTTTATTTGAATCATTTTTGATTTTTTTTTTTTTTTTTGTATGTATTTAAATGTAAAATAATGTACTTAAATACCAACTTGTTTAAAGAAAGATCTGTACTTTTATACTTGTTGAAAGAATTAATAATATTTTTTAATGTTTAATATACTTGTTCAATTCTCGAAAACAGATTACCTATCGTAATTTACATTATTAAATATTATAATAAGATTTATTATATAGACCTTGAATAGTATTAGATTGAAAACCGAAATTCGATTGAAAACCGGTAGTAAAATATTTTAAAAGAAATTGTTTGATTTAATACACAGTCTCAATAACTGTATATGCCTGTAAAGTTTAATTGATAGTGATGCTTTAGAAAATTTTCTATTTATAATTAATGAGTAAAAATAATCATGAAATATTTTTTTAATTTTTGATTAAGCGTCACGTAAAAAACAAATTATGAGACAAAATAGTACCTTCAATATTACAACTCCCATGTCGTAAATGAATGTGTTGCACCAATCACAAAGTCATATAAACTTTTTTTTACTTAAAACTTAAATTCAAACTATATAACCATGTATTAAATTTTATATAAGAAAATATATCATTATATTAAATTTAAATTAATTGGAAAATAAAATCAGTGTACATTATCCATTCTATCATTGTATTCAGATATTCCTTTGAGTGAAATATGATATGACTTGATTAATTTATTAATCAAGTCATACTAATAATAAATTACTTTAATAATGATTTATATTTCCTGCAATTTTCTATTATTACATAAATATTTTAAAATATAATTATAACATATTTATAGATGTTCACAAAGGTTCTATAAAGAATGAACATCTGATTTTGACTCTCTACTAATAACATGCCAACTGAATAATATTTATTCTAATAACAGTGTAAGATTTCAGATAGACATAAGAGAGATAAACATAGATTTTAGGTTAATTGCGTTCATTTTTATAATAACTTAAAAAAAAAATAATGTAGCAATAAGAGGTAACAAACCATTAATGAATTCCCCAAATTATCGCAAGAATAAAGCAATAATATATAACTTAAACATTTAAAAAAATTGGAAAACTACAACATTTGATTCTGCAAATTTATACAAATAATTATTTGACAAAAAAATTAAGATTAATAATGACTAATTAATTACTTGCAACCTAAATAACTTATTTCCACTCTTAATATTTACCAATATGCTCAGTATTCTGGCAGTCTTTTCTAAAACCAAATTTCTCCCCTCTAAAAAAATAAATAAACGAAGAAAGAAGGAAATACATTAGGGAAACTCTCCCATAAAATTCCATGGACAAAATGAACTGAAATCCAGTAAAATGTGACACATGGATAATAAATATCTCCGCACACTACTTTACATAAAATAGAAATTAAAATAAACAATTCTCAGAACAGCGAACGATTTTCAATATTCCAAAGGGGAAGATGTAATTATTTATGATGTTCTAAAACAAACGAAATTTGTTTCCGATAATAGGAAACACGAAAAATTAAAATTGCTTTAGTTGCAGAAAATTTTACTTTTTTTGTTTTTTTAAACAAATGTATTGATGTAACATCTGATTCTTCTGACCAATAAATATTTTTTAAACCATACTCATTTTGTTGGCAGTATCATCCATCAAAAGGACTTAGATCTTTGCTTAAAGATTAAAATTCTTTTAATGCAATTTTCATCGGGTTTTTTTTTTCTGTCTCTAAAATGTAAATTGTTCTTGGGATAAACTTTTGAGAGTTAAATAAATTATTAGATATTCAACTTTAATAGGAAGAATGTGTAATAGTTTTTAAGTAATTTTTACTTGTAACTACTAATATAAAATCGATAGATTTTAAGTGCAAAAATTTGAATAATTACTACATAAAATCATTATGTGAAAAGGATTAAATCATTAAATTAATACATTTATCAGCATAATTAAAAAGTGTTTATGATTTTCATAAGCATAATGACCTGGTGATAGTAAAATAAAAAAATATATTTTTAAACTTTGCGAGTTATAATTTACATACAAACGGGTTGTTTTGATAATGACTAAGAAACAAAAATTCTACAATTATAACACTTGTCTCGCCATAATAAAGAAAACATACTTTTATTAAATTTAAAATAATTGCATTGTTGTAGCTACATCGAATCAAAAAATAAAATGTAAATTTCATGAATTATTTATTTGATTCATTTTTGATGTTTTTAAACAGATATTTTTTAAACGATTTGGTATTCAACTATAGTGCTTTACATTTAAATTTATAATTTACATGTAAAACAATATAGTTAAATACCAAATTATTTAAAAAACATTATTTGTTGTACTTTCATCATTATTGAAACAATTAGTAATATTTTTATTATTGTTTAGTATATTTGTTCAATTCTTGAAAGCAGGTAATCTTTCATAATAAGTTTTATTACAAAGTGTTTGAATAGTATTATAACGAAATTCGATAGAAAATTACTATTGAAATATTTTAAAAGAAATTGTTTGATTTAATACACAATCTCAATGCCTATGCATGTAACATTTAATTGATAGTGATGTTTTAGGAATTATATTTATAATTGATGAATAAAAATAATCATGATTTTTTTTTAATTTTTGATTAGTCATTATATAAAACTAAGCAGCAAATTATGAAACAATGTAGTACCCACAATGTTACAACTCCCATGTTGAAAACGAATTTATTGCACCAGTTACACAGTCATATAAACAACCACATTTTTTTTTTACTTCAAAGTCAAATTATATAATATTTTATTAAATTTTCTATAAAAAAAGTGCAATATTTAGAAAATATAATATATATATATTTTCTAAATAATCTATTTCTATATATTATTTTTTCTATTTCATAACAAAAATACATCAGTATATTAAACTTAAATTAATTGCAAAACAAAATCAGTGTTTATTATTATACAGATTTTATATATTGATTATTCAGCATACTTTAAGTCATATCTTTTTTTACATTCATAAAATGTCTAAAAATTAATTTTAGGTGCCTAAGCAAAAAAATGAAAAATTCACTCGATACAGTGCCTATACGTATGATTAAAATATGTTTTTTTTTTTTAAAAACATTTAATAAAAATTGCATTGCATAACGTATGCCACAAAGTGTTCGGTAATTTATTCTACTCTTGAGGTAGGGTAAATGTGCTTTTAGCTCCGTGGCTCAATAAAGTTATCTGGACCCACGTTTTCCAAAATTAGGATTGGGAATTTTTAATATTCTGAAAGTTAACCCTCTTATCAAAATGAACGTTTCCAGTTTGTGGTAGGAAAGATTCAGTAGGAAAGATTCAGTAGGAAAGTTTAAAGTATGCGCCGCATATTGCAGGTACTTTCCTTAACGTTTACTTATTTTGTATTTCTTTTCCTGAAGTATTGTTATTTTATGGATGCTGAAATCTTTCATGAAATACAAAAACTTCCAGGCGCTAAATGGCGAAAAACCCGCAGATAACTTCTTCAGCACTTCGTAGCTTACGTATTTCTCGTGAAATGGACAAAGAATTTAAAAAGAAAAAAAAATGATGAGGTGGAAATAGTTTTCAAGTAAAGTTTCACGTAACTCCTATTTATAAAACTATATGGCAATTTATGGGAAGAGAAAAAAATTAAAGCATGCTACCAAAAAGTTTAAGGAATTTTGAAGGAAATATTGTAGATTTGTCATCAAACAAGCATTAAAAAATAACAATTCCGCTTTAAAATTTCAGTTTTTACCAAAATACAAATTATTTTCTGCAACCTACAAACTATTTTTAAAATATGAAAACACAAGCATCATAAAAAGTGACATTTTCTTAAAGTTAGATTAAATAAATATATGCTTTTAAAATATAATAGGCAAAATAAATTTCCAATACAAGTTCATTCAAAATAGACAATGGAATTCATTTACTTTTCTAGAAAACTTGTATGTTTATACTAGAAAAAAATAACACCCAATACATTTCACACATATTTTTTTCCAATGTCTAAGTATATTTTTTTCAAAATCTGATGAGAATTCTTAAAAAGGAACAGAACCTTGTGCTTCTCAGCGTATTTACTACAATAATCGTTATTTTTACATGTTTCTCACACGTAAGTCTAAAGCGAACTTTTTGTGTAATACTCAAACCATTCTCATCGACCTGTATTTCTTTACATGTTTGATAGCATTATAAATGATAGAATGCCACTTTGAATCCAATGAAATATTCATGAATTCTCGAGACCATCCCTTCCACCCTCCTACCTCCCTTTTTCCATTTCAAACGTATTTTCTGGCCTGAATCAACCCATTGAAGTCATTTTTCTTCCAACAATACGTGAAGTTCCTATACGTGCTCACATAGAAAAAATATATTTTCTAATTATGAGAAAGGTGGAATATACGAATGAGAAAAGAGGTCATTATAATGGTTTCCATTTTTATGTCTGGCGTGATTGGACGTTTGCATATCGTTTCTGTTATTCTCTGTTAATAAAATGCACAGGTTGAAAGAAAAATGATCTTTGGTTAAATATTGTCTCGCTAGTTAACTGTTCAGTTCTGGTTTAGTGGTAATTTCAAAGGTTATACAAATCTATTAAAGTCATGACTGACTTATTTTTTATAAGTATTATTTCATATTGAAGTAAATTACAAATGTTGTGTTGAAATTCGATTTTAAATACAAAATTGCGATCCAGGGCTAAGGAATAACTTACATATTGGATCCATCGGACACTAATTCATTGGTGTCCTTTGTTGAAATCAGCTTTATAAAAGCGGACGTCACTTCAGTGTAAAAAGTAAGCCTTTGTTTTCTAATCTCTACGTTGGATAGTGTTAAAAGAGCTGAAATATACATTGATAAAGTAAAAGTTTTAAATAATTAATTAAATGAAGTATTAATTGAATTTACATATGTTGAAATTAACAACAACAGGCATGACGAAAGTCCTAAGAAATTTATACTTAAAATGAATTTTTAAAGATACAAAGTTCTGGCAGCTACAATATAGAAGAATTAATCTCCTGTACAAAGTAGCTAAGATCTAGTTGTTATCAGATCAGTGAACCAAGATAATGAACTACATTAGTATTTGGAATGCAACCAAATGCTTTTCTTTCATTGCCAATTTCTTGAAGAATACCAAAGCTGAAAAACTGAGACATCTTTTAGTTATACGAATCTTATGAATAAAGTAAACCTCAGTTTCTAAAGATTATACGAACTAAAATGTAGAGCATTTCACTGTTATTATTGAAAAAAAAATATTTTTTTTTTTACAATTTATTTTATTCCATTAGTTTTTTTAATATAGATTATAATTAAATTTTATTTTGTAATTTAAATTCAGAAAAACTTACTCTTCTTCAAAATTGCTCACCAAAATTTGCAAAATTTGAATGTAAGCAGATATTGTCTTTTTTTTTATTTAAATGTATTTTTTTTTTACTTTTGAAATATTTTGCATATTAATAGTACAAAAAAATGTATAATCCACTTTAAGATACACATTTAAAATTTTCAATTCCTTTAAGTAATTATTGATGACTCTTAAATATTTTGTATATTTTTGATTTTTTCATATCAAAACAATTGATAACAATCGATTTAAGTTGATTATAAGTCGAATAAAAAGAATTTTATTCTTGACGTATGAAAGTCAAAAGTCACAAATGTTGTAATTCAGGTAGTTACATAAATATAATTAATGTATTTGAAATCAGGGACTAAATATATAAAATCACACAATATACTAAATATACTAAATATATTTATATATATACACAATATATTAAATAATAAAAATCACACAAATAAAACGATCCCCCAATCAAACATAACGAATTTTTCGTATAGTATTGAAAATAATCTGGAAACATCTATTGACTATCTTTCAAAATCTATCTTTTCAGATATTTTTCAAGTAAATTCTGAATATCAACACACATTTTAGAAATTCCATTCAATAAATATAGAAACTCTTTATAATAATCAGCATATTCTGCAGACATATATTTGTTTTCATGGGTTATTAGGTAGGAAAATCGAATGCATTTCAAGATATCAGAAAGTATATTATAGAAGCTATATTAAATAGTTATACAATATATTTTGTATTACTGAAACATCTATTCGCTTTCACTGGTAGAAAAGACCATGGAATTATTCAGTGCATTCCAGATAACAGAAACTCTGTTATACAAGAGATACAATATTTATCCTCAAGATTCTATCAGTTTGGAAATGCTGAATCTGTAACACAGTATTTTCATTTTATTTTTAAAAATTTAACGTTGTTTAAAATCATTTTATTTCATAGTGTTGCAATAAATTCTGCTGTAAAATATATTTGACTGCCTAAATGAACTTGGCTTAGTTAAAAATTTTTCCCTTAGAATTGAATATAACTTCAGTAATATATTTCGTGCAATATGTAATCATACTTGATGATTTCAATTTCTAAACATGATGGTTTCATTATTTTAATTTGGAGGAATGGCACGGACATTTTCAGAATCTTTTCCATAATTCTAAATTAAGGAAAATTTATTTTAAAAGAAAAAAATGTGGCCCAAAAAGCTAATCTAAACTAACGCAATCTAATCTAACTAATCTAACTAATCTAAAAACACAATCTAAACAATATGGTAGGAAATAAAATTTATCAGCTTTATTACCATGAATTTTTTACACAAACCTTTTTGTTAATAAACAATCTTTTCGCTTAAAAAACGTAATATGTGTGACCTAATAAATCTTGTACCTTCTAAAAGCATCAAATTTGCTTCAAAAAGAAGGGATATAAAAATATTGTTTGTTCCACTTTAAATCAAAAAAATTTTGATTGTTTCCAAATAAAAAAATGCTTACATAATAAAAAAATAATATGTTAAATCAATGATTATATAATACATATAATAACAAACATTACAAATATATATATATATATATATATATATATAAACTACTTTTCATACAGTGTTATATTCTTATTAAATTTTAATGCACTTTCTCGGTATGAGGACATGGTAAAAAAAATACTAAAGAGCCCCTGAACTATTGGCTTAGGTGTCAATGTCCAACATTTCTAAAATAAATATCCTTATTAAATTATTCAATAATGTTATTTAACAAATATTATATAAAAAAATAGCATGAATGGTATTTTGAACGCAACATTAGTTAAAATAAGGATTGTCGCCCATTCTTGACTTTCACATAAATAAGCCCATGGGGTCTGATGGCCGAGTGTCTAGCTGTCTAGCACTTGGTACCACAGGTATTGGGTTCAAATCTCGGCTGTGCCATCGATTTTGTAGTGGTTCGGAATCCATTTGTAACCGTAGGTCCCTGTCCTAATAGGATCATTCAGCATTGCGGGGGTAGTGTTACTCGCGTCCGTAGCATATCTTCAAGCTACACGTGCCATGCAGTGCTAAATGAGTAACAGCAGTGCAAATGTTGCTTATGGCATAAGGATTAACTGTCTGTATTGCCTACTACATTACAACAGCACATACATAAACCTCTATAAAGTCTAAATCAGATATTTCATTACACAGCCATTGTTAATCCCTCTGAAAATCTTCTTCATATGCATCTTCTGTCTTTGTTCTTTTACATTATAAAATACATATTTGAAAAAATCTCCAATTTATATTTTAAAGTACTTCATAGAGGGTGCGCAGATGATCTACCTTCCCGTTGGTGCACCTGGTAACACTTTTTAGTGGCTAAAAGATCTGCAACTTGGCATTATTGTTAGATTAATGAACTCTGTCTCAGCATGTTTTGTCGTATTATTTTGTTGTTGTTCTTTTTTTGCTGTAACTGTTCATAATCTGCTGTTCAAAATTTAAAAATCTACTTCATAGAATGTCTTAATATTTTTTAAATTACATTCAATAAACACAGGTTCAGCTATTATGAAGTGGGGGCACTCACATAAACAGTATACGAGGTTGAAAAACGAAGTCAAGAGCCCTTCCTTTACACTGAAAATTCTTTAAATGCTTCTATGGAAAGCATTACATTATGCAAGGTGATTCAGAATACGGAAAAATGGGGACAAAAAATAGTCTTCTCGGCAAAGTGCATGAAGAGAATTGGGGATAGTTTTTTTTTCTCTGTCATGCTACATCTGCAGCTGGCATTTTGGGAAACGTCCAATGATCCAAGAAGACGAGGAAAAATTCCCTTTTTTTCCCCTCTCTGAATAATTTTAATACTTCAGAATACATTTGGTAGGACGTTTCAAACGGGATTTTTCAAACTTTTTCCTTATCCCAATGGGAGGATTAGATTTTTTTTTTCATGCTTAAACTTCGTTTGGAAACATTACTTTCTTGAAATACTTTGGATCAGCAGCGAAGCAAATGTGACAGCTAATAAAACTACCTCAAGAAAACTTTAAAGCTGAACTAATCTGTAGAACTTTATAAGAATGAAGTTCAGCTGAGGAAAGATACATGTATTAGTTGAAAAAAAGTTTCATAACTTTCTGAGAAAAAAAAATGTAATCTTACAAATATTAAAATATTTTAAATAAAAATAGAAAACATGGAAGTAATATTAATATTTCCTTTCTTTACGCTTATTAAAGCAAACCAAATATTCTTGGCAGCCTAAAAATTGAGTAAATTTTCAAATATTACTCAGTTTTATTTAGAATGAGTACAAGTTATCATGTGGTCTTGATTCAGTGTTGTTTCAGGGTAGAATTGAATTATTCCTTAAAATAATATAAGATATGCTTAACTGTCATATTTATTAAAATCTAAAAAGATAGCACTGCCCAACTGCCACATAGGACGCTAGAAACAAAATTATATAACAAGTATTTACAAAATCATCTTAAAATATTTTTTCTATTATTTTAGTATTTAATGTTACTAAATGCTTTCTAAATTGATTACCTATATTTTTGTATCAGATTTGCTTGTGTCTTAAGTTTATTAAAAGTTGTTATATTATGTGCTCAACATAATTCTATTTTTCTAATTAGACTAAATTTTTCTTTTAATAGTTATAAACATTTTTTATAAATTAATCCAAAACATTTTATCTTTTTGTTAGTAAGTATGCTCCAGTTTGACAATTTAGTGTGAAGTAATTCTAACTAACGTCGATCGGAAAATTTAATACTAGACACTTTTGGAATTTAGGAATAAATTCATGAGCAAATTTTTCAAATGAAAGCTTATTTTATTAAAAGCTATTAACCTAGATTTAATTTATAAATAGTTCAAGAATAAATTAATAAATAACAAATGTTCCTCATTTTATTGATTTTTAATAATTTTTGTACTGTGTCTTTGAATTTTGAGAATAATTTTAGTCATGCCGCATTTTTAAAGTATTTCCTATAATAAAAATTCCAACAATAAAAAAAATCAAATAAGCATCTTTAAAAGCATTTCAGGATTATATAAAAAACGAATGTTTAGGTTGTATAAGATATTTTGTATTTTAGTAAAAACTGAAATTTAAAAGTGTGTACTTTCTAATGCTTGTTTGTTGACAAGTCTAGAATATTTCTTTCAAAATTCCACAAACTTTTTAGTGGCATGTTTTAATTTTTTTCTCTTCACATAAATTGCCATAAAGTTTTATAAATAGGAGTTACGTGAAACTTTACTTGAAAACTATTTCCACCTCATCATTTTTTTTCTTTTTAAATTCTTTGTCGATTTGACGAGAAATACGTGAGCTACGAAGTGCTGAAGAAGTTATCTACCAGTTTTTCCCCATTTAGTACCTGGAAGTTTTTGTATTTCATGAAAGATTGCAGCATCCAAAAAATAACAATACTTCAGAAGAAAGGAAAAGAAATACAATATAAGTAAACATTAAGGAAAGTACCTGCAATATGCTTCGCATACTTTTAAACTTTCCTACTGGATCTTTCCTACCGCATACTGGAAACGTTCATTTTGATAAGAGAGTTGACTTTCAGAATATTAAAAATTCCCAATCCTAATTTTGGAGAACGTGGGTCTAGATAACTTTATTGAGGAGCGGAGGTAAGAGCACATTTACCCTACCTCAAGAGTAGAATAAATTACCGAACACTTTGTGGCATACGTTATGCAATCCAATTTTGATTAAAATGTTTTTAAAAAAAAACATATTTTAATCATACGTATACGCAGTGTATCTAAAGAGTTTTTCATTTTTTTTTTGGCCTGGGCACATAAAATCTGATTTTTAATTTTAGACAGTTTATGAATATAAAAAAAAATATAACATAAGGTACTCTGTGCAATCCGTATATAAAACCTGTACAATAATAAACACTAAGTTTGTTTTACAATTAAATTAAATTTAATATAATGATATTTTTTCTTATAGAAAATTTAATAAATGATTATATTGTTTGACTTTAAGTTATAAGTGAAAGAGGGATTGTTTATACCAGGGATGGCTAACCCAAGTGATCGTGCGGGCCACTTTGAAAATGCAATACAACTCCACTATAGACGTTTCTTGGAGTGAAAAATTGAAACGCAATGAGTTATTATTATTGTGTTTACTATTATTCTTACATGTAAACATAGATAATATAATAATAATGATACTAAATGCACATTGTAAAGAAATATGATAACGTGGGTCCAGATAACTGTATTGAACCACGGAGCTAGAAGCAAATTTACCCTACCTCAAGAGTAGAATAAATTACCGAACACTTTGTGACATACATTACGCAATCCAATTTTGATTAAAAAATTTTTTTAAACATATTTTAATCATACTTATACGCACTGTATCTAAAGATTTGTTCATTTTTTTTGGTCTGGGCACCTAAAATTTAATTTTTAATTTTAGACAGTTTATGAATATAAAAAAATATAACATAAGGTACTCTGAACAATTCAAATATAAGACCTGTATAATAGTAAACACTGATTTTTATAAAATATAAAATGATATAAAACGAATATATAAAAAAATAATATAAAAATAACATAAAAATATATGAATATAAAAAGAAATGTAACATAAGGTGCTCTGAACAATCAAAATACAAAACCTGTGTAATAGTAAACACTGATTTTTTTTTTACAATTAATTATATTTAATAAAATGATATATTTTTCTTATAGAAAATTTAATAAATGATTACAAAGTTTAACTTTAAATAAGTAAAGAAAAAGTGATTTTTTTATACCAGGGATGACAAACCCAAATGATCTTGCGGCCTACTTTGAAAACGAATTATAATTCTCCTATATACATTTTTTGTAGTGTAAAATTGAAACATAATGAGTTATTATTATTGTTTTTACTATTATTTTTACATGTAAACGTAGATAATATAATAATAATAATGATACTAAATGCACATTGTAAAGAAATATATAATACTAAAAAAGGAAATACAAAAAAAACATATAAATAAAAATTAAATGAAAAAAATTGAAATCATTAAAAAGCATGTTCATCATGTTTGAGCGTGTTTTGTGTTGGGTCAATTTCATTTTCGAAAAAAACGATTCGCAGGTGTAAGTTGAATCAAAAGCACTAACAACTTTTATGCCAGATTTCTCATCATATGGATGCAGAAATAATGTATTTTTTTTAATACATTGGTTTTCGCTACTTTAGCCATTATAAAATGAATATATTTTGTAAAAGAGTAATTAATTTCACGGATTGAAAAATGTTCAAGGCGGGTTGCCCGACTTGAACTACTTATTTAAAAAAAATATTTAAATAAGTAATTTATAAAATTTAAATTTTATGTTAAGAATTGATGCAGATATAAAAATGTAATTATTTTAATTTTAATAAAAGATATTTTCTTTATTATGGCGAGACAGGTGTTATCGTAGAATATATTTCATTTCTTTGTCATTATCGAAACAACGATTTGTATGCAAATTATTACTCACAAAATTTAAAATATATTTTTTTATTCTACAATCACCAGTTCTTCATACCTTTAAAAATCATAAACACCTTCTAATTATGCTCATAAATGTATTAATTTAAAAATGTATTCATTTTTCCATAATCTTTTTATTTAGCAATTATTCAAATGTTTGCAATTAAAATCTATCGATTTTATATTAGTAGTTATGAGTAATAATTACTTAAAAACTATTATACATTAGTCCCATTAAAGTTGAATATCGTAATCTCTCAAAAGTTTATCCCAAGAACAATTTACATTTTAAAGACAGAAAAAAAAAACGATGAAAATTGCATCAAAAGGAATTTTAATCTTTAAGCAAAGATCTAAGTCCTTTTGTTGGATGATACTGCCAACAAAAGAAGTATGGTTTACAAAATATTTATTGGGCAGAAGAATCAGATGTTACATCAATACATTTATTTAAAAAAAATGTAAACATTTCTGCAAACTAAAGCAATTTTAATTTTTCGTGTTTCCTATTATCGGAAGCAAATTTCGTTTGTTTTAGAACATCATAAATAATTACATCTGCCCCTTTGGAATATTGAAAATCGTTCTCTGTTCTGAGAATTGTTTATTTTAATTTCTATTTTATGTAAAGTAGTGTTCGGAGATATTTATTATCCGCGTGTCACATTTTACTGGATTTCAGTTCATTTTGTCCATGGATTTTTATGGGATAGTTTCGCTAATGTGTTTGCTGTCTTTCTTTGTTTATTTATTAATTTATTTTTTGGGAGGGGGTGATTTTGGTTTTAGAAAAGACTACCAGAAGTCTGAGCATATTGATAAATATTAAGACTGAAAATAAGTTATTTAGGTTGTAAGTAATTAATTAGTCATAGTATTAATCTTTATTTTTTGTCAAATAATTATTTGCATATATTTGCAAAATTAGATGCCGTTTTTTTTCCTAATTCTTCAAATGCAAAAGTTACAGATATTTTTGTTTCATTCTTAAGATAATTTGGGGAATTAATTAATGTTTTGTTACTTTATTATTATCTTACATCCTTTTTCCGAATTGTTATAAAAATGAAAGTAATTTACATCAAATCTATTTTTTTTCATTGTTATTTCATTATCAATAGAAAAAATATTATTCAGTTGGTATGTCAGTATTAGGAAAACTAACATCAGATGCTCATTCTGTATAGAACATTTGTAAACATCTATAAATACAGTCAAGAGCCAAAACATTATGTCCCCCCCTACATTTTGCAATGAACTCGCTTGGATGACGTGGAAGGCACTTGATCAGGTGGAAGTGGTATTTAACTGCCGCTGGAGAGTCTGAAGAATCATTCTTTCACTTACTTCTGTGTGTGATGGGAAAGGCTGCGGATTCTGGCAGCTACAATATAGAAGAATTAATCTCCTGTACAAAGTAGCTCAGATCTAGTGGCTATCAGATCAGTGAACAGATATAATGAACTACATTAGTACTTGGAATGCAACCAAATACGTTTCTTTCATTGCCAATTTCTTGAAGAACACCAAAACTGAAAAACTCAAATTTTATTATTACGAATCAAATGAATGAAGTAAACCTCGGTTTCTGAAGAATATACGGACAAAAAATGTAGATTATTTGAAGAGCATTTAATTATTATTATTGAAAAAAATAAAAATATAAAAAATTTCCTTTTTACTACTTATTTTATTTCATTAGATTTTTTATATTGATTTTTATATAGATATTATATAGATTTTATTTTGTAATTTAATTTCATTAAAATAAATAATTCTTCTAATTTGATCACCACCCTCTTTGAGAGTAAGCCGATGTTAATGTGCATATACATATATTTTTTTTTATTTTCATGTATTTTTTTTATACTTTTTAGATATTTGGTATATTAATAGTACAAAAAATTTAAAATCCACCTTAAGATACATATTTAAATTTTTCAATTCCTTTAAGAAATTATCGATGACTCTTAAATATTGTGTATATTTTTTTTCCTCACAACAGAACAATTGATTTACGTTGATCATCGAAAAAAAATAGTTTTATTTCTGACGTATGAAAGTCAAAAGTCACGAATTTTGAAATTCAGAGAGTTACATATGTATAATCAATGTATCTGACATAAGAGAATAAATATATTAAATAAGCTTTTACAGAATTCACACAAATAAAAAGGTCTTCCAATAAAAAACATAGCAAATTTTTCGTATAGTATTGAAAAGAATCTAGAAACATCTATTGACTATCTTTCAAAATTTATCTTTTCAAATATTTCTCAAGTAAATTTTGGATATCAAAACGCATTATAGAAATTCCATTCAATAAATATAGAAACTCATTTATATAATATTTAGCATATTCTGCAGACATATATGTGTTTTCATGGGCTATTAGGTAGGAAAGTCAAATACATTTCAGATATCAGAAAGTACTATAGCAGCTATATTAAATAGTTATAAAAGTATTATTGAAACATCTATTCGCTTTCACAGGTAGAAAAGACCATGGAATTACTCAGTACGTTTCAGATAACAGAAACACTATTATAAGAGATATACAATGCTTATACTCAAGATTCTAACAGTTTGGAAATGCTGAATCTGTAACAAAATATTCTGTTTTATAAACCTTTCATTTTATTTATAAAAATTTAACATTGTTTAAAATCCTTTTATTTCATAGCGTTGCAATAACTTCTATTGTAAAATATATTTGACTGTATAAATGAATTTGATTTAGCTGCAATTTTTCCCTTAGAATTAAATATATTAACTTTTGTAATACAATTCGTCAAATATGTAATCCTATTTAATAGTTTCAATTTTTAATACATATTTTTCCTTTGGAGTAGTTGCACGGACATTTTCAAAATCTTTTCCATTAACTTACATTGAAGATTTATTTTAAAAGTAAAAAAATAGGGCATAAAAAATATTTCGATAGAGTCTCAAACCCATATGATAGGAAATAAAATTTATCAGCTTTATTACCATCAATTTTTGCACAAATGTTTTTGTTAATAAAACAGTCTTTTCGCTTAAAAAAAGTAATATGTGAGACCAAATAAATCTTGTATCTACTAAAAACATCAAAATTTCAAAATTGCTTTAAAAAGAATTGATATAAAAATATTTTTTGTTCCACTTTAAATCGAAAAGTTTTGATTCTTTCTAAATAAATACATAATAAAAAAATTACAGGTTAAATCAATGATTATATAACACATATAGTAACAAATATACATAAATTACTTTTCAGACACAGTTAAATTCTTATTAAATTGTAATGCACTTCCTCGGTCTGAGGACATGGTCAAACAGTACAGAATTACAGGCTTAGGTGTCAATGTTCGACATTTGTAAAATAAATATTCTTGTTAAATAATAATGTTGAATAATTTAATAAATATTATATAAAAGATAGCATTAATGGTATTTTAAATGAAACATTAGTTAAAATAAGGAGTGTAGGCAATTTTTGACTTTAACATATATAAACCTCAAACAAGTGTAAATCGGGTATTTCATTACACAGCCACTGTTAATTCCTCCTTAAAATTTTCTTGAGCTCCATTTACATCTTCTTTTTTTCTTTTATATTATAAAATAAATATTTGAAAATATCTACAGTTTATATTTCAAAGTACTTCATAGAATTTATGTCAAATTACTTTATATCTTTTTAATTAAATTCAGAAAACACAGCTCAACTATTCTAAAGAGGGGCACTTACATAAACAGATTACACAAGATTGTAATACAAGATTATGATATAAGATTATTAGAATAGTACACAAGATTGTAATACAAGATTATGATATAAGATTACGAGATAGTACATAAGATTAAAATCTTGTGTACTATACACTATAACTATTACTACGCTACTATTTACAATCTTGTGTAACGCAAGATAATCTTGTTATAGAAGATTACAAAACGAAGTCAGGAGCCCCTTCCTTAATGCGGGAAACTCATTAAATGCTTCTATGGAAAGCATTACATTATGCAAGGTGATTCAGAATACAGAAAAATGGGGACAAAAAATAGGCTTCTCGGGAAAGTGCATGAAGAGAATTGGGGATAATTTTTTTCTTTCTTTGTGTCATGCTACACCTGCATTTTGGGAAACGTCCAATGATCCGAGAAGACAAGGAAAAATTCCATTTTTCCCCCCCTCTCTGAAAAATTTTAATACTTCAGAATGCATTTGGTAGGACGTTTCAACCTAGATATTTCAAACTTTTTCCTTATCCCATTGGGAGGATTAGATTTTTTTTTTTCATGCTTAGCTTCTACTTTTGGAAACATTACTTTCTTGAAATACTTTGGATCAGTAGCGAAGCAAATGTGACAGCTAATAAAACCACCTCAAGAAAAAGTTTGAAGTTGAACTAATCTATAGAACTATATCTTTTCTCAGCTTTAAGTTAGGATGAACTTCATTCTTAAGTATATATTAGTTGAAAAAACTTTTCGGAACTTTCTGAGAAAAACGTAATCTTAGAAATATTAAAATATTTTAAATAGGAATAGAAAATATAGTAGAAATATTAATACTACCTTTCTTCACGCTTATTAAAGCAAACCAAATATTCTAGGCAGCCTAAAAATTGAGTAAATTTCAAATACTACTCATTTTTAATTAGAATAAGTACAAGTTAGAGCCTAATATGCTTGTGGTCTTGATTGAGTATTGCTTCTGGGTAGAACTGAATTATTTCTTTAAATAATATAAGAGACGTTTAGATGTCATATTTATTAAAATCTGCTAAGATAGCACTGCACAACTGCAACACAGGACGCACGAAACAAAATTATATAACAAGTAATTACAAAATCATCTTGAAAGCCACTAGATTTAAAGGGAGTTTGTACCTTCCTTTCTGACTGCAATTCTTGTCTCGATGCTGTGTTCTCTTTTACCCTGTCTCCAAGATCGAACGAGCTTGTGAGGAACAAAAAAAAAAAAAATAAAAACGTGTAAAACCAAAGTATAACGTAAGGATCAATCAGTCCTTGGAAGACAGATATTAGCTCGTCCTGTAAACCTTGAATACAAGGTTATAGTCTGTCGTGAGAATGCATAATGGATACATACTGCATATATATATATACTATAGCTTACATACATCGTCATAAGGTGGCATATGCAAAATAAAAAAATCAAACAATGTATCTGTTATAAAGTGTATAATGTATGTTTTATAGACACAACATTATAATCATAAATTACAGTCAATAGTGTTTTTCCATATTAAAGATGTTGTCTAAACATCTTATTATCCCCAGAAATGCATGACTCAAAATCGTGAATCGTTCTTCTTACGAGGGTCTATTGGTCTGTGGTCGTCGCCAAACAGTTCCAAACTTGAATCACATTTGTTGTATGTTATTATGTAAAACTTCTTCTGTCAATAGTAATTTATTAATAAGTAACTACTACTAATTTTGGGGTAAAATAGGGTTGCTCATCGATACAAGCAATACTAATTTACTACAACATAAATTCTAAGGACTTTATCGCATTCTTGAATTCCAGGAAAGATTTTCGAAATATGATCACATCTAACGTGACATTTTTCCACCCTCACCTTTTAAACTGGTAAGCGGCTTCATAGCCCTCTGGGGATAAAGTAAAGTTAAATGGAATGCAACGTTATTTTCTCACTTTTGATGTAATTTTTCTCCGTGTAAGAGGAGTAAGAGTCAGAAGTCGACATATTTACAGAATATCACAGTAAAACATTTACCATGGTTCAATCCAAAACCAAGCAAGGCAAACAAAGTTCTTTAAAAGCAACTTATTCTCAATGTTTAGATTAATAACCTTACTCATAAAATCTCTGGCTTGGAAGATTCCTATCAGCACCTTGGTGGATATCGTTTATATAATCTTTATAGTAGTAGGTATACGGCATACATAAGGATTTATTAATTTGAAGTCAATTTCCTTGTACATGGCGTGCATATACCTCATCAAACATTGGTCATTCTTGCATTGATGTGTATCGTATCGGTCGTTTTGATTGCTTGTGTTGCTCTAAAAATGATAAAATGAAGTTCTACATATATTTGTGTCTAGAAATGCTTGAAAAGAAGGC
This sequence comes from Caerostris darwini, assembly GCA_021605075.1. NCBI lineage: Eukaryota > Metazoa > Arthropoda > Arachnida > Araneae > Araneidae > Caerostris > Caerostris darwini. Next base: position 575,592 of record BPLQ01002550.1, on the reverse strand, counting down.
CTTCTTCGTTTCATAGATACTTTATAAATTTTTTATTTAATATATTGAATAAATGTAGGATATCTGATAAGCCATTACATCGAAAATATGTAATTTGTAGCTGACTTATATTGCAGCCTATATCATACTATAATTGTCAATACACATATTTTTATTTTGATCGAAAGTTATAATACTAATTTATTAAGCAGAAGTCTTTTAAGCCACATTAGAAATAGATTTAGACATGTATTTCAGTATTTGGATAAAGTAATGCACGCGATTAATGTTTGATTACTTTTTATCGCCTACGTATATTGTCATGATAGGAAAAAAAACCCTACCAAACAAAGACTTTATTTTTAAATATTTAAATAAATGTAATTTTAATGTCTCAAAGTATTTATCGTTATCATTCTATCCATAAATAGAAATAATTTTTAACATTTTGCGCGTTTTTAGGGAAATATTAAAATTATTATTACTTATTAATTTGTATAGTAAATTTTACTGCTTGCAAGGTAATATTGCTGGGTAGTATTCATCTGTGTGTAATTTCACGGTTTTCAATAATAAACAAATGTGTATTAATACAATATATATATAGCCTGCCTTGTGACAAATGATTTTTGAAAATTACCCAAAAGGTGATTGCAGCACCAACTATAGTATAAAAAACACTCTAGGGTATAAAAAAAGATCTCAAAATTATTCGAATCATGGCGCTCTTAAGACAATTAAAATTCCTTACACTAATCATACATATGTTTTATACACATATTAGTTTTCCTCAATAATTCTATCATCAGGATGTTACAATTTATTTAATTTGTATTAACTAATTCATATCGCTTTTATAAATTCTCTGATCGACATGTTTTCACACTCTGCCCTTATAGATTTTGTACAACTTTATGTGATTTTTTTTTCTGCCATTAAAGCTTTGTCATTGAACGTTTTGATCTTTACGTTTTTTAAATGATTTTCAGTTTCGTTGTGGCAACTCCTGGATTTCATTTTTTTCTGATGATTTATTTTCTAAATGCCAGGCACTTCAGAATTTTTGCGTTGCGAACGCTATGATGGGTTTGTCATACAATTTAAGTGTAGCAAATACCGATAGTAACTTTAGATACGCAAAATGGTCTGTAATTCAGTCCGTGTTTGTTCTCCAGAATTTTTTGTATTGACGTATATATATATATATATATATATTATAAAAACATCTAGTGAAGTGATAAAAGTTCAGTACATCATGAGTATGACATGATGTTTATCGTCAATCACCAACTTTCATCCTTTTTTTCTTTAGCCAAAAATTTTGTTAGTTACTGTATGGAGCGGGCTGTGAAGGTTTGAAAATTGATTGTATTTTAATGAATGACCATAACAACCAATTACTCATAGCCGGCTCGCGGCACCTATGATCTGCGTAACTTCCCAAGGCGCCACAGCACAACCTTTGGGAACCTGGGTATGAACATGTAAACCAGGAATTTTCAAAAAGTTGCTTTAGCTTTTCAGTGTATCTGACGGTATTAAGTGCGTAATGTTATTCTTGAGTTCCACTATCAAATCTAAACAAATGCGATTGTGAAATTTAAGATTTCTGTAATTTTCTTAATTTTTACAATTGAGAGAAATTTTATTTTTAGTATCCTCTTCCATGCTTTCCAGACACACAAGAGACGAATGAGACGTAAAGGTCCCATAATAAACCGTGTTCGTCTATCTGCGTGCTAACATACCTCCTATTTTGTTCAATATAGTTCCTAATATTCTGCAAAAAGTTTTAAACTTAAAACACGATCAATAAGCTATACGTGATATATCCTTCTTATTTTATAAATTGATATTTAAATGTATTTTGAAAAATAAAACTTAAAATAAAATAATAAAATTAACATTATCAGTAACGCAACTATTTAAAATTGTATTCAGATTTAGTTGCTATTTGAGTGAAATATGATTTGATTAATATATTACTTTAATAATGTTTTATATTGTCTGCAATTTTCTACTATAATATAAAATATTTAAAAAAAAAAAACATTAGGACATATTCGTAAATGTTTACAAATGCTCCATACAGGATGAACATCTGATTTTCCTAATAATAACATACCAACTGAATAATATTTCTTCTAATGATAATGTAAGAACAATAAAAAAAATAGATTTGATGTGAATCACTAAACAATTGGAAAAAAATAATGTAGCAATATAAGGTAACAAAACATTAATTAATACCTGAAATTATTGTAACAGATAAGCAAAAATATCTGTAGCTTTTACATTTGAAATATGGAAAAAAAAATATCTGATTTTACAAATTTATAAAATAATTACTTGACACAAAAATAAAGATTAATAATATGACTCATTAATTACTTACAACATAAATAACTTATTTTCACTTTTAATATATATAAATATGATTAGTCTTCAGGCAATCTTTTCTAAACCCAAAGGCTCTCCCCCCTAAAAATAAATAAACAAAGAAAGAGAGCAAATACATTAGCGAAACTCTCCCATAAAAATCCACGGACAAAATGAACTGAAATCCAGTAAAATGTGACACATAGATAATAAATATCTCCGAACACTACTTTACATAAAATAGAAATTAAAATAAACAATTCTCAGAACAGCGAATGATTTTCAATATTCCAAAGGGGCAGATGTAATTATTTACGATGTTCTAAAACAAACGAAATTTGCTTCCGATAATAGGAAACACGAAAAATTAAAATTGCTTTAGTTGCGGAAATTTTGATTATTTTTTTCAAAATAAATGTATTGATGTAACATCTGATTCTTCTGTCCAATAAATATTTTTTAAACTACAATTATTTTGTTGGCAGTATCATCCATCAAAAGGACTTAGATCTTTGCTTAAAGATTAAAATTCCTTTTGATGCAATTTTCATCATTTTTTTTTTTTTTCAGTCTCTAAAATTTCTGAAATGTAAATTGTGTTTGGGGATAAACTTTTGTCATATTAAATAAATTACGATACTTTAATGGGGGTTATGTATAATAGTTTTTAAGTAATTTTTAACTGGTAACTACTAATATAAAATCAATAGATTTTAATTGCAAAAATTTGAATAATTACTATATAAAAACATTATGTGGAAATGAATAAATCGTTAAATGAATACATTTATCTGCATAATTAGAAGGTGTTTTATGATTTTCAAATGCATGACGAACTGATAGTAAAACAAAAAAGTATATTTTTAAATTTTGTGAGTTATAATTTACATAGCAATGGTTGTTTCGATAATGACTAAGAAGTGAATTATATTCTACGATGATAACACCTGTTTCACTATAATAAAGAAAATCTATTTTATTAAAATTAAAATTATTACACTATAACAATGCAATTATCTTCATCAATTCTAAGCATAAAATGTAAATTTTATAAATTATTTATCTGAATCATTTTTTATTTGTTTCGTATAAATTTAAATGTAAAACAATATTGTTAAATATCAAATTGTTTAAAAAAACATCTGTTTTATTTTTATCCTTGTTGAAGCAATTAATTATATTTTTATTAAAGTTTAGTATATTTGTTCAATTCTTGAAAGCAGATAACCTTTTATAACTTACATTATTAAATATTATAATGAGTTTTATTATAAAATGTTTCATTAGGATAATAACTAAATTCGATTAAGAGAAGGTATTAAATTTTTAAAAAAAGATTTTTTTGAAAGAAAATTTTAAATAATTTTTAGAAATTTTTTGGAAAGAAAATTAATTTAATACACAGTTTCAATACCTACGCTTGTAAAGTTTCATTGATAGTAATATTTTAGAAGCTATATTTATTATTAATGAGTAAAAATATTCATGAAATATTTAATTTAATTTTGGATTATTTATCTTAAAAAACTAAACAGCAAATTATGAAAAAAAAAAAAATATTACCCTCAATGTTACAACTCCTATGTTGAAAACGAATGTATTTGCACCAGTCAAGTCGTATAAGTAACCACTTTTATTTTACTTATAATTTAAAGTCAAACTATATAATCATTTATTAAATTTTCTATAAGAAAAATACATCAGTATATCAAATTTAAATTAATTTCAAAATAAAATCAGTGTTTATTATTAACAGTTTTATACATGCATTATTCAGCGTACCTTCTAATAATTTTTTTTTATATTCATAAACTGTCAAAAATTAAAAATCAAATTTTAGGTGCTCATGCAAAAACTTGAAAAATTCACTCGATACAGTGCTTATACGTATGATTAAAATATGTTTTTTTAAAAAACATTTTAATCAAAATTAGATTGCATAATGTACGTCTCAAAATGTTCCGTAATTTATTCTGCTCTTGAAGTAGGGTAAATGGGCTTTTAGCTCCGTGGCTCAATAAAGATATCTGGACCCACGTTTTCCAAAATTAGGATTGGGAATTTTTAATATTCTGAAAGTTAACTCTCTTATCAAAAATGAACGTTTCCAGTTTGTGGTAGGAAAGATTCAGTAGGAAAGTTTAAAGTATGCGCCGCATATTGCAGGTACTTTTCTTAACGTTTACTTATTTTGTATTTCTTTTCCTGAAGTATTGTTATTTTATGGATGCTGAAATCTTTCATGAAATACAAAAACTTCCAGGCACTAAACGGCGAAAAACTCGCAGATAACTTCTTCAGCACTTCGTAGCTTACGTATTTCTCGTCAAATGGACAAAGAATTTAAAAAGAAAAAAAAATGATGAGGTGGAAATAGTTTTCAAGTAAAGTTTCACGTAACTTCTATTTATAAAATTTTATGGCAATTTATGTGGACAGAAAAAATTAAAACATGCTACCAAAGAGTTTGTGGAATTTTGAAGGAAATATTCCAGACTTGTCAACAAACAAGCATTAGAAAATACCACTTTTAAATTTCAGTTTTTATCAAAATACAAAATATTTTATACAACCTAAACGTTCTTTCCATAACCCTAAAATGAGTTTTACGATGCTAATTTTTTAATGTAGGATTTTTCATTATTGGATATGCTTTAAAAATGGAGGTAGAATAAAAAGTTATTCCCAAAACTCAGACACAGTACACAAATAAATAAAACCTTTCAAAATGAGAAACCTTTGTAATTTATTAATTTATACTTCAATTATTTATAAATTAAATCTAGGTTAATAGCTTTTATTAAAATAAACTTTGATTTTAAAAATTTGCTCATGCTAAATTCTAAAAGCGCATATATTATTAAAAAATTTTCCGATCGATATTAATTAGCAGAAAGTTAGCATCACGTTAAATTGTTCAACTGGAACATACTTACTAACAAAAAGATAAAACATTTTGGATTAATTTATAAAAAAAATGTATAACTATTTAAAGAAAAATTAAAATTAATTAGAAAAATAGAATTATGTTGAGAGAAAACATATAATATAGTAACAACTTTTAATAAAATTAAGACACAAGCAAATCTGCGTTAAAAATGTAGATAATCAATTTAGAAGTAATTTATTAGCATTAAATACTAATAAGATATATTTTATTTTAAATTCATTGAATTTATGTGAAAAAAATATATTTATGAAGTAACATTTTTACAATGTTTCTTTCCATAGCTTTACTCAGCTAATATCTTTAATTATATAACTTTTAGTTAAAAGAATTTTGATGTTTCAAATATTATAGAATTATACTTCTATCATTAACAGATTAATTGAAATAGTCTTCTATAAAAGGATTATATGCAATACGTCTTCAAACGTTTAAGCTTCTCCGCTAAAAGTATTAGACACTCAAACAACAGAAAAAATATTTTATTCAATAAATATTATATGGTAGTCAAAATATTTTTAGCGTCGTTATTCCTCATACTTATCCAGAATGAACCGTAAAGTAAAAGCTCTTTTTTTTTTAAAAATATTTGTCAAATAATTGCCCAACCAATGGAAGGACAGCTTCCCACCAATTTTCAATCTTTCTTGTTGATGTTGTTGCATGATGTTGTTAAATATTCTTATTAAATTATTCCATATTATTTTTTAATAAATATTCTATAAAAGATAGCATGAATGGTATTTTGAACACAGCATTTGTTAAAATAAGCACTGTCGGCCATTTTTGACTTTCACATAAAAAAATCTAAATCAGGTATTTCATTAGACAATCATTGTAAATCTCTCCTGAAAATCTTCTTCATCTTCTTTATTTGTATCTTATATCCTACTTCTTTTATTTTATGAAATACATATTTGAAAATGTCTACAATTTATATTCTAAAAATACTTCATAGAACTCATATGAAATGTCTTAATATCTTTTCAATTAAATTCAATAAACGCAGGTCAACTATTCTGAAGAAGGAGCACTTACATAAACAGATGTACAAAAGATTATGATATAAGATTACGAGATAGTACAAAAGATTATGATATAAGATTACGAGATAGTACACAAGATTATGATATTAGATTACGAGATAGTACACAAGATTGTAACACAAGATTATGATATAAGATTACGAGATAGTACACAAGATTACAATCTTCTGTACTCTAATCTACAACTATTACTACTCTACTATTTAAAATCTTTTGTTACACAAGATTACAAAACGAAATCCTTTCCTTTACATAGGAAACTCTTTAAATGCTTCTATGGAAACCATTACGTTATGCAAGGTGACTCAGAATACGGAAAAATGGGGACAAAAAATAGACTTCTCGGCAAAATGCATGAAGAGAATTGGGGATAATTTTTTTTCTCTCTGTCATGCTACACCTGCAGCTGGTATTTTGGGAAACTTCCAATGATCCGAGAAGACGAGGAAAAATTCCCTTTTTTTCCTCTCTCTGAATAATTTTAATACTTCAGAATACATTTGGTAGGACGTTTCAAACTGGATATTTCAAACTTTTTCCTTATCCCAGCAGGAGGATTAGATTTTTTTTTTTTTTTTTTTTTTCATTCTTAAACTTCGTTTGGAAACATTACTTTCTTGAAATACTTTGGATCAGCAGCGAAGCAAATGTGACAGCTAATAAAACTACCTCAAGAAAACTTTAAAGTTGAACTAATCTGTAGAACTATATAAGAATGAAGTTCAGCTGAGGAAAGATACATGTATTAGTTGAAAAAAAGTTTCATAACTTTCTGAGAAAAAAAAATGTAATCTTACAAATATTAAAATATTTTAAATAGAAACTGAAAACGTGGAAGTAACATTAATATTTCCTTTCTTTACGCTTATTAAAGCAAACCAAATATTCTTGGCAGCTTAAAAATTGAGTAAATTTGCAAATATTACTCATTTTTAATTAGAATGAGTACAAGTTAGCATGTGGTCTTGTTTCAGTGTATAATTGAATTATTCCTTAAAATAATATAAGTTACGTTTAACTGTAATATTTACTAAAATATGATAAGATAGCACTGCACAACTGCAACATAGGACGCTAGAAACAAACTTATACAACAAGTATTTACAAAATCATCTTAAAATATTTTTTCTACTATTTGAGTATCTACTTTCTAATACTAAATTTCTATACTAAAAATAATACTAATACTACATACATTTAGTGAAGAAACTTAAGCTTTTCAATATATATTACATATAATCCTTTTATAGAAGACTATTTTTGTTAATATGTTAATGATGGAAATATAATTTTATAACGTTTGAAACATTATTTTTTTTTAAATTAAGAGTTATGTAATTATCAATATTAGCCGTGTAAAGCTATGGAAAGAAACATTTATTTCATGAATAAAATTTTATCACATAAAATTAAATGAAGTTAAAATAAAATACATCTTATTAGTATTTAATGTTACTAAGTTCTTTATAAATTGACTACCTATATTTTTGTATCAGATTTGCTTGCGTCTTGATTTTATTAAAAGTTGTTATTATATTATGTGCTCAATATAATTCTATTTTTTAATTAAATTAAATTTTTCTTTTAATAGTTATAAACATTTTTTATAAATTAATCCAAAACGTTTTATCATTTTGTTAGTAAGTATTCTCCAATTAGTCAATTTAGTGTGAAGTAATGCTAACTAACGTCGATCGGAAAATTTAATACTAGACACTTTTAGAAGTTAGGAATAAATTCATGAGCAAATTTTTCAAATCAAAGCTTATTTTAATAAAAGCTATTAACCTAGATTTAATTTATAAATAGTTCGAGAATAAATTAATAAATAACAGAAGTTCCTCATTTTATTGATTTTCAATAATTTTTGTACTGTGTCTTTGAATTTTGAGAATAATTTTTAGTCATCCCGCATTTTTAAAGTATTTCCTATAATAAAAATTCCAACAATAAAAAAAAATCAAATAAGCATCTTTAAAAGCATTTCAGGATTATATAAAAAACGAATGTTTAGGTTGTATAAGATATTTTGTATTTTAGTAAAAACTGAAATTTAAAAGTGTGTACTTTCTAATGCTTGTTTGTTGACAAGTCTAGAATATTTCTTTCAAAATTCCACAAACTTTTTAGTGGCATGTTTTAATTTTTTTCTCTTCACATAAATTGCCATAAAGTTTTATAAATAGGAGTTACGTGAAACTTTACTTGAAAACTATTTCCACCTCATCATTTTTTTTTTCTTTTTAAATTCCGTGTCCATTTGACGAGAAATACGTGACCATACCAAGTGCTGAAGAAGTTATCTGCGAGTTTTTCGCCGTTTAGTGCCTGGAAGTTTTTGTATTTCATGAAAGATTTCAGCATCCATAAAATAACAATACTTCAGGAGAAGAAATACAAAATAAGTAAACATTAAGGAAAGTACCTGGAATATGCTTCGTATACTTTAAACTTTCCCACTGGATCTTTCCTACCTCAAGCTGGAAACGTTCATTTTGATAAGAGAGTTAACTTTCAGAATATTAAAAATTCCCAATCCTAATTTTCGAAAACGTGGGTCCAGATAACTTTATTGAGGAGCGGAGGTAAGAGCACATTTACCGTACCTCAAGAGTAGAATAAATTACCGAACACTTTGTGGCATACGTTATGCTATCCAATTTTGATTAAAATGTTTTTTAAAAAAAAACTATATATTAATTATACGTATAAGCACTGTATGGAGTGAATTTTACATTTTTTTTTTTTTTTTTGGGGCTGTGCACCTAAAATTTGATTTTTAATTTTTGATAGTTTATGAATAAAATATATATATATATATATATATATATAACACAAGGTACATTGAACAATTCGTATATAAAACTTTATAATACTAAACGCTGATTTTATTTTACAATTAATTTAAATTTAATATAATGATATATATTTTTAATAAAAATTTAATAAATTATTATATAGTTTGACTTTAAACTATAAGTAAAAAAGGAATTGTTTATACCAGGGATGGCAAACCCAAATGATCTTGCGGCCTACTTTGAAAACGCATTATAATTCACCTATATACGTTTTTTGTAGTGAAAAATTGAAACGTAATGAGTTATTATTATAGTTTTTACTATTATTTTTACATGTAAACGTAGATAATATAATAATAATAATAATAATGATGATACTAAAGGCACATTGTAAAGAAATATATAACACTAAAAAAGGAAATACAAAAAACATATAAATAAAAATTAAATGAAAAAAATTGAAATCATTAAAAAGCATGTTCATCATGTTTGCGCCTGTTTTGTGTTTGGTCAATTTCATTTTCGAAAAAAAAAAACGATTCGCAGGTGTAAGTTGAATCAAAAGCACTAACAACTTTAATGCCACATTTCTCATCATATGGATGGAGAAATAATGTATTTTTTTAATGCATTGGTTGTCGCTACTTTAGCCATTATAAAATAAATATATTTTATAAAAGTGTAATTAATTTCACGGACTGGAAAAATGTTCAAGGCGGGTTGCCCGCCTTGAACTACTTATTTGAAAAAAAATTATTTAAGTAATTAATTTATAAAATTTAAATTTTATGTTTAGAATTGATGCAGATATAACAATGTAATTATTTTAATTTTAATCAAAGATATTTTCTTTATTATGGCGAGACAGGTGTTATCATAAAATATATTTCATTTCTTTGTCATTATCGAAACAACCATTTGTATACAAATTATAACTCACAAAGTTTAAAATATAGATTTTTATTCTACAATCACCAGTTATCCATGCCTTTAAAAATAATAAACACCTTCTAATTATTCTCATAAATGTATTTATTTAATGATTTATTCATTTTCACATAATGTTTTTATTTAGCAATTATTCAAATGTTCGTAATTAAAATCTGTCGATTTTATATTAGTAGTTATGAGTAAAAATTACTTAAAAACTATTATGCATTCGTTCCATTAAAGTTGAATATCGTAATTTATCTAAACTCTCAAAAGTTTATCCCAAGAACAATTTACATTTCAGTCATTTTAGAGACAGAAAAAAAAACGATGAAAATTGCATCAAAAGGAATTTTAATCTTTAAGCAAAGATCTAAGTCCTTTTGATGGATGATACTGCCAACAAAATAAGTATGGTTTAAAAAATATTTATTGGACAGTAGAATCAGATGTTACATCAATACATTTATTTTTTTTTTAAAAGTACATTTTCCTGCATTTTAATTTTTCCTGTTTCCTATTATCGGAAGCAAATTTCCTTTGTTTTAGAACATCATTACTAATTACATCTGCCCCTTTGGAGTATGGAAAATCGTTCACTGTTCTGAGAATTGTTTATTTTAATTTCTATTTTACGTAAAGTAGTGTTCGGAGATATTTATTATCCATGTGTCACATTTTACTGCATTTCAGTTCATTTTGTCCGTGAATTTTTATGGGATTGTTTCGCTAATGTCTTTTCTTCTTTCTTTGTTTATTTATTGTTTGGGGGATTTTGGTTTTAGAAAAGGCTAGCAGAAGACTGAATATATTGATAAATATTAAGAGTGAAAATAAGTTATTTGGGTAAGTAATTAGTCATATTATTAATCTTTATTTTTTTGTCAAATAATTAGTTCTATAAATTTGTAAAATCAGATATCGTTTTTTTTTCTTTATTTTTTCAAATGTAAAAGAGATATTTTGACTTTTTTCTTACTAAAATTTGGGGAATTAATTAATGTTTTGTTATATATATTTTTCTCCAATTATTATAAAAATGAAAGCAATTCACTTAAAATATATTTTTTTTCATTGTTTTATCATTATCATTAGAACAAATATTATTCAGTTGCCAGTTTAAAAGTTAAAATCAGATGTTCATTCTTAATAGAACATTTGTTAACATTTATAGATATGTTATAATTATTTTTTAAATGTTTTATGCAAAATAGAAAATTGCAGACAATATAAAACATTAATAAATTATAAAATTATAAATTTATGTAAAGTAGTGTGTGGAGATATTCATTATCCATGTGTCAAATTTTACTGGATTTCAGTTCATTTTGTCCGTGGATTTTTATGGGATAGTTTAGTTAATGTATTTTCTTCTTTCTTTCTTTGTTTATTTATTGTTTGGGGGGATTTTGGTTTTAGAAAAGACTAGCAGAAGACTGAATATATTGATAAATATTAAGAATGAAAATAAGTTATTTAGGTTGTAAGTAAATAATTAGTCATATTATTAATCTTAATTTTTTGTCAAATAATTATTTGTATAAATTTGCAAAATTAGATGCGTTTTTTTTCCTAATTTTTCAAATGTAAAAGTTACAGATAGTTTTCTTTCATTCTTAAGATAATTTGGGGAATTAATTACTGTTTTGTTACTTTATTATTATCTTACATCCTTTTTCCGAATTGTTATAAAAATGAAAGTAATTTACATCAAATCTATTTTTTTCCATTGTTATTTCATTATCATTAGAAAAAATATTATTCAGATGGTATGTTATTATTAGGAAAACTAAAATCCGATGCTCATTCTGTATAGAACATTTGTAAGCATCTATAAATACGTTATAACCTTTTTTTAAGTATTTTACGTTTTCATTAAAATATTTTTAGTGCAACATAAGCAATCAATGTGTCTAATACAATACACATCCACGCAAGAATGAATAGTTTCGCTAATGTATTTGCTTCTTTCTTTGTTTATTTATTGTTTGGGGGGATTTCGGTTTTAGAAAGGACTGCCAGAAGACTGAATATATTGATAAATATTAAGGATAAAAATAAGTTATTTGGGCTATAAGTAATTAATCAGTTATAGTTAATAGCATACAGTTGGTGCTACATCACGCTTTGGATGCTATTCAACAATTATTAAAAGAACAAAGAAAGATTAAAAACAAACAAAGATTACAAAGAAAGTTATATATATTTTGTATTAATACACATCTGTTTATTATTCAAAGCCGTGCAATTACATACAGATAAATATTACCTCACGAAATTACCTTACAATACTACTTTACAAACAATAAAATTTATAATACAAATTGATAAATATTAATAATTAACATATTCATATTTCCCAAAAAATGCCCCAAAATGCTACAAATTATTTTTATTTATTGATAGATGTAAAACGACAAATACTTTGAAACAATAAAATTACATTATTTAAATATTTAATAAATTAATAGTTTAAAAAAACTAAAAAATACGCTTTTAGAGTTAATCAATCTAAAAATTAAAAAAATAAATTAATAGTTTAAAAAAACTAAAAAAGACGCTTTTAGAGTTAATCAATCTAAAAAGTAAAAAATAATTGTTAACATAAGAATAAAACGACTGAGGAGAAAAGGAATGTCACTGTTCTAAAAGCGTGGGTTGCTCTATATCAATCGTTATAATTTTTCACTAGTTTCATTCCGAAATGCAGAATTAGTTTAAAAATGTCATACAAAGCACCCCACGCTTTTAGAACCGTGACATTCATTTTCTCGTCAGTCGTTTTATTCTATGTTAACAACTATTTTTTACTTTTTAGATTGATTAACTCTAAAAGCGTATCTTTTAGTTTTTTTAAATTATTAATTTATTTTTTACTTTTTAGTCTGATTAACACTAAAAGCGTATTTTTTTCATGTTTCCACTTGGCCGGTTTTCCGCTAAGTTTACATACTTTTTACCCACCGAAATTTTCGGCCAATAGGAAAGAGCGCAATTCGACATGATCGCACTCCTATGCCTTTGAGATTCGCCTCTTTTTAGCCACCGAAAATTTCGGCCAATAGGAAGAGCGCAATTCGATCACGGATATTACTGAATTTCTACCCGGGGTGAAAGACAGCTAGGCAACGGGCGTCTCGGTTACGGAGTTCCTTGGTGGTTTTAAGAATCACAAAACCTCCACATCTTAAACTAATTAAAACATTAGCATAAATTGTAGTTTCTTAAATTAATGAATAGAAATAATTAAAAATAAATAAATGAATTTAAAATTTAGGAAAAACATCTGCTTGAGGACAATTAAAGCAGGAGATCGAAAAAGCTAAAGCTATCGGTACAATTAAGAGTCCGTTGACGATGCCCAAAAATAAAAAGGTTAAAGTTAAAATGAGAATTTTAAGATAAAAGTAAAATAAAACAAAAGGAATTAAGATTAAACAAAATAAATATACAAAATAGGTAGGTTTTGATCAGTTGACTGATTCGCCAGTAGATGGCGCCATCAGTCCCGAAATCGAGCCCAAAGAGTCAGTTACATACAAACATACAGGTGAAGCTAATAAAAGCGTATTAAAAATGAAGACTTTGCGTAGCAGTTTTTTTTCCTATCTCGACAACAATTTTCATAACCAATAAAAAGTAATTAAACTGTTATCGCATGCATTCACTTACAAAATCCTGAAATGCATGCCTATATATATTTCCAATGAGGCTAAAATGACTTTTGATCCATAAATTAGTATTATAGCTTTCGATCAAAATAAAAAAAATATTCTCAGTTACAGTATGATATAGACTGCAATATCAATCAATTACGAATTACATATTTTCGATGGAATCGCTTATAAAATATTCTACATTTATTCAATAAAATAAATAAAAAATTTGTACGCATCTATGAAAGGAAGAAGACATTTCGAGAGACAAGTATACGTACAACTTTGTTTAATCATTTTTAGAGCAACACAAGCAATCAAAACGACCGATACGATGCACATCAATGCAAGAATGACCAATGTTTGCTGAGGTATATACCCGTCATGTACAATACAATTTACTTTAAACTGGTAAATACTTATGTATGATGTATACCTACTACAATAACGATTTTATGAACGATATCCACCAAGGTGCCAATAATCTTCCAAGTCTGTGATTTTATGAGTAAGGCTATTAATGTGAACATTGAGAATAAGTTGTTTTTAATGAATAGTATTTGCCTTGCCTGGTTTTCGATTGAACTATGGTAAATGTTTGAAGGTGATATTCTGTAAATAAGTCGACTTCTGATTCTTACTTCTACAAGGAAAACATTTCTTCAAAAGTGAGAAATTAACGCTGTATTCCACATAACTACTTTATCCCCTGAGGGCTATGTAACAGGTGGGCGGAAATGTTCGTAGACGGACACATAGATGGTGATACTAGTATTAAATCCATATAATTTTTAGTTAGCCCTAAACTTCAAAAGACACGTGTATAAATTTGGCAGCTGTTGCACTATTAGTATGTGAGTTATAGCATTTTTAGTGCAGCAACTTTGGTTAGTTTGAAAAAAGGGATAAAAAGGAATTACGTGTGTTAATTAAAGCATTGCTTTTTGGCGAAAAAATACTACTGAAGCCAAGGCTTGGCTTGATTAACATTATTCGGACTTTGTACCAGGAAAATCAACCGTAGAGAAGTGGTTTGCTAAATTTAAACGAGGCGAATTGAGCACCAAGGACGATACAAGCAGTGGACGCCCCAAAGACACTGTTACCGACGAAAACATAAAAAAAGTCCAGACAATAATTTCTGATAAGCGTAAAGTGAAGTTGATTGAGATAGCTGAGACCCTAAAGATATCAAAGGAACGTGTTGGACATATCGTGAATGAATATTTGGATAAGCTCTGTTCAAAGTGGGTGCCGCGCGAGCTCACAATTGACCCAAAGGAACAACGAATTGATGATTCTAAGCAGTGTTTGGAGCTGTTCAATCATAGTAAACCCGAATTTTTGCGTCGATATGTGACAATGGAAGAAACAGGGCTCCATCATTTCACACCGGAGTCAAATCGACAGTCAGCCGCGTGGATTGCACGTGATGAACACTAAAAATGCTATGACTCACGTACTAATAGTGCAACAGCTGTCAAAAATTATACACATGTCTTTTGAAGGTTAGGGCTAACTGAAAATTATATGGATTTATTACTAGTGGCGCCATCTATGTGTCAGCCTACGAACCTTTCAGCCCACCGGTTAGTTGCTTACTAGTTAAAAATGTGGGGGTGGAAAAGTGGCGCGTTAGATATGGACTTGTTTCGAAAGTCTTTCCTGGAACTCAGGAATGCGATCGAGTCATTAAAATTTATACTGCCGAAAATTAATAGTGTTTGCATCGCTGATCAACCATATTCTTTAAATTGTTTATAAAAATCCAGTATAAAAATTGTTAGTAGTTATTTATTAACAAATTACTACTGACGGAAGAACTTTTACATAATAACATACAGCAAATGCGATTCAAGTTTGGAACTGTTTGGCGAAGACCATTCATCAATCCACTCTTCGCGATTTTGAGTCATTTATTTCTGCGGACAGCATTTTAAATAGGGTAAAGTATTAAAGCAGATTGTAGTTTATGATTATAACGTTGCCATGTCTATAAAACATGCATTATATTATAACAGTTAATTAGTTATATTATAATAAGGTTAATATATTATTACATATAATAAGGTTATAGGGCCTGATGGCCGCTCTGGAGCTCGGTACCACAGGTATCGGGTTCAAATCCCAGCTTTGTGATGGGTGTTTGTAGTGGTTTGGAATCCACTTTAAACCGTAGGTCCCGGTCTCATATGATCGTATAGCGTTGCGGGGGCATTGTTACTCCACGTCCGTGGCTTATCTTCAAGTTACACGTGCCCTCTGGCTAATGCAAAGTGAATAACGTCTGTGCAGCGCTTGCCTTAAGGCATCCAAGACCAAGCTGTTTAAATGTTTGCCAGCTGCATTAGACAAAAAATAATAATAAGGTTAATAGATTATTATATATAAAAAGGTTATATATTTATAACCTTTTATAAAGGTTATATAGTAAACATGCATTAATTTATAACAGTTATATAGTTTGAGTTCTGATTTTACATCTAGCATCTTACGACGATGTATGTAAGCTATATATTTAATGATCCACTATACATTCCCATAACAAACTATAACCTTGAACTCAAGATTAACAGGACAGGTAAATTTGTTATATTGGTAACAAGGTTAATGTATAGGACTGGATGGCCCTTATGTTAGTCTTTGGTTGACGCATGCTTTTCTTGTTTCGCCTCTCCCCCTTCGTTCTTAGAGAGAGGAGAAAAGGGAGTACAGCGTCAAGAGAAGAATTTCAAGCGGGAAGGAGAATACGAAGCAAAACCCTTTAAACTAACAAAAAACTTAAGCTTCTTCACTAAATGTAGTAGATACTCAAATAATAGAAAAACTATTATATTCAATATAAATTTCTGATTATGATGGAAGACAAAATATTTTTAGTGTTGATATTCCTCAAATTTGTCCTAAGTAAGTCCTAATGGTAAATTTTTTTTTCTTAATCTTTGTTAAATAATTGCCCAGTCAATGGAAGGAGAGCTTCCCACCAACTGTTTTTTTGTTGTTATCGTATGCCTTATTTCAATTCATTCTTTTAGCTCACACTCTCGCTATATATATCTTGTTCAAATTTTCAGTCGCTAATAAAATACTTTTTATTCATCCACTCAGGTTCAAATAAATTTTTTTAAACTTGTAGTGTATGATACTAGATGTTAATAAAGTTTTTTCAAATATTAATTCAGTAATTAAATTTAATTAATTAATTTTAGTTTTTTTTTTTTTTTTTTTTTTCAGATTTAAGTTGCATGTATCTATCAACAGATGGCGCTAGATAAACTTAAAAAAACGAATGAAAATTATTTATAAAGGACTTTTTATATTACTTTTTACACTTATAAAAAATATTTCAAAAATACTTTTTGAAATATAATAGAGGCATTGTAAATAGGATTTGAATTCACTTTATATAAGCTTAGAGATATCGTGTTGTTTCAAGCAGAATGATGGGACGTGTAACAAAAATATCTGAAGGCATTTTATCTCAAATTTCAAATAGTGTTTCATCATTTTGTTTGACACTCAACTAAATTGTTCTCTACGAAATGATATTTCATTCCTATTATCCCTTTAAAATGCATTTTACATACTTTATAAAATGCTATGCACTTTTAAAAATTGCAAATTCCTCAGATATCGACAGGTTTTTACTCTTCCTAATCAATTTTTAAAACATGTAAAACTCTTTCTAATAATAGTCCGTTATTTATTTAAGTATGAAATGTATCAAATTCATCCATCTGAATAAAAAAACAGTTCAATATCTTACGGTATGAATAATATACTAAACACGAGCAGGTTTGAAAAAAATGAACGAAAAAATAAAGAGTTATAAAAAAGGAGAATCTTTTCAATTTTGTATTCCTATTTCCTGGCTGCTGGGCCTCAACCTAAAAAAAAAAACTAAAGAAATCTTTTTCAATCGAATTCACTGTGACCGCGAGGCAATGGTGGGTGAATGTAACAACACTTCCAGTGTATTTTATTCCGTAATGTAGCACGGAATCCAATGAAATTTCTTCCAGTTTCAGAATACTTTATTAATGTTATTTTTTCTCCCTTATTTTATTCGAAGGAAGAAAAAAAAAAGTGAAAGAGGAAGAAACCTTGCTTTGTTATTCTTTTTTACATGTATTTTGGTTTCATGCATTTCATGTTTCTGCTTGTAATATATATAAATACTAGGACAGAAAAGAAGATTGTATGTTCAAGATACGGTGAACTGTTATAATTGGAGCTTTCGCAGACTTCTATATCTAAGAAACACTACATTCAAATAAAATTCTTTACATTTTAATTAAAGTATTTAATTTATATAAGGTTAGGTTCTTGTAGTGTTTCATACATTAACATAATTACATTTTCTACCAAAAAAAAAAAAAACAATCTGTTAAAAGACGTGGGAAACCGTTTAATTTATAATATTTAATGTCCTAAAACAGAAAAAAATCATACAACTTGTGTTAAAAGTACTTTGAAGAGCGTAATTTAGTTAGGCAAGCAATTTATTTGGGCGAAGAAAATTAAGTGGAAAATAAGCTGCACATTATTCATATTATATTCTTTAATTAACTTCTGTAATATTTTGAAAGGTTCACGAGATTGTCTGTAAATGTATAAACATCTTTATGCGCGTACGATACATTAAATCAAACAAAGGAAAAACAAGTTGTTAGATCTAAGTTAAGCAAAGAAATATCAAAATCCTTTTTTATTATCTGCAGTGTCACACATGATTGTATACTTATAATTCATGTTTAGTTAGTAATGGGATTTAGGTTTGTAATGAAATAGGAAAATATTTATTCGTATATTTTCAAATTGTTTTCTAATGGCTACTATTGCTGCTTAGTAATAATTTTGAATCTAGATATCAACTAAGGTTGTTAAAGTAACAAATCCTTTTAAACCATTTTCTGTAAAATTAATATATATATATATATATATTTCAGGAGTTTAATTTTTTTGAGTTGTATAGAAATAACTTTTTTTTAGCATTTAAAAAATGCTAAATTCTAATTTGTCACCTTAGTTTCCAAAACGTCTATTCAATTCTTTTGCAGACAGTTATTATATTATTTTCAGCAATCCATTATTCCTTTAAATAATTAAATGTTACAATTTTAAACCATTTCATAACTTAAAAATATCTTAGAATGAATCCGTTCTGTTATTTGTCCATTATACTATTTATTCATAATACTTTCATTATATCAACTAGGAAAAATTACTTATTCAAGTATCAATAAAAATTTCAAAATTACAGTTTTGAAAATTGAAAATTAAACATTTCAAATAAAAAAAAATCTATGCTGCTTAATATCGTTTAATTAATATACGATACAAATTAAAACAAATGTAGAGAAAACAAAATAAAATTTATATATATATATATATATATGATTTCATATATAACCTTTTCTTCTATGAACAGAATTGTTGCTTAAATCTTAATTTTTAATACTAAAACAGTTCTAAATTCTACTACAAGTAGCACGGTTGGAAGTTATTTTCCAAGTTCATTCTTTATTCATTCCACCCAGTTATTTTAAATTGATATACTTTTTAGAAAGAAAAAAAAAAGAACCCCGCTCTAAAACTGAACGTTTAACCTTCACTTGGTGAGGCCACATTTTTCAGTTTTGGGTTTTTTTTATCACTTCTCCAAAAACTTCCCCTGGTAAGTCCTGTTTTTTTTCCGTTTTCCAGTTTTTTTCCCTCTAAGAGGATTAGGAAAGACGTGTAAAGCAGATTATAAGAACAAACCACTTAGAAGAAGGATTTGTGTTTCACTTTGAAAAAAATAATTTTTTTAAGGGTACTTGGAGCTCTTGTTTGATTTTGTAAAGAAAGGTTATTTTATTAGACTGTAACCAAATAAAATAAATTTTTCAGTCTGAATCTTTTACATTTTATTTATTTTTACCACAATTCAACTTAAAGCAGCTTGCTTAACAAAAATCAAATGTAAGCGTTTCAAGTTAAGTAAGCTTTAAAGTGCTTGTTAAGAAACCTAATTATTATAAAGAGAAGGAAAAACTATTAGATTATTTTATGGTGTACATAATTTAAAAATATATTACTTTTTTTAAGCAGTAACAATTTATCTTTGTGTGTAAGGTTCAAATATAAAAAAAAAGATTTTGATTAAAAAAAATAAACGTATTGCAAACTTCTCATTAATATCTGGTTAATTTTTAATGTATCTAAATACTGCGATCTAATTTGTATCATAGTGAAAATATGATTTAAAAGATTGTTAGTAATATTTATTTTTTTGTTTATTCAAATAACATAAAGAATTATTTTGCTTTTTATATATAATTAAAATAAGTAGGTTTTATTTTATATTTTTTAACGTATTTTTGAATTAATGAACTAAAAAGCAGACAAAAATTATTTTTGAAGAACTTTTTGATAAATTTAAAACTTTAATTATGATAAACTTCAGACTTACTAATAAGAAATTGATTTTAAATATAATTGTTTTCCACAAATACATATTAATGTGATAATTATTAAATTCATTATTATTCAGATATAAATAAATTAAAAATTTTTTAATAAAATAACTATTATTTTATTTGACTATTATTAAATTACATTTTAAAAGCAAATGCTTTTTTTCCATTACAGTAAATGAAAAGCTCTAATTATACTTTTAGAAGAAGAACAGTTCTTAAAAACAAGCTATCCACTTCAGTCATAATTGATGATATTAAAACGATTTATTATTTTTTGCAATAAGAAATAAAATAAATATTGTTTGTTTCAGTAAATTATTAATTATAAAAATAAATAATGACACAAATTGCTGCAAAAAACTATCTTTGCTCTTCATTAGCTACTAAAATAAAAGGATTTGAATGCACTTTTTATGAAACCATAATGACTATGAACATGAATTTAAGATGAATTCATTAGAGAAGGGAATGTCATGACTTCTTTTTTCCCCCAAAGGACTGCATGCAAGGGTTTGAAAACCACAGTCTTAATTTTTTTCCTGAAATAAATCGTATTTATTTTTGAAAGATATCGTGCAATTTACATTTAAATTCCAAGAATATTCTATTTAATATAAGCAAATAAATAAAAATAAAAAAATATCTATTGTATGCTTTGAAAATTCTTTTGTTGGAATGGAATACCATGGAAAAATTCGTGAATAAATAATCGTGATTATTTATTTCTAAATATGTGTTTGTTTATTAAAATGGGATAGACAAACAAAAGCAAAATTAAAATAAGCAAGATGTTTGTTTTGTTTTCGAAACATAACTCTGAAGTATAAGCAAACGGTTGTTGTTGTTGTTGTTGTTATCGTGTCCATGGATTTAAATATAATTATCAATGTTAGATCAAGTCAAAAGTCTTCTCGATAGCTGCCGCAAGCAATGGCGCCGCTTCACTATACAGGACTTCTCTTAAGTTGGCCTCGATTGGCACCATACCCAATTGCAAAACATGGGGAGTAAGTGCTGGGCACTCTAGAACGTGCTTAGGTGTTAGGAAAGCGTTGGGGAAATATTTATTAATATACGACTTTTACTCTAAAATGGTAATTTTCAAAATGAAAGCTAATGCCGTGTAATAATTTAGTAAGATAAAAAAAGTATTAAACTAAATTAATTATTTTATAAATGATACTAAAATTGCTTATTATAAATTTATTATATAGATATAAAGTGATCCACAATTATTACTTGTGTTCACTACAGTAGTAGTAGTCCTCAACTACTATGTAGCTACTATATTGAAAACAATTATTTTTTTTTATAATATTATGTTTATTTAGGAAATATTCTTAAGACATACAGTGAATGTAAAAGTATTCATTAACTTTTATTTGTATTGAAGCGAAATTTAGATATTTAATGTAAGACTTTTAAATAAAATTCTACTAATATAAATATAAACATTTATTTATTTTACATTTTATTTCAATGATAACAAAGAAATTCTGTACTTATTTAAAATAAAAAAAAATTAGTTATACGAATATTTCTTTTTTTTATATTCTTAGATAAATAATAAACAAATTTAAATTTTTTATACAAACAACTTACAATAAATACTGAATTGAGAATATTTTGACTTTTATAGCAGTCTTCGTGACAGGAATTCGCCAGTATTGAAATAATTGAACACGACATAGGAATTTTTTTTTTAGTAGATAATATTTTAGGTCACCTCTACTTCAAATCGATCTGAATTTTGTTATCTAAAATGGGATGAAACTGGGTTGAAATCCAGTGACTGTGGAGTAAAAGGAAGAAATTTTGGCGTGTTAAATAATACCAAACTTGGCCATCTATTCCATTTAGAATGTAGTTTCCTTTTCTTTTTTGCAAAAGCTTAATGTAGCTAATGAATTTTTTTGGTCAAGAAATATTTTCTTTTATCAAGATGATCTGCTATGATTTCGTGTTACACTTATTAATTCGTTTAAACCAGCGTTTTGAACCTGAATTGCAATTTTAGAGACATTTAAGTTCGAATTTTTTAAAATTCCATGAACAATGAATAGATTATCACATAAGCTGTAGAGTCATAGTCTATTTGATTAAATTATGTTGAAAAAGAATAAAATCTTTTGATTATTGACCGTATGGTAGAACGAAGTCTGCCAATCAAAATTGAAAATTTATTTATTGCCTTTTTGTTTACAGAGCTTTAAAATATGTTTCCTTTCGGAAATAGAAATTTATAAACACATCCTCCTTATTATTACGAGTAATAAATCAAAAATTCAAATTCAAATTGAGCTATTGTTTCAGAATATGTAATCGAAAGCATATAAAACAATTGCACATTTTTATTTTTAAAACGATTGGTAAATACTTATTAGGAATACTTTTACGTCTTCAAACTTTATTCATCTTAGTTTTTTTCTAAATTTCAAATGACAAACGTATAAATCCGTAAAATGTATTTAGATAATTATTTTAAACTTACAAGTTCAAATAGTTTTTGAAATTTCTGGTAATTTTTTCCATGAAATGCACTTTTTAAAATTACAAAAACCTGTTTCTCATCATAAATCAGCGCTGTACGAATAACTTCTATACTTATTGTAAAAAGTATACAGGGTATATTCACTGTATCTAAATTAAAATAATTGTGAAGCAAGGTGTTTCTTCGTTTATAAACAATTGTGTTTTTAACTTGTAGCCGGAAATAAAAAATGAAATTTTAGGATCATTACATAATAAACTTCATCAAAATATCAAAAGTATTTTTTTGTAAACATCATAGTTAAAATATACTTGTTCATCTTGATTTTCTTTAGTTTTGTGACATAGTCTTTTTGCGTCTTAATTTTAAAATAGCAATTCTCTTACCAAAGAAAGAGAAAATACTCTTTTAAAATTAATATATTACCACCAATCTTGTTTGAAAAAATACTTTTTTTAGCAATCAAGAGAGAGGCAAATTCAATAAAAAAATCTTTGTCACAAATAAATAGAATATCATGAAAATGAAGTTGAATACAAATAATGGAATTTTCAATTTTTCATGTATTTCATGGTGAAGGCAATAAAAAAAAATTGCAGCTTTTCCAATGTAAAATATTATGCAAATGATGTTGGAAACCAAAATTTCATGCTTCAAACCACAGAAACAAAATCAAGCAATAAACGAGACAAGACAAGCAGTTTAAAAACAGCCGTCAAACACACTTTCACAAAGGCTTTAAAAAAAAAAAAAAAAAAGACCTCGTCAGAGTCAATTAACTTATAAAGAAGAAGGGCTTCGTTTTTGCCACAAGACACGCGTAAGACGTCAAGAAGGTTCCAGGACAACCCCAATAGTTTGTCCAAATATTTTTAATAGGTTTTTCTTACACAAATTATCGATTTAACGGTTTTCTGTAGTATATCGATTTTACACGGCGTCAAGTTGCGGACACGAGTGGAATAATGGACAAGTGTTTCCCCAGATCGAAGGGTTTGTTGAATGTTAACCGCAGTTTTCCGGAGTTATTGGAAAGAAGAAAAACTGTTTTGTTCCTTTTTTTGGAGTTAGCGGCGGAAAGTTAACTCAGTATGAATCATTTTTTTTTCACTCTTTAAGTTTTAAATTTTTTTAAATACATTTTTCTATAACTTTTGAATTTGGAAGGATGTAAAATGTATAAAAGAAAAAAATATGTAATCCTCCCAATATGAATATACAATTCTTCGATTGATAAATATTACTTCAGATCCAACTACAGCTTGATAGGTGAAATTCACTATTAAAACAGGATGGTTTTTATATAAAGGAAATAGGGGTTTTTTACGTGCGATTACCTTCAATATAGTTGCAAATTCAAAAGTTTACAAATGCTATGGATCTTAAAGTATAAATATAGCATTGGCAAATAATATATGAACTAGATAATGTGTGTGTAAGCAAGTATGCAAGAGAATCTGGGTTTGATTACAATGATGTCACCTGCTTAAATAGAGAGTAGCCGATTAATTTTTTTTTAATTTAAATTTTTATTTATAATTATCATTTTTGTCATTTTTCAATATCTGTAAAATCCTGAAAAAAGGCAGAAACGAAATATTTCTCTTAGATACTTTTAATGAGAAAATAATTTCAGAAACACATTTACTTAATTGCTGGTTTTAAATCAAAAATATTTTAGTCAATTTTATTACAATAGTTATAACAGTTATTTGTTAAGCAATATAATATAGTTATGTATAATCATATTCATACAAACAAGGTTAAATTAAAGTATTATTAGAAAATACTTTAATAAGATTTTCAGATTAAATTAAAGTATTATAAGAGAGAATGGCGGACGACACTATTGCGTGTGAGGAAACAGAAAGTAAAACTTTTTAACATCATTAATGATGATAATCATAAGCGTTTATAATTAATAGACGCGAGTATAAATTTGTACTCTGCTTTTCAAATAAACTAACTTTAAAGAAGGATAAAGATAATTACATATACGAATTCTTTTTCAAGGGATACTTTTTGTGAAAGAGCCATTTTGAATGTTAATATATATATATATATATTAGGCGACCGAAGAGCAGAGGCGACCGAAATAAGCAAATATTTTGTAATGGTATATGTGTAAGCGTTTATATGCTAGTACATAAGGTAGATAAGAAAACGATAAGCGATATCAATTGAATAATGATTAAAATCTATTAATTAACGATTAAAATAATTTCAATAGGTGCTTGAAAGAGAACAGCCAACGGTGATTCAAGTTCATGTGGGGCATGGATCGTTAGATGTTAACAAATATGACAGGCATACCACATTTATTTTCAACTTCAGCCTGTAAGTCTGTCTATTAGATCTTCATCGGAATCAATGGAACTTTAGCAGAATGCTCTTTATGTGCAACCAGAACAATCTTATTCTTTCCCAATTCTCGTTTATCAGCCGGTGGATTCTTTTGATTGTTTAATGGTTTGGTAGATGTCTACTCGAAAATCGTCCCATGTACATTTTCTGAACAACTACTCTATTTGTATTCACAGCCCCGCACATAAAACGCATCTAGAGAAATTTCAAATTTGTGCAGAAATGCATGCTTTTCGAAATGATGATTAATGTCAGAGGATCGTTTTATGCTTCGAGATAAACAAATCCCTCTGCCAACTCATTTAACCCCAACGCATTTAATCAACGTACAAATTTCATACAATTTCTTCTAACTACCTTCACATTTGGATACTTTACAATAATGTATGCACTTTTCTCAAATATTAAATTGTGAAAGTGCATTTATTAAAAAAAACGTTAAATTGTAATTAATAGTATTAACACATTCTAGATTAACTTTATAATGTAATTCTAGATAACATAATATAATACAGAAAAAACGTTAAATTACAAGATTTCTTAAAAAATAATATAACTTTGTACTATGATTTAAGAAATATTGTTCTTCAAACTCTTTTCAAAAATCCTATATTACAATATGCTACAGTGTATTTATAATATATTAAAATATTACAAAGCATCATCCTTTTGTTTACCAGTAAACACATGAATAAATAACTTACCAATTTTCGAAAACATGAACATGACATTTTCGAAAACATGATGATTTAGTTAGGATGGTTTAAAATTTGACAAATCAGTGTGTAATTTTTTGGATACCGTTTTTATTATTCTATAGACCTAGACATTTCATATAAAAAATATGCATGTAAAGTAAAGAAAGACATTCCATTCTGAGACCTAAGCCTCAACAAGGTATGTAAGAATTTCATCCGAGTCGCAGAAGGAATTTACAACTTATAAATATTTCCTTCTAAGAGGCTTATGTCTGTGATACTTCCGAAGTATTACAAGTTTTAAATCAGAGGTTCTTAGCAAAAAAAGTCATATTCTAACATTTATGTATTTTTTAAACAACATTTTATTTTTTATACTAAATATATAGTTAAAAAAGGAAAAAAGAAATATAAAGGTCTTCTATTTGATATGTATTATATATTTCTGTCTATTGGAGATTGAATCTATAAGAGATCTCTTACAATTAACATTGAAACAAATAGACTAATATAAAATTACACTTAAATACGAATAGATTACTTTATTTAAAGGATTAAAAGAAATTATCTATAAGTTCATAAATCTCTTAAAATATACTTAAATTTTAGGTTAAA
Organism: Caerostris darwini; assembly: GCA_021605075.1. Classification (NCBI taxonomy): domain Eukaryota; kingdom Metazoa; phylum Arthropoda; class Arachnida; order Araneae; family Araneidae; genus Caerostris; species Caerostris darwini. The sequence goes on along the minus strand of BPLQ01002550.1, from coordinate 549,228 downwards.
GGAAATTAATTAATAGAAAAAATTTTAGTAGCATAAACAGTTATTTTCTAAAGTGGCATTTTTATTTTATCTCCATATAAAAATATGCATCAAAAATGTTACTATTTACATTGACAGACATTTTGTCCTAAAATATAGTTATTTAACTTTTTCTTGGCACTTGCTTTATATTGAATTATATATGAAGTAATATTAACATAAAATGAATATAAGCGTTCATGTATTCCTATTTATCAATGAAAATAATTCAATGTTAGACATTTTTATAGAGATCAAATTGTATATTTATTAATATTAATTCTTCTGTGGCTTTTGTAGAGTTAGTTACAAACTAACCAAAAATGCGTTCTTATCCATTAATGTTTTTTTTTATAATTAATTAAACAATTACGTTGGTATCCCGATTTTCTTGAAAAAATCAGCTTTCATGTAAAAATAATTGTCTTACTGAACCTTAACTTTCGAAAATAGTTTTGAATTTGTTTCTAGATTTTAGTATATTATATAATATATAGTTCTGTTCTTTAGACGTTTTTCTGTTTTTTGTTTCCTTAGAAGTTGAGATACAGCCATTTAAAAACAAGCAATTTGTTTATTCACGTATTATCACCTATTCCTATTTTTTATTATTCATGTTATTAAAACTTTAAATTGTGTTTTTTGCTACAACGCCATATGAAAACAATTATAACTGTTACAATAATTTCTACAATAGAATCCATTTTTAACTACATAATTTAATGAGGTTATGCATGCATTGAAGTAAAATATTTTAAATATATTCCTTTAGAGATGAGTTATTAACTTATTTATTAAAAGAAGAAATTACTTTTTTTCTTGTGCTTTTTCTCTCCATGGCATGGCTTGTTATAACTTACTTGCATAAATATTTGCATCTATCTATATTATCATAATGGGCAGATTTAAACATTTATGCGAGTAAATGTGATATGCTTCATAAATTTTTTATAGTTAGAAGTATTTGCATAAATTTAAAAAAAATACACTTTTTTCTCAATTTTTGACTAATTTCAACAAAAAATATTCATGTATATAGTTTATAAAACATTGAAAAATATGAAAATTAATCTAAGTTAGTGTTAAGATAAGAAATTCCACAGTTGTAATTTAAAATTGTTTTGCCTTTGAACGTGGGCGGTTTACTTAAGAAACAGCAACTTAAATAAATATCTTACCCATCATGATGCAAGCTATCTCGAAGACAAAATACCGCCTTATCTCCCTCAACTAATGCTTCCTTCATTAGTGGTCGGTGCCATAAATACCGGCGAAGTGTGACATATGTGCTGAGTCGCCTTTCGTTCATTTCTGACATTCCTCGCCATCATTTTGATTGCCAAATATCCTGTCTGAGATGTGACAGTAAATGGACCCTTTAGAGAAATCATCGTGAGATAGTAATGCTGCGAAGATCATAGTTGCTTTTCTTCCAAGAAAGATACGTTACCATTTTGTTAATTGCAAGCATTAGTAATAGAAGATTTATTTAAATGACTGTTTTATCAATATTCTTCATTAAGAGTGTCAATCATCTCTCTGTTAGGTTTGATAGATATCAGCTGAATTTTATTGAGATTTGTATAGGTTTAATAAAGAGTATTAGCTATCGAATATTGCTGACCACTTCAGTGCGCCAGCTTTGGTACACTTCGCCATCGCAATTCAGAATAAGCACTACAAGTCTTTTCTTTCTTTTTTTCTTCCCAAAAGAATTCTCCAAAATTATTTTTGAAAGTTTCCAAACATTTTATCGCTTGACAAATCAAAATGCAATTGCTAATATTAAATTATTCATTAACATGAAATAAAAATTTTATTATTTTTTTTTAATTTTATAATTATTGTAGAACATCCGTAAGGATTCCTACTCACATATTCTAAAGATGCATAAATCTTGTTATATACTATATTTGATTTCTATTTATTAATTTTTGTCAATAATTATATATTAATGACTCTGAGGTGGTCTTGCTTGGTGGGAGTGTATTGATTTTAACCCATACAATATAAAGATATGGAGTGACCGCTTTCAGAACTCCCGGAAAGTAATCCTCTCCTCACCACCCATAGTGGATTGATCTTTACCAGAGTCATCATTGTTCCCTCATCATCTTTCTAACTGGTATGGTGAAACTGTGGTGGTAGGAAGCGTTACTAGGTACGAGAATGAGATGTGGAGGAAAAAAAGAAAATGTAAGATATATGCAGGGAATAGGCAAATAAATCTTTAAAAAATTGAAAAATCTTATTGAAAATTAATTTTTACTTTGCAGTTACACTTAAATGGTCACTTTTCTGATAAATTAAGACATGCGACTGTCTTAATTTCTCAAAAAAGTGATTACAAATAGCTTTCTTTCAGTCATCTCCAGTCTTCTAATGAAATGAAAAATATTGATTTTGATCGAACAATATCTTTTGAACAAAGCATTTCCCAAGTATATTTTATTTATGTTGGAAAAATTATTATATATAATTAATATTTGGATAAATGCTAACTGCACTATCGAATTATACTAGTTATGCTAGTCAATAAATCTGTGTGTTAATGATAATAACCTAATTATCATATACAAGGCTTTTATAATCCATCTCACAGTTATATATCAAACCTATTAATTTATTTAAAAAAATAATCCATTATGTTCAATTCTTTCTGTCTCTCTACTTGTTAATTTATTTTTTATTTATATAAGGATTTATCCTTTGAGGTTTCCTAATATGTTTTATTTTTCCTATTATTATTTTTTCCCTTTTATATTTTTTTTAAAGTTAAACTTTGTCCTTTTGTTCTTACTTTTGTATGCTTCCTGTTATAATATGTATGTAAAGATCAGATTTGTAGTGACTAATCCATGTATTCCCAAGGGGAATTGTATAGCAGACAAAATGACCGAAAAGAGAAACAGTACTTACAAACTGCAAGGATATATTTTTTTTTGAAACATAGTAACCAGAGAGGTCTCCCGTTGAGAGAAAACAAGGTGCCAAAAATGTTACAAACTCTGTAGAATTTTAAAAAGTCTGTAACATTTTCGACACTTAAACTGTAACCTCATTTCGTCTACGTACTTTCCAACCTCACTTCATTGTTGTTAGGTGCCTGTTGAAGACACTGGTTATGTGTTTATATCTCTAATATTACATCTATATATTGTCATTTGCCCCTTGTGCAAATAAAAATAAAGAAAAGTATTGGAATATTTGAATTGACTTACATTCCGACCTTTTGGATACTTGCTTAACTATTCGTTGGACTAGAAGAGTAAGAAAATTTTATAAGAAATTTTCTAGTTTAAGCAAATTGTTTCGTGAGGAAAAACAAGAAATAGGAACGGGAAGAGATCAAGGTCAACTGAGAGTTAGAGTTGGAAAGATAGAATCGATAGTCCAAAAAGGCACTCTAGAGTTGCTGAGAGGTTATTTAACCCTTAAGAGAATTAGTTTAACAGGACTTTATAGATGTATAACGTGTGTTTATTCTTATGTACAATAGGTTGAAAGTGTCATGTGCTGTCTTTTTAAAACTCAATAAATAATGTGGCAGCAAAATCTGTCATTTAATCCTTTAAAAATGAAATGAGTTTCCACTTACAAAACAGCTAACTTCACTGGGCCAAGACAACTATTCCTTACTCCTAATCATTACTACTTATTTCTAAACGCACAGAATATTTTTATGTAGTTTTACAATTAATTTATGCTGTTTATTTATTTATTTTTATTCATATATCTTATGTTACAATTACATGTATTAAATATTTGTGTTTTGATTTGCTGTGTTTTTCTATTCTAGTTACATATTTGAATATTTCCTCTGTTACACATGTACATACATAACTATATCTGCTAATAAAACTAATCCGTTGAACAATACAGAGTCTATCTTGTCTGTTCCTGTTTGGCCGACGAGGGAATTAAGCAAATATCAGAAAAATAGCCCCCGCGAACAGGGCAGGCGTAACTAACTATTCTTCACTGCCAACCGTTCGATGTTCCGTTGTCTTATCAAATAAAATAACACGGGTGGGAGGGAGGGAGGGAAAAAGAACTCCTACTCCTTCCAGAGCCAGAAAAATCCAATGGTGGGGGTGAAGGTGTGGGGGAGGACTGTTGCTGTTGTTCGATAGAGTTATGTCCGAATTTCGGTTGTCATGTATTGATCACAGACAGAACTGTTCCCGGAGCCTTTCCGTTACTATTCTTGACTGACGAATAGGTTTGCTTGTCCTCGCGCAACTTTTGTTTTTGTTGTGCCTTAAGAGCATTTCTTCTTCTTCTTCTTCCCAAGAAAAACAAAGAAGTCGCGCTGCCTTCGGAACAGCAAGAATTGCTTCCTAAAGTCATAAGAAGACATCGATTGCCGGAAGAAATGTTCTTATGGGTACCACACTGAACTGCTTAGGAGTGCCTGAAAGGAAATAATAATTTTGTAATGCATTTTTTAAACGTAAATGATAATATTTGTTACATTAGTTTTAATAATATATATGCTTTGTTATAATACATATAAATAAATCTGTATTAAAGAGAACATGGTGCCAAAAACAAACGTTTAACTATTATTGTCCTGTCTTTGTTCATTACTTTGTCTACTTACTTTCTTACTATATTTATGTACATATTTTATGTGCATAATATAATTTTTAAGAAATGTCTTATGGGCACCACATAGGATTGCTTAAGAGTGCCTGAAAGGAAATGATAATTTTATAATGCGTTTTTTAAACATCAATGTTAATATATTTATTTATTTGCTACATTATTTTTAATTATATCATTTTTTGTTATAATACATATAGATAAATTCAAATTATTTTTTGGGGGCCTGAATGGCCGAGTGGTTAGATCTCGGGCTCTCCGTACCACAGATTTCGCGTTCGACTCAAGGTGGTGTCATGGATGTTTGTATTGTTCGGAATCTAATTTAAGCAGTATGTCCCGGTCTTATATGACTGTTGGGAGTAGAGCTGACAACCCTACCCCGTAAAAAGAAAAACATCTCTCGTCTAGAAATATACCAGTAGGTAGACGGCCTTGGCCCACACTGGGCTATTAGCCATTATAACTATAATTTATATTTTATTATTAATTAACTATATTTTTTCTCTTTTTCTTCGTTACCTTTCTTGCGATATTTATGTTCACATTTTTCTTGGGTTTTAACATTTTTTTTCTGTATGTATGCAAAAATAAATAATGTAGATAATAAAAAATATAATGTTGAATTTTATATATTTTTTTATATCGGATAAGATGTTCAATAATCGTGTGTACCATTTATTCACAGATTCATTTATTCAATTTACTTAAAATATTTTATAAGAATGGCGCTTTATTGTCAAACATTGAATATTTTTTAATCAGTTTTCTGTTATTTGTTAACTTTACATCAAACATATAGCTTAGAAGATAGCATGCAAACAATCGTTCATATAAGTACAATTTATTATAATAAATTCTACTAAGAAATATAAGTTTTCTTACACTCAAGAGCCAAACATTATGACCACCTGTCAATAACGAGTTGGCCCACCTTTGGCGCGCAACACAGCTTCAACCCGCCTTGGCATGGATGCCACAAGTTCTTGGTAGATGGCCGGAGACAGATTGTACCGGATGTTTAAGCAACGGTCACGCAAATCCGAGATATTGCGAATTAGTGGTCTTTGAACTCTGAGCTGCCGTCCCAGGACATCCCAAATGTGTTCTATTGGATTGATATCCGGTGAGTTAGGCAGCCAGGACATTGACTGGAATTCACAATAATGTTCCTGGAACCACTCCAACACAATTTTAGCCTTGTGCAAGGGGCGTTGTCCTGTTGGAACATTCCAATTCCAGGTGGAAAAACAGAAGCCATGTAAGGGTGCAACTGGTCCGCAATGATGTTCAGATACCCTGTAGCATTCATGGTCCGCTGTACCACAACCACGGGTCTCAGAGACGCCCAAGAGAACGTCCCCCAAACCATAATACCGCCACCCCCGGCCTGTGCATGAGCTACTGTACATTGAGGGATCAACTGTTCGCCTGGAAGACGGCGTATCCTGACACGGCCATCGGAGTGATGAATGACAAACCGTGATTCATCTGATCAGGCAACTCCCTCCCACTGATCCATGGATCAGTCACGATGTTCCCGGGCCCAGCGCAGGCGCAGTTGGCGATGACGCTTGGTCAGCAAAGGCATACGAGGGGGACGTTTGCTGCGTAGCCCCATATCCAACAGTGTCCGCTGAACAGTGTGCTCCGATACTATTCTACTTGGCCCTGCATTGTATTGCGCTGTCAGCTGAGCCACTGTCTGGCTCCGGTTTTGCTTCACCCTGCGAGACAGTCTCCGACGACCTTTTTCTTTGATAGAGTGTGGGCGCTCAACACCATGTCGTGTACTGCTAGTTTCACAGTCATTCATCCACTTTGCAAACAACCCATAATTGATTGCATCTAGATCGCAAACAACCCACGAGTCGTGCAGTTTCGGAATAAAGCCGAGCGGACAATTCCGAGCCTTCGAGCCATTACAATCTGCCCTCTATCAAAGTTGCTTAGATCCGCAGCCTTTCCCATCACACACAGAAATAAGTAAAAGAGTGATTCTTCAGACTCTCCAGCAGCAGTTAAATACCACTTCCACCTGATCACGTGCCTTCCACGTCATCAGGCGAATTCATTGCAAAAGTGTAGGGATGGTCATAATGTTTTGGCTCTTGAGTGTAAATCTTATTTTTGTTAGCAAACTGCAAAAAAAAAAAAAAAAAAAAAAAAAAAAAAATTGTTTTAAATAAATTTTTCTTATGGAATTGCTAATCAAAGTTTATCTATTTATCTGTTCTACAGATAATATTGCCAACTTATAAAAAATATTTATGCTGTTACAATATTTGTATGCTATTATATTCATTTACATTTAATCCTTTATCATTTATAGTGTTTCATAATGTAATTACTAGTATAATTTAAAAAAAAAATAAAATAAATCTGGGATCAGACTTACTTATACATGCTTAATTAAGTTTATTATTATGGGATGTATGCATATGCATCTAGATGCTAAAGTACAAATAAAACAAATTAAGTTTTAACAATCCAAATATTTTAATATTCTAAAGATTATTGGTGATTTAGCTGTCTGCATCAGTATTAAGATGAAAAAGTAAAACTTCAATTTGCTATTACCCCAAAATATATCAACTGTAATAAGAAGGTTGTTGTTGTTTCTTATCCCACTTGGCTGGCCAAGCCCACGAGCCCATACGTGCTCATGATTGAAGGGGAAGGAAGCAGCTTCTGTTGTGATGGAGCACCCGTAGGTAGAAGCCTGACTTTTGCTCCGTGACGCTCTTACAGTAATATAAGACCGGGACCTACGGCTTAAAGTGGATTCCGAACCCCTACAAACATCCATGGCACCGCCGGGATTCGAACCCGAAACCTGTGGCACCGAGCGCCAGACACTCGGCCATTCAGGTCCCAAATTTGCCAACGGCACGCGGTGTTTCCAGGTGGTCACCCACCCAAGTACTGACCGCGCCCAATGATGCTTGACTTCGGTGATATAACGAGAACCGGTATATTCAGCATGGTACGGCCGTTGGCTGTAATAAGAAGGTATTACAATAAGTAATACCCAGACAAGTATTCATTTTCATGTCTGCTAAAGGAAAAAAAATATATAAAAGGCAGATGTAGTATTTAATAAAAGTTTCCATTAAAAAAATAAGTTGCATTTATTTTTGTACCCATTTTATTTGAAAAGTATTCTACTGTCCTCAAATGTCTTCTTTTGTATTATCGATGGTATTCTAACGATTTTGACGAAAACAGATTTCGAAATTGTTTTTTCAAAGAAAAATTATCAAACACTGATATATAATATATTTGTTAGCAAAAATTCTCATTTTATTTATGTAATGAATTTTCGGAAAAAACAATTTTTTAGATACTAAAAAAAAAATATGATTTAAATAATGGGAAAAATACAACATTGAAAGTTCAATGTTTTACAAATATAATAAAAAAAGACATTCAACGCTCTGTTGCTTTTATTTATTATCTAGTATCTAATGATGTAGTATCTAATAAATATTTCCATTTTTCAGAAAAAGAAAGTTACACTTATTTTTTTTTGTACCCAGTTTATTTTCTGTATTCTATTGCTCTTATTTTCATATTTTTTTGTTATTGATGCTATTCCAAGGATTCCGACAAAAATAGATTTTGAAATTGTTTATTTTTTTAAAGAATAATCTCAGAAAGAAAGAAATCCAATATATTTATTAGCAAAAATTCTAATTTTATTTATGTAATGAATTTTTAGAAAAAACATTGTTTTAAGTAATAAAAAATATGATATAAATAATGTGAAAAATACAGCATTTAACGTTTAACGTTTCAATAAATATAATAAAAAACGACATTTAACATTAAATTTTTTTTAATATCTAAAATATTTATTTTTTTATTATAGAAATTATGAAAAAAAGACGATTCACTTAAATATTAAATTTTTATGTTCAATTGTCTCGAAAATGTTCTAAAAGACTTGATAATTCAAATGGGGTTTACAATGGAAGTTGACTTGTTCGAAACTCAATAAACTATGCCGAACTGAACAGCTCAAAGACTAATGTGGGGATAGCCACGACAAATCTGTAAGCCAGAATATCGTTCCGTTGAGCTTGAATATTTATGGAAAAGAATTTAGAAACCAAGTAAGGAGTTTCACTGAAGATTTTGATGACAAAATAAATGTGTCTGCAGTACTGTAACATTTGTGCTGCACCCTTGGTATTGCTAAATATGCTATATCTCCGTTATTCTATTGACGAAAGTCTTCGGAAAGTGTTCGGAATTTGAAAACACTAACTATCTTAACAATAAGTAATCAATACATTGTTTATTATATTTCAAACAAGTAATATAAAAAAATGAAGTCAATTCATACTTTTTTTTCACTATATTGCAGAAAGTCCTTTATAAATAAAGTTGAAATTTTCCTCTTACATCTGGAGCCATCTATTGGTAGATACATGCAACTTAAATCTAAAAAAAAAACTAAAACTAATTAATTAAGTTTAATTAATTTAAGTTTAATTGAAGGTAGATTAGGGGCGAACAGCGATAAACAAACTGAGATTCGAAACCTATTTCGTGTTCGGGAAAAAAAAGAAGAAAGGATGGATAGGAGGTTGAAAGATGAATAATCAGTATATTATTGAGAACTATAATTTTGAGTCATATTAATGAAAGCCATTAACATTGAATAAATATGTAAAAGGCTTCATTTTTGAAGTACTAATAAATCTTGTTTCAATTACTTAGTACTAAATGCATATCTGTGGAATTCCTTTGGTTTCATATGCTTTCAATTTCGAATATTATTATAAATTTGATATAATTTTAATTTATAAAATTGAAAGTCGATTTATATTTTTTACTTGTTTTACCGGTTTATGCAGTGAATCTAAATGCATGAAAAAAATTAATATTATGTAATTAATGTATTAAGGAAAGAATATGGAATGACTTGTAGAAATACTGTAATAATGAATGAAAATTTATTAACGTGTTTTTTTTAAATCTTATTTAATTGAATAAATGCAATATATATTATAAATACCACGAACTCGTATATTCATAATAATGCATCAAAAAATAATTATTATAAATTTATACTTTAAAAATGAATTTTGAAACACTTTATTAAAAATTATTCCATAAGTTTAAAGTAAATAAAATAAATATAAAATAAAAGATGCACTGAAAGACAAAGTTAAAAATTTACACATCACAATTAATGTTTTTATCAATCAGGCAAATCAAGTGAAAAAATAGCTTTTTACGACTTTTTGTTTTTTCTTCGTAGTATCATTTGTGGAAAATAACTTGGGAATGTTAATGAAATATATTTAATAATATTCTTATATAAAAAAATAACTATCCTGCTATATGTTCTAAAACCTCAAAACAGTAATAGATTGACGTTCATTTTTTTCCCTTTGAATGTATTTGTTTTTTCCCTTAGTGTTTGGCCAATCTACCTCTCAATACCGAGTGTGCAATTTGTGATTAACACGATCTTTCAGTAGTTTAAACAAGTTTGCCGAAGGTCATGCACATCGTAAATTTTTGTAACTTTTGTAACTTCGCTTCAGGTTGAGGAAAACGAAATAAGCCGTGTGATATATGCCTTATGCCACAAACTCAATCCATCAAAATTCAATGCTTGTTCGCCATAAACTTCAATGATGAACTTCTAAGTGCAGAATTAAAGGTCTGACTTCCATTATAAAAGCTTTGTGTTTCATAATGTAATTACTAGTATATTTAACAAAAAAATGAAATAGACATGTGATCAGACTTATTTATACATACTTAATTAAATTCATTATTATGGGATGTCCATGCATATGCATACTAATATACAAATAAAACAAATTAACTTTTTTTTCAATCCAAATATTTTAAGATTGTAAAGATTATTGGTGGTTTCGCTGTCTGCTTGAGGATTAAGACGAAACAGTAAAACTTCAATTTGGTACCACCCGAAAATATATAAAATTGTATTAAGAAGTTATTACATAAAGTATTACGCAGACAAGTATTCATTTTCATGTCTGCTAAGGAAAAAAAAAGCTATAAAAGGAAGATGTAGTATCTAATGAATGGTAATATTTCTGTTGCATCCTTGGTATTGCTAAATATGCTATATCTCTGTTATTCTATTAACGAGTGACTTCATGTTAAAGCGTTCGGAATTCGAAAACACTAATTATCTTAATAATAAATAATTAATGCACTGTTTATTAATAATTTCAGAAAATGAAATTTTTCTCATCAAATTAAAAAGTGAAAAAAATATTATATTTGCAGAAAGATGTTGTACACAAAAAAAGTAACTGTGTAGTTAATTTGAAAACATAAAAATTATATTTTTTTATACACAAGAGTTAGCTGTTAATGGTATGGAAACTTCTTGAAAAAAGTATTTTAACACTTGATTGCAATTTGAAGATTTAACTCGTCTAGCCAACGAATTCTATTCCAATCTAAACTTAAATATACCATTACCACGTAAAGTAACTTCGCACTATCTTTCCCAAACCAGTCTCGTAATCCCCCTTTACAAAACGCCCCATTTGAGAGTTCTTTTCAACAACAATTAAGGCACCCCAGCCAAGTGACTCTAAAGCAGGGGCAAGTCCCACTTTGAGGCCAAAAAGAAAGATAAGCGAAACATTATCCATTCCAGACACCAACTTGTTTAAATAGACTTCACAATTCGTAATTTAAAGTGATTCAAAGCAAAGTCAGACTCCAGACAGACAGTTTAATGAGTTAAAACTTCCGTTGCAGCATGACATCGGACTGAGATTAAGTCGAACACCAACAAACCTCTTAGAAATGCATTTATCCTTTTCAGAAGAAAAGACACCCTGTCCAAGTAGAGACAGGACTGTTTTGTAAGGAATTAATGGCATCTGTAGCGGTACCCAATGTGTACCATGTGTCTTCTCGGTGACATGCCATTGGAGGTAGATTAGAGGCGAACAGCGATAAACAAACTGAGATTCGAAACTTATTTCGTGTTCAGAAAAAAAAAAGAAGAAAGGATGGATAGGAGGTTGAAAGGTGAATAATCAGTGTAATGCATAATAATGCATAAGTATTTTAAAAGCCTTAATAGTTGCTATACTATTAAATCTTGTTTCAATTACTTATTACTAAATGTATATCTGTGGAATTTATTTGGTTTCATTTGCTTTCCATTTCAAATTTATTCATAAATTTTATATAATTTCAATTCATAAAATTGAAAGATTTATCGATTTTTTACTTGTTCAATGGTTTATGTAACGAATCTAAATGTATGAAATGAAATTAATATATTACGAAAAGAATATGGAATTACACATAGAAATACAATAATAATGAAAGAAAATTAATTAATATGTTTTTTTAAATCGTATGTAATTTGAAAGAAAGCGACATGTTTTATAAATACCACGAGCGATAGCATATTGATAATAATCTATCAAAAACTAATCATTATAAATTTAGGTTTTGAAATTGAATTTTGAAATCCATTTACGTAATTTTTTTTTCTATCAAATGTAAATTAAATAAAATAATGCATAAATAAATATAAAATAAAAAAAACGCATTGAAAGACAAAGCTAAAAATTCACAAATTACAATTAAATTATGTCTTTATGAAATTATTTATGACTTTATGTAATTCAAACAAAAAAAAAAAAAAATGTTTTATACGACTTATTGTTTTTTCCTCGTAGTGTCATTTGTCGAAAATAACTTGGGAATATCAATGAAATATAATTAATAACAATCTTATATACAAACGAAGAATAACTATCATGCTGTTACGTCTTGAGATCTCAAAATGGTAATATCTTGACATTCACTCTTTTTTTTTCTTCTTGGAATGAATTTTTTCTCTAGTGTTTGGCCAATCTATCTCTCAATACTGCACGATGTTAAACAAGTTTTGCCGAAGGTCATGCACATCGTAAACTTGGTGTATCAAGGTCATTTCGCTTCACGTTGAGGGAAACGAAATAAGCCTGTGTGATATATGCTTTATGCCACAAACTCAATTCACCAAATCCAATGCTTGTTCGCCATAAACTTTAATGGGGAACTCCAAAGGGCAGAATTAAAGGCTCGTTCCCACCGAGGCGAGAGATGTGAAGATGCAAGAGGCAAGCGACCAAATTTTTTCGACCCCTTCACAGCGAAACGTCAGAAATAGCATTACGCATAGTGAAAAACCGCTTGAAGTTGAAAGTTGGGCTACTCCACGCGATGAACTGCAAACCGGTTTCAGGCGACCGCGGTGAGGTCAAATTTTGGTCGCTTGCATCTTGTCGCCTTGGTGAGCACGAGCCTTAAAGCTCTGACGTATAGTTTATTTATTTCTGTCATGTTTTCGCATGTGATATTGACGTTCTTTACGGTATTGATTAGAATGTGAATGTTCTTTAAAGTAGCGATATGCATAATTTGATATTGTTAATGTTGCAAGTACGATATTGCTGTTCTCTGCCTCCTTTCAAACTTTAAGCATAGATTTTAAAAAAATGTATCCTATATCTTATATTATGAAGATATACAAACAGAAAACAAGTAACAAATCACTACCCAAATCACTTCATATATGAGATGAAACATTAATAAAACAAATTATATGAAAGTAATAACAATTTTTATCATATTTAATAGATATTAAATACGATAAAACTTGTAATTAAATTCATTTTTTTCCCATTTTCGGTAAAAAAAAAAAAAACCCTTCGGTAGTCAATAATTATGTTATATATGTGTACTCTTGTATAATAAAAACAGAAGTCAATTTTTTTTAGCAACATATTAGTTCAGTAAACTTTATTAACATTTTGTTTTCGAGATGTTCAAATTTATTTAAATTATCTAAAAATAAGACAGTAAAATATTATGATACATTTTTTTATACCGCAATTTTTTTGCGTATAGAAATTCGATGAAAAACATTGAATGAATAACTTTCTATGAAAAGTTTACGTTTTAAAGAAATGTTAAAAATTTGATAAAAAAAAAATGCATAATTAAATAATGCAAATTCAAATGTATAAAATAAATTGATGAATTATGCATTAAAATGTAAATTTAAATTAGGAAAATACTTTTTACGTTAGAATGCTATGATAATTATTAAGTGATCAAAATATTAAAAAGTTTTTAATGAATGAAAACTAAATTAAATAAAAAATATATAATTTTAATCAATACAAATTTGATTTGAGTGTTCATTTATAAAAGTACACAACACACACACGCATAAAACACACACACACACAAGCACTCCTAAAAAACACCCACCCACACTACCCACAAAACACTGCACACACATATATATATATTGCTTTCAATCTTCACGACATTTTTGAGCACGAAAAAAGCCAAATTCGTATTGACATGTCGGTTTTGGTGGATTATTGAGTTATTGTAATAAGCGATGACACAAAAGACGAGTGAAGAAAATTTTCGCGACAGATATTTTCATGTCTCGCTTTATAAATCCTCCGACCACAGGGATTACCGAAGGAGAAGCAGCATGCTTTCATTGACCAAGAAGTGAGCTCAAATTTATCACAATAATAAAGTTTAAAATATATTTGTCCTTTTAACAGTTTTTTTTTTTTTTAAAAAGTTAGAACTCGAGATGAATATCATGGGAAAAAATGGCAGATTTAACAATAAAAAACAGTGAAACATTTTTCGATAAAATGATATTATAGTTTTCTTTTTTTTCAATTCCTTCTATTAGCTATATATATCTTGTTCAAATTTTCAATCGTTCATAAAATACTTTTCATTCATCCACTCAGTTCAAATACATTCTTTTTGAACTTGTAGTGGATGACACTGGATGTTGATGCAGTTTTTTCAAATATTCATTCATTCATTCAATTTAGATAATTAATTATAATTTTTTTTTTAGATTTAAGTTGTATATATCTACCAAAAGATGTCACCAGATACACTTAAAAAAAGGAATGAAAATTATTTATAAAGGACTTTCTACAATATAGTGAAAAAAAGTTGGAATTGACTTAATTTTTTTTTATATTACTTGTTTTATAGTTGATTATTATTTGAAACAAATATAAAAAAAATCCAAATCCGCCAATTATCTCAATATTGTATAGACAATCAAAGAATTTTTTAACCAAAAAGAGATCATTATTCAAATATTCATGTAATAAAAAACAAAATATTTCAAGGGTTAAATGAAAATTAAATTTACATTATAAAGAATCGCACATATCGTCGGCTATAAGGTCTTTCTAAATGTCAAGTTATTAGTTTTGATGTGTTGAAAAATAAAATAAATATAGTTTAACAATATTCTTCTAAAATCTTTGTCAGTCATTTGTATCATTTGTCCCATTCATTTTAAATACGCGCCAATTATATCATTAATCTCATCATTTTTCACGACCTTTAATCCCATTATTAATAATTAATGATCTGCAAACTTTACAAAAACGTAATTAGTAATAACATAATCAATAATTATTTCACGGATGTAACAACAATAGTAAAAATTTCCCACAAGTCACTTAATTTCAGTTCTGCACCATTAAGTGAATATCACTGAAGACAAAAAAAAATATATAAAGGTACATCGAAAAAATTCTTGAAAGTTAATATGCATCTATAATGTACTTTCTTTCAAAATTAAGCTCCGAAATATATGAATTGAACAACATATTCAATACCTTCCCAGTTTTTGTCATATTTTTTCAATAGTTTAAAATAATTCTAAAGTACACATAATGACAGACGTCTAAAAAAACGGAAAACATGAAAGATCACGTTAATGTTCAGTTCTGAGCCATTCAGTGAATATCACTGAAAACAGTAAAAAATATAAACATACATTGAAAAAACTATTTAATGTCCATAAGCATATATAACGCACTTTCTTTCAAAATTAAACTTTGAAACATACGAATTGTACAGCATATTCAATATTTGAAAAGTGTTAGTCATATTTTGTCAATAGTTCAAAATAATTCTAAAGACAACACATTATGACAGACATCTAAAAAAAATGTGGAACACATGAAAAAACATGGCAATGTTAAGAATATTTATTGAAGATGTTTCTATTATCGATGTTGTTGTGTGTGCGAGTCTTAAAAATATATTGCCACACTTCAGCAGTGGAAAAAGCAAGAATGACGCAATCCTTCCAAGTAGAATGCAATTCAAAGCTACCAAGCAATTGCTTGGCAACCATATTGGAGAAGGTCACTTGAGGAATGGAAACCTCCTTCGGAAGGGCTCAGTCTCCGAGATTTCTAACTCGGGACAAAAAAAAGAAAAGTGGAAGGAAGACGGAAAACGTCAGCATTTGTCAGAAAGCAATCTCAAGCGTCTCGTAACCGCCACTGTGGAATTCGACAATTGTCAAACTACTCTTCCGAGGTATTAGGGCAGGATTTTATCTTTTTTTCTTTTTTTCTTCCTCTTTGATGATAAATAAGAACGGATTTATTTGTATTGCATTTAAAAATAGGTGAATGGTAAACATAAATAAAAATAGAAGTTGAGCATCAGTAAAAATATTTTATCAAGTAAAAAAAAATATGTAAACCAAAAGAAATCGTGCAACTTTACTGAATCAAGACAACTATCCCTTACTCCTAACCATTACAACTTATATCTAAACAAAAATATTTCCCTGTATTTTTACAAAACTGTTTATTTATTTATTTTTTATCCATACATCCTATGTTACAAGTACATGTATTAAATTCTTATGCTTTGATTTACTGTGCTTTTCTATTCTAGTTACGTATTTTAATATTTTCTTTGTTACACATGTACACACATATATCTGCTAATAAAACTAATCCGTTGAACAACACAGAGTCTATCCTGTCTGTTCCTGTTTGGCTGACGAGCGAATTAAGCAAAGATCAGAAAAACAGCCCCCGCGAACAGGGAGGCATAACTAACAATTCTTCACTGCCAACCGTTCGATGTTCCGTTGTCTTATCGAATAAAACAACATGGATGGGAGGGAGGGAGGGAGGGAAAAAGAACTACTACTACTCCTTCCACAGCGAGAAAAATCCAATAGTGGGTGGTGAAGGGGTGGGGGAGGACTGTTGCTGTTGTTCGATGGAGTTATGTCCAAAATTCGGTTGTCATGTATTGATCCCAGATATAACTTTTCCCGGAGCCTTTCGGGTACTGTTTCTGATTGACGAATAGGTTTGCCGGTCCTTGCGCAACTTTTGTTTTTGTTGTGCCTTGAGAGCATTTCTTCTTCTTCCCAAGAAAAACAAAGAAGTCGCGCTGTCTTCGGAATAGCAAGAATTGCTTCCTAAAATCATAAGGAAATATCGATTGCCGGAAGAAATGTCTTATGGGCACCACACATAACTGCTTAGGAGGTGTCTGAAAGGAAATAATAATTTCGTAACGCATTTTTTAAACGTAAATGTTAATACATTTATATATGTGTTACATTATTTTTAATAATATTATATTTTGTCATATAATACAGATATATATATATATATATATATATAAAGGAGCCTGAATGGACGAGTGGCTAGTTCTCTGGCGCTCGGTACCACAGGTGTCGGGTCCGAGTCCCGGCGGTGCTATGGATGTTTGTTGTTGTTCGGTATCCAATTTAAGCCGTAGGCCCCGGTCTCGTATGGCTGTTAAGCGTTGGGTGTAGAGCTGACAACCCTACCCCGTAAAAAATGAAAAACATCTCTCGTCTCGAAATCTGCCAGTAGCTAGACGCCATTGGCCCATGTTGTGCTGTTGCGCCAATGATCATTATGATATTATATAAATATATTATATATAATAAAGAGACCATGCTACCAGAAAGCCCCTTTAAATTGTAACTTTGTTCATTATCTTTTTTACGATATTTACGCGCACATTTTCTTAGGTTTTAACATTTTTCTCTATATGTATGAAAAAATAAATAATGTAGATAATAAAAAAATATAATGTTGAATCTTTTATTCGTTCATTTCGAATTATTCGATTTTATTCGTTCATTAAGGATGTTTATTTTCGCTAATTTGACAATAATCATGTGTTGCGTCGTTTGATTTATTTAAAGATTTTAAAAAAAATATCGCTTTATTGTTAAACATTGAATATTTTTTAATTAGTTTTCTGTTATTTGTTAACTTTAAATCAAACAAAAGTAGGCATATCGATGATACTTTGCAAACATTTATTCGTATTAAGTACAACTTATTGCAGTAAATTCTACTAAAAATATAATTTTTCGTAAAAAAAATAGTTAATCTTATTTTTGTTAGCAAAGTGCAAAAAACAATTGTTTTAAATAAATTTTCTGTATGGAATTTCTTATCAAAGCCTGTCTATTTATCTGATAGATATTTATAGATAATATTACCAACTTATAAAAAAACAATATTTGCATGCCGTTGTAATCTTTTACATTTAATCCTCTATCATTTACAGTGTTTCATAATGTAATAATTACTGGTATAATTTTTTAAAAAAATGAAATAGTTCTGTGATCAGACTTATTTACACATACTTAATTAAATTTATTATTATGGGATGTATGTATACGCATATACATGCTAATTTAAAAATAAAACAAATTAACTTTTTTTTTTCAATTCAAAGATTTTAATATTGTAAAGATTATTGGTGGTAAGCTGTCTGCTTGGGGATTAATGTGAAAAAGTAAAACTTCAATTTGGTGTTACTCAAAAATATATCAACTGTAATAAGAAGGGATTACATTAAGTAATACCCAGACAAGTATTCATTTTCATGTCTGCTAAAAGAAAAAAAAATTATAAAAGGAAGATGTAGTATCTAATGAATGTTTCTATTTAAAAAAAATGTTGCATTTATTTTTGTAACCAGCTTATTTACTTAAACTTAAAAACATTCTATTGCCCCCAAATGTCTTCTTTTGTATTATCGATGTTATACAAGCGATCTTGACAAAAACATAATTTGAAATTGTTTTTTTTACAAAAATATCCTTAGACAGACAGAAATATAATATATTTGTTAGCAAAAATTCTAATTTTATTTATATAATGATTGAAAAAACAATTTTTTAGATAATAAAAAATATGATATAAATAATGTAAAAAATACAACGTTCAACGTTCAATGTTTAACAAACATAATAAAAAAAAGACATTCAACGATCTGGTTTTATTTATTAACTACAATATTTATTTTTTATTATAGAAATAATAAAAAAAGACGAATCGCTTAAAGAATAAATTCTTATGTTTAATTGTCTCGAAAAGGGTCTAAAAGTAATGATAATTCAAATGGGGTTTACAATGGAGGTTGACTTGTTCTAAACTCAACAAACGATGCCGAACCGAACTGTTCAGTGACTAATGTGGTAATCTGAATCTGTAAGCCAGAATATCGTTCAGTTGAGCTTGAATATTTATGGGAAAAAAAGGTAAAAACCAAGTAAGGAGTTTCGCTGAAGATTTTGATGACAAAATAAATGTGTTTGCAGTATTATAAAATTTGTGTTGCGTCCTTAGTATTGCTAAATATGCTATATCTCCTGTATTCTATTAACGAGTGACTTCATGTTAAAGCGTTCGGAATTCGAAAATACTAACTATTTTAATAATAAGTAATTAATGCATTGTTTATTATATTTCAAAAAAGGAAGTTTATCTCATGAAATAAAATAGTTTACAAAATATTATATTTCCAAAACGATATTACACACATAAAAACAGTAACTGCGTAGTTAATTTGAAAACATAGCAATTATATTTGTTTATACAAAAGGGGTATTTAATAGTATGGCAACTTCTTGAAAAAATGTCTTAACACTTGATAGCATGTCGAAGATTTAACTTGTTTAGCCAACGAATTCTGTTCCAATATAAACTTAAATATACCATTACCATGTAAAGTAAATTTGCACTATCTTTCACAAACCTGTCTCGCAATCCCCCTTTTACAAAACGCAAATTTGAGAGTTCTTTTCAACAACAGTTAAGGCACCCCAGCCAAGTGACATTAAATCAGTTCAAGTCTCACTTTGAGGCCAAAAGAAAAGATAAGCGAAATGCTATCCACTCCAGACACCAACTTGTTTAAATAGACTTCACAATTCGAAATTTAAAGTGATTTAAAGCAAAGTGAGACTTCAGGCAGACAGTTTAATGAGTTGAAACTTCCGATGCAGCATGACATCGGACTGAGATTAAGTCGAACACCAACAAACCTCTTAGAAATGCATTTATCCTTTTCAGAAGAAAAGACACCCTGTCCAAGTAGAGACAGGACTGTTTTGTAAGGAATTAATGGCACCAGTTGCAGTACCCGATGTGTACCATGTGTCTTCCTCGGTGACATGCCATTGAAGGTAGATTAGGGGCGAACAGCGATAAACAAACTGAGATTCGAAACCTATTTCGTGTTTGGAAAAAAAAAGAAGAAAGGATGGATAGGAGGTTGAAAGATGAATAATCAGTATATTAGTAAGAGCTATAATTTAGAAACTCAAATTAGTGAAAGCCATTAATAATGAGTAAATATGGTAAAAGCCGTCATTTTTGCAGTGCTATTAAATTTTGTTTTAATTACTTATTACTAAATGCATATCTGTGGAATTCCATATGGTTTCATTTGCTTTCCATTTCTAATTGATTTATAAATTTGATATAATCTTCATTTATAAAATTGAAAGAGATATCGATTTTTTACTTGTTCTGTTATTTATTTAATGAATCTAAATGCATGAAATAAAATTAATATTATGCAATTAATGTGTTAAGAAAAGAATATATAATGAACGTGTAGAAATACGGTAGTAATGAATGGAAATGAATTAACTTGATTTTTTTTAAATCTTGTAATTAGAATAAATGCGACATGTATTGTAAATACTATGAACAAGTATATTCATAATAATTCATGAAAAAATAATTATTATAAATTTAGGCTTAAAAATGAATTTTGAAACCTTTCATTAAAACAAATTATATTATAAATGGTAAAGTAAAAAAAAAAAAAAAAAAAAAATACACAGAAGGACAAAGTTAAAAATTTACTCTTCGCAATTAATGTTTTTATGAATCAGGCAAAACAAGTGAAAAAAAAAATGCTTTATAAAACATTTTTTTCACTCTATTTTTTTCACTTTTTTTAGCCTGTTGACTTGTTTTTCTTCGTAGTACCATTTGTGGAAAATCACTTGGGAATATAAATGAACTGTAATTAATAACAGTCTTATATACAAACAAAAAATAGCTATCCTACTGTATGTCCTGAAACCACAAAACTGTAATACCTTGACGTTCTTTTTTTTTCCTCTTTGAATTAATTTTTTCCCTCTTGTGTTTGGCCAATCTATCTCTCAATACCAAGCATGCAATGTGCGGAAACACGATGTTTCAATCGTTTAAACAAATTATGTCGAAGGTCAGGCGCATCGTAAACTTTGTGTATCAAGGTCATTTCGCTTCACGTTGAGGGAAACGAAATAAGCCGTGTGATATATGCTTTATGCCACCAATTCAGTCCACCAAATCCAATACTTGTTCTCTGTACGCTTTAATGAGGAATTCCTAAGGGCAGAATTAAAGCTCTGACGTTTCTGTCATGTTTTCGCATATGATATTGACGTTCTTTACGATATCCATAAAGATGTGATTGCCCTCCATAGTAACAGTATGCATAATATGATATTGTTAATGTTGCAAGTACGATATTGGTGTTCTCTGCCTCCTTTCAAACCTTTTGTACATATATTTTTTAAAATATTTCCTATATCCCATATTTTGAATATATCCAAACAGGTAACAGGTAACAAATCACTACCCAAATCGCTTCATGAGATGAAACATTAATAAAAAAATTATATGAAATTAATAAATTTTTTTATCTTATTTAATAGATACTAAATATGTAAAACTTGTTATTAGTATATATGTGTGTTGAGTATATATGTGTACTCTTGTATAATAAAAACAGAAGTCAAATTTTTTTAATAACATATGTCTGTTGTTGTTTCTTATCCCACTTGGCTGGCCAAGCCCACGAGCCCATACGTGCTCATGATTGAAGGGGAAGGAAGCAGCTTCTGTTGTGATGGAGCACCCGTAGGTAGAAGCATGACTTTTGCTCCGTGACGCTCTTACAGTCATATAAGACCGGGACCTACGGCTTAAAGTGGATTCCGAACCACTACACACATCCATGGCACCGAGAGCCAGGGCGCTAGACACTCGGCCATTCAGGTCCCAAATTTGCCAACGGCACGCGGTGTTCCCAGGTGGTCACCCACCCAAGTACTGACCGCGCCCAATGATGCTTGACTTCAGTGATCTAACGAGAACCGGTATATTCAGCATGGTACGGCCGTTGGCTTTAATAACATATTAGTTTAGTAATACAACTGCATTAACATTTTATTTTCAAAATGTTAAAATTTATTTAAGTTAACTAAAAATAGGACAAATATTAGGATACATCTTTGTACCCATTTTTTTTTTTTTTTTTTTTTTTTTTTTTTTTTTGCGTATAGAATTTCGATGAAAAACATTGAATGAATAGCCTTCTACGAAAAGTTTACGTTGTAAAGAAATATCAAAAAGTTAATAAATGCAAATTCAAATGTGTAAAAAAAAATTGATGAATTATGCATTAAAATGTAAATTCAAATTAGGAAAATAATTTTATTTTAGAATGCTACGATAAATATTAAGTGATAAAAACATTAAAAAGGTTTAGTGAATGAAAACTAAATTAAATAAAAAAATATAATTTCAATCAATAAGAAATTGATTAGAGTAATATAAATGTTCATTTATAAAAGTACACAACACCCACACTACTCATAAAACATACTAAACCATAAAATACACATAACACATACAAGCATATATATATATTGTTTTCAATCTCCACGACATTTTTGATCATGAAAAAAGTCAAATTCATATTGACATGGCGGTTTCGTGGAATATTGAGTTACTGTAATAAGCGATGACATGAAAGACGAGTGAAGAAAATTTTCGCGACAGATATTTTTATGCCTCGCTTTATAAATCCTCCGACCACAGGGATATATTAACCCGATTACCGAAGGAGAGACAGACATGTTTTCATTGACGAAGACGTGAGCTCAAATTTATCACAATAATAAAGTTTAAAATATATTCGCCCTTTAACAGTTTTATTTTTCTTTCAAAAGTTAGAACTCAACATTAATATCATAGAAAAAAAATGGCCGATTAACAATAAAAAATTTTTTAAGTCAATTCCTACTTTTTTTTCACTACATTGCAGAAAGTCCTTTATAAATAATTTTCATTCATTTTTTTAAGTTTATCTGGCGCCATCTATTGGTAGATATATGCAACTTAAATCTAAAAAAACCTAAAATTAATTAATTAAATTTAATTACTGAATTATTATTTGAAAAAAATTGTATTAGCATCCAGTGTCATCCACTACAAGTTAAGAAAAATGTATTTGAACTTGAGTGGATGAATAAAAAGTATTTTATGAACGATTGAAAATTTGAACAAGATATATATATGGAGAGTGTGAGCTAATAGGAGGAATTGAAAAAATGCAGCAAGAACATTTTTGATAAAATGGTATTATAGTTTCTTTTTTTTAAAGTTGATTTATTTATTTGAAACAAATATAAAAGAATTAAATCCAAATCTGACATTTATAAATGAATACTTTTTTTTTTCCAAAAAGCGAGCATTATTCATGTACATTAAAAAATAAAATATTTCAAGGGATATAATTAAAATTAAGTTTACATTAAATAATCACACATATCATCATCTATAATGTCTTTCTAAATGTCAAGTTATTAGTTTCGATGTGTTGAAAAATAAAATAAATATAGTTTAACAATACTTTTCTAAAATCTTTGTCAGTCCTTTGTATCATTTGTCCCATTCCATTTAACTACTCGTCAATTATATCATTAATCTTATTATTTTTCACCACCTTTAATTTCAGTATTAATAATCTCATTCATTATTCATAAATGATCGACAAACTTTACAAAAATGTAATTAGTAATGGCATAATCAATAATTATTTCACGGATGAAACAACAGCAGTAAATATTTCGCAGAGGTTACTTAATTTCAGTTCTGGGCCATTAAGTGAATATCACCGAAGACAGAAAAAAAAAATAAGCATGCATCGCAAAAACTCTTTAAAGCTTATAAGCATCTATAATGTACTTTCTTTTAAAATTAAACTTCGAAATATATAAATTGTACAGCATATTCAATAGCTGCAAAACTTTAGTCATAGTTCAAAATAATTCTAAAGTCAACACATTATGACAAACATCTACAAAAAATGCGGAACACATGAAAAAATATGGCAAGTTCTCATTATTTTCGCAACAGCCCCACGATGGGCCAAGGCCGTCTGCCCATGGCCGATTTCGAAACATGAGGTGGCATCTTTTTTTTACGTTGTAGGGTTATCAGCCTTACTCCTTGCAATCCTGTTAGACTGCAACCTACGGTGTAAAGTGGATTTCGAACCTCTACAAACATCAATGACACCACCAGGACTCGAACACGAAACCTGTGGTACCGAATGCCAGAGCGCTAGCCACTCGGCCAAACAGGTCCCTTTTTAAAGATAATAAGAATCTACGATGTACTTTCTTTCAAAATTAATTTGAAAGAAAGTAGGCAATATATTCAATATCTGTAATGGTTTAGTCATATTTTTCAATGGTTCAAAATAATTCTGAATACAACACATCATGACAAACATCTAAAAAAAGATGATGTACACATGAAAAAACATGGTAATGTTAAGAGTTTATTTATTGAAGATACTTCTATTATCGATGTTGTTGTTGTTGTGTGTGCGAGTCATAAAAATATATCGCCATACTTCAGTGGAGAAGCAATAGTGACGCAATCCTTCCATGTAGAATGCAATTCAAAGCTATCAAGTAGTTGCTTGGCAACCATCTTGGCTGAAGGTCGCTTGGGGAATGGAAACCTCCTTCAGAAGGGCTCATTCTCCGAAATTTCTAAAAAAGAAAAGAGGAAGGAAGACGGAAACCATCAGCATTTGTCAGAAAGCAATCTTAAGCGTCTCGTAACCGTCACTATGGAATTCGACAATTGTCAAACTACTCTTCCAAGGTATTAGAGCTGGATTTCCTCCTTTTTTTTTTTTTTTTTTTTTTCTTTTCTCTCTTCCTTTCTGATGACAACTAAAAACGGATTTATTTGTAGTCCATTTAAATATAGATGAATGGTAAATATAGAAGTTAAGCATAAGTAAAAATATTTTAT
The DNA here is from genome assembly GCA_021605075.1 of Caerostris darwini. Lineage (NCBI taxonomy): Eukaryota > Metazoa > Arthropoda > Arachnida > Araneae > Araneidae > Caerostris > Caerostris darwini. The sequence goes on along the minus strand of BPLQ01002550.1, from coordinate 524,335 downwards.
CAACTTAAAAAAAATAATATACGTAAACTAAAAGAAACCATGCATTCATATGTTTTTACTATCAATTTTTTGCGTCAAATTAAGTGAATTTTTTAAATATATACCGAAATACTTTTTACAAAAAATGAAAAAAAAAAAAAAAAAACAATTTTTATTTGAAAATAAATTTTACAAAGAATCACATATATCACCTGTTATAACGCTATTCTAAATGTCAAATTATTATTTTTGATGTGTTGAAAAATAAAATAAATCTAGTTTAACAATACTCTTATAAAATATTTGCCACTCATCTATATCATTTTTCCCATTCATTTTAAACACTCGTCAATAATATCATTAATCTCATTATTCACTAAGGATCGTCTGCAAAGTTTACACAATTATAATTTGTAATGACGTAATAAATAATTATTTCATGTAAGTAACACCAATAGAAAATATTTCAGAGAGGTCACTTAATTTTAGTTCTGTGTCATTAAGTGAACATAGCTCAAAACAAAAACAAAAACAAAATTATATATATATATTTATTTACATGCATATATATAAACATACATCGAAAAAACTTTTTAAAGATTATAAGCATCTGCAATGTACTTTCTTTCAAAATTAAACTTCGAAATAACTGAATCATACAACATATTCAATGTCTGCTAAGTTTTAGTCATAGTTCAAAATAATTCTAAAGACAATACGTAGTGACATACATCTAATAAAAAATGCGGAACACATGAAAAAACATGGTAATGTTAAGAGTTTATTGAAGAGGCTTCTATTATCGATGTTGTTGTGAGTCATAAAAACATATTGCCATACTTCAGTGGAGAAGCAAGAGTGACGCAATCCATCCATGTAGAATGCAATTCAAAGCTATCAAGTAGTTGCTTGGCAACCATCTTGGCTGGAGGTCACTTGAGGAATGGAAACCTCCTTCGGAAGAAGGGTTCGTTCTCCCAAATTTCTAAAAAAGAAAAGAGGAAGGAAGACGGAAACCGTCAGCATTTGTCAGAAAGCAATCTTAAGCGTCTCGTAACCGTCACTGCGGAATTCGACAATTGTCAAACTACTCTTCCGAGGTATTAGGGCTGCATTTCCTTCTTTTTTTTTCTCTCTCTCTCTCTCTCTTCCTCTCTGATGACAACTAAGAACGGATTTATTTGTATTCTATTTAAATATAGGTGAATGGTAAATATAAATAAAAATAGAAGTTAAGCATAAGTAAAAATATTTTATCAAATAAAAAAAAATTTATATGTGAACCAAAAGAAACCATGCAACTTTACTGGATCAAGACAACTATCCATTACTTCTGATCATTATTAGTTATTTCGAAGCACAAAATATTTCTATGAATTTTTACAAAATTGATTATTTATTTAATTTTTATTCATACATCTTCTGTTGCAAGTACATGCATTAAATTTTTTTGTATTTGGATTTGCTGTGTTTTTCAATTCTAGTTACGTATTTGAATATTTTCTCAGGTACAGATGCACACACACATATATCTGCTAATAAAACTAATCCGTCGAACAACAAAGAGTCTATTCTGTCTGTTCCTGTTTGGCTGACGAGCGAATTAAGCAAAGATCAGAAAAACAGCCCCGCGAACAGGGCATAACTAACTATTCTTCACTGCCAACCGTTCGATGTTCCGTTGTCTTATCAAATAAAATAACATGGATGGCAGGGAGGGAGGGAAAAGGAACTCCTACACCTTCCACAGTGAGAAAAATCTAATAGTAGGAGGTGAAGGGTGTGGGGGGAGGACTGTTGCTGTTGTTCGATGGAGTTATGTCCAAATTTTGGTTGTCATGTATTGATCACAGATAGAACTATTCCCGGAGCCTTTCGGTTACTGTTCTTGATTGACGAATAGGTTTGCTTGTCCTTGCGCAACTTTTGTTTTTGTTGTGCCTTAAGAGCATTGCTTCTTCTTCTTCTTCCCAAAGAAAAACAAAGAAGTCGCGCTGCCTTCGGAATAGCAAGAATTGCTTCCTAAAAGTCATAGGAATATATCCATTGCTGTGAAGAAATGTTCTTATGGGCACCACACAGAACTGCTTAGGAGGTCCTTAAAGGAAATAATAATTTTGTAATAGTACATTTTTTTTTAAACGTGAATGTTAATACTTTTATTTATTTATTACATTATTTTTAATAATAAAATATTATATAAAAATATAATGTACTATATTATATAAATAGGACCAGAACACCATTCTAAATTCACTGAAGATTTCGATTTCAAAATGAATATGTCTGCAGTACTGCAACATTTGTGATGAATCCTTGGTATTGCTAAATATGCTAAATCTCTGTTATTCTATTTACGAGGGGCTTCATGTTAAAGCGTTCTGAATTCGAAAACCCTAACTAACTTAATAATAAATAATTAATGCGTTGTTTATTATATTTCAAAAAAGTAATATATATAAAAAAATTTAAGTCATTTCCTACTTTTTTTTCACTATATTGCAAAAAGTCCTTTATAAATATTTCTTCTTACATCTGACGCCATCTATTGGTAGATACATGCAAATTAAATATTAAAAAAAAACTACAATTAATTAAATTTAATTCATGAATTCATATATGAAAAAACCATATTAGCATCAAGTGTCATCCATTTCAAGTTTAAAAAATGTATTTGAACTTCAGTGGAGGAATAAAAAGTATTTTATTAACGATTGAAAATTTGAACAAGATATATATATATAGGGAGAGTGTGAGCTAATAATAAGAATCGAAAAATGAAATTTTTTTCATCAAACAAAAGAGTTCACAAAATATTATATTTGCAAAAAGACGTTGCACACAAAATAAGTAACTGAGTAGTTAATTTGAAAACATAACAATTATATTTTTTATATAAAAAATTTAACTGTTAATGGTATGGCCAACTTCTTGAAAAAGTATCTTAACACTTGATTGCATGTTAAAGATTTAACCTGTCTAGTCAAAGAAAAGCGAATGCTGTTCCAATCTAAACTTAAATATAACATTACCATGTAAAGTAAATTTGCACCATCTTTCACAAACCTGTCTCGTAATCCCACTTTGCAAAACGCCCATTTGAGAGTTCTTTTCAACAACAATTGAAACTTTTAAGGCCAAAAGAAAAGATAAGCGAAATGCTGTCTACTTTAGACACCAACCTGTTTAAATAGACTTCACAATTCGAAATTTAAAGTGATTTAAAGCAAAGTCAGACTTCAGACAGACAGTTTAATGAGTTAAAACTTCCGTTGCAGCATGACATCGCACTGAGATTAAGTCGAACACCAACAAACCTCTTAGAAATGCATTTGTCCTTTTCAGAAGAAAAGACACCCTGTCAAAGTAGAGACAGGAAGGAATTAATGTTGTAAGGAATTAATGGTTTTGTAAGGAATTAATGGCACCAGTGGTGCTACCCGATGTGTACCATGTGTCTTCCACGGTGACATGCCATTGAAGGTAGATTAGGCACGAACAGCGATAAACAAACTGAGATTCGAAACCTATTTCGTTTTCGGGAAAAAAAAGAAGAAAGGATGGATAGGAGGTTGAAAGATGAATAAGCAGTATATTAGTAAGAGCTATAATTTAGAAACTCATATTAGTGAAAGCCATTAATAATGAGTAAATATGGTAAAAGCCGTCATTTTTGCAGTGAATATTAAATTTTGTTTTAATTACTTATTACTAAATGCATATCTGTGGAATTCCATATGGTTTCATTTGCTTTCCATTTCTAATTTATTTGTGGATTTGATATAATTTTAATTTATAAAACTGAAAGATGTATCAATTTATATTTTTTACTTGTTTTACCGGTTTATGCAGTGAATCTAAATGCAGGAAAATTAAATGAATATTATAAATTAAAGTTTTAAGGAAATAATATAGAATGACTTGTAGAAATACCATAATAATGAAAGAACATTAATTAACATGATTTTTAAAAATCTTATGTAGTTAGAATTAAAGTGACTTGCATTATAAATACCACGGGAGGAGTAAGGGAGTATATTCATAATAATTTATCAAAAACTAATTATTATAAATTAAGGTTTTGAAAATGAATTTTGAAACACTTTATTAAAAATGTTTTCTATAAAATGTAATGTAAAGTAAATAAAATAATGCATAAATAAATATAAAAGAAATAAAAGGCAAAAATTTACGAATTGCAATTAAATTCTGTCTTTATGAATCATGCAAATCAAGCAAAAAACATTTTATACGATAAGATACTAATTATAAAATTATACTTAATATACTTATTATACGATACTTATTGTTGTTTCCTTATAGTATCATTTGCGGAAAATAACTTGGGAATATTAATAAAATATAATTAATGACATCCACACATTCAAACAAAGAATATCTATCTTACTGTATGTCCTGTAGCATCAGAACTGTAATGCCTTGACATTCATTTTTATTTCTTTGAATTTATTTATTTATTTTTATCCAGTACTCTGCCAATATATCTATCAATACTGAGTGTGCAATTTGCGGTAGCACGATGTTTCAATCGTTTAAACAAGTTTGGCGAAGGTCATGCTCGTCGTAAACTTTGTGTATCAAGGTCACTTCGCTTCATGTTGAGGGAAACGAAATAAGTCGTGCGATATATGTTTTATGCCACCAATTAGTCCACCAAATCCAATGCTTGTTCGCTGTAAGCTTTACAGAGAAATTCCTAATGGCAGAATTAAAGCTCTGACGTATAACTTATTTAATTTCTGTCATGTTTTTGCATATGATATTGACATTCTTTACGATATCTATAAAGATGTGAATGCTTTCCATAGAAACAATATGCATAATATGATATTGTTAATGTTGCAAGTACGATACTGGTGTTCTCTAAATACTTCCATACTTTTTGTACATAGATTTTTAAGAATATTTTCTATATCCCGTATTTCGAATTTATACAAACAGAAATCAAATAACAAATCACTACATAAATCTCTTCGTATATGTGATGAAGCATTAATAAAAAAAATTATATGAAATCAATAACAATTTTCATCATATTTAATAGATACTAAATGTGATAAAACTCGTTATTAAATACATTTTTTTTTTAATTTCGAAAAAAAAACTTTCGGGCGTGAATAATTCTACTCTTGTTTAATAAAAACAGAAGTCAAAAATTTTTTTAATAACTTATTAGTTTAGTGACACAACTTCATTAACATTTTATTTTCAAAATGTTCAAAGTTATTTAAGTTAACTAAAAAATAGGACAAATATTAGGATACATTTTTATACCGCAATTTTTTTTGCATATAGAAAATTCGATGAAAAACATTCAATGAATAACATTCTATGAAAAATTTACGTTTTAAAGAAATGTTAAAAAGTAGATTAATAAAATGCAAGTTAATGATTGCAAATTCAAATGCATAAAAAAAACTTGATGGATTATGCATAAAAATGTAAATTCAAATTATAAAAATATTTTTTACGTTAGAATGTCACGATAATTATTAAGTGATCAAAACATTAAAAAAAAAAATGTTAATGAATGAAAACTAAATTAAATAAAATTTTTATTTTAATCAATAAAAAATTGATTAGAGTATTAATAAATGTTCATTTATAAAAGTGCACAACACCCACACTACCCAAAAACACTACACGCATATATATATTGTTTTCAATCTTCACGACATTTTTGACCATGAAAAAAGCCAAATTCATATTGACATGGCGGTTTTGGTGGATTATTGAGTTATTGTAATAAGCGATGACATAAAAAAAGAGTGAAGAAAATGTTCGTGACAGATATTTTTATGTCTCGCTTTATAAATCCTCCGACCACAGGGATATATTAACCCGATTACTGAAGGACATGTTTTCATTGACGAAGACGTGATCTCAAATTTATCACAATAATAAAGTTTGAAATATATTCCTCCCTTTAACAGTTTATTTTTCTTTTCAAATGTTAGATCTCGACATTAATATCGTGGGAAAAAAATGGCCGAATTAACAACAAAAATAAAAATACAGCAAAAACATTTTGTTATAAAATGGTATTATAGTTTCTTTTTTAATAGATTATGGAATCTATTCAAAACGAATATAAAAAAAAATCTAAATCCGCCAATAACACCAACAACGTATAGACTTTAAAAAATAAATACGTTTTTTTATCAAAAAGAAAGCATTATTTAAATGCATTAAAAAGTAAAATATTTTAAAGGATAAAATGAAAATAAATATATATTATACTTTACAATTAAAGAATCCCACATATCACATTCTATAACATCTTTCTAAATGCCAAATTATTATTTTTGATGTGTTGAAAGATAAAGTAAATATAGCTTAACAATACTCTTCTAAACTTTCTGCCAGTCATTTGTATCATTTGTCCAATTCAATTTAACCACTCGTCAATAATATCATTAATGTCCTTATTTTTCGCCAACTTTTAATCTCATTACTAGTAATATCATTATTCATTAATAATCTTCAAACTTTACATAAATGTAATAAGTAATGACATAATCAATAATTATTTCACGCATGAAACAACAACAGTAAATATCTCACAAAGGTCACTTAATTTCAATTAGTGGCTAATAAGTGACATTAAGTGGATATCACTGAACACAGAAAAAAATATAGACATACATGAAAAAACTCTTTAACATTAATAAGCATCTGTAATACACATGCAAAACTAAACTTCGAAATATACTATATGAATCGTACAACATATTCAATAGCTGCAAATTTTTTGGTCATATTTTTTCAATAGTTTAAAATAATTCTGAAGACAACACATAATGACAGACGTTTAAAAAAAACGGAAATGAAAGAGCATGTTTAGTTCTGCGCCATTCAGCGAATATCGCTGAAAACAGAAAAAAATTAAACATACAGCGAAAAAACTCTTTAAACATTATAAGCATCTACAATGTACTTTCTTTCAAAATTAAGCTTCGAAATAAATGATTTGTACAACATATTCAACAGCTGCAAAGTTTTAGTCATATTTTTAAAATAGTTTAAAATAATTCTAAAGACAACACATAATGACAGACGTCTAAAAAACCTGTAATTAAAAAAAAATAAATAAATAAAATAAAGTCAATTCTTACTTTTTTTTTCACTCTATTGCAGAAAGTCCTTTATAAATAATTTTCATTAATTTTTAAGTTTATCTGGCCCATCTATTGGTAGATACATGCAACTTAAACCTAAAAAAAAATAAAATTAATTAGCTTAATTTAATTACAGATTTAATATTTGAAAAAACTGTATTAACATCAAGTGTCATCCATTACAAGTTAAAAAATGTATTTGAACTTGAATGGATGAATAAAAAGTATTTTATAAACGATTGGAAATTTTAACAAGATATATATAGGGAGAGTGTGAGCTAATAGAAGGAATTGGAAAAAGGAACACATGAATAAGTATGTTAGTGTTCAGTTCTGCCCATTAAGTGAAATATAAACATACATCGAAAAACACTTTAAAGTTTATAAGCATCAATATTCGAAGTTTAAATTCTTTCAAAATTAAACTTCGAAATATAGGAATCGTACAACATATTCAATAGCCAAACATATTTTTAGTCATAGTTCAAAATAATTCTAAAGACAACACATTATGAGACATCTAAAAAAAAAAAAAAAATACCGAATACAGGAAAAAAAACATGGTAATGTTAAGTGTTATTTATTGAAGATGCTTGTATCATCGATGTTGTTGTGTGTGTGAGAGAGGGTCATAAAAATATATCGCCATACTTCAGTGGAGAAGCAAGTGTGACGCAATCCTTTCGTGTAGAATACAATTCAGAGCTATCAAGTAGTTGCTTGGCAACCATCTTTGTGAAGGTCACTTGAGGAATGGAAACCTCCTTCGGAAGAAGGGTTCGTTCTCCGAAATTTCTGAAAAAGAAAAGAGGAAGGAAGGCGGAAACCGTCAGCATTTGTCAGAAAGCAATCTTAAGCGTATCGTAACCGTCACTGTGGAATTCGACAATTGTCAACTCTTCCGAGGTATTAGGGCTGGATATTCCTCTATTTTTCTGTCTCTCTCCCTCTCTGATGACAACTAAGAACGGATTTATTTGTATACCATTTAAATATAGATAGATGGTAAATATGAATAAAAATAGAAGCTAAGCATAAGTAAAAATATTTTATAAAAAAAAATGATAATAATATATGTAAACCAAAAGAAACGATGCATTTATATGTGCTTTCTATAAAATTTTTACTTCAAATAAAGGCAATTTTTTAAATATATGCATATACATGTACAGAAACACTTTTGACAAAAATTTTTTAAAAAAATAACTTAATGAAATACTTATTTTAGTTTTTCAAATTTTACATAAATAAGAATTATGAATTCATTAATGTTGATTCCAATTTTCTTTTCGTTGATAACTATATTCCAACTTCAGACATAGTATAATTTTATTTTAATGATTTGTGTACAGAATTCATTAAAAGTTCTTCGAAAACAAGAGATTTATATAAAAAACAGATTAAAATAAAATAGAAAAAACATCCAATTATCAGAAGCAAATGCTTTATTTAGTGTCGAAATAGCCTACGGAATATTTGCATCTTGAAAACATTCATTTATATTTTATTGCTTTTATTCGCATTTTATTGTTTTTTTTATTGCATTTTACTGTTTTTATTGCTTTTATGAACACGGCAACTTATAACTTTTTAAGTAAAGCGAAATGCTGTTTTTATGGATTAGTTAAGTAAGCTAATTGAATTTTTGAAATTTTTTTTGTCCATTTCTTTTTGTTTCTATTGTCTGTTGTTGTCTTTCTACATTTTTTGTCATATAAGCTTTTAGTTTTTATACGCGCACCACACACACATATATAAACAGAATATATATATATATAGGTTTATAAATCGAAAAAAAACTCTTTAAAGCTTGTAAGCATCTATAATGCACTTTCTTTCAAAATTAAACTTCAAAATATATGAATCGCACATCATATTCAATAGCTGTAAAGTTTTAGCCATAGTTCAAAATAATTTTAAAGACAACACATACTTCTGAAAAAATGCGGAACACCTGAGAGAGCATGATAATGTTAAGAGTTATTTATTGAAGATGTTTCTATTATCGATGTTGTTGTGTGTGAGAGTCAAAAAATATATCGCCATATTTCAGTGAAGAAGCAAGAGTGACGCAATCCTTCCGTGCAGAATGCAATTCAAACCTATCAAGCAGTTGCTTGGCAAACCATCTTGGCTAGAGGTCACTTGAGGAATGGAAACCTCCTTCATAAGGCCTCATTCTCCGAAATTTCTAAAAAAGAAAGGAGGAAGTAAGACGGAAACCGTCAGCATTTGTCAGAAAGCAATCTTAAGCGTCTCGCAACCGTCACTGCGGAATTCGACAATTGTCAAACTACTCTTCCGAGGTATTAGGGCTGCATTTGATAAAAAATTTTTATCAAATGAAAAAAAAAAAAAAAAAAAATAATATATGTAAGCCAAAAGAAATCATGCATTTATATGTTTTTGCTATCAACTTTTTACTTCAAATAAAGTCAATTTTTCATATATAAATAAATAAGTTATATATATATATGTGTGTGTGTGTGTGTGTGTCTAGGAACTTTTGAAATTTTATGATAAATATTTAAAAGAAAACAAAACAATTTTTACTTAAATACTTATTCTAGTTTCGAAATTTTACATCACTTTGAATTATGAATTCATTAATGGTGATTCCAATTTTTTTTCGTCGATAACTGTATTCAAGCTTCATACATACAGTACGATTTTATTTTATGGATTTGTATAGAGAATTCGCCAAAAGCTTTTAGAAAACAAAAGATTAAAATAAAAAAAAAAAAAAAAAACCGGATTAAAATAAAAAAAAATTCCAATTATCAGAAGCTAATGCTTTATTTCGTATCGAAATAGTCTACGGAAAATTCGTATCTTGAAAAAATTAATTTACATTTTATTTCATTTTTTATTTCTTTTATTACTGCAGCTTATAAGTTTTTCAGTAAGGTGGAGTGCTGTTTTTATGGATTAATAAAGCAAACTAATTGAGTTTTTGAAAATTTTATTGTCCATTTGTTTTTGTCTCTATTGTCTGTTGTCTTTCTACATTGTTTGTTATGTATACTTTTAATTTTTATTCACGCTCCACACACACACACACACACACACATATATATATATATATATATATATATATATACACAAACACATACACACAGAATCTATATATGTACACAGGTCTATAGATTTTCGAATGGTGAGCGTGTGGAAGAAAAAACGAACGCGCATTTGAAGGACGGCGCACATTATTTCTTAAACAATAGTCTGCTCTAATTAAAATAAAATTACAAAAAAATTACATATAGGAAAAAAATTAAAGAATTTCTGATCGATTTTTTATACTTTACCAAAAAGAATGCAAATCCTTTATTCTTTTAAATACAGAATTAGAGCTTTATAACAAATAAGAGCATTGGAAAAACAGGCACGTGGCACAATTGCAAGGAGATAAATAAATATATATATATTTTTCATTTTTGATACTGTACTAAAATAAAAATTGGTGGAGTTCTCTTGTTAAAATTTTTGATTAATTCAGATAAAAGAAATTTGATTTTAAGTAAAAAAAAAATGTTTATTAATATTATTATTGTTATTATTCTAATTATTTTGGAAACAATGACTTTTTTGTATTGACTGCTTACAAGACAAGATATCGTTCCATAGTGTATTTTTCTAAAATTTGCTTCGTAAAAGAGACTTTCGTTTATAGCAAATTCTATTAATGAATTAAAAATATTTTGTGTTGCACAACATTTTCAAGCTGATTTTAGAAAAGTATATAATTGTTTAAAACAAGTATGGGCTGCCTTGGTAGAGAGCACTGGATTTGCCAAATATTAATAATAATATTTAAAAATTTAAAAATTACTTTAAAAAAATTAATTTTTGTGAAATACTATTAATAGTATTTTGGAACGAAGTGCATTAAATAAGCAAATTACTACTATATTATTTCTGATAATATTATTCTAATATTATTTGTGATATTCAGTGCACTCCTCTCAATATACCTCACTTGTGATTTAAACCATTACATACCATCCAAAATGGGTGAAGCCATTCAAAAGCCTACAAATGAAATTAAATTGAAAATCTCGTAGAAAGTCACTTTGCATCTGTTTGGCAGAAATTATTTCCGTCGAGATGCTATTTTCTGTCACTTATTTAAATTTTTGATATTGCTTAGTAATCCATTAACTATTCTGAAATTGAAAATTCTTTATTTTTTATGGTGTGTTTGCCTGACTCAAGTGTTCATTACATCATTAAGAGAAGTGCTGAATTAAGTATATTAAGCGTTCTAAAGCCCCAGATACCGTAACTGTCGACGTTAATTTATGAAAATTTTAAGAATCCATAAAATTTAAGAATTCCAGAAGTAGTGTAAAAGGTTCTTTATGCAGTATCCATTAACGATGCACCCAAACAAAATCTGTTTGAACGATATGTCTGACTCAAGAGTTCATGAGATCATCAAGGATGCCAACTCCCCAGATGCAATATCTAGAGATGTTCGTTAAAAATTTCGGTGATAACGCGTAGGCGTAAAAGGCTTACTAGGCTGAATCTACTATTGAGAAAATGAAAATACTTTTTTGATGCGTCTGTCTTACTCAAAAGTTCATGATATCATTAAAAGATCTACCCCCATAGATGCCTTATTTGAGGATGCTAATTCAAAAATTTGGTGATAAATTTGGAGGCAGTAAAAAAGGCACCCTAATCTAAAACAACTACAGGTTTTTTTTTTTCAAAGGGCTCAAAGTACTTGGAATTGGAAAAAAGAGTATTGTGAAACTCTTGCTAACAATTATTTTTGGGCCTATTTGTAAATAATTCCAGTTCCCAGATTTCGTAATATAGGCATTATGGGAGTGTAAAAAAACATTTTATTTTCGCTGCCAGTAAGCCTCAGCAGTGATCATGTATAGAAAACATCATACTTTATTATAAACTATGGAGGAGAACGTTCATAATACAGCATATTCATTATTTAGCGCAGCAGTTAAATTATAACGTGCGTTATGTTGTATAGCAATAGTTGGTTAAAAACATTATGTAGCCCAACTGTACCAATTAAGTTTATACTGATAAAGCGCAGAAGGATGTGTGAAAGGGACGATAAACCTCAAATTTTTCCAATCATTTCTGTAATATAATTCCAATCTCTTTCGACATAATAACTATAATTTGTAAATGCGATTTTATAGTAAAATAAAATTTATACAAAAGCCTTAATTCTATGAATTTTAGCCACAAGAGATAAAAACTTTTCATTACCATATTATCTTATAAATGTATTTAATTATACAAAGATGGATAAATAAGCATATGTGCAATACTTTTTCTTTGTTTACAAAATCTACGTGTTTGTAAAAAATGAGTAAAAAAGAGTTCCAAAAATTTGAAGAAATTTAAAAAGATTTCTAAAGTTAGATCTATGACAAAATTTATGCAAAAATATTTTGTTTATTCTTCACAACTATTTTTATTAAATAGTGTGCTTTTCAAAGTAAGATGGGATATAAGCAATTTATAAAGCAGCGAGAAGAAACCTAAAATTTTCCTTTATTTTCAAAAATAAGTTGTGGGTTCCTTTAGAAATAATAAATTATTATTACTTATATCTATTTTAAATGCATAATTATAAATAATATTATATAATTAAAAAAATATTCTTATATTTTAATGGGATAAATAAAGTCAAAAGGAGTTCGGTTAGCTAGTTATTCATATAACTATTCTATAAATAAACCACATACTCAATTACATTAATATTTAAATTTTTATCTGAAGGTTCATAAGTATTCATATCAGTATTCATTCATTCAAAAGTTCCATATTAATTAACTATTTAAACTCTCTGAAAATTTTATTTTGTAAGTCAATTTGTTTAATTAAATCATAAAGTCTAGTAAACAGATTTAATTCAAATAATATATATATTTTTTTTGTAACATGAATGAATAAATTGCAGCAACATTTCAAACAATTTGTATTTCATCAATAAATCAAAATTCCGTGTGAATGCAGCAGGTTCTGAGAAAATATAAAAGAAAGTCGATTTATAAGCAGGTGGCATGAAATCCATAAGTTGTATTTGTGAAAATATTTGATTTTATAGACTGCGTTCAAAGCAATGAATAGGCTTTGATTTGTGGGAGTTTTAGAAAAAATAGTTTGCTTGAATAAACGATATGAATAAAAACACAAATATTAAACAACCTCATACAATTTGTAAAGAATTTTTTTAAAAAATGTATTAGTTTAAAAGTTTTATTAGATACCTTTTAATGTAAAAAAAAAAAAAAAAAAAAAAAAAAAAAAAAAAAAAACATTTTTTATGTACAATGGAACTGCACAAATGTTAATGTTAAAAATATATAAGGGAATCAGTATTAAAAAAGTTTAAAGCATTTGTAAATAAATTACAACTTTTAAATGCAGTAGATTTTATCGAATTCCGGATACTTTGATCTCAGCTCATTTGCCACTAATATTCTGTTTTATCTAGGTTGCATCAAAGGTCCTATTACACTTGAACTCACATTATATCAACGTCATTTTTATTGAACAAAGACATGGTTAGAAACTTGAAGTTCGTATTCCCCTCGTGTCTTTCCCAAATCTAATAAAAGAACAATCCGGATTACATATCTGCCACGAGTATATATTTGAAACAAAAATCCTTGTCTCTGAAACGGAACGTGCCCGGCATCCAACCATATATATATATATATATATATATATATATATACATGTGTGTGTGTGTGTGCTTATGCTTATTTGGGCCTGATGTCCGAGTGACTAGCGCCCTGACGCTCGGTACTACAAGTTTCGTGTTCGAGTTCCAGTTCGGAATCCACTTTAAACTGTAGGTCCCGGTTTCATATGATAGTAGAGCGTTGTGGAGGTAGTGTTACTTGCGTCCGTAGCAAATATTCAAGTTATATATGACCTCTGGGTAGTGCTAATTGAGTAACAGCAGCACAGCCCTTGTTTATGACATAAAAATTATCTGTGTCTATATTGCCAGCTTCATTAGAACAACAACATATATTTGTTTATATATGTATATATTATTATGTCTGAATTTGAGGCACTTTTGAATTCTTTTTAGTTAGGTTTTAGCAGTTGTACTCTTTGATAGTTCTCCTATGAGACACACCATAATTTGTGTATAGAAAATACTGTTTTGAAATTGTAGACTACCCTCAGAAGTACCAGAAGTCAGAAGAAGAAGTGTATGGGTAAGGTATATGGTAAGCATATCTCTATGAGTTATTCTCCAGGTGATATTCATTTTAAATGCACAGATTGTAAGTATACATACATTGTGTATTCCACTATAAATTGTGCAATATGTTCGCTGGGTTCATGAACCAATACCTGGAAAAATAAGTACAACTGCACTTGGATAAAATGATTCATTTTTAGGAATAATTTTTAATTTTATATTCATATATATTTGTATGGCAAGCTTATAAAACCAATAATTACACGAAGGAAAAAAATGCAGATCACATTGATAATAAATTTATTAATTATATCATGATTGAAATTGTATTAGCATTATCGTTCTATTTTTTATTTTTCAAATTTGCTCTTAAGTCTCTAAATAAAAAAACACATATATTACACAGGGTTAGATATAAATTTATTTTATACAAATTGAAAAATACCTAATTTAAAATATAAATAAATATTAAAATAAAACATATTTTAGTTTTAATGCCAGTTATTTAAAAAAATGGCTCAAATCTATTAATATTTCATTTATTCAAATTTACATTCCTGGCAATTTAAATTCATAAACACGAGACTATACTCATGAATTATTTCAAAGCTTATAAGCTTTAATTATAATTTTTTTTTTATTATTTAAGAGTTATTCATTCTTTTAAACACTTTTAATTCAATGATAGAGTGAAAAGAGAAGAAAAAAAATTACTTCCTCATTTAGAAGAGTTAATTTACCCGGAATACTTTTTTGTATGCACACACCTACACACTCTCAAACAGCACATTTTATTTCTGTCATTAAGGAAAATGTGTTTTAAATCTTCTTTCCTTTTCATAAAAGATGAAAGAAACTGTTCCCAATTTAAAAGACATAAAAGTATTCTATAATAGAAACAGCTGTTGGCAAACATTCCTTTTATACAAAGCCTATTCATATTTTGCTTCTGATGCTACAATATAATAAAACTTTTGTGATGGCATAATTTAAAGAGATGTAGTAGACATTTTGGTAACATTAGAAGATAATGTGACCTGCCGGCTCATAATGTTTACAACGTTAAGAAATATGTTAAGAATAATGTAAAGAAATATTAATTTTGCTCATGAATAAATAAATACAAATAATAAAATTAAAAAGTAAACATATAACTACACACTTTTATTGCAAAAATAACAGCAACGTCAAATAAAAACAACATAACTACCATTATATTTTTAAAAAGTTTATAAATATACAAATTGCGAAATAAATCTTTAATAACGTTTTTCTTTCTTTCTGTTCGACTAACTGGATAATACTTTATTCTTTTACAATCGAATACTCATAAAGAACAATTTTTTTTACAACATTCAGAAGAATTCAATAGTAAACTGTTATGATTAGGGAATATTAAACTTTGGGTAGTAAAGCATGAGGATTCAGGAAGCATGTACATGAAATTGAAATTTGTTAAAGACGTAATAGTGGCCTAAAGATCCAGCGTCAAGTAAATTGTATGAAAACATTTTAAATTCACTGAATCCGTAGAGAAATGTCTAGGTAAGGTAGTCCAGTATCTACGACGGCCAAGGATTGTCAGTGAGATGTAACATGAGTACCATACAGTATTCGTATTGCTAAATGTACTCGAGTTTGAAGGAGCTATTTTCAGAAAGCTACATCAGAAAATTCTGTTTAAAAGAAGACTTACTGTTTGTGTTCCTCTCATTTCTGGGTAGAGAAAAGCCCACATAACGCGGATCACATATAGTAATGCAGAGAACATCGACTTCGTACCAGAAGTCGATGGATGATTGGTACTTCCCTGTATCATATACTCTCAGATTTCTATCACTATAAACTGTTCTGTTTAAAAGAAGACCTACTGCTTGTGTTCTTCTCATTTCTGGGTAGAGAAAAGCCCACATAACGTGGATCACATATAGTAATGCAGAGAACATCGACTTTGCACCAGAAGTCGATGGATGATTGGCACTTCCCTGTATCATATACTCTCGGATTTCCATCACTATGTAAAGTGAGGTTTAATGGCCTGATTAGATATCAGGTTATATGTCAATACTAATCCCCAGGTATTGGTCAGATCTTCCCTTTTTTAATACGCTTTTATTAGCTTCACTTGTATGTTTGTATGTATGTAACTGACTTTTTCCCCTGGAGATCTGTTTCTCCTCATATACACTATTTAAGCTATAAAGAAACATTTACAGGCATCTTTCAGAAAGAAAACAGTTGATTCTTTTTAATACGCTATTTTATTAGTTTCACCTGAATGTTTGTCTGTTTGTTTGTTAAACTAAAAAGTAAAAAATAAATTAATAGTTTAAAAAAACTAAAAAACATGCTTTTAGAGTTAATCAAACTAAAAAGTAAAAAATAAAGTAAAAAGTTAGTTTTAAAATGTCATACAAAGCACCCCACGCTTTTAGAACAGTGACATTCATTTTCTCGTCAATCATTTTATTCTTATGTTAACAATTATTTTTTACTTTTTAGTTTGATTAACTCTAAAAGCGTGTTTTTTAGTTTTTTTAAACTATTAATTTATTGTTCCACACATGTTCTGTGACTTCAGTGAAGTTTAGGGACGGGATATTTGTGTTTCATGATCACTTTTTTCAAGGGTACTGCTGAAATCAATTTTATTTCAAAGAATGGCAATGTGGCCATTATTTCAAAGAATGGCAATGAATTTCTGGAGAGTGCAATTTTTTGTAAGACTAGATAGATGGATAGGCCGAAGTCTCACAGGTTATACGGTATGGCAATAATAACATACCTTTAACATCTGTGAATAATTTCCGGACATGAAAGCTACATAAGTGGGGAAGTAGGATAAATTTCCACATTTCGATAGTCCACATTTCTAGTATGATTTTACATTGAAAGAGCTGTATAACTAATGATAATATTTATTTTTGACTCAAAACGGGATGTCTTCTTATTTATGTAATATTATGTGCATTCAAAGAGCACATACTCCCTCTGCGTCATAATAATAGTAATAGTTGTTGAATTTATTTTCACCCTAATAATAATAATAGCAAACGAAAATAAATTTAGAACGCAATATTTTTATCCAAACACTAAATTAAATGAAACAATTAAAAATATTACACCTAATTTTAGATTTGATTGTTCAAATAGATTCTAATTTTTCAACAATTTCGTTACTGCATTTTAAACTTGTATGAAGTATTCCTTGACTGCGAAGCTGTGATTTCCCAGTGCTTCAGCTTAAAATGTATATGGATTCCTTACGTTTTTATTTATTTTTTTTATATTTTAAATTTGAAATAAAGTATATTTGGAAACGACTATGGCGTGAACTGCTAATTTTATGCCTCTATTGCTAAGATGAATATGCCTAAATGTATCCAGTTTTTCTTCATATATTTGCATTTACATACACAGTTTTGATTTTTCGAAGAATCAACATTAACGCAAGATTTGTCTCGACAATCATTTAAAATTTTCTGATAGGATCATTATATTGCGCTTAAATTATTTTGCAGCTCACATAGCATAACTTTCTGCAACTTTTCGTTTCTCTTTTGTTGCATCAAGAAGTAAAAAATCGTAACTCGATTTTTGCTTGAAATTCTTTTTTTTAAATGGGTTGATGTTCAACTGAAATAAAAGAATCAACATCGATCATCAAATGAAATTAGAAAAATAGTTACAATTCGTATTAATTAGGTTAACCAAAGAGATTGAATATTCTGTCAAAACAAACGACAGATGTCATGAAACATTGATTTTGATCGATGCGCTACAACATAACTTACAGCTACATTCCCCAATAAGTAATGTTACAAAGGAAATATGTCTTTATAGTTTTAATTTATTAATGAAAAGAGCTGAAAATAAATAACTTTTATGATCTTATAGTTTTCAGTAGAACAAATTTGTTATTAAATTCTTGGCAGGTTTTTTAATGTTTGCATTACTAATTAGCTTTGTTTAAGAACTGCGAATTGTATTGCATTCGACGAATTTTACTTTCTATGGGACCATTAGTGCCGGATAGACATAATATATATTCAATAATTACATAAAATTGCATGTTGTAGCATAAAAAACCTCCTTTTTTTACCCCTTTTTATTTACCTTTCGTGTTTTTCCTTTTTAAGTTTTAATTGTGTTGCTATATTAAAGCTACACCCATTGTTAATATTAAAACGTCATTCTTAGATATGTGAAAGATTATGTTCGGGTTTCTATCTTCTGGATTGGCAAAATTTTGAGTTTAATGTTATTATGGGGGCTTATTTTGCCAAAATTGCTTCTTTGTATATGTTTGCAGTTCACTTAATTATATTAATCAACCAAAAAAATATATCGTGTTACTTAAGTTGTTAATTACGGACTATAGTTGATAGTTATTGATCTTTTTAATAATTGATGCATAAGGATATTTTTAAATTATAATAAAATCATCATAGCATTAGTTCTTCCCTGTGGATTAATCATTTTTTCATAATCAGTTATTTTAGTGATTTAGAATAACAATTGAATGATCAAAGGACCCTATGTAATGTAACTTTAAATGCAATTAATATCTATTGCTGCTTTTAAGTATCTTAAACATTAGATCTCCGCAATTTCGAGGTTATCAATAGTAAGCTACTTTAGCGAAATAAGGTCTTAATAATCTGGACAATAACGATATTATAATTCCTCCTACAAATTAGTATTGGAAAACGAATTCATTATTCGTCTCAAAGGAATTATATTAATTCTGAAACCAAAAATAATTAGAATTTTAAATTTATTAGGATAATTTAATGAGGATAATTATGCTCTCTTTAATACCATCAAAATGCTTAAATTCCTTATTTCAAACTTTTGGGTATTTAACATAATGTAAATTTTGCTGATAAATTATTTTGGAGTTTTAGACATAGGATAGAATCAATTAGCTTAATTATTAAAATGTACACATATGATTTTATTTATTATATTATCTGATTTTATGAATCTATGAACAATTATTTCAATGAGATAATTAAATAGAATTATTCATAGATATAATTTGATTATTTATTCATTTTCACATTTTCATCATTTCATGAATCAAATAGCATTAAGGTCTTAAAGCAGCAAAATATTAAAAAAAAAAAGAGAGATATACTATGTTCTTGTTTTTATTTATTATAATTTTTATGCAGAAAAAATTTAATGATAACACCATTACAATGGAATAATTTAAAACAAATATTCACTTAAATAATTTATATAAAAATATAGAATAATACATAGAAAGTAACAACAGTAACGGATTAGAAAGAAAATGTATAATTAAACAAGTAATATAACAAAAAAATTTAACGTCAATTCCTACTTTTTTTTCACTATATTATAGAAAAACCTTTATAAATAATTTTCATTTTTTATGTTTATCTGGCGCCATCTATTGGTAGATATATGCAACTTAAATCTAAAAAAAACAAACTAAAATTAATTAATTAAATTTAATTAATGAATTAATATTTGAAAAATATTAACAAATAAAACTATATTAACATCAAGTGTCATCCACTACAAGTTCAAAAAAATGTATTTGAACTTGAGTAGATGAATAAAATGTATTTTATTAACGATTGAAAATTTGAACAAGATATATATAGGGAGAGTGTGAGCTAATAGAAGGAATTGAAAAAAATCCAATTGGGAACAAAACATACTTATTTTTGCATTCATCTCCACAGTTTAATGTTACTTATTAGAAATGAGTCTCGTTAGATGAATATTTTAGTGATACTGCTGCCACTGTTATTGTAGTAGATGTTGATCACATAAAGACAAAATTGTATGATTGTTGGTATTGACGACATAAGATAAAGTTCTTTTGAGTGTTGATGTGGTTAACATAAATACCATTGATGTAGATTACATCTAGAGTTCTTTTTATTAATATTAATATAAATTTCTCGTACTTAAATAATGTTTAGATTTTTTAATTTTAACTTCTATGTAATTCTGGTTCCTTGCTTAATCCTTTTATTACGAGACCATTTTGTTGATTCCATTTTTTAAAGATTGTAAAATTGTTTTGCCACACTTAAAAGTTAGCTGCGTAAACAACTGCAGATAAGTATTGTAAGATTGCAATTTTGATTTCCCCCTGAAATTACTATTAATTTTTAAGCAACTAAAAAAAAAAATGTTTATCGTTAAATATTTTTCTAAAACCTCATCTTTAGCTGTGGTGCTTGTTGAGTTTGAAAATAAACTCACATGCGCATTGCATGTATATTGTAGCCAGTTCTGTAGTAATTCTGCTAAGATAATATAAAATATATTTCAATTCCATCTCGATTTCAATGTAGCGACTGTTGATTCGTTGACTGCCGTTTCTTTACCTATTATATAGCACTATAATCAAGTAGCCAACTTCCAATCTAGATCAACTATATAACTTTCTCAGCTGTATATTCCCTGAATTTTGTCAATTTATACAGCCAAATCTTCATGATGCTGCATTTTCTATGTTGGTTAGTGTACACAGATCTACAAAAAATTTAGTCTACTTTAAATTTGCATTAGGACAAATTTGCATTAGGACAAATTTGCAAAACCAGTATTTCTCTCTAAAAGCTTACGGTCACACTGCCTTTCACAGACAGTAAAAGCCTCCTTTTAAAATGAGATATCCAACATTCATTCTCTGCGAGAATCTATTCCCCGTGAAATGAGTTTCTCGCAGAAAAGATGTGCCTGGATTAGATTTAAATATTATAAATCCCACATAAATATTTATTTGCCGAAAATCGCATGACGCTCGATCAAATTTCTTTAGCGTTTTTTTTTTTTTTTTTATCCAAGTTTCTGTTACAATTTCTCTCAGTATTCCATTTTCTTTTGTAAAGACTTTATGCGTCTTTTTATCCACTTCCATGCCGACATACTTTAAAAGATTCTTTTTTTCCCGCTAGATTCACTCTTATTCCATATTTTGTTTCGCTCTATTCCAGTTAGTGACTGTAAAAAAGTCGAATTGGAATTTTCAGGTGTCGCATGCATTTCGAGTTTTTCTTTTCTTATAATATATACCGCACTTTTTTGAACGCAAACTGACTAAATCTTTTATTTTTTTTCGGGAAAGCAATAACATTCAACGCTTTTCGCTTTGTTGTCTTTCTAATGCATAAAGCACTGTCATTTTTTTATAGCTTTGGGAATTAATATTTTGATTTGTTTCGGTTTTTTTTTAAATTTATTTATTTGTTTATTTATTTTTGTAGTTCTAGTTAAAAGTTCTAAATGCTAAAAAATTAAATGTAGAATTTATTTTATATTCATTGTTTTTTTCATTTCAAAAGGACTTTTTTTGTTAACTGATTTAATGTATATATTTGTATTTATAATTCAAAACATTTTAGTTATTTGTTAAAATTACGTTTGTGAATAAAATATATTCACAACATATATATCAATATAAACAACGTAATTCAACAAAATACATCAATTGAAACCATTTTTTTTCAATGTTATCTTTATGTGAAAGCATTGCCCTCTAATTTCAGTTTTTACTGGAAAATTTCAAGCCCTCTAGATCAATTAAGAACTATGCTATATGAATTTGAAACTATCTTGATTATGAAATTTTAGAATGAAAAATAACAATGAGATATCCAACATATGTTTTTGCATTTTTAAAATAGATGGATATGTTTTAATTAAACTTTGTATATAGTTATTCTATACGTAAGATGGAAAAATTGGAAGATTAAAATCTGAATTGGAGATGTAAATAGGTGCTCATCTCATGTACAAATTTCTTGAATGTGAAACTGTAGTTTAAATAAAATGGCTAACACGCTTTCTCGATTTTAATATTGTTGAGAACGTGTGTGTGTGTGGGGGGGAGTATTTGTTGAGGAGAATTCTTTGTCTCCAATCATTTCTGTAAACCATTGTTTAACGAGATTGTTTTTGACACGCATACAATTCATTGATGACATTATAAACAGCATGGAACCTCGCTGTTAAGCTGTTCGAGGTGATCATACCCCCTCCTGATAAATGTTTTGTGTTTATTCTATGTATCTGAATTTTGGACGTTTTACAATGTATTAAATTCACCTAAATAAATTCATAACGTTTTCTTGTGTTTTGGGTTACACATGGTATAATATATATTATTACTCAGCTTCGATAAATTTGCTTACATACTTTTTTTCACTTATAATCAGTTTACAGTTTGTTGCTTAATTTTAGAAACCGAGTTACGTATGCGTTTTGAGATGGAATGACACGCATGTTTATTTTTAATCAATTACATTATTTAATTTATATTTGGATTTTAAAACACAATTTATTTAAAATTAAGTATCAATGCACTATATAAATGAGATTTTACGAAAAAAATGTTAAAAGGAAAAATTAAACAAACTCATGTAGGGAGAATTACAAAGAATCCAGCAGTAGCCTGATGGTGATGACAAAATGTATAAATACAGCATTAGATTGTGAAATTTACCGATTCTTGTCATTTATTGAATGACTTAAAATGTTATTCAAATTCAATCGACATAACTTTACTAAAAATTCTTTTTGTATAAAATTTTCGATAATCATTTTTTTTTTTTAAACAGTGTAATGTTGAAACTATTATTTTTGCTGAATTTCAGAACGAAATTGTCATTATGAAGTGTAAGAATAACCTTATTTCAGACAAGATCTCAAAGAACATGATACGAAACATGGAATTATGAAAGAAAAGTTTAATTTAGGGAAGATAAATGAAAGATAAGAAAATATTTTAATTTTTTAGCTTTTGGTTCTGAATCATAAAAATATAAAAAATAAAGTAGTTGTAAAATAAACTATATAGTAAATAAGTTGCAGCTATTCCGTTTAATTGCAGTTATTTTTTTTTTCTTTTATCGTGTTTGAATGTAATGCAGCCCTTGTTACATTCTGTGGTGTCACCCAAAACATACACAATGAAAATGTGATGGTTGACCCAATCTGGTAGTTGAAAAATTACAATACATCGTAAGAATTACAGATGATAACCTAGTTATTGGAAAACTGTGATTACTTTGTAAATACAGAATTGCATAACGTAATTTCTTATAAACAGGTTCACAGATTACTCATTAATGATTTACGTAAGAACACAATTACATTCATTTATCCGGAGAAGAGACATAATTTCGAATGATAACATTAAATTTGATAGTATTTCAATGTCAGTTTTTTTTTTCAAAATTTGCATGGAATTCAAACATAACAATAACAAGAGGTGAGAAACAATGCATAAATTTCAAAAAATATTTTATTTTTAACCACATTTTATTGCAAATCTTTACATTGGCTCTGTAATTTCCTGGTCTATGTAATTTTCTGGTAAATCTATTCACACTATTGGAGTCTACTCTGAGGGACTTGTTTCTGGCTCAATTGTTGACTCAGAAGTAGTTTCAGTAGGTGGGGTATTAGTTGTGGTTGTAGTGGTATCAGGATCCTCGCAGGTGTAGAAAAATATACTGGTTTTCTGGAAAATTGTTAGTAAAACATTTATATTCGAGTGACACATGAATTATATTTATTATGAGTATCTTCCAAAACATAAACTTTATAGATAATTCGATTATGAATGCTCCGCGCAAAATTCTCAAAAATGTGATACAATTTTTAACATTTATCTGTAAATTTAGGTTTATACATAGAACTTAAAGTGGTGTAACCCTTAAAATTAATTATAAATTACATCAAACTAATTTAATATAATATCCTGTTAACATTTTTCGTCCGAAACAAACTTGGCTGACATACGTTAATTTGATGCTGGAATGTCATTGCAAGCGTCAATGGTTGTCATACGGTTAATCGGTTAATATGTAAGTATCAATTTAGTTTGTTAAAGTGCTGCATAAGTTGGTGGTTTTCGAGCAGTAGGAGCCCGGAATGAAATCTTACATATAAAGTTCAATAAAAGTTATCGTGGATGAGCATGGAAATCCATTGAAAGAAAGTTATTTTCAATGTGTTCTAGACATGGTAGAAGATATGAATCTTCTACCAACTAAAATGTGGGTGCAATGTAGCATACTGTTTAAATCTGTTACATATATACTTGTATTAAAGCAGAATGATCCAAAATGCTTTACGTATCTGGTATTTGAAAGTGTCCATATTTTGGTAAAAGTATCCTTTTTAAGCAATTTTTTTATTCATATAACATAATCACAATGTGGAAATTAAAAAAAAAAAAAAATCATGTTCGCACACAAAATACGTAGCAAAGCTAACTTTTTATATTATCTTAATTTAACTTTACTGTGCAATTATTATTATATTACTATTTTCACTTAAAATATGTATAATTTAACCTTATACGAAATTCATTGGCGCCATAAAATAAATACTTTGAAATTACAGTTTATATTTAAAAAAAGAAAAAAAAAAAACCTTATGCTAAAAATGTACAGGATTAGTGTTATTTTTAATAAGATATATGTGTTTGTTACCTACTACAAGATTTTTATTGTTATTTAAATGTTTTTATCGTCAACATTTTTATATACAAATTTTAAGAAGGATTATATAACTATAAAAAAATTGGAATAAATTGCCATGCAAAATAGGATAAAAAATTTAAATAATTTGTTTCAAAATTTTCTCGAGTCAATTTAGCGATACTCTTATGTGAACATTAATTCTTTAAGCCAACTCTAGTATTTATTTATATAAGAAACTCAATTAACATTATTTTTTTTAAAAAATCACAATTAGGTATAAGTAATAATTTATTGTAAAGGTCAATTACTTAAAATATCTTTTTTTTTTTTATTTTTAGATTTTGCTTTGAAATAAATATATTAGTGGTTTTTTTTGCTGATTTTGTACATACAATTTCAAATTTCAAAAATTAAAAAACGTGATTGGTAATTACTGAAAAATAAAATAAAATTTTTTTTTAATTGTGCACCTAAATATATATAGCTTATGAAAAAAAATTTCATCATACTTGTGTGCTATGTATTATTACTTCTTTTAATATTATCCTTTTATCCATCATTTTAAAAGAAAATAATATTGCTTAAAATTATATTAATAATATGAAATTAGAAAATAAATATATGGTTTTATAAAGTGAAAGCCAACTAGCATTTGATAAATCTTCATTTGTCCCAAGTTTCGTTCAATTTTTAATTTTTTTTCTTTGGATTATAATTTTTAGGACCTCAAGCAAATGTGTAAATGCTCATTAAAATAAATCTCACTGATGGTTTATTGAAATTCAACTTACTTTGCAAACCAATTTAGGATCACAGATGTATCGATCTTTTTGATCTTTAGAGCAAAAGGTTCCTAAAGTAAAAATAAATGTGTGTTAAATAAAATTTCGTTAAACAAAAACTCAACATCAAAATAAAATTTCATTTAAAATTTTATTCATTATGTTTTTGAGAAGATAAGTATTATAACTAAACAAAAATCACTCATGGAAAGTCATAAAATAACAATCATAATAATAAAAATAATTAATTGTATCTAATAATATTTTTCCGAGATAAATTTTTAATTCAATTAGTAATCAATATTAACTGCTTCAAATCAAAAAATTATTAAATTATTATTTTGGAAATTTATTCAATTGGTTTTTAAAGAATACCAAATTATATATATATATATACATTTTGAAAAATATACACAGATTGATGGACAATCACTATCTACTTTTTTTATAAGAAGTCCAAAAGAGATAGAATACATATCTGTGATAGCTTACAATGTAGCAAAAAATGTTAAAAAATTTTGACGTGTTAGTTTTTTTTGTTATTGTTAGTTGTCAAGGATGTCAAATTTTAAAATATAAATTTTTTAAAAATACAATGTAGAAATTTTATTGATTAAATCTTTCTTTACTATTGAAGACCTTTTTATTTCTATGTTGTCCTTAAAATTTTATGCCTTGTTATATTATTTTATATAGTGCTGTGGATAAAAAAAATATTACATTTGAAACACAAAATATATATGCATTAACATAAAATTAAATTTGGCATGGAAAAAAAAATATTAACCAATGTCATGCTGGCAAAAGTATTTATTTATAATAAATATTTATAAGATAAGCTATTTATGTGTCTGTCATTTGTGTGCTTTATTGCAATCCTAAAATCATCAATGCTTATCAATCAATTTGTTTCTTTGAATTTGTTTTTGATCAAATTTCTAGCTCAGTTTATAAAAAAAAGTAAATCACCACTGAATTTTTATTAAATTAAAAAATATGTATATTTTTCTTTTACAACCAAACTTACAAGCTACCAGATGTTATAATAATCATTCATAGAATAACTTTCACTATATTGTGGCATCACGAGTAAACTTATCATAAAGTGGAGTTATTAGTAAAGTAATAGAAAATAAGGGAGGAATTTTTATATTTATGTATTAGTTTTCGATTTATTTTACAAATAACAATGTTCTCAAAAACTGCAAACAGATAATAAGTGCGAAAAAAATTCTGATAATTTTTGAATAATAATTCTTCGTTTATTTAGAAGTATATAGCATGAAAGGCGAGTTATTTAAAATATCAAACCTTTCATTCTAAAGCCATGTGCATTAGGTAATTTCCGTAAGCTAGTAATGTTAATATTATGTAGGTGGTCAGCGTCGTCTTTTATCTGCCAATGTTTTATAAATGCTTGGAAGATTTCTCTTTTGCTTTTGATAAGGTTTGAACTTTAGAGGAAAACGTGGTCTCAAGTTATTATAACAATTATATGATGACTGATTATTTATATTTATTTATTTAGTATAAAAAAAAAGTAATAACTGTGTAGCATTCAGTGCATTGCAGGAATATTGAACACACATGAACGAACATTAGAATGTAGCATACTACTAAAAAAATTTGCTGTTATATTTTTGTTCTGGTCTAGAGTTGCCTGAAGGTTAACACATTGGTTTCTATACTAGGAGAAACGATTTTGAAACCTAGTAAAGAACGCTAATTCCGTTGTCTACATCACGAATTTTGGTAGTAAAATATAGATGCAGTAACAGGCTTTTCGTGCACCCGGGGAAACATTTAATCTGCTGTAGATTTATTTTTCTCATGGCGGATGACTACAAGTCCTAATAATATCCTAATTTTTGCTACTTTTGAATTTTTCGTATGTAAAAAAGTTAAAAAGTCATTTCATGTAAAAAATTTTAAACAGGGGCTTATGGTTGCGTGGCTAGCACTCTGTCGCTCGGTATACCAGGCTTTGAGTTCGAGTTGCGGCGGTGCCATGGCTGTTTGTAGTGGTTCGGAATCCACTTTAAACTGTAGGTCTCTGTCTAATATAATCGTAGAGCGTTGTTCAGAGTCCAGTCAGACTTTTTCCCCACATCATTCCCAAATTGTATAAGGGCAACTCAGCTCCAGGCATAGTGATGTGGCATAGCGTAGTAGTAATAGATTTTTAACGAATATATAACTACGAATATAATAATATAAAACAGGAAATTCATTTACATTAGTATTAATTTGATAGCCCTTAACACAATTAAACAAATATATTAGAAAACTTTAAATTAATAGAGACTAGGAATTGTTGCATTTTTAAAAAGCGAAAGTGTTGTTATTACTGTGGATGAATGATAACTATAATATTTTTTTCGGAAACAAACAGAAAATATTACTGGCATACATACATTACTAGCATACATAATATTACTAACATACTTACTTTAAAGTTAACTATAAATTTATAGTGACTAATAATTACTTAACAGCAAGCAGAAAAATTAAAATGCTAGCATGGCATGCAAGTCTCATGATTAATGTTAAAGATACATATAAGTCTAATATTTCTAATCAAGCGTTGATAACAATTAGAAACAGTTTCATTAATGGAATAGACAGTTAAGGTTTTAATTTGGCATGAAATCTGACAACAATGAATTGTTAATAACTTGAAGCCTTTGTACTTACCCTTCTTTTCATACTTTGTGCAGTGATCTAGAAATGAGAAGAACCTGGCCTTGAAACAATACTCATCTTCCTTGCATTCTGATGTTCCGCATGTTTCTCCCTGGCACTGCACGTATGCAGCCATCTAAAATGGATCATGCGTATTAATCAGCACAAACTAACTATGATGCCGGCGTTGGATACTGTACATCATTATCAGTAATTAATCAGTAATATTAATCATTATCAGTAATAATAAATAATCATTATCAGTAATACTCGTCTTCCTTGCATTCTGATGTTCCGAATACCTCTCCCTGGCACTGCACGTATACAGCCATCTAAAATGTGTCATTCGTACTGCACAAACAAATATATGATGCCGGCGTATGAAACTGTACATCATTATCAGTAATTATACTGTGACAGTTAGATTAAAATGCAAAGGAGTAAATTTTTAAAGTATTATTGTTTGACCACTACCTGTTGCATAAATAACACGCAAGATGCTTGAAGTAAAGCTCGCTCTTTTCTTTCAAGGTCGCTCCAACGCAGAACTTCGAAACGATATAGTTTCGGTTTGTTTATAACTCTGCCCTCCCCTTTCCTTTTCTATTTCTCTTCAGCCAGCCAGAAGTTTTCGTGGTCTTGTAACGGTTATTTTTTTAACTCCTTTTAATTGCCACAGTTTTTATATTTAAATACTTTTGTGAACTATTATTTTAAATTTTGTATTTATTAACCTTTTTACTCCTGTAAATTCTCTCCGAGCATGGGCTCGTTTAATATTCTTTCCTTAGCTCATCTTTCGGATTTTAAAATTATGTTTTAATAATAGTTATTGATATGGAGGTACGGGAAATTCCCTGGTACTCCAACTAAGCACGTTACGTTACGTTGAAGTAAAGCATCTCATATAGAGCTCAAAATTTTATTTTATGCCTATGACAAAAATAGGCATTATAAATCAATAGCCTGGAAATATCTTGCGTTGAATTGAAATTTATTGGTTGGAAAATTGGTTAAAATTTAAACTGCTGCATGCGCGTTTTTTCATTAACTTAAGTAAACTTCTTTGAAATAAAATTGTCCTTTAGAACAATTTTAAATTATTTATTTATTTAAGTATTAGCACGTGAAAGAAATTTTAAATAAATATTATGTTTAAAAAGCTCGTGACACATATTAAAAATTTATATAAGCTTCCTCGTTAAAGTACTTTAAAATATTTTGTAAAAATGCTCGTGAAATAAATTAAAAAATTGAAAGGGATTGCGGACATGGAAAATCATTCTCCCCAAAATAAGACCCATAATTTTAAACGTAAATAACAACAACATCTAAAGTGGCAACAACTAACGCCTGCAGATTATTTGAATTTGAGTACTTTTGAAAATTAGCTTTTCATGTTACCACAGGCTTACAAATGAGGCTATTTCTCAGTAAAACGTTCCTATTATTTTTATACATCTGCTATGGAAATAAAATGGATAAACTCATGAAGTTTAAAGCAGATGACCAATTGGTACCATGGGTACCAAAGGCCAGAGCGTTTTTATGGTGCTTCAGGTTCGAATGCTGGCGGTGGCAGGAATGTTTGTTAGTGGTTCGGAATCCCTGTTAAAGTGTATGTCTCGTTCTAATAAGCTTAAAGTGTGCACAAAATGACCGTAGAGCGACAAACCGCATCATTAAGTTTTAAAAAGCAAATATCAGTTGTAATATTATTTATTTCATTTTATCCACCAATAGCAAAAAAGTATAGATAATGCTTACCAAAACCACAACAAAGATCGACAGAAGAGTAGAGTTCATATTTGGATGTCTTGGAGTACGAAATGGTTTCGAGTGTGATTTTTCCACTTACCCTGTTGCCTATTTATACATATTTTCAGTGTTGCCACAAAAAGGAAGAAAAAAAATTATATTTGGGAGCCACCTGTGCTTTTACATCTGTTCAGTTCTTAATCTAAGTTCTTCTTAGATTAAACATTTTTCTTTTATTTCACAATTTCCACATGTGCTTCCATTATGCTAATTGTATACACTTGCAGCTGGTAATTAACAGTTTTAAGTTAATAGCATTTGACGGTAGAATATTAACTTCAGGCATACAATTACATTAAAGCAATCAAATATCGACAGAGAAATGTTTTGTTTTGTACTACATTTTTATCATATGTTACATAATTTCCGAATGTTTAACCAAAGCGAAATTTTAAACAGGAAAAAAAAAAAAAAATATCGCATTTTTTTCCTTCTTTAGATAATTCGTAATCAAGTGCTATAGTAGTTCTTGTTTTATGTTTAAATTCATGTTAGAAATATGCGAATTATAGACTTTTAAATTTAGTATTGAAAATATTCGTATTTTTTGTGCAATTATTAGTAGTTGGGATTAATAAATATAATCTTTACAGCATGTTTATTTTTTAATAATTAAGACAATTCTTTATGTTTAATTATTATAGCTTAATAATAATAAATAAATTAATTAATTGTTATGAATATTGTAAAAATAATATAACATTTAAATATTGATGTTATCAGATTAGGATTTATATTCTTTCTCATTTTACAAATTATGAGATAACTCAATTTTATTACATTAAAATGCCATAAAATGTACGGCCTTACTACTAGACCACTTTTATAATTAATATATATTGCAAATTAACTAATGATTTGTAAGAAGTTTTTTAAAGAAAGCATCTAATTAATCTAATGATATGTTTAATTTTCATTTCATTAAAATTCATTTCCTTTAAAAAATTAAAAAGAAAAACAATTGTGATGCTAAATTGTGAAGTGTTGAACTGAAATTTAATTTGAAACAACAAAGAAAATTTTAGTGATTTTAAAATTAAGTTAATAAAATTTTAAAGTAATTTTAAAATTCAGTAAGGAATATTTTTTTTTAAATTTAGTATACTTAATTTCAAATGAATCAGCACCACTTAACCTTATTTGTGCTAAATAAGTTAATTATCCATTTAACATACAATAACACAATTAATTTAGTGTAAAGTAATAATTTGAAAAAATAAAGGGAAAAAGATCAAATTAGATAAATTTCAATAAAAATAGAATATTACGTATATTATTTTCTACGGCTGTTCTATTTTTTTCTTTCTATTTTTTCTATTTTCTATATTATTTTCTACAGATCTACGGCTTACTCGACTGCAGATATTTCCTTTAATTTTTCTTTGTACAAATTACTATATGCAATTAGTAAATTAAAAAAAAAAATACTAAAATTCCTTTTTATATATTTAGAGATATAATAATTATAAATCCAATTAAATTTTAACTTTCCATAAATCTTAAACTTTAATAACTATACTATAAAATTAAAATGCTTTAAAATTTGCATGATATAAACGAAATCAAATAGAATTATATTTTCTTCAATCACTTCGACTAAAGACACTATATATTCCTTGTCATTTAAATGTCTGGAATATATTAATTATTTTGCATACAGTTATATATCTCTCTAAACAACTTTCCTTTTAACTGAGCACTCCAAATAATTAGATATAGTCAGAACAGTGGTTCTCAAAATTTTTGAATCGGGGCACATTTAAAAGCATTATAAATAATTGCAAGCGCATTGCATACGAATTTCTGAGAAATATGTTATAATAGCTAAGTCAAATATTACGGAAAAAAATTAAAAAGAAGCGCATCTTAATTTTATTCATTATTGGGTTTATAAGAAACATGAACCTGGATGTCACGTTTCTTATAAGTATGTCCTAGCGATATCTTCAAATTCTGAGCTAATATTTAAAGGCAAATTCTTATTTCCTTTAAATATCTTATATTTTAAAGATCCCCACTTTTTTTACACATTTTGAGGAAGGGAAAAAATTATAATTCACAAAAATATGACGTTGAAAATTATAGTAAAACTTTGAGAGCATTTTTTTAGATAGTGACACATATTTTTCTGTCAAAGGATTCCCAAAATTTTCAAGAGACAATTCCTTATGTTTAATCCTCAATGCACGATCAGTGTATAGGACTACTAATTCTTCTTATTATGATAATGTTAGATGATCAACTTCATAGAATACTATTTACAGATGGTGGAGTCTCATAGACTGCAGTAGAAATTTTTTAACATTGAATATCACATAGATGCTAACGTTTTTAGTAATCAATCATAGAAAATACCGCTCCTAGTTTCTCGAAAACATCATTTGGCACATTATCCTATTTGGACCTTTTTAGATTGAATAAAAGAAGAATAAAAAAGCGATCAGGATGGCTAGATGTTTATGATGAAAGTTACCTTTGAACGGAAAAAAAGAGTAATTATGTTTACTTTTATATTTATACGCATATTTCTTTGAAACACCATAGGGATATACCCTGTGAGAACCACTGAGTTAGAATATCAGTGTTTTTTTATACAAGTGTTACTCCTCAAATGTAAGAAAAAACTGAAAATATCAATTTAAATATTCTGCAAGTTAAAAGGAAATATTTCAGTTGCTGATACAATCTTTATTGAGTTTCCTTCTTTTTGAAAGTAGTAAGCACATATTGAATTCGAAGTTTTACTTATTTACATTGTTTTAGTGAACAGTAGTAGGCCTGGACTAATAGATGCCATGGACAGCCATTCAGGCAGGAAATGCATAGCCTTCCTGGATAACTATTAGAAGTAACTGCTTCGCATTTAATTATCATATGGGAGAGAAACTGTAAGATTGATGTCAGTCAATCTTGCTATCAATGTGATATGATTTTACATATTGTCACAATATGCATCAAACATCCTTGTTTGAAAGTAATGACTATAGTAGACGACGTTAGTGGATTCAAACCTAAACCATACAGCACTCAAGTTGCGCTTATTACCATTGGGCCACTAGACAGGTACCTTAAATCTTAACCTCAGTATGTTATCAGTAGATATTTTCTTTCTTTATTTTTTGTTGTTAACCATCGATGACGTATAGAAAAACAACCTAATAAAGATAGAGTACTATCTGCTAGAAAACCCATAAAAGTAACTGAGCCCCATTTGAATTTCATACGAGATAAAACATGAAAAACTTTTATCTGACGTACTGACTATCCAAGTTAGACATTTATATATGCTGCAATATTCATCAGAATGTTCTGGTTTCTAAAAGCAATTACAATAATGGATTCAAATATGATCCCTCCAGCGTAACATTGTTGTGTGCTTTACCACTGAGCTGAAAGTAAGACTAATGTCTAATTTATCTTATTTAAAAAAAAAAAAAAAAAAAAAAAAAAAAAAACACGATATTCGTACTAAAATGATAGTATAAATATTTAAGTACGTGTGAAATATGTGTTGCAATATTCAACAGAGTGTCCTGGTTTCTTAAAGAAATTATAATAATGGATTCAAATATTATTCCTACTGTGTACTTTATGACAGGTTTGAAAGTAAGACTGATGTCTAATTTATCTTATTTTTCTTCAAAACAACATGACATTCGTCCTAAAATAATCGTATAAATATTTAAACGTATTTTAAAAGTTAAAAATATTTTTGCAAGGAAGACGATAAATTGTGGTTGTAAATATTTGCAAGGAAGGTAACATATTTTTCTACTGTACTAAGAACAGAATTCTATCGAGAACAAAAAATGAAATAAAAGCATTATGTTAAAATAAAATATATGCATTCACCAATAGCTTACAAGTACTTTTTTTTAAAACAGAATAAAAGATCTATGACTTTTCTTGATATTGGAAGATATTGGATTTAGAGGAATGGTACCTGTAAATTCATTTTCACTTTTCATAACATCATTTCATCAAATTAATATGACACACAATATGTATAACCTCATGTAATACATATTCCTACAATACATACTCCAAAATTGCTCGAAATTTGAGAAGAACTGATATTTCCTCAAAACATTATTTTGTTGTACCGTTGTTTAAAAATTGAGATCATAGTATTCCACTAAAAAATAAAATTATAAAATTGTAAATCTATTAAAGGATATTAAGATACATCTAAAAGTCATGATCTTATTCTTTACTTTTAATTTAAATCTTGTATCTTATAATATCTGAGTGAAGCATTTTTTGTCGAATTTTTAATCTCTAAGATACTTGAAAATGTGAAATTATCCTATTCACAAATTGTAAATAATCATGTCGCATGTTAGTTCGATATTTAAATTATTTTTTGTTAATTAAATCTTATATATAGAGAACGTTTTATTTAACCTACAACTTAAAAAAAATTCTCAGAGTCTCACTAGAGGGCGCTATAAATGTGTGAATTGAGGTTTGCTTTGGTTCGTCGCTTTGCGGTCATTTTGTGCACACTTTAGGCTAATTAGACCGCAACCTACAGTTTAACGTGGATTCCACGTGCAGAGAGGGCATAAAAGGAACATGATTCTCCTCCGTACCAAACCATTTTAAATAAGTTTCCCAAAGTGTTCTAATCACCCAAAGATCATAATTTTATTGTTTAAACTTGGTATGAGGATAATAAGGTAAAAGTCAACAATAAGTTTTTCGCAGGGCTGAAAATAAGACTAATATCTAATTTATCTTATTTTTTTTTCAAAACAACATGATATTCACACTAAACTAATCGCATAAGTATTTTAATACATTTTATAAGTTAAAAATATTTTTGTAAGCACTTAAATAAATGAATCCTTTTAAAAAGAATCGTCTTCATCGCCGAGATTTGCATTAAGTTGCAAAAGCCATTTCCCCACTTGCCCTTCTGATCCGCATCTTTGACCCTAACTCAGTGAACCGCTGATAAGATCAGCACTAAAATACAAGTAAAAACCGAACAGACCTATAAATAGGGTTGTAAACGCCCTATACCTCCATGCCTCCAGGATTTCGAGATGGCTCGTTGGGCAGGGCTCCGTGTACACGTCTTTGTGGAAGGTGGCTTTAAAAATGTGAGGTAAAGGAAAAAAGTTTTATGCCGGGATGAGTTTGTTTACGGCGTGTAGACTCTTTAAAGCACTGTAAGAAATGAATCGGTTTATTTCCATTCTTATATTGGCTCTGGGAGTTTGAGGACGTTTTAAATGTCGTTTTGAACTTTTCATATTTTACCTCTCGGAAGAGTTGATTTTATACTATTTTCAGTGGAAAATTCTTGTATTTCTTATTAAAAAGGTATATAAAAGGAAGGAAGATTATAAATTGTAGTTGTAAATATTTGCAAGGAAGGTAAAATATATATTTTCTACTATGAGCAAACGAGAAATGCTCTATCGAAAACAAAAATGTAACCTAATCATTAAAATAACATTTATGCTTGCATCTTGCCATTCACCAATATCTTACAAGTACTCTTCTTCTATTTTTCTTTCTTTCTTTTTTTGTTGTTGTTCATTGATGACGCATATATATCAAAAACCAACCTGTTAAAGATAGGGTACTATCTTCTAGGAAACCCATAAAAGTAACTGTCTCCCGTTTGAATTTCATGCGACATAAAACATGAAAAACTCTTATCTGACTACTGACTATGGAAGTTAGACATTTATACATGTTGCATATTCAACAGAGTGTTCTTGCTTCTAAAAGAAATTACAATAATGGATTCAAATATGATCCCGACTGGGTGACATTGTTGTGTACTATACTTTACCACTGAGCTGACAGTAAGACTAATGACTAATTTATCTATTTTTTTTTTCCCAAAACAACACGATATTCGCACTAAAATGATAGTATAAATATTTAAATACGTGTGAAATATGTGTTGCAATATTCACCAGAGTGTTCTGGTTTCTTAAAGCAATTATAATAATAGATTCAAATAAGATTCCTATTGTGTACTTTATGACAGGTTTGGCAGTAAGACTGATGTCTAATTTATCTTATTTTTCTTCAAAACAACATGATATTCGCACTAAAATAATCACATAAATACTTAAACATATTTTTAAAGTTAAAAATATTTTTTCAAGCACTTAAATAAATAAATCCTTTTAAAGATAAGAATCGTCTTCATTGCCGAGATTTGCATCAAGTTACAGAAAGCAATTTCCCCACTTGCCCTTCTGATCCGCATCTGTGACCCTAACTCAGTGAACCGGTGATGAGATCAGCACAAAATGCAAACGTAAAAACAGCATGGACCCATAAATACGGTTGTAAACGCCCTCTACCTCCAGGCCTCCAGGAATTTCGAGATGGCTCGTTGGCTAGGGCTCCGTTT
This sequence comes from Caerostris darwini, assembly GCA_021605075.1. Lineage (NCBI taxonomy): Eukaryota > Metazoa > Arthropoda > Arachnida > Araneae > Araneidae > Caerostris > Caerostris darwini. The sequence continues at coordinate 487,877 of BPLQ01002550.1, read as the reverse complement.
TCCCATCTCTCAGGATGGTGGCTTTAAAAAGGTGAGGTGAGGGAATAAAGTTTTATGCCGGGCTGAGTTTGCTTACAGCGGGGAGACTCTTTAAAGTACCGTAAGAAATGATTCTGTTTATTTACATTATTATATTGGTTCTGGGAGTAGAATTTAGACTGTTTTAAACAAGGAAGAGTAACGTCGTTTTGAACTTTTCATATTTTACCTCGCGGAAGAGTTAAATTTATACTATTTTTTGTGGAAGATAATTATGTTTCATGTCAAAAGGTATATAAAAGGCAGATGATAAATAGTAGTTGTAAATATTTGTTGTGAAAGGTAATATATATATATTTTTTTTACTGTGAGAAAACAAAAATACACTCTATCTCTATAAAATCTGTGATTGCATCTTATCATTTACCAATATCTTACAACTACTTTTTTTAACTGGAATAAGAGGTCAATGACATTTCCTGATTTTACACAAAGTTATTGGATTTAGAGGAATGCTATCTGTAAATTCATTTTCACTTTTCATAACATCCTTTATCAAATTAATATGACACACAATATGTATAACCTCATGTAATGCATATTCCTACTATACGATTTTACTCCAAAATTGCTCGAAATTTGAGAAGATCCCGTATATCCCCATAACGTTATTTTCCTGTACCTTTGTTTAAAAAATAGCTGAACTCCATTATTGAGATCATCGAATTCTTTTAAAATAATAAAATCGTAAAATTTTCCATGAAGTATTTTATGATGCATCTTATTCTTTACTTTTAATTTAAATGCTATTTCTTAAAATGCGTGAGTAAAGCAGTGTTTATCGAATTTTTAATCTTTAAGATCTTGGAAAATGTGAAATTATTCTATCGCCAAATAATCATGCCATCGGTTACTTCGATATTTTAATTATTTTTAAATCATATATATATATATATATATATATATATATATATATATAGACTTTTATTTAATTTACAGCTTTTAACCGAAAAAAGATCTTAAAACATAAAAAACTCTTATCTAACGTACTGACCATCGACGTTAGACACTTATACATGTTGAAATATTCACAAAAATGTTCTGGTTTCTTAAAGCAATTACAATAATGGATTCAAATAGGATCCCTAACTGAGTGACATTGTTCTGTAATTTGTAAGTAAGACTGATGGGGCAAGTAAGACTGATGTCTAATTGATCTTTTTTTTGCAAAACAACATGATATTCGCCTAAAATGATAGTATAAATATTTAAATACGTCTGCAATACGTGTTGCAATATTTACCAGAGTGTTCTGGTTTCTTATAGTAATTATAATAATGGATTCAAATATGATTCTTACTGTGTATTGTGTACTTTATGACGTTTGAAAGTAAGACTATCTTTTTTTTCTAATACAGCTGGCAAATCGATCGTGATCTTCTTCTGCCATAAGGTCTGCACCGACGTTACTCACTTTGCATTACACGGAGGCGCGTGTAACTTGAAGATAAGCCCCAGACACGGAGTAATAATGACCCCGCAACTCTCTACGTTCCTGTTAGGACAGGGACCCACGGTTTAAAGTGGATTCCGAACTACTACACATCCATGGCAACGCCGAGATTTGAACATGTGGTACCGAGCGCCTGAACGCTAGCCACTCGATAACACTTTAATTTATATTTTTTTCAACAAGACATGATATTCGCACTAAAATAATCGTTTAAATGTTTAAATATATTGTATAAGTTAAAAATATTTTTGTAAGCACTTAAATAAATCAAATCTTTTAAAGAGAATCGTCTTCACTGCCGAGATTTGCATTAAGTTGCAGAAAGCAGTTTCCCCACTTGCCCCTTTGATCAGCATCTGTGACTAACTCAGTGAAGAACCGCTGATAAGATCAGCACTAAAATGCAAACGTAAAAACCGAATGGACCTATAAATACAGTTGTAAACGACCTCGACCTCCAGGCCTCGAGGATTTCGAGATGGCTCGTAGGCCGGGGCCTCCGTGTTCACGTTTCGGGGAAGGGGGCTTTAAAAAGGTGAGGTGAGGAATAAAGTTTTATACCAGGCTGAGTTTGTTTACGAAGCGTAGACTCTTTAAAGCACTACAAGAAATGATTCGGTTTATTACCATTATTATATTGGTTCTGTGAGTACAGAATGGAGAATGTTTTAAAACAGGAAGAATAACGTCGTTTTGACACTTTTCATATTTTGTCGTTCAGAAGAGTTAAGTTTATAATATTTTCAGTTTAAAATAATTATATATACACAGTCCAGTCACATTAATGTCCTCACCATCTACTTTCGACCTCAACGTGGAATAACCAATCACAAAAGGCAGGTTGTAGCACATTGCAGCGGAATGTATATAAAGAATTCCACTTAATGCCACATTCCACTCCACTTAAAGCCAGAGTATACAAGAGTGTATATTATGGCTTTTGACAGGTGGTCATCTCAATGTGACTGGATTGCGTATCCTGTCAAAAAGGTATATGAAAGGAAGATAATAAATTGTAGTTGTAAATATTTGCAAGGAAGGTAACATATTTTTTTACTTTACTAAGAACAGAATTCTATCGAGAACAAAAAATGAAATAAAAGCGTTATGTTAAAATAAAATCTATGCTTTCATCTTACCATTCCCCAATAGCTTACAAGTACTTTCTTTTTTAACTAGAATGCAAGATCGATGACAGTTCCTGATTTTACAGAAAGTTATAGGATTTAGAATGAAATGGTACCTGTAAATTCATTTTCACTTTTCATTACATCATTTTATCAAATTAATATGACACACAATATGTATAACCTCATATAATACATATTCCTACTATACGATTTTACTCCGAAATTGCTCGAAATTTGAGAAGATTCCGTATATCCCCATATCGTTGTCTTGCTGTACCTTTGTTTAAAAAAAATGGAGGAATTATGTTATTGAATAAATAATAGAATTCCTTTAAAAATAAAATAATCCATGTATTAAAGAATATTAAGATGCATCTTATTCTTTATTTATAATTTAAATGTTATATAATAAAATATCTGAATGGCTTTGTTGTGCAATTTACCACTGGGCTGAAAATAAGACTGATGTCTAATTTATCTTATTTTATTTTCAAAACAACATGGTATAGGCACTAAAATAATCCTATAAATATTTAAATATATTTTAAAAGTTAAAAATATTTTTACAAGAGCTTAAATAAATTAAATTTTTTGAAGAGAATCGTCTTCATTGCCGAGATTTGCATTAAGTTTCAGAAAGCAATTTCCCCTCTTGCCCTTCTGATCGGCATCTGTGACCCTAAATCAGTGAACCGGTGATGAGATTAGCACTAAAATGCAAACGTAAAAACCGAATGGACCTATAAATACGGTTGTATACGCCCTCTACCTCAAGGCCTCGAGGATTTCGAGATTACTCGTTGGGCCAGGGCAGCTGTGTTCTCACGTCTTTGGGGATGGTGGCTTTAAAAAGTTGAGGTAAAGGAATAAAGTTTTATATCAAGCTGAGTTTGTTTACGGCGGGTAGACTCTTTAAAGCACTGTAAGAAATGATTCGGTTGGTTGTTGTTCATCGTTGATGCTTAGCAACACAAACCTGATAAACATAAAGCTTCCTTTTTTTTTGAAATTATTAAGCGCCTTTCTAATTCGAACTTTTAAATTTTTTCGGTGAACAGTAATGGGCCTGGACTAGTAGATGCCATGGACTGCCATTCTGGCAGGAAGGACATTGCCGTCCCCGGGACTATTAGGAGTAACTGCCCCGTATTTGATTCGGAGAGATTCTGTTAGACTGCCATCAAGCTCCCTCGTTAACAATGCAATACGATCTTACACATATTGTCACAATGTGCATCAAATGTCCTTTGAAAATAATAACTACAGTGAACGACGTTAGCGAACTGAAACCTAAACTCCAGCACTCAAGTTGAGCTTATTACCATTGGGACACTAGTCAAGTACCTTAAATCTTAGCAGGTGTGTTGTCAGTAGATATTTTATTTTTTTTTTCCTTATTTATTTTATTTGTTGTGGTCCATCAATGACGTACAGCAAAACCACTCTGATTGCTTTCTAGGAAACTAGGAAACCCATCAAAGTAACTGTCTCCCATTTGTATTTCATACGAGGTAAAACATGAAAAACTCTTATCTCACTTAAAGACTATAGAAGTTAGACATTTATGCATGTCACAATATTCACCAGAGTGTTCACCAAGTTTCTAAAAGTTGTTACAATAATCGATTCAAATCTGATCTCTGCTGTGTAATTTACATGCGGGCTGAAAGTAAGACTAAATGTCTAATTTATCTATTTTTTTCAACACAACATAATACTCGCACTAAAATAATCGTATAAATGTTTTGAAAGGTTTAATTATTATTAGATAGCCGCGAGAGGTCGCCACAGTGACTAGTAACTGGTACATTAACTGTGTGAACCGGTAAGGACATGCAGTTAGGTTTAGAGACGACGAGGAGAATGCTAGGAGCGTCCGAGTAGGTAACACGGTAAGGAACCGTATGTGATGTGTTCATCGGTTTTAACTATTAAATATAATTGCTATTGTAGAAGCGGTGCAGGGTGCCTTGTATGCAAAGCATTGTAAATAAATTACAATTTTGAGATCATGGAAATCTTTTTTAAAAAAAAATCAGCAGTGTGTATCGAATTTTTAATCTCTAAGATCTTTCAAAAATGTGAAATTATTGAATCACCAAATTGCAAATAATCATGTCACATGTTAGTTCGATATTTCAAATTTTTTTTTTTTGTAAATAGAAAGATTGGAGTGTTTCCGTCCACCAGACGTCTACAACACAATACCTGGCACAATTAGTCAATAGCAGGCGATAACAGTATTTTATACGTTAAAATATTTTTGTAAGCATTAAAATAGATAATCCCTTTAAAGAGAATCGTCTTCATTGAAAAGATTTGCATCAAGTTGCAAAAGCAATTTCCCCACTTGCCCTTTTGATCGGCATCCGTGACCCTAACTCAGTGAACCACTGATAAGATCAGCACTAAAATGCAAACGTAAAAACCGAATGGACCTATAAATACGGTTCTAAACGCCCACTACCTCCGGGCCTCCAGGATTTTGAGATGACTGGTTGGCCAGGGCCGCTGTGTTCACGTCTTTGAGGAAGGTTGGCTTTAAAAAGGTGAGGTAAAGGAATAAAGTTTTATGCCGGGCTGAGTTTGTTTACGGCGGGTAGACTCTTTAAAGCACTGTAAGAAATGATTCGGTTTATTTCCATTATTATACTGGTTTTCTGGGAGTATAGAATGGAGACGTTTTAAAACAAGAAGAATAACGTCGTTTTGAACTTTTTATATTTTGCCTTTTGGAAGAGTTAGATTTATAGTATTTTCAGTGGAAAATATTTATATTTCATGCCAAAAAGGTATATAAAAGGATGATAATAAATTGTAGTAGTAAATATTTCCAATGAATGTAATATATATACTTTTTTTACTGTGAGAAAACAAGAAAACGCTATATCTAAAATAAAAGATTGCATTTTGTCATTTACCAATATATTACAAGCACTTTTTTTTAACCAAATGAGATATCAATGATATTTCCTGATTTTATAGAAAGTTATGGGATTTAGAATGATGATACCTGTAAATTTATTTTCACTTTTCATAGCATCATTTTATCAAATGTATATGGCACACAATACGTATAACCTCACGTAATACATATTCCTACGATACGATTTTACTCCAAAATTGCTCGAAATTTGAGAAGATTCCGTATATCCCCATAACATTGTTTTGCTGTACCTTTGTTTTAAAAAAATGAGGGAATTATATTATTTAATAAATAATAGAATTCTTTTAAAAAATGAAATCGTAAAATAATCTCTGTATTAAAGAATATTAAGATGCATCTTAATTCTTTACTTTTATTTTATATGTTAGATAATAAAATGTCTGAATGGCTTTGTCTAATTATCTTATTAGACATTATACGCAATTATCCTATTAGACATTAGACACATTTATCTTATTAAACTTTAGATACATTTATCTCATTAGACAATACACAGTAGGGATACTTTTACTAATGTCTACTTTATCTTATTTTTCTTCAACACAACATGATATCCGCACTAAAATAATCTTATAAGTACGTAAACGTATTTTATAAGTTAAAAATATTTTTGGAAGCACTTCAATAAATCAATCTTTTTAAAGAGAATCGTCTCCATTGCCGAGATTTGCATTAAGCTGCAAAAGCAATTTCCCTACTTCCCTTCTGATCGGCATCTGTGACCCTAACACAGTAAACCGGTGATAAGATCTGCACTAAAATTAGCAGATGCATCTCATTCTTTACTTTTAATTTAAATGTTATATAACAAAATGGCTTTGAATGGCTTTGTTGTGCAATTTACCACTGGGCTGAGAGTAAGACTTGTGTCTAATTTATCTTATTTTTCTTCAACACAACATGATATTCGCACTAAAATAATCTTAATAATAATAAGTATGTAAGTATTAATTAATAAAAAGTATGTAAACGTATTTTGTGAGTTAAAAATATTTTTGCAAGCACTTAAATAAATAAATCCTTAAAAGAGAATCGTCTTCATCGCCGAGATTTGCATTAAGTTGCAGAAAGCAATTTCCCCACTTGCCCCTTTGATCGCCACCTGTGACCCTAACTCAGTGAACCACTGATAAGATCAGCACTAAAATGCAAACGTAAAAACCGAATGGACCTATAAATACGATTGTAAACGCCCTCTACCTCCAGGCCTCAAGGATTTCGAGATGGCTCGTTGACCAGGGCCCTGTGTTCACGTCTTTGTGGAAGGTGGCTTTAAAAAGGTGAGGTAAAGGAATAAAGTTTTATGCCGGGCTGAATTTATTTACGGCGGGTAGACTCTTTAAAGCACTGTAAGAAATTATTCGGTTTATTTCGATTATTATATTGGTTCTAGAAGTTAGATTGGAGATACGCTTGAAAACAGGAAGAATAACGTCGTTTAGAAGTTTTCATATTTTGGCTCTCTAAATTTATAGTGTTTTCAAGGAAAATAATCGTATTTCATGTCGCAAAGGTATATAAAAGGAAGATAATAAATTGTAGTTGCCAATATTTGCAAGGAAAGTAACATACATTTTCTACCATGAGTAAATTAAAAATACTATGGAGAACAAAAATGAAACATAATCATTATGTTAAAATAAAATTTATGCTTTCATCTTACCATTCACCAATATCTTACGAGTACTATTCTTCCATTTTTCTTGATAAAGATAAGAGTATTGCCTTCTAGGAAACCCACAAAAGTTACAGTCCCCCATTTGAATTTCATACGAGATAAAATATGAAAAACTCTTCTCTGACTATCGAAGTTCGCCATTTATACATGGTGCAATATTCACCAGAATGTTTTGGATTCTAAAAGCAGTTTCAATAACGGTTTCCCTAACTTCTTGACATCGTGTAATTTACTACTGGGTAAGTAAGACTGATGTCTAATTTATCTTATTTTTTCTTTAAAAACAACAAGCTACTCGCACTAAAATAACCGTATAAGTATGTAAACGTATTTTATAACCAGTACCATAGTATTTAATATGTATACCTCCAGGCCTCCAGAATTTTCGAGATCTCTGGTTGGCCAGCGCCTCTGTGTTCATGGCTTTGTGGAAGGTGGCTTTAAAAAGGTGAGGTAAAGGAATAAAGTTTTATGCCGGGCTGAGTTTGTTTACGGCGGGTAGACTCTTTAAAGCACTGTAAGAAATGATTCGGTTTATTTCCATTATTATATTGGTTCTGGGAGTTAGATTGGAGACGTTTTAAAACAAGAAGAATAACGTCGTTTTGAACTTTTTATATTTTGCCTTTTGGAAGAGTTAGATTTATAGTATTTTCAGTGGAAAATAATTATATTTCATGCCAAAAAGGTATATAAAAGGATGATAATAAATTGTAGTAGTAAATATTTCCAATGAATGTAATATATATACTTTTTTTACTGTGAGAAAACAAGAAAACGCTATATCTAAAATAAAAGATTGCATTTTGTCATTTACCAATATATTACAAGCACTTTTTTTTAACCAAATGAGATATCAATGATATTTCCTGATTTTATAGAAAGTTATAGGATTTAGAATGATGATACCTGTAAATTTATTTTCACTTTTCATAGCATCATTTTATCAAATGTACATGGCACACAATACGTATAACCTCACGTAATACATATTCCTACGATACGATTTTACTCCAAAATTGCTCGAAATTTGAGAAGATTCCGTATATCCCCATAACATTGATTTGCTGTATAGATACGTTTGATACGTTTGATACGTTACGAGAGATACGTTTTAAAACAGGAAGTTTTAAACGTCGTTTTGAAGTTTTCATATTTTGGCTCTCGGAAGAGTTAAACTTATAGTGTTTTCAATGAAAAATAATTATATTTCATGTCAAAAAGGTATATAAGAGGAAGGAAGAAGATAAAATGTAGTTGTAAATATTTGCAAGGAAGGTAACATATTTTTTTACTGTACTAAGAACAGAATTCTATCGAGAACAAAAAATGAAATAAAAGCATTATGTTAAAATAAAATCTATGCATTCACCAATAGCTTACAAGTACTTTTTTTTAAACAGAATAAAAGATCTATGACTTTTCTTGATTTTATAGAAAGATATTGGATTTAGAGGAATGGCACCTGTAAATTCATTTTCACTTTTCATAACATCCTTTTATCAAATTAATATGACACACAATATGTATAATCTCATGTAATACATATTCCTAACATACTTATTCCAAAATTGCTTGAAATTTGAGAAGATCTGATATTTCCTCAAAACATTATTTTATTATACCTTTGTTTAAAAATTCAGATCATAGTATTCCACTAAAAAATAAAATTATAAAATTATACATCTAATAAAGAATATTAAGATACATCTAAAAGTCATGATCGTATTCTTTACTTTTAATTTAAATCTTGTATCTTATAATATCTGAGTGAAGCATTTTTTGTCGAATTTTTAATATCTAAGATACTTGAAAATGTGAAATTATCCTATTCCGAAATTGTAAATAATCATGTCGCATGTTAGTTCGATATTTAAATTATTTTTTGTTAATTAAATCTTATATACAGGGTCACTTTTATTTAACCTACAATTTAAAAAAATTCTCAAGAGTCTCACTAGAGGACGCTATAAGTGTGTGCAATGAGGTTTGGTTTCTTTTGGTTTGCCGCTTTACGTCACTTTGTGCACACTTTAGGCAAATTAGACCGGGACCTACAGTGTAACGTGGATTCCACGTGCAGAGAGGGCATAAAAGGAACATGATTCTCTTCAGTACCAAACTATTTTAAATATGTCTCACAAAGTGTTCTAATCAACCAAAGATCATACTTTTATTGTTTAAACTTGGTGTGAGAATGATAAGGTAAAAGTCAACGATAAGTTTTTCGCAGGGTTGAAAATAAGACTAACACCTAATTTATCTTATTTTTTTTCAAAACAACATGATATTCGAACTAAAAATAATAGTATAAATATTTGCATATATTTTATAAGTTAAAAATATTTTAGTAAGGCCTTAAATAAATAAATCCTTTACAGAGAATCGTCTTCATCGCCGAGTTTTGCATTAAGTTGCAGAAAGCAATTTCCCCATTTGCCCCTTTGATCGGCACCTGTGACACTAACTCAGTGAAGCGGTGATGAGATCAGCACTAAAATGCAAACGTAAAACCGAATGGACATTACGGTTGTAAACGCCCTCTACCTCCAGGCCTCCAGGATTTCGAGATGGCTCGTTGGCCAGTGCCTTTGTGTTCACGTCTTTCGGGTTGGTGGCTTTAAAAAGGTGAGGTGAGGAATAAAGTTTTATACCGGGCTGAGTTTGTTTATAGTGGGTAGACTCTTTAAAGCACTGTAAGAAATGATTCGGTTTATTTCCATTATTATAGGGGTTCTGCGAGTTAGAACGGAGACGTTTTGAAACAGGAATAATAACGTCGTTTTGACACTTTTCATATTTTGCCTCTCAGAAGATTTAGATTTATACTATTTTCAGTGGAAAAAAAATTATATTTCATATCAAAAAGGTATGTAAAAGGAAGGAAGATAATAAATTGCAGTTGTAAATATTCGCAAGGAATGTAACACACACATATATATATATATATATATTTATTGCGAGAAAAATACATGCTATCTAGAACAAAAATGAAATAAAATCATTATGTTAAAATGAAATCTACGCTTGCATCTTATCATTCCCTAATGTCTTACAAGTTGTTGTTTTGTTTACTGGAATAATGACCGATGACATTTCCTGATTTTGCACAAAATTATTGGTTTTAGAGGAATAATATCTATAAATTCCTTTTCACCTTTTATAATATAATTTTAATAAACTTATATGATATACAAATAAGTCCATGGAATATATTTTCTCACAATACAATTTTCGTTCAAAGTAATTTGAGAGTTGAGAAGATCGCTTATTAATCACGATATTATTTTGATAAAAATTGTTTAAAAATTGTGATAATTCCATTACTGAGATCATAGTATTCCTTTAAAAAATATAATTATCCATGTAATAAAAGCTATTATGACTCATCTAAAAGTCATTTTCTTATGCTTTACTTTTAATTTAAATATTATATCTTATAATGTCTGAATAAAGCAGTGTTTCTAGAATTTTTAATCTCTTTTTGTTAATTAGTTATTATATACAGTGTTATTTTATTTAACCTGCAGCTTCTAACTGAAAAAACTATCAGAGCATCATTAGATGACGCCACGAATGCGTGCATTGAGAAACGACACAAAAGAAATATGACTGGTGTCGTATATTTAACATAGGGTTCCCAAAGTGTCCTATTCAACAGAATATCGTAATTTTATTGTTAAAAAATTGGTTCGCTGAGGATTAAAGGATAATGCTGGGACAGTCGTTAGTTTATCCAAAGTCATAATCTGGGTATGAACAATGGTGTAGATTGGTTCATGCAGGATGCTGTTTCTTCCCATACCAGAACACGTTGTATGTTTAACACCATTTACAGAGAGTTTGGAATCCGAGTTATCGTGTATCGATTCCTAAACACATTCCATTCACCTGCTTACTCACCAAATATGAATCCATGCGATTTCTATCGTCATATGAAAGATTTAGTTTACAAAAACACGCTGATAGATCTTATACATCTCAAAAGGCCCATAACTGAAGCATTTGCAAGCATTGAAGAAGCTCTTGTATTTGTAACTGACAGCTTTGTGATTAGATTGCGCTATTTGAAAACTTTGAAACCTTGTCCATTAATTGCTTTTCCACGTTTTCTTTACAATAAAAAAATATGTGTAAGGCTATCGGCTACGATTCAAAAGTTATTTCAGTTGAGATTTGTAGGTTAAATAAAGTCACCGTGTAAATAGTTATTTTTATTAAAAATAATTCGGGTTTTTTAATAAATAATTCGGTCTAAAAAATCATTTTTAAATGTTCCAAGTAACTTATAAATTTATTGGAATAAAATACAAGTGAAAATAGCGCGAATAAAACTGTCAATAGCCAGCTTGATAGATTCACCTCCTTTTAAGAGAAAAATCAATAACCTTTAAATAACATTTTGGCATAATCGATGACACTGAAACATAATAACTTTTGGAATATAATAAATTGGACATCTAGTACATTTAGAATTAAAATTGGAATTATTTTAATCAAATATAAAACATTGCAAAAAGTGATAAAATTCATATTTACAAAAAATAGAATATGATCAATGAATTGTTACGGATTTCTTGTTAATTCATATCAATAGTTTCAGAAACGATTGTGCTTCAACATTAGTATTTTAGACAAACATTGTTTGTTCAGTATTATAAAGTGGGATTCAGAATACGTATTTTATTACGCCCTTAAATTTATTAAAAACTTTTAAAAAGGTAAAATACATTCTGGTAACTAGAAGATCGTAAATTTCAATTCCTGTTCCAGAACTCAAATTAGTAAAGTTCGAATAGTCACTTTTGTTTGTTTATTTCTCGTTGTGCTTTTTTTACAAACCCATTACACAGTGCATCTTTCCTCTAACGACAGCGACAAGTTTAAAAAGTGTATCATTGTTCAATGTAAGAAGCTATTTGTAGAACACGAATAAAACTGTGTATTAACATATTTCAGCATTTTTTTCCTCACTGGAAGAGTTTTAGCATTTCATTCCCAGAAGAGATTTCGTTTGGTTTGTCGCTGTACGGTAGTCTTGTGCCCACTTCAGGCTAAATAGACCGGGACCTACAGTTTAACGCGGATTCCGAACCACTAGCAAACATCCATGCCACCGGTGTTCTGCAGGATCGTACACACAGCAGGATGTACTACTATCCCCAAAATCCCATTCAGAACAAAACTTTCCAAGTAGTGCACTTTCACTTAAAATAAGAAATATAAATCACTATGCCAGGAAATCTTTCGTAGAAGAAGGAAGTGTGTGTGAATTCTTGAGCTAACACTCGTTGCCTTTATTCCAATCTATAATACAAAGAAGTGACCTTTCATCCTAATGCACGTAAGTTAAGCTTAATGTGCTACACATCGACGTACTTGTCGTACTTTCTTGTCTGTGTTCGAATCTGCTTTTAAATGACTTTCTTTGTTTCAATTTGAAAAAAAAAAAATGCTGTGAATTTTTAAATAAAATTAAGGAGAGACATACATCAGGTCCAAGTATCTCTCATTTAAATCAGCAACAAGATGAACAAACGAGATGGGACAAATTTAATTAATCCGATATCTGAGGAAAATCTCATTCATTTCTTCACCCATTGTCAAATCCGCACACAGCCAACTCCAAATTCACTCGTCTTCCTTTAATTAAGATTTTAAGCCAGAAAATGAGCAAAGAGAGGTTGAGCTTCGAAACAGAAGAGCGGTTCCCTGGAAACCTCGCTTAAATTAGGATTCTGGCACTGCCAGGGCGTGGTCCAAAATGCGATTAGTGCACTTCTGGCATTAAGAGGACTTTAAAGGGCATTAGCTGCTTGTGCTGGTGCACCTAAGTCATTCGGTGACACAAAGGACCTGTTTAATTGCATCTCTCCACCGAGCGTTCCGGTTTATATATCACTTTCTGTTGAACAAAGTGACTTAAGAGGAGGACTTTGCTTTTTTGGCGAGGGCAATTACAGAACGGAATTTTAATTTTGTGCCATCCCATAAGACCAGGGTATCTCAAAAACTGAATCGGACTTTGAATAAATGAAGGATTAGGAAATGTTATAATTGCTAATAAAAAGAAAACTTTATAAGATTTTTTTTTTGTTCGAAATGTTATAACATAAAAACATCCATGAAAACATAACTCCTAGACTCCATAACTCTGAAAACATTCCTAGTTATAGACATTTGCCCTGGGTACAACCTTCATTGTGTTATTAATTACAACTGCCAAACATATTGAATAAATGCAGTTCACCATTTGAATGCATGTAATGTAATAGATTACGCTTTATTTAGGATCAGAATTGAGGGTCTCCTGTCCTATATCATTATTTTGGAACCATAACTTAGAAAGCACACTGTCAGAAATATAATCGTAGGAAGATCGTACTGAATTCCTGTCCCAAAAGACAGAATTTACTTGCCTGAGAATTTATAATGCCCATGCCCGACAATAACACTGAATATTGCTGTTCAGATATGATTATCGTCCTTTAGTGTTATCAAAAGGGGACTGAACTACACATATGTGCGGAATAAGTGTTATATATATGTATGTTTTTTGTGAATTCATTTGCAATGTGCTAATTATGTAACATCTAAAATTGGATAAAAATTACGGCATTTTCAATTGCGAACCTATGCTTCAATACATTTTAATCAGATTTTTCTCATTCATTTTTATTCAAGATAAATGTTTAACATATTTTGATTTAATAATAATTTCATCCAAACTTTCTTTAAAAAAAAATGATATTTCATTAATATTTCATAAGATGATATTAATTTCTAATATTAAATTTTCATTAGCATTTTTTTTCCTTTTAAATGTGCTTAACTTATTTTAATGTATTCCTTTATACCGTAATCACACGTTGTGCAATTATAGAAGCTTTGAAAATTCTTTGAGCAATAATTGAAAAAAAAAATGCATTTAATATCATTTGCATTCAATTCCCATTTCATAATTACTTGCTATCTGAAATCTTCCAAGGAAAAAAAATGATGCATATAAAGATAAGTATCATATTAAAAAAGAAGGTGTTTAATATTTCTTTCCAAAATGGAAATACATATGCGGGTGGATCTATTCAATTTTAAATTTCAATTTAAGAAAAAAAATGGAGATCTAATTGAAATGCCCTCATTGCATGTTGAAAAGAGATTCGTGTATTCTTTCTGTATCTGTACTTTCATCACAAAATTCTAATTAGAAATGAAATTAATTGCATTTTCGTCCATCGGATATTGAATAAATAATTCGCCATTTTGTTATTCAAATATTCGAACGAAGTTCGGTGGATTGGAATTGAATATTGAGATTAAATTCAACACGTTATTCATTTTCGTTTCTTACATTAACATTCGAATGGAACAAAAAATAATTGTGAAATTAATAAAATTCGAAATTTGATTTAGCAACTGGATGGAAATAAGATGGAATTAAATACTTTTATCGAATCAATTAGCACGAACAAATGTTTTTTATTTAAAATTCTTTACTGTAATATAGACTTAGTTTAATTAATCATAAAATAAAATAATATGCAATATCCATTTGAATGAAAACTTATCTTCGTTATATTAATTTTACTAATCAAATTTGTGAAATTTTAAATATCATTACATTTTTAATAGTAAGTGTATAAATGATTTAATTATTTCCTCATTATTTGTATGCCCTTTATTAAAATTAATTAAGATATAGTATTCCGTTAACTGAATTTATTTTCAAACAAATTTAAACTAATTTGGATATATTTATTTTAAAGATTAATTTTAAGAAACTTTGAAAAACTAAATAAATCTAAAATTTGTTTAAATATTACATAACTTACATAACTTTCTAATTAATATATGTTGTAAGAAACTACATAAAAGATAAAATAACAAAATTTCACAACTATGTAAAAGGTATTCATTAATTTATTAAATTGTTTTTATTTCTAATTAATGGCATTCAGAATATTATTTAAATTTTTTATCATATTTCTTCAGAAGGGCCGTTTTTGTTTTAAATGGAATTTCTTAAGAGAGAAAGCTGTTCTAAATATTCAAATATAAATGCTATATCAATTGATACTGATGATTTTGTGACATTTTTATTTATAATAAATATTCATGCACAATATTTATCATGTTTCCTCAAAGATAATTTATTAAAATGTTATATCTTTTATTCCTTAAATGTCTCAGATTAATAATGATAAAGATAATAAAAATAATTTAATGGTAAAAAATATTTATTTTAATAAACCATTTATAAAATGAACATTGGCTAAATAATTGTATTACAAATATGATTTTAAATATTTTTCAAAGAAATATGAAGTTGTTTACATATTGTTTTCAAGCTTGTTATGTTGCTTATTGTATTGTTTCAAGAATTCTTCTTCATAAATTAATATTTGTCATTTATATTTTGTTTTGTGGTGCCGCTGGTGGCGTTTGTTGCAATCTCTACACATTAGAAATGTTGGGTCATTATAACATTTATGATAATAAAATGATTTCAATTCAACCTTTAAATTTTTAATAGAAATTTTTGGATTTTTCATTCAGTACGTAAATATGAAGTAATTATCTCAAAAAAATCCGTCCGTCATATATTAGTAGGCTTATGTAACCTTTATTAGGCAAAATCGTATACTTCTAAAATCAAGATTAAGAGTGTCTTTGAAAAAGTTTACACTTAAGTTGATATTAATTTTAAAAAAAATGTTTTATTTTTCATCTCCAACATATATATATATATATGTGTGTGTGTGTGTGTGTGTTGTATATATATCATAATATCCTAGTTCAAGATCAGTATATTCGAAACATAATAAATGAATTAATTTTATTTTGAGATTAATCTAAATCTTTACACATATTAGCAAAATGTTTTCCATTTACAAATACTTTAGATTTTTAGGTGTGAAGTTTACACATTTTAGTTTTTAGTTTTACAGGTTACATATTTTGGTCGTTAGGTTTACAGGTTACATGGTTACATATTTTATTTTATTATTATTTTTTTTTAACTTGGTCTTTCTCTTGTGTTACACACAACAGGGAATTAAAAAAAAATGATCTAATGAAAATTTTTGATCCTAGTAATACTGGTACCTTGTTACTGTTTTTATTTTATTTAATTTTTTTTTTAATGTATTTTATCGTTCAGAAGCTGGGGACAACAGGTAGACTACCTAAAAAACGGGGCGGTACAATTCAAAACAGGACATATACAAACATTATATTTACTAGGCACTCAAATATCTTATTAAATAAACCCAGAAAAATCCCAATAACTTAACTGCAGATGAGGGACATGATATTATTGTTGTTGTAAATATTTAATTTTTAAATTAAGGATTATACAACACGCCATTAAAATTAAGAAGTCCTCATTGTATTACAGTAATAAATTATCATGGAGGAACAGAGTAATCCAAGTTTTTAAGATGAACACTAAGAACTTTGAATGTTTGAATGTTTTAATAGATATTCAATGAGTAAATTTTATTGATAATCTTATTGTTTTCTTATATTATTATTTTTGCCTTATTAGTTTCTAACTTTAACTTCAATCATTTAAAAAATATCCTTTTAGCTGTAAAAAAATGCAATTTCCCCAAGTGAAAAACTTTTAAAAAATGGTAATTTTTCTTTGTTTATATTCAGATTGAAGGAATCTTTTGTGTAATACATCCAGTGCCAAAAGAGTTGGTGTAACACGAAAAATGTAATTGCTATTTTTTGACAGAACACACACTTTAACTTTTTTTTGTTTGCTGTAGTTCTGAAATTTCTTTGAAAAGAAACGAGTCATTTAGAAGCTAATGGATTTTCGCACGTAATTTTTTTTTCTAATTTACATAAGTTAATTTTGAAAAGCATCATCTGCATCGAGAAAATTCACTTCATTCATATTGGTCTGGAAACAAACTTTGCAAGAAAACTAGTTAATGGATTCTTTGAGAAGAATGCGCTTGTGTCTGGAACTAAACTAATAAAGTTGCGGAAAATATAATGATATTTTATATAATGTTGTCAGCAATTTCTTGTATTAATCGATATATTTATTTTAATACATTTGTCAACCACATATTAACGTATACCAATCTGATATTGTTTGAATTGTGAATAAATGTAATAAAGCTATACAAATAGAACCTGCATATAAATAAAAAAAATATCAATTTTGAAATAGAAACTTCAACTACGTAGCAAATAACGACGTATTTCTTTCAAAAGTAATTTTCAAATGATCCTTTTAACACAATTATTTAGCTACTATTTGCGCTATATTTTAAATGGTAATTAACCTTTAATGGTAATTAATGTTTATATTTTAAATAGTAATTAACCTTTAATTAATGTTGGAAAATATCGAAATATTCATTGAATATGAATGATTCAACTTGAAGTCTTCAAAACTGAAGCCCTTTAATGAATTATTTATTGTAAATCAGAATAAATGTTTTGCACTAATGTATTTATTATTAATAAAAGTAATTAATTTTGTATAAGCCTCAATATTAATGTATATAGTTATATTGTTTGTAAGTTTAGACAGATTTCTCTCTTAGCTTAACTCTAAAATAAATTTCGGTTTTAGAAACAGAAAGAAGAACTGAATTTGAAAGATGTATTGAATATGAAAAACTGACATCTTAGAAAACAAATGATATATAACACTCTTACTTAACTTATTACTGGTAGTTGCATATTTTATAGAACAACATATATTTAATAGAATCACATTATATATTTTATAACTATTATATATTTTATAGAAATATTTTATTTATCCATTGCATGTGAAACTACCTAAATGTTTTGATTGTTATATATAATAAAAAGGTCTTTTCAAAGGCTATTAAAAAGTTCTTTTTCAAGAAAAAAGCGCAAACTCTACTCAAATATCCTAATACTCCCAAATTATAATTACCAAAAAACAAAAAAAGCATAAAGAGAAAAAAGTAGCTTCACACATTCATCCCTTTAATTCATAGTGTAAAGACTTGGCAATTGCATAACATGATTACATTAAAAACCATTATTCGTCTATATCAAGTTCTTGTACTATATTCAAAGACCTTTGCTTATTTGAATTTCAAATGCATAATATAAACCTTTTTAAGAGAGAAATTTCTTTCATTTTTCATTATGATCTGTTCAAAACGGTTATTTATTCTAGGCTTCATATCGTAGTTTCTGGTGCATAGATTGACCATCCGATATTTGTATGACAAACGGGCCATCAACTATTTCAAAGATAGCAAGGCTTGAAAACCAATGAAATTCTAATCCACTTTAGACATTTTGCCACCTCATTCTGAAACATGCTTGATAGACATGATTCGCACATTACTTACGAAGGGGCGACTTTACTACTTGCTGAATTTTGGCAATCATTCTTATCATAAACAAAGAAATTTTCTGTTTTGCTTCTTTTGCAAATTTTGCAAAGGAGTCGTTTGCTGTGTGCAATTGTTGTAAATGCCAGATTTGATCTTAGACAATTCAGTGCCAGACTGATATCCTTCACCCCTGGAAACAACAGTTGAGATAATTACTCAATGCATCACCGGTGAATGGGAATCTTCCAATCATAGATTGGAACGAAGATTACTAGTGTTATATCGGAATTCATAAAATCTTTCTTCTTCTTAGACTTACAATAGAAGGATTTACTGGAGTCGAGATTTCTAATTTTTTTCCCAAGGAAAAGATTACCAGCATTTTTTTCCATGAATTATTTCGTTTGATATCATTATTCGAGTTTTGAATAGATCTGCCTCAACTCGCAAGCATAAGGTGGTATTCACCAATCTGTTTCAAACACTAGGTTATGGAACGGTATTGAATTATTTTAAAACTATTACTTCTAAATTTGCACCAAATATGAATATTTGTACATAATAAGTGCAGTAAAAAAGTAGTACACAATTTTTTATTTGCTCTATAAATTTTTATGATATTTATTCCTTAGTGCAGGCCTTTTCGTGCAGTTATATAACGATTTTATTAATTATTACAAATGTATTAATGTATTATTGCCAAAGGACCAGGTCAAAAGCACGTATGACGTTTAATTTAAAAGGGCGCTGTATTTGGTGGCGCAAATCCAGTGGTGCTAAACTAAAAATTTCCCTTTTCGGGACCTAGTACGATACGTTCGTTGAACGATATGAGTACGATATGTTTGTTGAACAGAAATAGAATCATTTTTCGCAAAATCATTTATTTTATTGCATATATTTATTAATATTAGTAATAAAAAGAAAGGATTAGGATACTCTTAATCCTCGATATTTGCATTAGAGCATGCATTGCTTAGAACTATGAAAAGATGATTGATATCAAAATAGGATTTCAAATTTAATTGCAAGAACGGAATGAAAGCTTGCTTCTGTTCACCCACATATACTAAGAAGAAAAACGTTATGCGAGGAAATTTGAATTTAGTTTTTCGTTATGCATTGCATGAATAAGCTTCCAGCTATTCCAGAATGAAATAAGTTTTCCTAATGAAACCAGGTTTATGAGGTTAATGAAGTCAAATTGATGAGTTAAAATTTTTTTGTATTTTGCATGTGTCATGTATTTTTCACAGTACAGCATCATACAATTCATTATAAAGGGAATAATAATATGAATAATTTATTTTTTACGTTTAGAATGGAATACTTTCCGTGTTAGGTATTTGAAGTCTGCCTCGTTTTACAGGTAGCTTTTTTTTTAAATGTAAGAAATCTGTTGTTCTATTTGTAGACTTTATCTATTATTGTCTTAGTGGTTTCATAGACTGTTGGAAACTATACATTAAAAACCTTTTCTTTTAGCACCTATTATTTAACCAGTTCGGCGTAATTACTTCTTGTGTAGAGTAATAATTATATACCTTTCTGAAATAGTTTTAATTACATTTGCTGTATTAGAAAATAAAATGAAGTAGAACTTTTCGTTTTAATCACTACTTAAATTCATTTGAAAAAACGCTGAATGTTTAGAAACGATTTAATTATCTTTTGGGAGCGATAATTCTTGGGATTCACAGATTATAGTAATTATTTTGGGTTGGCAATCCACAAAACATAATTTTGATTTTTATTAAAATAATGATAGTCAAACAGAGAGGATAGTGTACCTTTTATTATGAAATATTATCAAGTTATTGGTACATTAAACTGTATAAATGAAGTTGCTTGCTCTGAAGAGATTGTTTTTAAGAAACCAATTTATTCAGAGTTTTCATTACCTCCAGAAATGACTTTTTTACAGAATTTAATGTATCATTAGATCCCTGCTGAGTTTTTTAAGTTTTAAGATAATATAATCACAAGATCAATTATTTAAATTACGGATGCATTAATGCTCAACTCAATTTCATAAATAATCTGTTATCTTAAATATGCATTTAAGAGAAATAAATTGCCATTTTGGAATTCTGATTTTTTTTCGTGCTGTTTCTTAAAAATAATATTAAGAATTTTGTTTGTGATGCTTCTAAAATGCATTAAATTACAGGGAATTAATTTAATTATTTATTAATTTATAAACAATGTTATAGATAGTGCTGTAAAATGTCTTATACTATAATTACACAAATTCATGTAATATCTTGATGTATTTTTATTGCTAATTATATATTAATATGCATAAATAATATTTAAAAATTGAATGCGAAAATGCAATAACTGAAAGTAATAGCGAAAACATAAAACGCATATACAAAACATTAACTCTGTGAGTTGTTCATAAAAATACTTTGAAATGAAACAAAATATTAAGTTAATTTTTTTACAACAAATATTAACTAACAGATTAAATAGTCAATAAACTTAGCAGATTAATAAGCTAATCGAAAACTTTTAGAAGTAAAATTTTTAAATAATGATTTATTGAAAGTGTTTTTGATATCATTATATATATATATAATGATATCAAAAACACTTTCTATAAATCATTATTTAAAAATTTTACTCAATATATATATATATATATATATACACTGAAGTGACAAAAGTCATGGGATAGCAATATGCAAATTTTCAGATGGCAGTAGCATCGCGTAGAACAGGTATATAAATGCGCAGTGCTTTCGCAGAGCTTTCATTTCTGTTCAAGTTATTCATGTGAAGAGGTTTTGACGTGATGATGACCGCACGACGGAAATTAACAGACTTTGAACGCGGCATGTTAGTTGGAGCTAGACGCATGGGTCATGCCATTTCGGAAATCGTTAGGGATTTCAACATTCCCAGATCCACTGTGTCAAGAGTGTGCCGAGAGTATGAAATTTCAGGCATAACATCCCACTATGGACAGCGCAGTGGTCGACCGCCTGCACTTAACGACCGAGACCGGCGACGTCTGCAAAGAGTCGTAAATTCTAACAGACAAGCAACACTGCTTCAAATAACCGCAGAAATTAATGTGGGACGTACAAGGGACTTGTCTGTTAGAACTGTGCGGAGAAATTTGGCTTTCTTGGGCTATTCCAGCAGAAGACCGACTCGAGTGCCTTTACTGACAGAACGAATGATCTGGCCACCTAGATCGCCCGACATGAATCCCATCGAGCATTTATGGGACATCATCGAGAGGTCTGTTCGTGCCCAAAATCCTGCACCATCAACGCTTTCACAATTATGGACGTCTATAGAGACAGCATGGCTCAATATTCCTGCAGAAGACTTCCAACGACTTGTTGAGTCCATGCCAAGTCGAGTTGCTGCACTTCGCCGGGCGAAAGGAGGGCCGACACGATATTAAGAGGTATCCCATGACTTTTGTCACTTCAGTGTATATATATAAGGTAGTTAAAAACTATTTCAAACATGAAGGTTAAAGTAAATACGTACTTTTTTGGGTTAAAATTAAAAGAAAAACTCTTTTTCTTTGTTTATTTTACACAAGAGGTATTTGTGTAACATAAACAAAGAAATACGAAGAACATATCACATTTAATTGATTAAATATAGATACATCCCTTGTCCATTTTCAATCAAAGAAGATTGATAAAAATCTGAAGTATAGCTAAGTTACAGACAATCGAGAAATTTAGAGTAAATATAGTATTTTTAACAATAGTTCATAACTAAATTAATATATTTAAAACATTTTAGTTTCATATAAATGAACCCTATTTTAAAACATATAGTTACAATTTCATTAAATTCTAAAACTAATTATAACAGTTATGAATGTTATCATATGGGGTCAAACTGGTATGGTATGGCAAACTGTTTTTCAGAAATTCAGTCGAAAGTTTTGTAGGCCTAAGTTTAGTATCTTATTAGCTAGTTATGAAATAACTCTATCTTGACAACTTCGATTAGTTATTTTATCACATACGTTTCTTATTCTTAAAAATAGAAAGAATCATCATATGGATACATTGGATATAATGTAAATTATAGTATGTCTCCTTTTTTTACATACTATATGAATAAGCTCTCAGTTATTAAATTAATATATTTGTTTTTTTTTGTATTTAACATTAAGTGCCACTTTTTTTCTAATAAACTTTTATGAAAAAATTAATACGGCTCATTGTCAGAAATGCATATTATTTTTCTGCGTTGCTGCTTACAGTCTACCTTTTTTAATGCATATAATGTTTTAAATATTTATTTCTGATATAATTTGAAAGCAAAATGCAACTATCATGTTAATGCAATTTTGTTGTAGGGTTAAAAGGTAGAAAGGAATATTTCTTCCAACAGTATTCATAAATCATCAAATTTATTGTTTCTGAGAAAAAAAAATGTATAGACACTAATTTAATTTCTTAATTAATTAAATTTTTGGAACTCAACAGAGATGCTAATTTTAAAGTATTTCAGTTTTATTTGATATACCCACTTTAATGGAAGACACACAGCATTAATAGTTGAAACATAGAGTATTTTCCTGTCTACAGATTTATCATGTTCCACTCCAGAACATATCAGTATATTTGAGATTTAGCGTGTGGTTGTTGTGTTTTAAATCCAGATGCTTCATTTTGGAAACCCACTACATTGTCGACATAGTTGATATAGGCCATATTATGTAGAGAATATCACTCAGATTTTTCCTTATTTACATTTAACTCTTATTTGTTTATTTAGCGGAATAATAACAGTTTTTCGCTTGTCAAGAGAGATCATATATACAGCAAAATAAAATGTAGATAGAAAATAATGTATTTCCGCACTATTTACGGGTACAAATAATATATTTTTCAAAAATAATATTTACACTATTAATAAAATTTGAACTATAACATATTGAATAAAAAAAAAATCTTAAACTTTTTTATTAGCGATTATAGCATTTCCTAAACCTTCACTTATTCAAAGTCCGGTTCAGATTTTAAGATAGTTTGGTCTTATGGGATGGCACAAAACTAAAATTCCCAGGTCCCCCTTCTGTAATTGCCCCCGCCGTTAAAAGCAAAGTCCTCCTCTTAAGTCACTTTGTTCAACAGAAAGTGATATC
The DNA here is from genome assembly GCA_021605075.1 of Caerostris darwini. Classification (NCBI taxonomy): domain Eukaryota; kingdom Metazoa; phylum Arthropoda; class Arachnida; order Araneae; family Araneidae; genus Caerostris; species Caerostris darwini. Next base: position 464,160 of record BPLQ01002550.1, on the reverse strand, counting down.
TAAACCGGAAATTTTAATGCCCTCCTCTCTGAATAACTCTCAGTGGAGAGATGCAATTAAACAGGTCCTTTGTGTTACTGAATGACTTACGTGCACCAGCACAAGCAGCTAATGCCCTTTAAAGTCCTCTTAATGCCAGAAGTGCACTAATCGCATTTTGGACCACTCCCCGGCAGTGCCAGAATCCTGAGTTAAGCGAGTTTTCCAGGAAACCGATCTTCTATTTCAAGGCTCAACCTCTCTTTGCTCATTTTCTGGCTTAAAATCTTAATTAAATGAAGACGAGTGAATTTGGAGTTGGCAGTGTGCGGATTTGACAATGGCTTGCCAGCAGTGTTTCCTCAGATATCGGATTAATTAAATTTATCCCATCTCATTTGTTCAGATGTCTCGCTTGTTCTTTGACATGGTATATGTCGCTCCTCAATTTTATTTAAAAAATGACATATTTTTTTTTCAAATTGAAATAAAAAAAGATCTTTTAAAAGCAGAATCAAACCCAGATAAGCAAGTACGGCCAATGCGTAGATGTGTAGCATATTCAGCATAACTTACATGCATAAAAGTGAGTGGTCACCTCTTCGTATCATGAATTGGAATGAAGGCAACGAGTGTCAGCTCAGGAACTTCAACAGAAGGACTTCCTGGAGTAGTTTGGTTTAGTTTGTCTCTCTAAGGTCTTTTTGTGCACACGAGGGCTAAACAGACAGGGATCTAATGTTTAAAGGGGATTCCGAATCACTCACAAACATCACGCTTCCGCCAGGACTCAAACCTGAAGTTTGTGGTTCTAAAGATTGGAGCACTATCCAATTCGCTATCAGGCCGTCAGATTTAACAGAGAAAACGTAGAATTTTTCAGGTCTACAGATTTATATTCGTCTCTAGAACTAATTAGTAAATTTAAGATTCAGCTTTCGGTTCATGTGTTTTAATTGAACTGCTTCAGTTTGGAAACCCCTGCATTGTCGACAAAGTTAAAATAAAAGTTAGATATGTTAGACCATTTTATGTAGAGATTAGCACTCAAATTTTATATTATTTATATTTATCGCTTAATTATTATATTATTATTATTTACATTTCCTTATTATTTATGTTTATCTCTTATTATCTACCACTTTGATTAAGTGGTTTATTTATTTGTTTATTTAGGGGAATATTTATGGGTGATCTCTTTCCTGCCACGAGAGATCATATATCCGGCAAAGTAAAATGTAGACAGAAAGTAGTTTATTTATATTAAATCTTTCACTTACATATATAAATGAAATATTTTTCAAAAATAATATTGATATTATTATTAATAAAATTTGAATTACAACATAACTAATAAAAAAAAATAGCATTTTCTAATCTTTCATTTATTCTAAGTTCGTTTCAGACTTTAAGATATCTGAGTCTTACGGAATGACACAAAATTAAAATTCCCTTCTGTAACTACCCCCGCCATTAAAAGCAAACTCCTCCTCTTAAGTCACTTTGTTCAACAGAAAGTGATATCTAAACCGGAAATTTTAATGCTCCCTCTCTGAATAACGCTCAGCGGAGATGCAATTAAACAGGTCCTTTGTGTTACTGAATGACTTACGTGCACCAGCACAAGCAGCTAATGCCCTTTAAAGTCCTCTTAATACCAGAAGTGCACTAATCGCATTTTGGACCACTCCCTGGCAGTGCCAGAATCCTAATTTAAGCGAGGTTTCCAGGGAACCGCTCTTCTATTTCGAAGCTCAACCTCTCTTTGCTCATTTTCTGGCTTAAAATCTTAATTAAATGAAGACGAGTGAATTTGAAGTTGGCAGTGTGCGGATTTGACAATGGCTTGCCAGCAGTTTTTACTCAGATATCGGATTAATTACATTTGTCCCATCTCGTCTGATCAGGTGCTGTTGTTGATTTAAATGAGAGACACTTTGGCTGGGTGTATGTCGCTCCTTAATTTTATTTGAAAATTGGCATACTTTTTTTCATATTGAAACAAAAAAAGTCATTTAAAAGTAGGATCGAACACAGACGAGAATGTACGGAAAATACGGAAAATACGTAGCATATTGAAGCATAATTTACATGCGTTAGAGTAAATGGTCACCTCTTCGTATCATGGATTGGAATAAAAACAACGAGTGCTAGCTCAGGAATTCACACAAACTTTCCTCTGTTACGAACTTCAACAGAATGATTTTCTGGAGAAGGAATTTATATTTCTTATTTTAAGGGCCAAAGTAGATGATTCACTTTATCCTTCTGTTCATCAAACCATGATTGGGCAAGTCCCACTGCATAAATAGAAGCATTTTCATCCTGGAAAATTCCATCTCCTGCAGGAAACAAAGTTTGAATCATAGGATGGACCTGGTCAACTAAACCTTCTCTATACTTGTCCGTATATTTTCTATACTTTTAATCATGATCATACGCTTCTGCAGGTGTCCTCCAAACGTGCATCCATCCTGTTGAGGTGAGAAGTGTGAAAGATGAGTCGTCTTACCATATATGAATTCCACTTATCAACCGACCAGCTTTTGTGGTTGTGGCAGCAGTATAGACCATTTGGCATTAATAGATGTGACAAGTGGTTTGGGAATAGCTGCTCTTCCTTAGTGCTACTTGTCCTTAGTGATCCTTTCTTTCATTGTTACGATAGCGCCAGCAGTAAATCGCGACATGGCTACTCATATCATGGCAAATGCACCTCCATACTTGACAGTTTGTAGAAGACAATCACTATCATACGCTTGTGCAGGTGTGAATCATGTCTTCCACTTATCAATGGACCAACTTTTGTGGTTGCGGCACCGTTACAGACCATTTGGCATTAACGTGGCATAAGTGGCTTATGAATTTCTGTTTTACCTTAAATGTCCTGTATATGAAGGTGCCTCCTTACCGTAATTATTGACACTGGAAAATCCAGATATTGATTCAGCTCTGCGGCCATTTTGGCTGCAGTTGTTTTCTTTTTAGACATTACAATCCGCTTCAATACCAGTCGGTCTCTTTCACTAGGCGTCTCCTTCAATCCACTATTTTCCTAGAATTTAAATGAAACAATTTTACACTTGCTGTACTTTGAAAGTATGTGATGCCTAACATTTTGACATTAACTTTCGACAAAGTATGAAGACGTATACAACTACACTAAGGCGCACTCATACTACCACGATATATACTTTTTATATTAAAAAAATTTGGTAGTGAAGATTAAATTTTAACGCTTACGAAGCTCGTTCTTAAAAACCACTTTTAATCACATGTATTTCCATTATTCTAATGACCTGTATGTGGTTATTTCTTATGTTTACATAGATTAGTTCTTATGTTGATGTAAGTTAATTAAAAGTCACCTTGTAAATAGTTATGTTTATTAAAAATTAAATTATTTAGAGTAATGGGCCTGAAATAATCCCTTATAAAAGTCCCAATCAATTTTTAATTTATTGGAATATATAATTCCCACTAATTGAAAAAAAAATGAAAATATCGAGCTTGATAGATTGACCTTATTTTAAGAGATCAATATTATTTTAAAAATAAAATTATTAAAAAACAATTACATTTAAATTTTTTGGCATAATCGATGACTGAAACATAATCACTTTTGGAACGTAATAAATTGGACATCTAGTACATTTAGAATTAAAATTGGAATTATTTTAATCAAATATAATACATTGCAAAAAGTGATAAAATTGATATTTAAAAAAATAGAATCAGTCCAATAAATTGTTCTAGATTTCTTGGAAGTTGATATCCACAGTTTCAGAAACGATGTTTCAGCATTAGAATTTTAAATTAATATTGTTCGTTCTGTATTATACCGTGGAATTCAGAAGTCGATAAGCTCTTAAATTTATACAAAAAGGGTTTAAAAATGCAAAATGTCTTCTGGCAACTAGAAGAGCGCCTATTTCAATTCCTGTTTCAGAATTCAAATCACTTAAGGTCGAATAGTTATTTTATTTGGCTTATTTCTCGTTGTGCATTTTTTCCAAATTGGATAAACATTGCATCTTTCCTCTAACTACAGTGACAACATGGAAAATTGCATCATTGTTCAATATAAGAAGATAAGTCGTAGAACCTGTAAATTTTCGTTTGTTGAAAGCATAAGCGAAAACATATTTAAGCCACGAGTGTGTCAAATTTCGAATGATGCGATAAATACTTAAAGACTTTCAGCGTTCTATCAAATTGAAAATGGACGGAATGCGTTCATTGAACTATATTCAATTCCTTGTTTCTTTTCTGGCTGCCTGTTTCATCAACATCAACAACTTATTGGCAACCCAACACAAAAGAGAAATGACAGAAAGACATAGCTTATAGTTAAAAAAAGTCAGTGAAATTGGCCAGATTGATACACATACTAATAAAGAAAGATTGCATAGCTTCTGTTTTCTTATTTCAATTAAATTCTGATTCTTGTTTAGTTTATTAATTCTAATAAATGGAATCCACTTTAAGCCGTAGGTCCCGGTCTTATAAGACCGTAGAGCGTCATAGAGCCCAATCAGACTTCTCACCTACATCATTCCCAAACTGTAAAGGGGCAGCTCAGCTCTCGGCATAGTCATGTGGTGTAGTAGTAGTAGTAGTATTTCTAAAAATATGTAAGTTTAAGAATATCGCCAAAAACTAAAATCTATCTATTTTTGATTAACAAATAAAAAATATATATATATACGTCTCTTTCGTTTATGCTATTTCATTCACGTAGTGATTAAAAGTTACTGACCCTAACGTTTAAAGAAATTCCGTGTTTTCTGATTAAAATGTGAACTAAAATCTTTGGAGTATATTATTGACATTTTTATTTCTAAATACCTTACATGACAGCATCGTTTAATCATTCACGTTCGTAATAATTGCCATTTATACAGAGAATTACTTTCATTATGTTATTAATTACAGCTGCCAAACATATTGAAGAGATTCAAATGGTCATTAAAATGTCTGAAATGTAATTGATTACTCATTATTTAGGATCAGAATGGAGGGTCTCTTGCACTATATTATTATTTTGGAGCCAAACTTAGAATGCACACTGTCAGAAATAGCATCTTAAGGAGATCGTACTGAATTCCTGTGTCAAATGGTAGGATTTACTTGCCTGAGAGTTTACAATGAACATGTCCGACAATAACACTGAATCTTCCTGTTTATATACTGTACAGCTCATATTTGCGTTATAAGCGTTATGTATATGTGTTTTTGGGAATTCATTGGCAATGTGCTAATTATGCAACATCTTTCAAAAATGGATAAAAATAATTGCGTTATCAATTGTGAGGTTGTGCGTTCAATACATTTTAATTAGATTTCTCGCATTCATTTTTATTCAAGATAAATGTGTAACATATTTTGTTTTAATAATATTTTCATCCAAACTTTCTTTACAAAAAAATGGCATTTCATTAATATTTCATAAGACGATATTAATTTCTAATATTAAATTTTCATTAGCATTTTTTTTTTTCGTTTTTAAATGTGCTTAACTTATTCTAATGTATTCCTTTATATTATGATCACACGTTGTGCAATTAGTAGAAGCTTTGAAAGTTCTTTGAACAATAATTGAAAAAAATATGTATATTTAATATCATTTGCATTCAATTCCCATTTCATAATTACTTGCTATCTGAAATCTTCCAAGGAAAAAAAATGATGCATATAAAGATAAGTAACATATTAAAAGAGAAGATGTTTAATATTTCTTTCCAAAATGGAAACACATATGCGGGTGTATCCATTCCCTTTTAAATTTCAATTTAAATAAAAAAGAAATATCTAACTGAAATACCCTCATTGCATATTTAGAAAAGATTCGCGAAAATTAAAAATTTAAATATTTCTATATCTGCACTTTCATCACAAAATTCTAATTAGAAACGAAATTAATTGCATTTTCATCCATCAGATATTGAATAAATAATTCGCCATTTTGCTATTCAAACATTCGAACGAAGTTTGGTGGGTTGAAATTGAATATTGAGATTAAATTCAACACGTTATTCATTTTCAGTTTTTACATTAACATCGCATGGAACAAAAAAAAAATGATTGCGAAATTAATAAAATTTGAAATTGGATCTAACAACTTGGTTGAAATATGGAATTAAATACTTTTATGGAATCAATTAGCACGAACAAATGTTTTTTTATTTAAAATTCTTTATTGCCACATAGACTTAGTTTAATTAATTTTAAAATGAAATAATGTGCAACATCTATTTGAATGAATACTTATCGTCGTTATATTAATTTTACTAATGAAATTTGTGAAGTTTTAAGTATCATTACATTTTTAATAGCAAGTGTATAAAGGAAGATTTAATTATCTTCTCATTATTATAATTGCATAACAGAAACTATTAATTTTAACAAGATATATAAATTATATGCCCTTTATTAAAATTAATTGAGATATAGTATTCCGTTAAATGAATTTATTTTCAAACGAAATTTAACTAATTGGAAATATTTATTTAAAAAACTTTGAAAACTATATATGTTGTAAGAAACTACATAACAGATAAAATAACAAAACTGCACAATTATGTAAAAGTATTCATTAATTTATCAAAGTTTATTTCTAATTAATGGCATTCAGAATATTATTTAACATTTTTATCATATTTCTTCAGATGTCCTTTTCCAATTCCTTCTATTAGCTCACACTCTCCCTATATATATCTTGTTCAAATTTTTAATCGTTCATAAAATTCTTTTTATTCATCCATTCAAGTTCAAATACATTTTTTTGAACTTGTAGTGGATGACACTTGATGTTAATACAGTTCTTTCAAATATTAATTCAATAATTAAATTAAATTAATTAATTTTAGTTTTTTTAGATTTAAGTTTCGAATATCTACCAATAGATGATGCCAGATAAACTTAAAAAAATGAATGAAAATTATTTATATAGGACTTTCTGTAATAGAGTGAAAAAAAAGTAGAAATTGACTTTAAGAGAAATTTTTTTATGTTTCCATTTTGTTTTAAATTGAAATTTTTAAGAGAGAAAACTGTTCTAAATTTTCAAATATAAATGATAATGATGATGATATAAATGATAAATATCAATTGATAATGATGATTGCACAACATTTTTAAGTTTAATAAATATTTACACAAAATATTTATAATTTTTTCTCAAAATTAATTTATGTCACAGGTTAATAATGAGAAAAATATTTTATTACCATTTCTAAAATAAATATTAACTAAATAATTGTGTTAATAAGATATGCAAATATTTTTCAAAGAAATATAAAGTTTTTTATCCCTTCTTATTGGTTTCATTTAAGAATTCATCTTCATAAATTGATATTTTTCATTTGTATAGCGTCATTATATTAATTCACAATTCCAACGATATCAAAATGGCTTACATTAAAGTGAGGTTGACAAAATTGATGAAAGTGCAGGGAGACTTTTACTTAACCTATACTTTTTATCTGAAAGAATCTTGAAGAAAACACTACAAACATTTTTTTATTGAAAAGAATGTGGAAAAGGAATATAATGGACAAAGTTTTCAAAGTGATATCCTTCTTAGACGATACAATATCTTAACACACTCACAAAATTGTCAGTTACAAATTCAAGAATTTATTTTTTAATGTTTGCAAACACGTCAGTTTTTGACCTTTCGAGGCTAAAACGATCTGCCGGCTTCTTCCTGTAAACCAAATCTTTCATACGACCCCAAAGATAGAAATCACACGGATTCATATTTGTTGAATAGGGTGGGCACTGTAATGCAACAGGCTAACTGTTTAGGTATTGATATACGATAACTGGATTCAGCACACATTGTTAATGGTGTCAAAGGTATTGTATGTTCTTTGAGAAGGGGCACCGTATTGCATGAGCTACTATTCCCCAGTGTTCATACCCAGATTACGAATTTGGGAAAAGCTGAAATTTTGAAAATCTTTTATTAAATATGTTACTTTAGCGGACCATTTCAAAATGCCTTGGAACTGAGATGAAACAAATTAATTTTATGAACTCCCTCACTGCTTGCATTCGTAACACCATTTAGTTCTGATAACTTAATGTTTCTTCAAGATGAACGCTAAGAACGTTAGTTTTTAAGATGAACACTAAGATCGTTGAGCCTTTTTAGTATACACCAAATGAGTAATTTTATTAATCAAGTAATCTTATTGTTTCTCAGATTATTATTTTTGCTTTATTAGTTTCTAACTTTACCATTTAAAAAATATCTTTTTAGCTGCAATTTAATGCAATTTCCCGAAGCGAAAAACTGGTAAAAAAATGCTAATTTTTCTTTGTTTATACTTCAGATTGAATGACTCTTTTTTTTGTAATACAGCTAGTGCTAAAAGAGTTGATGTAACATGAAAACACGAAAAATGTAATTGCTATTTTTTGACAGAACGCACACTATATTTTTTTTTTGCGTTGCTGTAGTTCTGAAACTTCTTTGAAAAGAAACGAGACATTTAGAGGCTAATGGATTTTCGCACGTAATTTGTTTTTCTGATTTACATAAGTTAATTTAGAAAAGCATCATCTGAGTTGAGAAAATTCACTTCATTCATATTGGTCTGAAAATACACTTTGGCAAGAAAATTAGTTAATCGATTCTTTGAGAAGAATGTGCTTGTGTCTGGAACTAAACTAATAAAGTTGTGGAAAATATAATGATATTTTATAAAATGCTGTCAGTAATTTCTTGTATTAATTTGTATATTTATTTTAATGCATTTGACGTATAAAAGTAACGTATACCAATCTGATATTGTCTGAATTGTGAATAAATGTAATAAGGCTATACAAATAGAACCAGAATATAAATAAAAAATATCAATCTATGAATATCAATTTTGGAATGGAAACGCCAGTTACGTAGCAAAAAACGACATGTATCTTTAAAAAATAATTTATTAAATATTTCAAGATGCTTTTAACACAATTTTTTAGATACTATTTGCTAACGCGCGATAATGTTTATATTTTAATTGATAATTAACCTTTAATTAGTGTTGGAAAATATCATAATATTCATTGAATATAAATGATTATAAAATGTTGTCAGCAGTTTCATGTATAAATCTATATATTTATTTTAATACATTTGTCAACCACATATTAACGAACACCATTCTGATATTGTTAGAATTGTGAATAGATGTAATACTATACAGATAGAATGAATAACGCTATACAAATGTAAATGAAAAATATCAATCTATGAATATTAATTTTGAAATAAAAATATAAGCTACATAGCAAAGAACTACACATTTCTTTCAAAAATAATTTCAAATGATATTTTTAACACACTTATTTAGCTACTATTTGCTAAAGTACGCTAAAGTTTATATTTTAAATGGTAATTATCGCATAATTAGTGTTGGAAAATATCAAAATATTCATTAAATATAAATGACACCCTGAAGTCTTCAATGATTAAAAAATGAAGCATTTTAATGAATTATTTGTTATAAATTATTATGCATTTATTAGTAATTTTGTATAAGCATCAATATTAATTTGCAGAGTTTTATTATTTGTAAGTTTAGACAGTTTTCTCTCTTTACATTAAATCTAAAATAAATTTTGGCCGAAAACCACGAACTCTGCACAATTATCCGAATAAAAAAAAAAAGACAAAACAAAAAACAAAAAAGGCAAAAAGATAAAACAAACAACTTCACACACCCTCATTCCTTTAATTTATTGTGTAAAGTCTTGCCAAGTGCGTAGGAGATTACATTAAAAACTATTATCCGTCTATATCAAGTTGTTGTAATATATTCCAAGAGCATTTGTTTTCATTTAAATTTTAAATGCAATAATACAAATCTTTTTAAGAGATACATTTCTTTCATTTTTCATTATCATCTGTTCATTCTTGTATTGCCATATCGTAGTTTCTGGTGTATAGATTGGTCATACGATATTTGAATGGCAAAAGTGCCATCAACTATTTCAAAGATAGCAAGGGTAGAAAACCAGTGGAGATCTAATCCCCTTTAGGCATTTTGTCACCTCATTCTGAAACATGCTCGATAGACAGGATTCGCACATTTATTACATATAAACGACTTACCTACTTGCTTTCAAAGAATCTTTCTGTTTTACTTTTTACAAATTTTGAAGAAGAGTTCTTTTGTTGTAGTGCAATTGTTTTAAATGCCAGATTTGATCTTATACATTTCTGTGCCACAACTGATTTCATTCACCTCTGAAAACGACAGATAACAATGCTGAGAGAATTACTCAATGCATTACGGTGAATGGGAATCTTCCAATCACAGATTGGAAAGAAAGTTACTAGTCTTATCTCAGAATTCATAAAAACTTCCTTCTTCTAAGACCTACAATAAAAGGACTGAGTGCAGTAGAGATCTCTAATTTCTATTCCAAGGAAAACAGTTACCAACATTTTTTGCCAGGAATTATTTCGAAGTCAACAATTATTTTGTTGGTTATCATTATTCGAGTTTTGAACAGATCTGCCTCAACTTGCAAATATAAGGTGGCATCCATCAGTCTGACGCTCTGGTTATGGACCGGTAATGAACTATTTTAAAGATATTACTTCTGAATTTGCACCAAAAATAAATATTTGTATAGTAAGTGTAGTAAAAAAGTAGTACACAAATTTTTATTCATGCTGTAAATTTTTTTGATATTTATTCCTTACTATAAATTTTTTTGGTGCAGTCACAACAAATTTATTAATTATTATTAATGTATTATTGAAAAATGACCAGGTCAAAAGCACGTATGGCGTTTAATTAAAAAAGGCGTTGTAATTGGAACCCACCAAGTAATGTTGAACCAAAAATTTCCCTTTTAATGACCTAAATGTGTACGGTAGGTTTATTGAACAGGAATAAAATAATTTTTTATAAAATCACTTTAAAATCCGAAAAGAATTGCAGTAGTTTTATAACGAAATTTATTCTTCTGAAAAATTTTGGATTGATTCGGAATGATTTTAACACTTGTAACAAAATTTGATTTTTTTTCCACTGCAAATTTACATGAGTAAATGTAGATTAATTTCGTAATTCTTATTTAAATGCACCTCAATTTTATTTTGGTTTTGTTCTCATCATATAAACCCATTGTTTTACCTTTGATTTTGTAAATTATAATTCGTTTGTACTATAATTGCTACGAAATATGATAAATAGCACCGTACTAATTAAAATTAATATTTGCTACAGTGACATTGGGTCACTAAATATCTGTTGTAGATGACATACTAAACGGTATGTCTTACAAATCACTGCGATCTTGTGACAAATTGTTGCAAATATTAACTCTTACAACACTGAAGAGAATAAAAAAATCTTATAATACTTCTATTCTGATGTAATATTGAAAAGATCATGAATGATTTTCTAGACAAATATTTATTGTATAGTGTGAAATTAAGAGTTAGTCCTTACTAACACAATTGATGCTTTTATAATTTACGAAGATTCAAATAGATCTGATTAGCATACATTTTATTGCACATGTGTTTGTTTAATTAGGGATAATGTTTTGTAAAAATGGCAGGTGCCTCATAAAGAAGGTTGGTTAAACTTATGTGTCGAAAATCAGTCAGAGTAATTTCATTTGGCTGGATGTTGTTGATTTTATTGTGACGCTGAAGATTGGACATCGAATTTCTATTTTAAATAATAATTGCTGCAATTGAGGAAAAAAAAAGGAATTTTTTTTTATAATCACTATTTATAAAGTTTTATAAGGAAATGCTAAAAGTTTATTAAACAGTTTTTTTTCACGAGATTTAGCAATTGGCAGTCAGTGATTATTATAATAATTAATCTCGATTAGTTATTTTATTACATATATTTCTTAATTTTACAAAGGAAAAAAAATACTGTTAATCTTGGATATGTGCATTAGAACTTACATTTCTTAGAACTATGAAAAGATGACAGATATCAAAATGGGATTTCAAGTTTAATTGGCAAAAACGGAATGAACAGCTTTCCTTCATATCCTGCTTCTGTTAACCCCACATATAAGAAAAGAATAGCTATGCGAGGAAATTTGAATTTGGTTTTTCGTTATGCATTGTATGAATAAGCTTTCAGCTATTTCGGTTATGAGGGTATTTTTTGTATTTTGCATCTACCACATACTTTTCAGAGTACAATAGCATGAATAGTTTATTTATTATTATTATTATTTTGCATTTAAAATGGAATGCTTTTCGGGTTAGTGATTAGAAGTCTGCCTTGTTTTATAGGTAGATTTATGTTGAAAGTGAGGAATTTGTTGATTTTTTTTTGGTAGATTATTTTCAGCTGTTTCCTGTGGCCTGTTCTCCAATTGGCTAACGCTCTTGCCCGTTGGTACCAGAGGCTTCAGGTTCGAATCTTGGCGGGGGTACGGAGGCTTGTTAGTGGTTCAAATATGATTTAAATTGTAGGTCCCGCTTCAATTAGTCCAAAGCGTAGACAAAAATGACCGTAGAGCGGCAAACCAACTTAATGGTTTCTTATAATGTTCAAAACTACATGTTAAAATAACTTTTTTTGTAGTACATATTATTTAACTTAGTTCTGCGTAATTACTTCGGGTGTGCGTAATAATTATGTACCTGCCTGAAAGTGATTTAATTATATTTGCTGCTTTTGGAGGCAAAAAATGGAGTAGAATTTTTCGATTTAATTACTGCTTAAATTCATTCGAAAAAACGCTGAAGGTTTAGAAGTGATTTAGTTATCTTTTAGGAGCGATAACTTGTGGCAGTCACAGATTATAGTAATTATTTTGGAGTGGTAATCCACAGAACATGATTTTGATTTTTATTAAAATAATGATATTCAAGCAGAGAGGATAGTGTACCTTTTATTATGAAATATTAACAATTTATTGGTACATTAAACTGCATAAAGAATGTGACTTGTTTTAAGAGTTTTTTTTAAGAAAGCAATTTATTCTGCGGTTTCATTACTTCTAGAAATAACTTTTTCAGCGAATTTAATGTATCATTAGATCCCTTCATCATGAGGTTTTAATTCATCATGAGTTTTTTAATTTTTAAGATAATATAATCACATGATCAATTATTTAAATTACGGATGCATTAATGCTCAACTTAATTTCATAAAGAATTTATTTTCTTAAATACATTAAGAAAAATAAATTTCTATTTTGGGATTCTGCCTTTTTAGTGCTATATCTTAAAAAAATAATATTAAAAATTTAGTTTATGATGCTTCTAAAATACATTAAATGACAGTGAATTAAGATAATTATTTATTAATTTACAAACAATGTTATAGATAGTGCTATTATAATTTGAGGTCAAAATGCAAATGTCGTATTAATGCAATTTTATTGCAGTTAAATGGCAGACGAAAGAATTATTTCTTCTAACAGTATCCATAAATTATCAAATTGTTTTTTTTTCCCGAGGAACAAAGTATAGATACACATTTAATTTGTTAATTAATAAGATTTTTTTAACTCTGCAGAGATGTTAATTTTAAAGTAGGGCTTTTTCTTCGATATATCCCACTTAAATGGCAGACTCGCATTATTAATAGGTTTGGCTTACCGTTATACTGTTATTTTTTTGCACATGTTGGGCTAATTTTACCCTGAACCTATAGTTTAACATAGATTAAGAACAACCATCCACGCCTCGAGAGATTATATATACAACAAAACAAAATGTGGACTAAAAGTAATTTATTATCATTAAGTTCTTTCCCTATTTAAGTATATAAATGATACATTTTTAAAAAAATAGTATTGATATTATTAATAAAATTTGAACTTTAACATTTCGAGTAAAAAAAAAAATCATTTCCTAATCCGTCATTTATTCAAAGTCCGGTTCAGATTTTGAGATACCTTGGCCTTAAGGAATGACACAAAATTAAAACTCGCTTCTGCAATTGCCCCCGCCGTTAAAAGCAAAGTCCTCCTCTTAAATCACTTTGTTCAACAGAAAGTGATATCTAAACCGGAAATTTTAATGCCCCCCTCTCTGAGTAAGGCTCAGCGGAGATGCAATTAAACAGGTCCTTTGTGTTACTGAATGACTTAGGTGCAGCAGCACAAGCAGCTAATGCCCTTTAAAGTTCTCTTAATGCCAGAAGTGCACTAATCGCATTTTGGACCACTCCCCAGCACTGCCAGAATCCCAAGTTAAGCGAGTTTTCCAGAAAACCGCTCTTCTATTTCAAGGCTCAACCTCCCTTTGCTCATTTTCTGGCTTAAAATCTTAATTAAATGAAGACGAGTGAATTTGGAGTTAGCAGTGTGTGGATTTGACAATGGCTTGCCAGCAGTTTTTACTCAGATATCGGATTAATTAAATTTGTCCCATATCGTTTGTTCAGGTTGCTGTTGTTGATTTAAATGTCAGACACTTTGACATGATGTATATGGCTCTTTAATTTTATTTAAAAACTGTCGTAATTTTTTCAAATTAAAACAAAAAAGATCTTTTAAAAGCAGAATCAAACCCAGATAAGCAAGTACGGCCAATATGTAGATGTGTCGCATATTCAGCATTACTTACATGCATTAGAGGGAATGTTCACCTCTTCGTATCATGGATTGGAATAAAGGAAATAAGTGTTAGCTCCGGAATCCACACACATCCTCTGCTAAGAAGGATTTCTTGGAGTAGGTATTTATATTTCTTATTTTAAGGGCCAAAGTAGATGATTCACTTTATCTTCCTGTTCATCAAATAATGATTGGGCTGCATGAATAGGAGCATTATTATCCTAGGCATTTTTTATTTATCCTACAATGTAGTCAACTATTGCAATAGAAAACTATTGAAGTAGCGATTTCTTTCACAGGACAGTCCGTTTGTGTTTCGTTTCCTGTCTTCAAGCACGCCTTTCATATCACTGAAATATAAAATGCTCAAAATAAAGTCATACATTACAAAATGAAGAATTTAAAGTTATAAGTTAATAAATCATGTAAAAATTTAAATTACTCAGATATACAGAAGAATGATAAAAAGTAATAAACTCACCATGAAATAGTCAATTTGAATGTTGCTTCCACTACCAGGTGATCTTTAAGACAACGATTGATCTGACATTTCTCTTAAGAAGTCAAAACATATGAAGTCTCGCAGAAGAGTTACTTTTTTTTACGAGCACCAATGTGCCAGAAGAAATGAGACAATTAGGTCTGATACAGACTTCTTAATAGGTTTATTCATTACTAACTTATGCACGTTTGCTTGGAAAAACGTACTTTTGAAATATGAAAATAAAATTATTCAAATGTTGCCATGCTTAATAAATGATAATAAATGGTACATTAACTTGCTTGTTCAAGACATTTGCCTCAAAAATTTAAATACAATTCAAATGAATGTTTATCACAAAAAAACATCGAATTATGTTTCATTTGTTTATGGCACGATTTTATTTGATAGAAGGAAATTATGCCTCTATAATTGCCTAAAACATGCCTCTATAATTCTTCCTATAGATTGCATTTCACAAGAATTCTAAACGACTAAATTCTTAATAAAATTATAAGGCAAAAGTGTCTGTAATAACACCTAACAGAAAATATGAAAAAAATGTTTATTTTACAAATATATATATTATATATTTCTTTACAGAAAACCCAAGTATACATTGACCAGTTTTTATATTGATTGTTATATAAGTCCATTAATAGTTAAGGAACGAAATAGCAAAAAAATACCATAATAGCCTTTCTCCAAATAAAAACACCCAGAAAAATAAACAGCAGTACGCACTGAGCTGCTGCGAGTAAGTGCGCCAACATTACGGTTGATCATAAACACAGAAACTGACTTCCAGTTTTATTTAGTTTTTTTTTTCGGCATTTTTCCCTTGTTAAAGAAATGATAAGGATAAGAACTTTTTCACTCACCGTCTACGATGGATTTCGTACTCGGAAAAAGTCGATAAATTTCCCCCCAAATTTTTTTGTTTGTTTTCCGCCATTTCTCTGTTTTTTTTTCTTCCTTTCTGTCTTTGGGTCAATCATTTTTCCATTACTGTCCAAACCACTTTTTTTTTTTTTTTATTATTTTTATTTTTCACTTTTCTAGATAAGAGGGCAAATGAAAGTTTCACTCCAACAGAAAAACTCTTTGAAAGCAGATAGGAATAACAGGGAAAGAAATATCCAATAATAATACAAAAACTTTTTTGTCTTTTCTGGTACCAAAATTAATTTCAAAAAAAAAAAAAAAAAAATTAGTAGTATGTATTAACTGCATATATGAATTGATGCTGAAAGACTAATCCCTCTTTTTACTATACAATAAATTCTCTTTGTGTTGTTTCGTCTTCTTTTAAACACAACAAAACTAAATAGTTTAAATATATATATACATATATATATGGCCGAATGGCTGGGGCTTGGTACCACAGTTTTCGAGATCAAGTCCCTGCGGTGCCATGGATGTGTAATGGTACGGGATCCACTTTAAACCGTAGATTCCGGTCTAATAGGATCGTAGACCGTTGCGGGGGTAGTGTTACTCCCGTCCGTAGCTTATCTTCAAACTACACGCACCTCCTGGGTAGTGCTAAGTGAGTAACGTCGGTGCAGCGCTTACCTTAAAGCATCAAAGACAACTGTCTTGGTGTTTGCCAGCTGCATAAGAACAAAAAAACATATATATATATATATATATATATATATATATAGTATGTGTGTGTGTGTGCGTGTGTAATTCACGGGTGATAACGTGAGTGATCTGATGGGTGATGAGTGAAATACATTGATTTATGAGTAGACTTTTTACAGATAAATGACCTACCTTTGGGGGTCGTGTTGGAGAAAAACCATAAATCTACCAACTGCGAGCCTAACTGTAGATGAAACACGATTTGCACACAGTATCAAAATCGCCACCGACTTCCCTTTTCTGAAAACAGTAACAGCAACTCCGTTGCTAGATGATTTGCATCTGAGTCTTATCTATGGTACGATTCTGACCAACTTTCAAATGTGTGAGACATACTGCCCATTCCCATTATTGTAGAGTTACTAGACACTAGGAATGATTTCTTTTAGTGCATATAAAAAATATGGTGTTTTTCTGTACTCAGTCCATCTTGCCTTTCAGTACTCTGTTGGAGGACAGCAAATTGAAAGAGCAGAAGGTTTCACTCAAAACATGCTACATGGTCAAAATAGATATACTAAAAATTAATATATTTTATTGGAATAACTTGCAGAAAATGCAGAACAACAGGATTATCGATGTGAGACTGATGCATGCATGTGTATGTAGACTTCTCTCCCGGTCCAACAGATTCATCAAGGCCGGAGCCACCACTTTTTTAGGGTTGGGCTTTGATGTCTAGGGGTTAACTTAACAAAATGAAGAAACAGGCTGTTTCTTTGACAGCCATTTAATTGAGTATAATAATAATATACAAATATTTACATTAATTCGTTAGAAACATCTTCCTTCTCATTCTCTCGCTGCGTCAAGCAGTTACCTCGTCTGGCCCAAGCTCGTTTCCGTTCTCTCTCGTCCACGAACGCGGAGAAGCAACGTTGGCTCTTTGCCTCCCCCTCTCTCCATCTACGAGGGTGATGGTCCCCTTCTCCTGGCGCCAAGGTTCGAAGTTGAATACTCCCCACATGGTGGAAGGTCTGTGTCATCGACACGTAATCCGTAATGTGTAGCCGTCGGCTGATTAGCAGACAAACAAATCCTATATATATATATATATATATATATATATATATATATAGGATTTGTTTGTTTGAAGTTGGTTTGAAATTGTTTGTTGGATTTGTTTGAAGGATAAATATATATATATATATCCTTCGAAAATAAACTCGGAAGAATTTAGTTAAAATTCAAATGATATCACAGATGGTATTTTTACCAAAGAATAAGTACTTATAGAATATTACAAACCATATTATTTCATACACATATCCAGCGACGTATTCCGATAAAGATGCATCCAAACGAGAGTGAATAAGAGGCGAGCGGCTTTCGTTCCGAATGTCTCAGTTTGTGATTCAGTGAGTGACACCTGGTGGAAATGGGTCCCTTTGAGGTGAAGAAAAAAACAGACTTTTGCAAGAGCGAGGTCGAAATACTAGATACCTGATTTTCTGTCAAATCGGTTTATTAATGGGTTTGCGAAAGCCATTTGTCCCTCATGCTATCTCATCTGGATGGGCTTAACATGGACAGAATAACCTTCCGTTTACAAGCGGCAAAGTATAGGATTCAAGAAAAACGAATTGGCAGTGAAAGACTGTTTTACAAGGAACGAGCCAAATGACGGTTTGAAATACTATGGCAATTAATTGAGTGATGAAATGACTGACTAGGATCAAAAATTCATTTGATTGTCTGTTATAATACCTGACTAAGTTAATTTATTGCTAGATGCAGTGTTTCGTTAATAAGAAGCTTGGGAAACTTGAATGAAGGTGTGGATATTGATGAAATGTTTACTTTTTCTTGGAAAAGAGAAAACATTCATGTTGTGGAGATTTTATATAAGTTGAGGTATAAGGTAGAAAATATTACAGTATGAGTTTGAGTACTGATGAATAAAAGCAGTAGTAAAGAAATGGGTTTGGGACATCTTATTATAAAAAAGTATTCTTGATTTTTTACTTTTGTTGCTATTGAACGCTACAAAGGGAATTCATTCTTAGCAGCTGATTAATGGTGATATTGCGATGAATTTTAAACATGACATTAGAATTCCAGGGTGCGAATCTATTGATAAAGAAGTGGAATTGTTTTCTTATGTCAAATATATTATTTTGCAAAATAATATATTTGATATAATATTTTTATAATAGTATTTAATATTATAAAAAAAATATAGATATAATTTTTTTTTATATCAAGAATATCAGAAGCTTATTTGTATTAGTCTCTTGCCATTAAGCTCTATTGGACAAATGAAGTACGTGCCATGTAGTAGAAGTAGCATGCCATGAAAGATAAATATATAAATGACATGTGAATGAAATGAACCGTATCGTCTAATAGAGATTTGTTTTTCATTATATGCGCTACATATCTATAGTTTCATTGAGTTTTTTGTTTTTTATCAGATTTGTTATTCTTATGAAACGAGTTGTTTCTATATATACAATTTTTTTTTTAATTCCTTAATCAAGGTACAATGTTATTGTTATTGAGAATACCATTATATTTACTTATTTTTAAGCAAGTTATTTACATTAGCAAGTTAGTTCTCAATTCAATAAAGATGCTTATTTCATTAAATTAGTCGCTTTATCTAACACTAACATTGGATTCTTATGAAAGAGTCATGTACTAAAAAGAAAATTTTATGAATTATAAAACTGTTCTCAAATATAATATAATTTATTAATATATATATATATATACATATATATATATGTGTGTGTGTGTGTGTGTGTGTATTTGTGTGTGCATTTATGTAAGTTATATTTGCTAATAAATATATTAGTTTAATTCTATTATTAACATTCATTCCGTTTTATCTTCTTGAAGAATTCGATTTTACATATATTAAAACATTGTATGTTTGATACATAAATCCTTTCACGGGATGGTACAAGAGGTAGGCATTTGGTAAAATGACTCCCATGCGACTAAGCGCGGGAATTTTAAGCTTTTTTATCCTACCTGTAACTCCCAACAGTTTATGTCTCGAAGCAAGGCATGCTGTCTGAGAAAACAAGTGTTAAGCTCAGAGAATGCTTTTGCTTGAATTCCATTTTTTTTATGGTGTGAAACAGTAAAACACACTCAAAAGTCCCCTGACATTTTAAGGGAGTTTTTGATCTTGCCCTTTTTGGTACTCTGTTAAAATAAACCTTATTTCAAATTCTAAATTCTTCTGTAACAATGTAAATGCTATAAACAATATAATGTTACGTATCAAACATTTATTTAATTTATATTATATAATTTATGGTTCATTGTTTGTTAGCATATATGAACCGGCGGGGCACGGTTACAGGGTAAAAATATTTTGAACTTCAAAAATTCTATTAAAAAATATTCGTGAGGAATTAAAGATTTGAGATTTTATCTAACTCACCTTAAACGAAGCAATAATTCAATTTTCCTTCACATTAATCTTTTAGCATTTTTTTTTAAATATAAAACTGTTGGTTTAAAAAATAAGTTAATACTAAAACAGTAAATTTTCCATATTTTTAACTGGCGCCATCTTTTGACATTAAAAAATTAAATATTCACAATTATTAATTTATTTAATATAATACTATTATTTATTATTAATTTAATATAATATTATTATTCACTATTAATTTAATATAATATACACACAGGGACACAAATCGGGGAGAATAAGAAGAATCTCTAAAATTAAGTAGCCTAAGGTATGTAGGCCATAGCGTGTGCATAAGCCAAATTTAAAAAAATTCATGGTAAAAAAACTATGAATTTGTATGAAGGGCAAATAAACAGATTTTCAAATTTATACATTAGATTTACATACAATTTTCTCTAATGAAATTAAAATATGATGTTATCCTTTTTCTGTTATATTCAGCACATGCGACTATCAATCTACACAATGGTTTTAATTTTTTTGAGGAATTGTCGTTGTTCTTATAAAAACACAACTACTTATTATTATCTTTGAATTATTTTTCTTTATAAATTCGGCATTAACACTTTTAATAATCTTAAGGATGGCCACGGAAATTAATTTTTTTATCCTGTTTGAATGCGTATCAAATATTGACAAGACCAGCATGATGATAATACACAATCCACCTCCCAAAAAAGTAAAAAATGCCAAAAGGTATTAAGCAGATTCACAAGGCATATTCTACGGAACGTAGCCAGATTTCTGAGTTTTATTTCGTGCATTGGAGGACTTTCATAGTGTTTGCGGACATTCTATGTTGATAATACCAAAGATTAGTTTTTGCAAATTATTAAGAGTAGTAATAATTGATGGATCAATTCCATTAGAATGAATCAAGAATTTTTTTTTTATTAAAATATTTACCTTACAAGACAACACGTAAAACCAACAAAAGAAACCAAAATTATGCTTCAACAAATATGAATATGATTTTTGAATATAATTAATGAAATAATATATGATTCTCCAGAATTTCTTGATTTTGAAAGAAATTCATTCGAAGTAAAAAAAATATATTTTAGTACTTTTTTCAAAGGAAAGGAACCTACCAAACACTATGTTGAAAAATTTGTTTGCAAAGATGATGTTACATTGAAGTACAACATGTAATTTTACGAACGTGTCGGAAAATTTCAATAAACTAGTACAGCTCTATTTAGTGAAACTTTTATTGCGAAGGGCAAAATTAGGTTTGATAATTTAAAAAACTGGAATAGTGTATAAGTTCTGCAGTGTGTTTCAATAGGTATGTTTTTATGTCGATTTGTCTAATTTTAATGTTTAAATAAATAACTTTAAAAATTTACATCTGTGTTAAGGAAAAAACTCTTAGAAATTTAATATGTTATCACAGTTAGAATATTTTGTTTAACTGGATGTCATATTAATTTTATCTGTATGACATTGATATGACGTATCTGTATGACATTGATATGACGCATCTGTATGACATTAAGTTTCTATTCCAGGTACAAAAGAGTCTTGTATTATTTATAAGATGCATAAATATAAATAAAGAAAAATAACAGTCGAATATAATTTTATTAATTACATCGAAAAACAAGTGGTAACTACATCCTAATGATATTTTTCAAAAATAATTCAGGAGGAAACAGTCTTTTCTACAATGTTCACGAACCACCTTGAGACAATATGCTTATGTATCTCACATAGTGCAGAATTTATGAAACCATTAATTTTAACCACATTAGAATACAGTTACTGATTAATAACTCATGTCATTTTGACTAGCCTCTTCCATCGCTAGAATTGTATTAGTAGATTTTATGTTATGGGATATTTACTGCCACTGACATATACCAGTAATTAATAACTTTTAAAGAATTAATAGAGGTCAGAGGCTGTGAAGCCTCTTTATGACTAGATATGAGGGCCTCATCTTCAAATAGCGTTATTATGTGATTTAGGATGGTATTCCTTGTTCTGAAGGATGTATTGTTAAAAAAAAACAATTTGTAATAAAAAAATGTGTACATCATTTACACACGTAAAAAATAGCTATCTGTCTTCATCATAAATTTTCATATCAAGAATAGAAATACTATTTCCTAACAGCTTTAAAATATCATATCAAATATTTGATGACAATGCAGTTTCCACAATCTGCCATTTGGTTTCTTACCAAATTTATTTAAAACAAATTCATGAGGCATAATTTAGTGCAAATTGCATTTGTATACTATAAATCATTCATATTCGTCTATTATACAAACTGCGCTAAATTTTTTTTTATTCGAAAATGTAATTCAAGTGATAAATATTGTTTTGAAACCAGATAAAGACAGATAAAAAATATCATATTTTTAAACGACATCATTATCTCCGACATATAAAATTTTCAGTTAAATGAGTTGACTTTTTTAAAGCAAACGATCAGTTATCAGTTGTTTTTAGGAGTGATTTTAAACGAAATTCATATTTAATAATGTTTTCGGATAAATATTTCGCTAATTTTGCTTTCAAAATCAAAGAAATAAAAAAAAAATTAACCAGAAATATTTTTGAATAATGTTATCGAAAATATCGCGTATTTATGAAACTCTATCGTAGCCTACAATACATTTTAAATTAATAAATTTCAAGACAAATTTTACTTTAATATATATGTTTTTATAGATGCAATTAGAATCCATATATATATATATATACATATATAATAAATCTTTTTTTTTTTTTTTTTTTTTTTTTTGGAAATAATTAATATTAAATGTTCATAATCAACAATTTATAATAAAGTAATTTATTTAACTACAAAACTCTAACTGTAACAAATATTAATTGTATCAACAAAATATTTTTATGTACGTACTCAAAAGCAACTCAAAACTTATCTTTTGTTCATTATTCAATAGTTATTCTTGTACACATGCAGGCAAACATGCCATTTTTAAAGTTATTTTTGGAGTTATTCATTGCCAAAATACTCGATCCATAAACAAACTTAGGAAAAGAAAAAAAAATAAGGGGATGTGCATCTTAATCACGCCTGAAGTACGTAAAGAACCAAATTGTATGGAAGAAAACATCCCAGTTTCTTTTGTTCATCAGAATTCGATGAAAGTCCAGAGATAAATAAAATTAGGTACCACGGATTTGTCCCGGACACTTGCAGGAACAAAGCGACGCTACGTGCTGCTGTGAAAGAGATAAATCACGGCCATGGGTACCC
Source organism: Caerostris darwini (assembly GCA_021605075.1). Taxonomy (NCBI): domain Eukaryota; kingdom Metazoa; phylum Arthropoda; class Arachnida; order Araneae; family Araneidae; genus Caerostris; species Caerostris darwini. The sequence continues at coordinate 440,838 of BPLQ01002550.1, read as the reverse complement.
GAATAGAAATTAAGGAAACTTTTTTGTCTTGTCTGATATTCAGTGCATGTGAATGTCGATTAATCAAAAGTTATTTTGTTGCTCTTCACGACTAGGTATGTCGGAGAGCGCCATATTCGTAAATCGTATAAGATCAGCGCCTTCCAAAGAATAACTTCTTCAATTTTTTTTGTTACCCTAACGATCATCATGCGTTTAATAAGATGGTTCATCTTGTTTTTGTTTTTTACATTTTATGAAGAATATTGCGTTTAAAATTGTTGCATTCAATATATTAACATGAGGGCCTGAATGGTCAGTGTAACTAGCGTTTTGGCGCTCGATATCACAGGTTCCGGGTTCTAGTCCCGGCTGTGCCATAAATGTTTTTTGTGGTTCGAAATCCACTTTAAACCGTAGGTCCCGGTCTAATAGGATCGTAGAACGATACGGGGATATTGTTAATCCGCGTCGGCAGCTGATCTTCCAGCTACACGCACCTCCTGGGTAGTGCTAAGTGAGTAACGTGGGTGCAGCGTTGGCCTTAAGGCATCCTAGACAGCTGTCTAAGTGTTTGCCAGCTGCCTTAGAAAAAAATATTTCATAATTGTGAAATTCTATCGTAACCGAAAATAAATCTTTAATTAATAAACAGGAACAAATTTCACAGGAACATATATATATTTATAGAAACAATAAAAATGCAAAAAATATTATTATGGTTATAATATTAAAAGTTCATAACCAATAATTTATGACAAAGTAATTTATAAAACTACAAAACTCTAACTATAACAAATAATAATTGTATAAACAAAATAGTTTTATGCACTTATTCAAAAACATGTAAAAACTTATCTTTTGTTCATTGAATGCTAATTCTTCTATTCTACATGCATGAAGACACGTCATTTTTAAAGTTATTTTGGAGGGTTATTCATTGGCAAAACACTCGATCCATAAACAAACTTAGGAACAAAAAAAAAAAAAAAAAAAAGAAGGCTGTGCGTCTTAATCACGCCTGAAGCACGTAAAGAAACAAATTGTATGGAAGAAAACATCCCAGCTACTTTTGTCTTCAGAATTCGATGAAAGTCCGGAGCTAAATAAAATTAGGTACTGCCGGATTCGTCCCGGACACTTGCAGCAACAAAGCGAAGCTACGTGCTGCTGTGAAAGAGATAAATCACAGCCACGAGGGCCTGAATAGAAATTAAGGACACTTTTTTTCTGTCTTGTATGGTATTCAGTGCATGTGAATGTCGATTAATCAAAAGATATTTTGTTGCTCTTCGCGACTTGGTACTTCGGAGGGCACATATTCGTAAATCGTATAAGATCAGCGCCTTCCAAAGAATAACTTCTTCAGTTTTTTGTAACCCTAACGATCATCATGCATTGAATAAGTTGGTACATCTTGGTTTTTTATATTTTATGGAAAATATTGCGTTTAAAATTGTTGCGTTCAATATATTAACATGAGGGCCTGAATGGTCGAGTAAAAGCGCTCTGGCGCTCGGTTTGGGGATTTCTCACAGGTTTGGGGATCGAGTCCCGGCGGTGCTATGGATGTTTGTAGTGGTTCGGAATCCACTTGAAACTGTAGGTCCCGGTCTAACAAGATCGTAGAGCGATCCGCGGGTATTGTTACTCCGCGTCCGTAGTTTATCTTCAAAACTACACGCACCTCCTGGGTAGTGCTAAATGAATAACCTCGGTGCAGCACTTGACTTAAGGCATCCAACACAACTGTCTAAGTGTTTGCCAGCTGCATTAGAAAAAAAATATTTCATAACTGTGAAATTCTATCGTAACCGAAAATAAATTTTTAATTAATAAACTTCAAGACAAATTTCACAGGAATATATGTATATATATATGTTTGTAGATAAATAAATAATGCAAAAAAAACATATTATGAACCGTTTTTAGGAAATAATTAATATTAAAAGTTCATAACCAACAATTTATGATAAATAATTTTATTTAATTACAAAACTCTTAACTCTAACAAATATTAATTGTGTAGACAAAATATTTTTATGCACGTACTCAAATGCATCTCAAAACTTATCTTTTGTTCATTGAATGGTTATTCAAGTACACATGAATGCAGACATGTCATTTTTAGAGTTATTCTAGCGTTATTCATTGACAAATTATTCGATCCATAAACAAACTTAGAAAGAGAAAAAAAAAGATGTGCATCTTAATCACGGCAGGAGCACGTAAAGAAACAAATTGTGTGGAAGAAAAACATCCCAGTTTCTTTTGTCTTCGAGAATTCGATGAAAATCCGGAGCTAAATACAATTAGGTACTGCCGGATTCGTCCGGGACACTTGCAGGAACAAAGCGACGCTACGTGCTGCCGTGAAAGAGATAAATCACGGCCATGGGGGCCTGAATAGAAATTAGGGGAAACTTTTTTTTGTCTGATATTCAGTGCATGTGAATGTCGATTAATCAAAAGATATTTTGTTGCTCTTCAGGACTTGGTACTTTGGAGAGCACATTTTCGTAATTCGTATAAGATCAGCGCCTTCCAAAGAATAACTTCTCCAGGTTTTTTGTAACCCTAAGGATCCTCATGCATTGAATAAGTTGGTTCATCTTATTCTTCAATTCCTACTATTACTTCACACTCTCCCTATATATATCTTGTTCAGATTTTCAGTCGTTCATAAAATACTTTTTATTCATCCACTCAAGTTCAAATACATTTATTTTGAACTTGAAGTGGCTGACACTCGATGTTAATACAGTTTTTTTTCCAAACATTAATTCATTAATTAAATTTAATTAATTAATTTTAGGTTTTTTTTAGATTTAAGTTGCATGTATCTACCAATAGATGGCGCCAGATGTAAGCGGAAAATTTCAAATTTATAGTGAAATAAAAGTAGGAATTGCTTTCATTATATTAGCCAGAGAAATGCTTAACCCTGAACGAAGAATCTGTTATACATTATACATGGCGAAGGTATATTCATAACAGATTTAACTAGGAGGCAGCAAACCGGGATTGTTACCTTATTCCAAAGTTTGCTATTTTTATGGAGTTCTCTGCCATTATCTTAAGGAAATGCGAGATTATCTGGGTTGTAGACATCGTCCAACCTATCCTATGAACGAAATGGAAGGCTTTTTTTTTCGAATTTACCGTTTTTATTGTTGCAATAGATATACAAAAGTTTGATTTCGACTCGAATATTGGGTTCGGAAGCGAGCTCACTTCTTTTGCAAAACACAATGTGTTACTTACCTCACTTGCCTGTCCTTTTTGAGAAGACAGATTTTTTTCCATTATAAACCAAGTAAATTAAAATTTTTAAGTACGCAGAATACTTCAGTACCTGAAATCAAAATAATTCACCATCAAAAATCACTTCTAAAATTCCCCGCTGATCATAAGTCACTTCTACCATCAAAATATTTCAGTGCCTTAATAATATAAATAAAAATATGATTTAAATAATTTAAAATTATATTTCCTTTTTTAATGCAACCACACTTGTGACGATTGATAGTACTTGGAATTTTTGTCTCGGTATTCATTCCGCTGTTGGCGCAAGCTCAAGTCACTGAAAAATATGTAGATTTGAATAGATATGACACCAGTCTCGCATTACCAGTTGAATTGCTTTGTGTGAATAATTCTTTATTTCTTGAATATGATATATGAAATAGGGCAGTTACCGCTGAAATTCACAGCGTGCTTTATTACCTTTTCCTCTTATCTTCTTCGAGGTAGTGTTAAGCCTCCAAGCTGCGTTCTCAAAGTAGGGATAAATCTGTCTCCGATCTATCGTATGGTGGGGGAAAAAGTTAATTTAAGAAAATGTCGTTAAGTCCAAATTGAGAATTCTTTTGTGGTTTGAGAGAGAATTTGCTTTGTTACTATAATAAGTTTCATGTAAAATAATTTATATTGATTAATTATCAAAAAATATTCATTAATAGCTTTTGTATGAATGTGTTGTTGTTTGTTGTTGTTGTTTCTTATCCCACTTGGCTGGCCAAGCCCACGAGCCCATATGGACTCATGATTGAAGGGGAAGGAAGCAGCTTCTGTTGTGATGGAGCACCCGTAGGTAGAAGCCTGACTTTTGCTCCGTGACGCTCTTACAGTCATAGGAGACCGGGACCTACGGCTTAAAGTGGATTCCGAACCACTACAAACATCCATGGCACCGCCGGGATTCGAACCCGAAACCTGTGGCACCGAGCGCCAGAGCGCTAGACACTCGGCCATTCAGGTCCCAAATTTGCCAACGGCACGCAGTGTTCCCAGGTGGTCACCCACCCAAGTACTGACCGCGCCCAATGATGCTTAACTTCGGTGATCTAACGAGAACCGGTATATTCAGCATGGTAATATAGCATGGTATGCTTCATATTATCATAAACGATCAGGAAAAATAATAAATAGTTTTATTACATGTATTGTATATTTACTATTTTATGTATTGATGTATTAATAGAATAATTTTGAATATGCATTTATTTCGTATATTTATTTAAACTTACGAGTATATGATATAAATTAAAACGATGTAAAAAAAAAATCATTTTTAAAGGTAACTGAAAAATTTATGACTGTTAATTTTTGTTTTATCTTCTAGTTGTGCAAAATTACGTGGTTGATATTAATGCTTCTGTTTATTACGTTAGTTTAATTAACTCTAGATTTTCTTTAACTTCTCAGCGAAAAGTTATTTTTTAAAGTATTTTCATAAACAAGTAAAATTTGAATTACATAAATTCTACTGTGTTGGGTTCTGATAGGACAGTACGAATCATCATTTGCTATCCATATATATGCTCAATTCAAACACCCGAGTAAAGTTAAATGTGATACATTTCTAATCGTTAGTGGCGAATGGTATTCAGATTTGAGTGCTTGGCAACAATATCGACAACAAATAGCAAATCAGAAAATATGTTGGCACCTAAAATTATAATAACCTTTCTTCTAGGACAATCATGACATCCGTTGGCGCTTTAAAAAACGGTGTTGGAGAAAATAAAATGGTGACGACCTCACTTTTTAAATTCCAATAGATGGAACCACGTAATTCGTATCTCCTACTTCGTTACGTTTAGTCTGACCTTGGCAATAGAAAATGATAGGGCTGTATAAAAACCCACTTCGAAACCTTAAAAATTATTGTTTTTTTTAGGAAAACATTTAATATAAATTCAGTATTACTTTCATTTTTAGACTCCTTCGTCGTTAAGTCTGTCCTTAGCTTTACGAACGGAACATGCCATCTTCGCTCGGGTCTGCCGCTTTATTTATTGTAAAACGCGTGCTCCGTGCTTTCATTTTAAAGGTTGCACAGTTAGTAAAATATACAGTTGAAATAGAGTTGTTTATTGTACTACACGAATGAGTAATCGCAAACACACATTCACATGCAATTAAATTGTAAGTCTTTTACTTGATACTATTCATAAATTCACTCGTCAATTCGTTTGCTATTTCAAACTGAGAATAATCCTTAAAAGGTTTTAAATGTCTGCTTTGTTTGAAAAAATAAATACGATTTTACTTTCAATATTAAATTTTTCAGGCAAATAGTAAAATGATCGTAAAGAATTTAGTAAAAACATTTTTTGAGATTTTATAAGTGATACACTACTTTTAAGTTTAGCATAAGTAGCTTTATCGCCTTTCCGAAATATGCCAGAGCTTATCAAATCGCCAAGGCCGCTATAAAACAATAAGAAATTTTTCATTTTTTAAATATATATATCCTTTTCTATGCGTATCCTTTATATAAATTATTTATACAACATTAAGTCAAACACATAAAATTTCAGCAAATTCTTAGCATTCGCGCGATTCTTCTCCGTATTAAACAAAATAAAACGTGTTTTGCTGGGATCAACTAATTTGTCGGCGAAGCCCCATATCTCAACTCACAGTGGTAATAAAAATATTGCTGAAAGGCATCAAAATACTGAAGTTTTAAATATAATTTATTTTTTAATGTCGTGCCTCCAAAATGTGAATCGACAGCTTGGTGCTTAGCTGCTATGCTGGACTTCGAAATTTGAATATTGATGTGTTCCAAGCCTATTTACTTCCAAGTTGTTTTTAGCCAAGGCAAATTGTTTTGTAACAATTGAAACGATTGATAAAATATTCTTATAGGTGGAAAAAAATGAGAAACGCACTTATTCCAAGCCATTTGGAAAAAAATACTCTGAATTGGTTAGAAGATGTGAAATAAGAACATTTTAAATGAAATTGACTTGATGCGCTTTGACATACAAAAATATTGTAAATTATTTTAGCTCTTTCTGGCTCTGATGCTCATTTGTAACGACAGGCTAGAAAAATAAACAATATATTATAAGTGTATAAATGATGCTTAATGAAATATAATATATGTTTCCTAGGATTTTAAAAATATATATAAATGGTGTAACTTCAAAATCGTGATCTAATATGATAATAAATGTAAAAAGAAAAAGAATGATACAAGAAAGAGATGAGAAATCATAATTTTATTTTTCATTTTCAAAACTAAATATTTTTATTCAGATATTATAGTGAATGATAGACTTCCTAATTAATTTGTACTATCATTTTTATTGCATTCACAAAAATGCTTATTATATATCCAACAAAGTACCGGCCTAACAAAAACTTCGAACAGCCCACCAACCATGATTAAGCCACCGAAATGGAATATAACATGGAAATCGCTATCAGAGAGCTTTTCGGAAAGCATTGCCTGCAGTTCCATGTCATATGGGAGAAACACCAGAAAACTCCAACCAAATAAACTGATTGTTGATGCAAAATGATTGCATACGTTATCACAGTCACTATCAAGTTTCCTCGTTTCTTAAAGCGAAGACTCCAATGATTTGTCAGAAATAATGCAATTTATTTGTTTTCGTGAATAAAATTTACACGTTAAAGAAACCAATATAGGCTATTTTTCCCTGCAGACCTTCAAAATAAATTTAAAATAACCATATAGATTAAAGCATAGTAAAATATTTTTGACATACATTAATAACATTGAATAAATATATTTACACATTTTTTGAAGTAAAGATCGTTATTTAATTAATTCAGAAAAAAATATATCGTAAAATTATTGATACTGTGCCGATTTATTACAAATTATAATTGATTGATTTTTGTTTGAAAATCCAAAATTAAATAAACTTAATTTTATACGAATTAATATTCATTTGTAGAAACCCGTCCACATAATTTGCAAAAAAAAACCAATAAATAAATAAATAAATACTGATGCAATTTCTTTAATTGCTACTCTTTGTAATTAATTTAATAAGTTAAAAAAGAAATAATTTTCTCTTTTTATCGTTCATAAATATTTTTTTAATTAACCTTAAAAATTCTTTTCAGCGTTATAGGAAATGTGAATAAATGACAAAAATATGAAGTTTTAAAGAATATAACTTAAAAAAAGGTTTGTTTTAAAGACTACATTTTTATGTATAATAAATTTCATAGATCAAAAAAGCTACTGTATCAAAAATTAAGATTAAATAAATAAGCCGCTTTTATCGATAAAGTACTTAAGTATTTATGATTCAATTTAATGAATTACACCATAATTTCAGGTTATATTTGTGGAACCACACTAAATACTCTCCAATAACTGTTAGCCTATATTATGGCCTACTTTATTTTTGTATTAAACGTTATAAAAGAATTATACAACAAAACTATACAAAATCCATAATTTCCAGATGTAAATGAAAAATTTAATTAATAAATTTTTATCTTAATTTATATTCTAATGACCAATTCTTAAAATTTCTACAAGTCGTTTTGGTGTGAGCATACTAGAAAATGTATGTCAGACACTTTATGGTTTCTTAAAGGCCCACAACACATAATTTACTGTGACAGGCCCTAATTTTTTTTCTTCTTTCTATCGTTCTCATATTCATTACCTTTTTCTACCTCTACCCACTGTTCACCAGATATTGGAAACCATAATCATTTCGCAAAGAGTGATTACACAGAAAAAAAAATATATCGTTTCTATTTCGAGCCCAAAAATGTTAGCGCTAACGATTTTTTTCCCTAGAGTCTTATCTTAAAAAAATTTCTTTAAAAAAAAAAATAGTAAACAAGTAATATAATTTTTTTTTTTAAAAGTCAATTCCTTCATTTTTTCATACTATATTGCAGGACGTCCTTTATAAATAATTTTCATTCATTTTTTTAAGTTTATCTGGAGCCATCAATTGGTAGATACATGCAACTTAAATGTTAATAAAAAACTAAAATGAATTAATTAAATTTAATTACTGAATTAATGTTTTAGAAAACTGTATTAACATCCACTGCCATCCACTACAAATTCAAAAAAATGTATTAGAACTTGAGTGGATGAAAAAAAAATTTTTTTATTAAAGATTGAAAATTTGAACACGATATATATAGGGAGAGTGTGAGCTAATAGAAGGAATTGAAAAAAAAAATGATTGAAAAAGGAATAATACATTTATTTAAGCATTTAATGACCTTACTAATGAAAGGATAATTGAAAAAGATACGATTTGCAGTCTATGAAAAATAAATGAAAAAAAAATGCTTTAAAATATAAAATAGATTTTACTAGTATCAAAATTGATATGTTTTTTTAAAAGTTATGATTTTGTTTAAAATTCATATATTTTATAATTATTTATGAATTTGATACATCAATAATTTGTAAACTTCACACTGTCTGAAAAAACGAACATTTTAATGTGTATTTGAAATAAGGCTGCAATAAGGTTGGTTCAGTTTATACAAAATAATACCCGTTAAAGTTAGCTACATGAATATATGAGCGTGAATGGCCAAATGTTCAGCACACGGAGCTACAAGTTTCGGGTTCTAGTTGTGGTGTTGCCATGGATGTTTGTAGTGGCACGAAATACACTTTAAACGTAGATCCGAGTCTCATATGACTGTAAGTGCGTCATGGAGCTAAGTCAGACTTCTACGTACGGATGTTCCATCACAACACTGCTCCCTTTCCCTCCATCTATAAGGAGATTACTCATGCGATGTCTATAATTCCAGGTGAAAATGAAAAATTTAATTAATAAATGTTTATCCGAATTTATATTCTGATGACCAATTACTTAGAATTTCTACAAGTCATTTTGATGTGAGCATAAAATGTATATCAGACACCTCATGGGTTCTTAAAGGCCCACAACACATAATTTACTGTGACAGGCACTAATTTCTTTTTCTTCTTTCATTCTCGTATTCATTACCTTTTCCACCACTACCCACACTTTTCACCAGATATTGGAAACCATAATCATTTCGCAAAGAGTGATTAGACGGAAAAAAAAAATATCGTTTCTATTTCGCTCCCAAAAATCATTAGCGCTAATGATTTTTTTCCCTAGAGTCTTATTTTAAAAAAATTATTTCTTTAAAAAAAAAATAATAAAAATAAAATAAAGGAAAAATCTCGACATTTCAGAATTTAAAAAAAAATCTACTTAATGTATTAAGAGAGTGTTGGTGTGTTCGTTTTGGTAAACGGTTTTCCAAATACTCGATCGGAAAGAACTTTTTGGCACTGAAGTTAAGATATTTACAGTAACAAATTATGCTGTTTGAATGTGTTTGTCGTTCTTTTTTTTACTAAATCCCCTCTATTTATTTGCAGTGTTATAAATATTTTCCTCTTTTGTGTATCGTGTCTCTTTCGGCTTTTATAAATGAGATGATATTAATGAATCAAGTTGGGAAAGAGTGAACTAAAAAGAGAAACAAAAGGAAACAATTACCGAAAAAGTAATAATACATTTGTTTAAGCATTCAACGACCTTACTAAAGAAGGGTTAATTTAAATTGAAAAAGACACGATTTGCAGTGTAGGAAGAATAAATGAAAAAAGAATGCTTTAGGATGTTAAATAGATTTTACTAGTCTCAAAATTAATGGGTTTTTTTTTAAAAAGTTACGATTTTGTTTTAAATTCATATGTTCTATAATTATTTACGAATTTGGCTCATCAATATTTTTTAAAATTCACACCGTCCGGAAAAAAAACATATTTTAATGTGTATTTGAAAAAAAGTATTGAAACAATGTTTGTGCAATTGTTGCATTTGAAACAACATATTTTAATGTGTGTTTTGAAAAGTTCTGATTTTTTTTTAAATTCATATATTCTATAAATATTTCTGAATATGGCACATCAATAATTTGCAAACTTTACGTTCTCTGAAAAAAAAAACACATTTTAATGTGTATTTGAAATAAGGTTGTAATAGACTGAAATACAGCATAATACCCGTTAAAGTTAGCTACATGAATATATGAGCCTGAATGACCAAGTGCCTGGCTCTTGGTGCTACAGGTTTCGGATTCGAATCCAGCTGCGCCATGCATGTTTGTAGTGCTTCGAAATACACTACAACCGAGTCTCATATGACTGTAAGCGCGTCAGGGAGCTAAGTCAGACTTCTAGTACAGATGTCCTATCATAACACTGCTCTCTTTCCCTCCATCTAGAAGTAGATTACTCAGGGGATATCCATAATTTCTAGGTGAAAATGATAAATTTAATTAATATATTTTTATCCTAATTTATATTCTGTTGAACAATTCTTAGAATTTGTGCAAGTTATTTTGCTGTGAACATACGATAAAATGTATATCTGACACCTTATGGGTTCTTAAAGGCCCACAACACATAATTTACTATGACAGGCACTAATTTTTCGTCTTCTTTCGTTCTCGTATTCATTACCTTTTCCACTACTACCCACACTTTTCACCAGATATTGGAAACCATAATCATTTCGCAAAGAGTGATTACACACACACACACACAAAATATCGTTCTATTTCGCGCCCAAAAATCGTTAGCGCTAATGATTTTTTTCCCTAGACTCTTATCTTAAAAAAAAAATTATTTCTTTAAAAATAATAATAAAAAAAGGAAAAAAATAAAAGAAAAATATCGACATTTTGAAATTTAAAAAAAATCTACTTAATGTATTAAAAGAGTGTGGGTGTGTTCTGTTTCGGTAAATGGTCGAAAAGAACTCTTTGGCACTGAAGGTAAGATATTTACAGTAACAAATTATGGCCTTTGAATGTGTTTGGTTGTTTTTTTTCCACTAAATTCATTGTATTTGCTAGCAGTGTTATAAATCTTTTCCTCTTTTGTGTGTTCGTGTCTCTTTCGGCTTTTGTAAATGAGAGGATATTAATGAGGCAAGTTAGAAAAAAAAAACTAAAAAGAGAAACAAAAAAAAATTACTAAAAAAATGAATAATACATCTATTTAAGCATTTAAGGACCTTACTGAAGAAAGGTTTAATTTCAATGAAAAAAGATACGATTTGCAGTGTATGAAAAATAAATGAAAATAATGCTTTAACATGTAAAATAAATTTTCAAAATTTATAATTTTTCTTTAAAAAATGGTTACGATGTTTTAAATTCATATATTCTATAATTATTTACAAATTTGGCGTATCAATAATTTATAAATTTCACATAAAATATTGTTCAAAAAAGCCCCACATTTCAATGTGGATTTGAAATACGGTTATAATAGATTGGTTCAGTTTATGTAAAATACTACTCGTATAAGGTAGCTACATGAATATGTCCTTTCATCTATACAACTTAATGAAAAATTATATCGGAATTAAATGTGAACAACATTGAAGGGGAAAAATTCCTGCCTTCCAATATTGTATACTTCCTCTGATTCATTCTGATACATAGTATGAAATGGAGTTCGTCTTTTATTTGACCTTTTTAAAACTGTAATCTAATAAAAAAATTTTACTATTATTATTACTTTAAAAATTTCTACGTATTCATGATAATATTTTGTAATATTAACGTCATTTTAGGCTTTATCATTTTAATATTTATTAGATATCAGAATACGACTTAAGATTTAAATTCTAATAATTATATAAATATTGTAAGGTTAATGTTAACTTTGTTGTGTGCGCAGAAGATCTACTTCCCCGTGGTGCACCTGGTAACACTTTTTAGTGGCTAAAAGATCTACAACTTGGCATTATTGTTAGATTAATGAACTCTGTTTCAGCATGTTTTGTTGTTGTTGTTGTATGTTGTATGTTGTATTTTTTTTTTTTTTTTTTTTTTTCGTTGTTCTTTTTTTGCTGTAACTGTTCATAGTCTGACATTGGGAAAAAAAATTTTAATTTTGTTAACCATAAGTGTCTGGTTACGTTCTACATTGCATATTCTAGATTCAACGCTTTTGCTTCCAAATGGAAGTGCTGATGCCGTATGTAATGTGTCCATGTCCAATGTGGACAAGGAAGCTTTCTAAACAAGCAATTTTAGTTCAGAAAACCAAAAAGCCAATCACCAAGCCACTCTGGTTTAATTACTTAAAAAAATATTATTTTTATATGTATGTTTTAGTAGAAATATTGTAAAATAATTTATTCATTTAGCAAAATCAGACAGATGTCGGTGTTTGCTGATATAAAGTTACAGAAATCGATGAGTTTGTTTTAGATACTTGTCAAGCTTATCAGCTTAGATTGTCCAGAAGTAAAACAGTTTTGCAAGAGCAAGCTCTATTAAATATGCACAAGTCTAATAATAAATAAGTTTGGCTGTAGTCGTGTACAATGGAACTTTAAATAAACACATAATTTTAAGTTTAAAAATATTTTAGAGATGTTTGCATTATATTGCTCGCGATCCTCGTTTATTTTTAAGGCCGACCTTTTTCTAAAATAAATACTGTTAAAGTGTAAAGTTTAAATAATTCAAATGTTAGTCTCCGAAATAACATCATTTATTTGTGTATCAGTAACGAATGCTATATCAACATTTATCTTTCTATAATAGCACTACTTTTACTATGATTTAGCTTTTGTTAGATCACCGTTCTGCTTTGCTATAAATAATAGGGCTTTAGGTAAACAATGATTTAAGTTACAAAGCAAATATTGTTTTAAAATGTGGTTTCCAGAAATTTATTTCTTAATTCAAGAATGGGATATTTAAAATGTATGATATATTTATGTTTAACTTTCAGTACAAAATTGCTAGTAGCTTTCTACATACAGGCAAGTAGACTATAATAGCCCAAAATGTAAATTATGTGCACTGGTTTCAAAATTTAAAATTTTTCAATTTAAAGCCAAAAATTTCATAATTTTCTTAAGAATTATGCAGTATGCACCTTATGCATCAGAATACATTAAATTATGTATCAGAATACAATATGCAAATGAGAGGAGTTTTTACTGTTTTATATCACTGAAGAAAAGTACGTAAAAAGTACTGTACCATTGCTGTACCGAGATCTATTACACTACACATGCCGAAAAATGTGTCTCTTATTTATGTATATATTTATTTTTGAAAATTCTTAATGTCTTATTTTGTAGTCAATGTTATGAATTTTATTTCAAATGAGGAAAAGATTAGATGAAAAACACGATCTAAAGTCTGAGGCAATATTATTGATCCTCCCTCCTCCAGTTGATCTTTGTTGCTAGAGTTGATGATAAAGTTGATCATTCTTGATCCTCCAATTAATGATCTAGTTGATATCTCAGTTGATGACTCATTCATCCAAGAAGACATTATTGCTAGCTCCCCTACTCCCCCACAGAAATCAGTTAGTAGGGAATTGCAGCGATGACTATTTATTGGTCGTATGAATTTTTCATTACATTCTTCAGACTTGAAGCCGATTGAGCATTTTCGTGATGCTCTCCCTAGAGAAGTATGCCTGCATTATTTAGTATCTTAATGTAGTGTTAGTATAACTACCACAATTTTTATTGGGGATTTTAATGCCCATTCTCCCAAATGGGGGTACAATGATACAAATCACTCAGGGAAAGAAGTGGAAGATTTACTAAACACATCTACTTTAGACATTATACTACACACATTAAAGATTAATTTCAATAGATATATATGGTTTCAATATATCTGTTGAAACTAAGCCTAACTAATGGGCATCATTATTAAATACTTTATTTAACACTTGATTCACTAACCTTTGAAACGCAATTATACATTTTTATTCTGCATGAAAAAAATATATACAGTTTAAAACTTAAAATCCTGAAATCTCTTATATTGGTCAGCCCATCATGATATTCAGCAAATTTAAAATTTTGGGGCGTGATCCTTGTTCAACAAGCATTCGGAAATAACGGCCAACAAAAGAACTATAATTGAATTTATGTCATCAATCTTGATTTTTTAAGTAGCTTAAAAGGTTTAATTACTAAATTCACTAATTTTATTTATTGACACAACAACGTCTTTGATGCCAGCTGAGCAAAATTCATCCCTAAATAGTAATTTATCTAAATTGGTTGCTAAATATTAATTTTTCTAAATTAATTCCTAAATAATAATTTCCACAAATATAATTAGTATGAAATAATTAGAACTGACCCAAGAGGGGAAATTATTGAAATGATATATTTAATTGAATGGAGAAAGTTATTAAGATAGTATCGAAATCGTAATTATCTCAATTAGGATAAAATTAAACTTCTAATTGTGTTTGACAATAAACTATCATACGCATGACATAATTACTAAAATATGCCTTTATTGGACTTGTTTTAAGAATCCCATTAGCTTTAATCTAAATTCAGTTTTCTGTTTACAAAGAAATTTACTGCCAGAAGATCGCCTCTTTAAGTAATCTGGATCAATGGGTGTGGTAAAGAAAGTAGTTCATCTCGCTCTTCAATAGCAAAGTACATACAATAAAATAATAAAATTAAAGCTACTAAGCACATGCTACTTATATCATTTTATTATTTCTAAATCTACATACTTAAATAATATTGGTTTTTTTCGTCACTTAATATTTTTTTCCAAAACTAAAAAATATATACACTGAAGTGACAAAAGTCATGGGATAGCAATATGCAAATTTTCAGATGGCAGTAGCATCGCGTAGAACAGGTATAAATGCACAGTGCTTTCGCAGAGCTTTCATTTCTGTTCAAGTTATTCATGTGAAGAGGTTTTGACGTGATGATGACCGCACGACGGGAATTAACAGACATTGAACGCGGAATGTTAGTTGGAGCTAGACGCATGGGTCATGCCATTTCGGAAATTGTTAGGGAATTCAACATTCCCAGATCCACTGTGTCAAGAATGTGCCGAGAGTATGAAATTTCAGGCATAACATCCCACCATGGACAACGCAGTGGTCGACCGCCTGCACTTAACGATCGAGACCGGCGACGTCTGCAAAGAGCCGTAAATTCTAACAGACAAGCAATACTGCGTCAAATACCCGCAGAAATCAATGTGGGACGTACAAGGGACTTGTCTGTTAGAACTGTGCGGAGAAATTTGGCTTTCTTGGGCTATTCCAGCAGAAGACCGACTCGAGTGCCTTTACTGACAGAACGACATCGCTTGCAGCGACTCTCGTGGGCACGTGAGCATATCGGTTGGTCCCTAGATGAATGGAAAACCGGGGCCTGGTCCGATGAGTCAGGATTTCAGTTGGTAAGAGCTGATGGTACGGTTCGAGTGTGGCGCAGACCCCACGAAGCCATGGACCCAAACTGTCAGCAAGGCACTGTTCAAGCTGGTGGTGGCTCCGTAATGGTGTGGGCTGTTTTTTTCATGGCATGGACGTGGTCCTTTGGTGCGACTGGACCGAACATTGACTGGAAATGCTTATATTCAGCTACTTGGAGATCACTTGCAGCCATTCATGGACTTCATGTACCCAAACAACGATGGGATTTTTATGGATGACAATGCGCCATGTCACCGGGCCACAACTGTTCGCGATTGGTTTGAAGAACATTCTGGACAATTCCAACGAATGATCTGGCCACCTAGATCACCCGGCATGAATCCCATCGAGCATTCATGGGACATCATCGAGAGGTCTGTTCGTGCCCAAAATCCTGCACCATCAACGCTTTCACAATTATGGACGTCTATCGAGACAGCATGGCTCAATATTCCTGCAGAAGGCTTCCAACGACTTGTTGAGTCCATGCCACGTCGAGTTGCTGCACTTCGCCGGGCGAAAGGAGGGCCTACACGATATTAAGAGGTATCCCTTGACTTTTGTCACTTCAGTGTATATAAATCGATATTTATTATTTTAAGTATAATATTTTGTAGCTAATTTTGAAACGACTTTAAATATTTTAATGTTAGAGAAGTTACAATAATTCAAAATTCAAATTCTTTCTAGGTTATCCTGCCAGGTAATATGTCCTTAAAATAGTTAAAAATTCATGTTTTTATTTAGAACATTGAAATTAGAATACTTCAATTATAAATCTTTTTCATCTTTGAATATAAGCGTAGGAGATTCTTCGATATTGTTAGTATTCCGAAAAATACATTTATAGTAATATTATTTAATATTTAGATAGTCTTACTTTCTTTTATTTTCGTCAACTAATCGATTGTAAAGAATCCAAAAATCACAGTAATATTCTGCACTCTTCTATATTCTGAAGAACACCCTCAAGGGTTGGATTTTTGGATTCAAGTTTTCCTCCTATAGTCCAAAGGTCTCCATAAGTCTCAGATTTCGATATGAGAGATATACAAGCCATTTCTTGGAACCAGGCTTTTCTAATTTAAAAGCCCGTCTTCCCATACACCAGTATGCTCCATTCTTTAATGATTTGTTGCACATCTTTCTGTATCAGTAAAAAATTGAATTACATTAAACAGTTTATATTTGTTTTTCCCTCAATGCGTGATAAATGTTAGTAAGGTTAATTATTACTTACGCCATTTATATATAAAAAAAAATTGAGAACTGTAAGAAGCTTATTTTGCTCGTGCTAGCCTTGAAAAGTATCCGTTTATCATCAAAACGACAAACTTGTTGTAGGAGTTTTGCAAACTCGGCATTTCACCTGACATGTATGTGATAGTAATGACAAATTATCACATACATGCCATGCATTAAGCAACACCATGTGATTTCGCCTCATGCGACCATGCTGTACTATGAGTTTTCTTGTATTGTTCCAATTTTAAATGATCACTGAATGGCATGAGATTGATAGAATAACTTGGATTTAAATTTCAGGACATTTTAGCACAGAAAATCTCTCCACAGGCCAAAGGATCGAATCCACGGTAAGCGAATAAAGTTGAATCACACTAACCATGTTTCAAACAATCCTGCGATGTAAACGATTCTAAAAATAACATAAAATTACATCTGGACGATTTATTAGATTTTTTTTTCTTGGAATTCACTTTAATTCTGTAAAGAAATATGTTCTGGGTACAACAAGTACGACATACGACAACAAAAGAAATTTCTTGAAATAAAAAAATTATTGAATAAAGTGTCCCAAACCAAAAAAAAAATGTAGAATTTAAAATAGTTCCGAGTAGACCACAAGCAAAACCCAAAAACAGATCTCATTAAATAATAATAAACTTCATCCAAAGGTCTTCATGTAAAAAAAAATTAATAATAAATAAATCTTCAGGAGAATTTTTTTCTTTAAAGTCCTAGGAGTCACTCCTGCACCATTTTGACCCTACCCCTTCCCTACCCAGCTACTTTTCCTTGGCCTTTATACAAAAGGACAAAAAACGGCCCATAAAATAAAGCCCTCTCAGTATTAAAGACACAAATCTACTGCGAAGAAGTTTTTCGGGAAGAACATGCTTGAAAAAGGATCTTTTTTTTTGTTGCTCGATATGGGGTTTTAGGATTAAGTATTTTACGAAATGTGAGACACGATCCTTATTTTGGTTTAGTATTTTTTTCTTGTTCTATCTTCTGAAGAACAGGAGAGCACAAAAGCACCTGTCCAGTATCAAATTTTTTTTATAGAAAACACTTTTAAATATTACGTGAAATTGACCACAAAAAATATTTTTTTCTCTTCCATACAATTCGGTTTCAACTTGTTTCATACGGATTATACCATAAGGTTTACAAAAAAACAGGCAAACAGATTGCGAAGTTCCAATATTTTGAAGTACTGTTACATATTCAAATAATAGTTGCACAATTTTTATATAAACAAACCATATCATGAAATGTATATTTTTTAAACAATATTATTTCTTCTCAGCATTTTTCAATTTTTCCTCCACAATTACGTAAGTAGCGAAATTTAATCTTGCAGACAACATTCTATATACCTTAAATGATGACGTGTAACTCTTTTTAACAGTTTGATAAGCAATCATAAAATATTAAATTTTATCCATATTTAAATATATGTACTTTCATGAATGCATGTTGTTAATTACATATTTTAAAAGTTATCCTCTATGGGTCAATATAAGGGCAAACAACTGCGACATTAAGAGACAAAAAGTATTTTGTATAACGATACGTAAAAACATTTTACATGAACACATATCTTTCTCTCTCTCTCTTTTTTAAAGTTGCCTGGACGATGATACCGAAGGCACTTCTGGCAATGGGACGATTTTACAAAAGTTTAAATTGTAAGTTGTCAAGTTGGTCTTAGTCATTTCGCTGTTGAAATGTATTCGTACTTGTGTCCGATATCGTTGGTCAACCATCTTCCATAGTAGGCCTCTCGATTCGAGTACTGTGGATGATGGTTGAAAGCACATGGTGAAAAAATAAGAAAACTCCATTTGTTTCATATTAATTTTCTTATTTTGTCTTATCTATTCTTTTATGCTTTTAGGTGTTGAATTTTTTTTGTCAGTCATAGATAGTGTATATAAATAGATTGCGCTTATTACTTAACTTGCGTAAATATGAACTTTATATTTTTGCCAAAAATTATAGTACGTATTTAAGGTATCTTCGGGAAATACATGAGCATCAAATGTTCGAGAATTTAATTTAGAATTTATTATTTTTTTCGAGATTGCCACCCTTCCTCACCAAATTAACTGAAGAATTGTGAAATTGTAGCAATCGTCTAATTCCAATGTATAATTGAATTATTTTTAAGAAAAAAAATATAACTATATATTCAACCTACTTAGCAATTTAACATACAAATATTTACAGAAAATTATTTAAAGTAAACAAGAAATATTTTTTATATGTTTTTAAGAAACATTGCAGCAATACCAGTTTTGTGAATTAATTCATTTATATTTATCTTATTGTTTGAAAGTAAGTTTGTCTGTTACCATCATGTCCATTCCGTAAAGCTCTGATGATAAGTGAATAACAATGTTAAAAGTATAATTATTATGATAAATCTAAGTTCATTGTTTTTTTCTAGTAATCATATTAATTATGATATCTGCTATATAAGTATCACGCAGTTCCATGCAATTAATTAAAAATTTAATCAAGAACTTTGCATTAATTTCAACATATTCCATGAAATGAAATAATCTACACCTGTACGTATTAATTTCTAAATCCTTTTATACCACAAGTAACATTTTAAAGAATACCTGGCACTACTTTTTGATCTTTTTATTTACCAAATCCTACTCTTCCATTACTTCTCCTACTCCTAATTATTCCATTATAATTTCTGCTATATAAGTATTAAGCAATTCCATGTAATTAATTAAAAAATTAATCAAGAACTTTGTCTTTATTTCAAAATATTCCATGAAATATATTCTGCACCAGCACGTATTAATTTCTAAATCCTTTTATACCACAAGTGACATTTTAAAGAGTACCAGACACTACTTCTTGATCTTCTTTATTTTTCCAAATCCTACTCCTGATCCCTATTCTTGGAACGCCAGGTCCCACAAACAGCTCACACTACATTAGAGATCTCATCATCCTGTGATTCGAACCGCAACCAATTGCTTTTGCTCTGCGGATGATAATTACTTTCCGCGGGAAACTCCGCTGGCCTAAAAAGTAATCCGCAATTACGCGCGTGCCGTGTGTGTAAAGACTGGGAGAAATAATTGCTTTCGAACGATTGGTCGCGAAAGAACAATAGGCTTACCAGTACCCCCGTACTGGTGTGCTCCAGGCAGATTAAGATGGGTGGAGACACTCCCTATTGCAGTTAGGACGCAATGAAATCCCAACATTCCAGACGGTAATTGGTTAAAACTATGTCAAGCGTTCAAACTTAGTAAATATTTTTTTTTGTCTTCCAGCGAATATGACACGTCTATGATTTCCATGCTAAGGACCCGTCCCTCGAAAACAGCATGATGCATTTTAGGTATTAAAAAAAATCTATTGCAGTTAATTAAAAACACTCACTAAACAATGGTATTAACTTAATCACTGGCTATATAGTATTTATTTTGAATAGCATTTATCTATAATTTATAATGTATAGAACATTATCTAAAAATATTAAATAATTTCTCATCCTCTGTGTTTTACAATTACTTTATTCAATTGGTTAATTGGGGCATGGTGACCGAGTGACTAGCACTCTGGAGCTCGATGTCACAGGTTTCGAGTCCCGGCGGTGTCATGGATGTTTGCAGTTCTATGTTTCACTTTAAGTGACCTCAGTGCTCCTCTATATATACGCACAGTTGATGGTTGATAGCAGAGCAAACCAGGCTCTTAGTTGAGTTGTTAGCGCTTTTGGTTCAACTTATACCTGCGAATCGACCAAACACTAAACACTCTGAAAAATAATGGACGCAAACCAATTACTATGCGCAAAAACCCAAATTGAGATCGATTTGCAAATTTATGGAAAAATATATTGAACAGAAATCTTGATTAAACAATTGCACTCAATTATTAATTAAGCTTTCAATATACTTGTATTAAAGAAATAAAGATATTAAAAATACTTAGTTACATCTGTTTGTTACAATAAAAAAATAAATGTAAAAAATAAACACATATCCTACACATGTCATAATTTTGTAGATATTAATAAACTTTTCTGGTCTTTGACTCCAAATAAATTCTCAAGAAAACTTAGTTATTTCTGAAAGCTTCAGGAATAATAAAGTTTTCTCCAAACTTCGGCCCGCGGGCGAAATCCAGACCGCCAGTGCCATCAATCCGGCCCGCGACAGCGAATAACTTATTGTTGCTGTAATAAGTTGGATAAAAAAATACAGAATGATAATAACTCAGTTTTATTGACTTGCTAGGTAAAGCTTAATGACAAGCATAATACGCAGGGAATTTAACTTAAGCATAACAACTAATTAGAAATTATAGATAATGGCAGAAAAATTAAAATGGTTTTGGCCCTTGGTACTTACTGGAGTAAACAGTATGGCTTAGAAAGACAGATCTTCATCATCTGAATAATAATCATTAATATGAGGTCACCATGGCTTGAGTTGACACACATGAGCTGTTATGATATAGAATCTACAACATAATTTTTTTTTGGTGAGTAAATCTGTAAGAATCATTGGGGTTGACCTCAGTCACAATTAAGTGCCCTCTACATTTTGCTCGGCTTTTGGCAGGTTCTCCTGTTGATTTTGACTGATGTCGAACAGCCATTATTTCTCCCGGTTCAAAAGTCGCAGTTCGGCATTTTTCTTGTCGCAATGCTCCTTCACTTTGTGTTGTTTCTTTTTTGTTGACACTGCGCTTTTCTTTTTTAACTCCTTTTGGCTCAATCGATACATCGAAGCTTTCATCTGCGATTGTTCGAAGGATTCCATCATTAAATCTTGGTGAATAACCATGAATAATTTCAATTGTTTTATCTGTAGTTTTGTTGGCTGTATTATTCGAATTTATTTCTGTTTTTTTTTATGCGTAAATCACAATCTTTATGATGCGAATCACTCATTGAAGTCATCATTGTGGAAAGAATTGTTTTATTAGTCTTTTCTACCATGCCATTGCTTATAGGATGTTGAGTAGAATTCAGGCTGCCATTTATCATGACAGTACTTTTCAAATTTGTGTAATGTATAACACGAGGCCTTTTCATTTATTATTCTGTTAGGTAATCCAAAATCTTCATCAAATTTCAAAAAGCATTTACACCTGCTGGGAAACAGTGACTTTGACGAGAGCGACCTGATGGCCAATTGGCTAGCGATATGGCCTTTGGTACCACAGGCTTCCTGGCGGTGGCCTAGTTTGGAATCCACGTTAAATTGTAGGTTAGGGTCTAATTCAATAATAATAGACGTTCCGGCCTGCCCTTGGGCACTCGACGCCTTCAGACCGGCGTCACGACAGTAACCCAGTCTGATAATTCTATATCCTCCGTTTCTTCTTTTGCTACGGGATACCTCAGTCTTTGGAATGGTAAGACCAGTAGTGGGAGCATTCGTCAGAAACATGAACTTTATACTGAATCAAAAAGGTTCAGAACAGGAACAGGATCAAAAGGATCAACAGGAACAAGAACAAAAACTTTCATAAAGGGAGTGAGCGAGCCAACTCTTCAATGATGTTAGTATTCTGACTGGAAAATCCGGGTCAACACCGCCTCCTTTTTTTTTTTTTTTTTTGACATAGAACAAACAAAATGTTAAACAATATTTAACAAAAAATCTAAGTAGAGGGAATTTCTTCCCTTGACAATATATTTTCTCTCTTTCTCTTCTTTTCTCTCTTCTTCATCTTCATTATCCTCTTCAGGGTCTAATAACCCCAAAGTGTACGCAAAATTACCGTAGAGCGGCGAACCAAATTTAACTTTTGACGGGAAAATTCTGAATCTCGTGAAGTTGTCAGTTTTGATTAATAAATATTTCTTCACTTATGTACTTTTAAGGAAAGGTCCCAAATGGTCCATTTGGTCAAATTGAAAAGGATCTTTTACCAGTCTTTATTGGATACACATATCCTTGTTGTTTTCGACCTGAATCCGGCATTTGAAGCACATTGCTATACGTTTCTGAAATAAAGCTGCAAGTACGCAAACCAGTTAAACTCTTTCATTTAAATGGCAATCTAGTGACAATCTAATTTGCCGATGTAAACAACTCAACTTGACTCGATTTTTGTAGAAAAAAAAGTCATTGGCTGTTTTTAGTTTCTTAATTAGTTGTCTTTTAAGTGTTTTTTATAGTGTAATGATATCGAATTTTTAAATAACATAAAAAACAAACAAACATTATTTTCAATCCCTTAGTGCAAAGGATTTCTGTTCGACACGATTTTATTATTAGTAGCAGTATAAAAATTCCTGCATGACACGGATCTGAATAAATTTGATATTGTATGGTGAATTAATGAAAAGAAATACTTTACACACACACTTAAAATCAGTAAAATATGTTGTTGTAAATAATGCGCCTGTATTCAAACGATTTTGCCAACAATTTGTTTACAATGAAAGCGAATTACTTAATTAATGATATGGATCTAAATAGAGTACTTTATATCTTAGGTATGATATGCATTAGTAAAAATAAATACTTGACACACTCACTCAAATGTCAGCAAACTTCTTCATGTAAACAACTCAATTTTATTCGACGATTTTTTCGATTCATTGCAGAACATCATTTATTGGATGGATGTGATAAATAAAAATTAAAGACATTTATAAATTAATAAAAACACATAAACTATTTTTTACAATTAATACAAATTAATGAATGATATGGAATTTTTTCTACAGTTAAGAATTGGGTTTTTTTTTTTTTTTTTTTTTTTTTTTTTTTTTTTTTTTTAAATACTGATTTGGAAACAAAACCTATAGTTGTTAATGAATAAAATTTCTTTCTAAAATTAAAAAAAAAAAAAAAAAAAACTTTCTGAACAACGGGAAACAAAGGAAGCTATTTATTCTTGAAATAGTTCCTTTTCTACTGTTTACTAAAGAAAACAATCAATCTTGTTTCTCTTTTAACTGAAATTAACCTTACTTCAGTAATAAACCATACATTTCCCGCTTAACTAAATTAATGTGTAGATTCTTTTTCCTTTCATTATTTTTTTCTTTCTTTTAGAGTCTCATTTCTATCAATTTAAACTTATTTACGAAACTAAAAACAAACAACAACCAAAGCCAGAAAGATTGATGACAGAGCAAATAAATGTAGTCCATTAGCGAAAAGAAATACTTGACACACGCACTCAAAGTCAGCAAAATTTGTCGTTGTAAACAACTCAACTTGACTCGATTACTTAGTTGTTTAATTGCAGAACGCCATTTATTTGAAGAAAACATTCCAAACTTCTTTTAACGGACGGGAAACAACCCATTTTTTTGTAGAAAAAAAGTTATTGGTTGTTTTTAATTTCTTAATTGGTTTTCTTTTAAGTGTTTTTTATAGTTTAATGATATCGAATCTTTAAATAACTTAAAAAAAACCATTATTTTAAATCAGTAGTTTGAAATTCATTAGTGCAAAGGATTTCTGTTCGATACGCTTTTTTATTAGTAGTAGTAGTTAGTGGTAGTAAAATTCAAGTAATTTCAAAACATCGTACTCGTTTTAATATTATTGAGACAAAGGAACGTATAATTTTGCTTTATTAAATAATATAGTTTCATTGATAAACAAGCTATTAGTTGTTAAAGATAAATTTAATGCTTATAAAAAAATAGTTTACTGAAAAACTGCTAAAGGAGCGAAAAAATAAATTATTTTTCATGGATTAAATAAATAAAAAACAGTCGTGGTTTTATATCGCATTACGTAATTTAAGAACATCATTCAATTATTAGTATAATATTTCATCTCAAAATTCTTAAACACTTGTTCATAACTTTGTAATAAAAACTGAATTACTCTGGCAGTTAAAATATAGATTTTCTGCCGAAAATTTAGATTTTTCTCAAAGTAAATTTATTAACTTAATTCTACCTTTTTTAAAACATTATAATAACGTTAAGTTTCCATATTTAACATCCTTGAAATTACCTTCTGGTAAACATCAGAAAATTCTGGAATTTCTAATTTTCTTATGTATTAAAATTTCTTTATCGTTAAAATTATTCAGCAATTATCTATTTAGCTATTAGCAATTATCTAAAACCCAAATAGGACTTTTCTTAGATTCCATAAGAATTTTTTTTAATAAAACCTTTTACAATTATCGTAATAGGGTTTGATATAAAATTAACATGAAAAAAATTTTTTAATGATATACTTTTTTACTTTTTGCCATTTTAAATTTTAGAGAACTTTCTTCAAACATATGAATCGTTTTCCTCTGGAAATTACTTTATATTTTTTTAAAAATCTGTAACCGAAATAAAATTGTTAACAAAACTTTTTTTACTGAAAGTGTGGCTTATGACTTATTAGATTACTTTTATGGTTTTCAAGAAAACAAGTAATATAAAAAAAATTTAAAGTCAATTCCTACTTTTTTTTCCTCTATATTGCAGTTATAAATAAAGTTGAAATTTTCTTCTTGCATATGGGGCCATTTATTATTAGATACATGCAACTTAAATTTAAAAAAAAACTAAAATGAATGAATTAAATTTAATTACTGAATCAATATTAAAAAAACTGCATTAACATCAAGCGCCCTCCACTACAAATTCAAAAAAATGTATTTGAACTTGAGTGGATGAATAAAAAGTATTTTATGAACGATTGAAAATTTGAACAAGATATATATAGGGAGAGAAAGTATGAACTAACAGTAGAAATTGAAAAATATAGTGAAACCATTAGCTTAAAAGAGATGGCAACGCTGTTTCTTTAATTTATTCTGTTTCCAGATATTTGAACTACGAGACTAAATTATAAAGTTTCATTTGTGGAAAAATAATGGCCAAATTGGAGACACATCTACAAGCAAGTAAATAAACATGTGAATTTAGAACACAAAATTTTATATAGCGGAAATAAATGTTGTACATTGATAGAATAGCCGGCTTTTGCCTCCATTACAGTCACGAACGTGGAACTGTAGTTGAAGCAATAACCTATTCAGCATTTTTCCAAATAGTTGAAACAAACACGCCACACATACAACTGAACGCCGATTTCTTTCTCCGGTGGATGTCGTTCAGAAAGAAAAAGACATTCACATTTTTCAGGTCCCTGACACCGCTAATGGAACGGGAAATGCATCAATAGAGAGTTTTTGCATACCGTACGTTAGTTACCGTAGGACGTCCGTTAGCTTTTTCCCCCTAGCGCGCATGCTCATAGGAAATTATGTTTCCTATGAGCATGCGCGCTAGGGAGAAAAAGCTAACGGACGTCCTACGGTAACTAACGTACGGTATGCAAAAACTCTCTAATATTCAAATTTTAGCGCCAAATGGCGAATGTAGGCACAACTGCCGATCGTGTTTGAGAGTCAAAAAACCGAGAAAAATTCGATATTTCAAGTTTTGCGTAAGTTTTCGCATTGTGCTTCTGAAATATTTCAAACTATTCGCATTAAAGTACTAGTGTTTTAGATAATCAGCTATGACATAACGTTGATTTTAATTTATATAAATGAATAATTATCAGATTTATATGTTATTTCTATATCTTTACTCATTCCTAATATTTACTTACACATGTGTATTAGCTCAAATTTCTTAAAATCATTAAACTATTCATCCCTATTAAAAATAAAATAATATAAAATTTTTAATAAAATTCCATGATTTGAAACTGAATATGATCGAATTCCAATTTATTAAAACTGGTAAATATGCAAATATGTAGACTATTACTAATACATGACTAAAAAGGCTAGAAATTTCGAGAAGAGCATGATAACCGGGATCTGCTGTGTCTCACTATATATTTTCTTTTAATTATTTATTTCTTACATTTCTATAATATATATATATATATTAAAATCGTATCGTTAAACGTTATATTGTTTAAAATTTCATTTAATAGTTATATAATAAAACCATTATATAACAGAAAAGGCATTAATATGTGCAAACCTATTCAATATATATTCGTATACCTAATCAATATATATATATGTTATTAAAAGTTAAATAGGAATCTTAAAAACATCAAAAAAAATCATTTGAATAAAAGTATGTTCCCTTTGTGCTTGCAGTATTAGACAGCAAATTATTTGTTCGTTTTTTTGTTTAATAATATACTTCTTATTTTTAAGTTATTTTGCTAAATAGCATGTAAAGGTAACACCCCCAAAATATTTAGTTTGTTGCCAACGAACAAGTTTCGTAGAGTATATGTAGGTAAACGATTTCAGAAATCAGTGAATCTGATTTTAATCTTGACGTTTGTGTCTACTTGTAAATTACTCTGATAAAAATTGCCCAAGTACTAAAATATTTTTATTATGGAATACATATTTATAAATAGTAACACTGATTTTTAATTTAAAAAAGAAATTATTATTAAAGTATACTAGAAAGCATGTCATATATCTTCGCTATATTAACACAATTTTAAACTTCATCCACTTGAACGACTTCATCGTCAATGAAGATCGTTCCATTCAGTTAGACAATGAAGAATAAATAAGATATGTGAAAAGTTATTTAGTTGAATATACAAATTTATTAATTAATTTTTTTTAAATTCTTTAATTGAATAAGCACATCTATTTATAAATTTTCAGAACAAAATTCTGCTACTGATCTATAGAGGAACAGTTGGATCAAAAATTATAGATTTGCACACCATAGATTACTTTTAACCATAGATATTCACTGTCAGTATGATTAGTTTCACAACAGCGTATTAAATCACCACAGCGTGATAATGAAGTGGAATAATGCATAAAAGAAAAAATTACAACGCCTACAATATGATGTGAAAAAGTGACATGTTATGCATTATTATGGAAAAAAAATATTTGAAAAAATTTAAAGATGTCAAAGAAGTCCAGTCGTAAAAGAAGAAAAATAGAAAATGTTAGGCTATCTGAAAAGAAGTCGTCAGATACTAAAGTCGGCTTGAACAAAAAAAAATGTAAACTGCTTTAACGCATTAACAATGAGGTCTTATGTGCTTTATTTAATTTCAAAAATACGAATTTCTTAAGAAACACTTAACGCGTAATAGTTTTTACTTGAATGCCAATCTACATTTTAAACTTTTTGCAATATGTTTTCATGTAGATGAATATGTGTCTAGATCTGCACAGTAATTAAAAAAAAACTTTTGAAATAAAGAAGAGAGAAAATAAAAATATATCACTCTACTGCATTTTGGACTGTTTGATTTAAAGAATATCTTAAACTGTACATATTTCACTATTTTTTTGCTTCAAATCTTTTTATATTATTCATTTGTAATCCAATTTTTTTTCCTCCAAGTATCTCCAGGGGAGCAAAAAATTTGATATCCTTTGTTCTATTAAGAGCTGAAATCTTTCATGAATCTTTTTGATTTCTTTTCTTAGGTTATTATAATCAAGGTCGAATCAATAATGAATTAGAAAAGAAAGGGAAAAAAACATCGATATGATATGGTGTTTATTGGGTGAAATCCATTGACCGATAAATTCACTTTTTTCTTTAGCTGTATGTCACGTTTTACTCTACTAGTTGAGCCTTGTTGATTTAATATTATAAATTTCTATGAAAAAAATTATAAGACATCAAATTATATCATGAACGTAATTTGTAAAATGTCAAATTAGCATCCTTTAGATTTTCTATATTTATATGCCATTTCTTGTTGGGTAATGAGTCAATGAAGATAAAATGAAATGGATGTATGATTTGTTGCAATATTTAGATTGACAAAAAAAATCACTGACATTGTTGTTTATGAGCCTGATTATGTTGATAAACGCATGTTTCCAAAATATTACGCTGCATGCATTATCGTATAAAAAATTATGTGTTTCTCTAATATACCAAATTTCATTACTCAATTTCATTGAAGATATCTACTGTCATTTATAATAGTTCGTAAATTTTTCTACAAAAAATTTTTCACTTTAAAAGTTTGAGAAAAAGCTGAGTAATGCCATAAACTATTTATTTATTTAACATTTTCTGGTAGTTTTGTAAGCATATAAATGCATGCCTTCCAATTGAGTGACCGTGTATCTAAACGTACTAATTTCATTATGATTCTCAGTGGGACATATCGGCTGGATACAAAATAACAGGAAAAGAAAAAAAAGGTCCCAATTTTTATTCAGGCACTTCTCCCTTGATTTATTTCACCAAAAACATCACGTAATCTAACTCAGCTGTGGTTCAGTCCGAATCCGTCCTTAATTATGTTTAGCGGTTGGTTTGCCTGCATGCTCTGGGTGAAGTGTGTTGCTTAAATTGGGTAATTGTTTCCCTTCCATCTGCTTCTTATGTGTAAGAAAATTAACAAAATCGAATTATCTCCGATTCAAACACATATTATTGTTAAATATTTAATCTTTATAGCTAAGATGAAAAACATAAACTAGTTTTTTGTATTTTTATTTAAAATTAATGTCAACAGTTAATTCATGTTCTTTTTTCTAAAGATAGACATATAAGCATAAAAATTCGCATGTGCAGTTTATTAATTTACAGTAAAATTGTGATTGATGAGCAATCACAGTAGTCTCCAAATGTAATATGTATGCAGTTTTTCTGCAACACACTAAAACTTTCCAATCAAAGATGCATCTTCGAAGAAAATACAATTAGGTATCTAAGCTAGAAATTGGAGAATGGAATAGTCATTTGAAAGGTACAACTAATAAGCAGTCAGCCAAGGCAGTTGCCTTTCACGTCGTTTTGACAATATAGAAAGGACATATAGTATATAAATATATCATATAATATCGACACAAAAACCAACTATAACTGCCCAATGAATTAAATGCAAACACGACCATATCTACAGCAGTTCATCACTTCACACAAATTGGCTTGTACTTCATTGAAGCAGAATCAAATTGCATAACAAAAACCGTCATATTATTCGCAATACAAAAACTCTGAAATGCCTCACATTTAGACCTCTTAGAAAAAAGAAAAGGAAGAATAATCCCCAGATTCGCATAAGTAGCTGTACGAAACTGAAATGAAATTAACTAACACAAATACTAAAAGAGAGAACAGCTAGAGCTACACTGACATATAAAACAAAAAAAGTAAATAATTATAATAACCGGAGGATAGCGTTATGAAGAAATACATTCTAATATACCATTTTGGACCATACCCACAATAAATAATAATCCATGTTATTTCTGCTCGCAACATGACCAGATCCAAGTCAATGTATGTAGTCACATTTAGTAACATATTATAATAACATGGAGTAGACCCAGTAGTTTTGAGTCGGATCCAAAGCAAAAACACATTATTTTCAAAATGACTGAATTCACTATCTTTACCTACCTATAGACTTTATATCTGTAATTTCCTCGTCAGGATTCGAAATATTTTTACTGGCACTCATAAAACGAATGCTGAAGAAAATTATTAACAATTTTGGGAAACACGGGCTTTTATAATAAAGTTGAAAGCATTCCAATTGTGCATAATGCTGTAAGAGCATATTTTATATACTGTAAAGCATATTTAGCATATTTTTAACCCTCTCTCATGTTAATGTAATAAAGAAAGATTCCTAAATATTAATTTCCACAAAACTATTTGGAATGAAATAATTGGAAGCGACACAAGAGATAAAATTACTAAAAGCAGTCAATTAATTGAATGAAACTATGATCTGAGGGGAAGAAAATTAGGAAGACGTTGTAGGGAATCTTAATTATTTTAATTAGGATATTAATTAACCTTGTAAAGTAATTTTGTTTGACAATTAACTACAGCGCATATTATATCATAATTACTGGAATATTCCCATGTTTCCAACATTTCTATTAGCTTTAATCGAAGTTCCGTCGAGTTCTTTAAGTAACCCGAATTAATGGATGCGGAAATCAAAGTGATTAATTCATATCGATCTTCAATGACAAAGTACAAATAATAAAATAATGAAATTGCTCAAAACATTTGCTTCGTTGTTAATAAATGAAAGGTTTATAACTTATTACACATGCTATTTATATCAGTTTTAATTGTACTTAACTGATATTGTTTTTTAGTTATATATTATTTCCAAAGTTTAAAAAAAAATCATTATTTATTTTTTGACAATAATATGTATGATAATTTTTAGATAATTTTGAAACTACTTTGTTAATGGCAATCTTAGAAAATTCACAGAAGTTTCAAACTACTATGTTTATGCCTTAACATAACAGACAACATGACATTTAAAATTAGTAAATTTAGTGTTTTCGCTTAGGACATTGAAGTTAAAATAACCCTGTTATAAATCTTAGAGATCTTCTCACATTTTTTCATTCAAAGATAAGAGATGAAGATTTTTCTGATAGTGTTCCAAAAACAACTGAGAAAATAATATTGATAGTAAGAATATTTAATTGTTAAATATTATTTAATATTTGTTTTTGTCAGCTTACCGAGTGTACACAGGAATTCAAAAATAAAAGTGATGTTGTACTTTCGTAATACGATTCATATTTTCCTAAATGAATCGTCATAGGAAAGGATCATTCATATTTTCCTAATGCGATTTTGAACGAAGCCTTCAAACTTTGGATTTTGGGATTTACACTTTCCTTTCAGGTTCAATAGATAGACATTCCAGTCTGAAATTCTAACATGCCAATATTTGTGAAAAACACGCAATATTAGTGACTGTCTTTTCTTGTTGAGTTTTGATGCTGGGCTTCCTAATTTGAAAGATAATTTTATCATCCAACAGAATGACCTAATATTTAATTATTTGTTTCACTTCTGCTTTTGTTTAAAAAATTAAATATAATCAAACTTAGTGGTTATATCTATCTTATTCTTCGCAATGCACGGTTATGTTAGATTGACTAAAATGTTAGATTAACTGACTTAGATTGACTAATTGTTAGAAAATGACTTGAATATTATTTTCGTTTTGTAAAGCTAAGCACTTCACATGAGATAGTTTGTCCCATACGTGTAACAGATTAAGCAAAACAAATTGCATACGCATTTTGCGATCCTGTACCAAGAATATTCTTAAGTTATTATACTTTAAAATGACTAGGCAATGAGATAAAATTGAGAGGAAAACTTTAATTTTAATTTATGAACATCTTATCTCAGCAAAACCCTATTAGACAAAAGCCCCGCTGTACAGAAAGAGAACCAAAGACATCACACTATCCAACTTCAAACATTCTTGCGATACAACAAATTTTAAAAACAAAATAAATTTATATCTATTCGACTTAATACAAATTTTTTCTTCGAATTCATCTTCCTTCTGAAAAGAGAAACTCACATTTACCAGGTACAACAAGTACATAAAGCGAAAACAAAAGAAATTCCTTGAAATACATAAAAAAAAAAAAAAGGATACAATAAACTGCCCCAACAAAAACAAAACTTAAAAGACTTCCAAGTAGACCACAGGCCAAAATGCCAAAGCACATCTCAGGGAAAAAATTTTAAACTTCATCCAATAGTCTTCGTGGAGAGAAAAAAAAACCACCTCAAGGGAATCCTTTCTTTAAAGTCCGAAGAGTCACTACTAGTACCATTTTGCACTCTCCCCTTCCTCTCGTCCTTTAGAGAAAAGGACAGAAAAACGGACCATAAAATAAAGCCGTCCTAGTATTAAAGACATAAATCTACAACAAAGAAGTTTTTCAGGGCAGAATATGTTTGGAAAAGGGACTTCTCTTTTTGTTGTTTCGTGTCGGTTTTGGGGAGTTAAGTACTTTGCGAAATGTGAGACACAATCCTTATTTTCGTTCAGTTTTTTTTTATCTGGTTCTATCTTCTAGAGTATAACACAGGCAAAGCACCTGTACAGTCTCAAATTTTAAAAGTGAAGAGCTTTTGAATTTTACTCGAAATTTACTACAAAAAAAAACCCTTTTCTCTCTTTCATCAAATTACAGTTTAACTCGTCTTAGATGGATATAAGGTCTACAAAACAGACAAATAGAGTGTGAAGTGCTTGGAATATTAGTATTATAACAGTTGAACAATTTATAAATAAACTATTTCATGTAATATATGTTTTTATGAAAAATATCATTTCTACCAAACCAAATTTTACGTACAACATATGTAAATAACGGAAGTTACTCTGCAAATTATTTATAAACAGCAGTCGTTTTTTTTCTAAATGTTGCAGTTTTGTTAATTTTTTAATAGTTTGATAAGCAATCATTGACAGAAGCAAAGATAATAGTTGGTAAATTTTTCTATAAAAAAATTCACTTCAAAGGTTGAGAAAAACTTGAGTAATGCCATAAACTATTTATTTTATTTCACATTTCCTAGTAGTTTTGTAAACATATAAACGCATGCTTTCTAAATGAAGGACCGTGTATCTAAACGTACTAATTTCATTATGATTTTCAGTGGGACATATCAGCTGGATACAAAATAACAGGAAAATAAAAAAAAAGTCCCAATTTCTATTCAAGCCCTTCTCTCCTTATTTATTTCGCTCAGAACATCACGTAATCTGACTCAGCTGTGGTTCAGTCCGAACCCGTCCTTAATTATGTTTAGCGGTTGGTTTGTCCTGCATGCTCCGGCGAAGTTTGTTGCTTGAATTGGGTAGTTGTTTCCATTCCATCTGCTTCTGCGTGTGAGAAAATAACAGAATCGAATTTTCTATTATTCATCCCATATTACTGTTAAATATTTAGTTTTCATAGTTAAGATTAAAAACAGAAACTAGTTGCTTTATCTTTATTTAAAATTATTGTCAACAGTTAACGCATGTTATTTTTTCTAAAAAATAGACACATACCCATAAAGATTCGAGCCCTAAATAGATTTTGCAGAATTTCTTCTGCGCAACTTGCCATCAAAGTTTACGTCAAGCTCATGCGCAAGTTTATTAATTTACAGTAAAATTGCGATTGATGAGCATTCGATGCACCACATAAGTAGTCTCTAAATATAATGTGTATGCAGTCTTTCTACAGCACAGTAAAGCTCTCTAATTAAAGATGCATCTTCCAAACATAGGTATTGCTAAGTGGTCAGCCAATGCAGTTGCCCTTCACGTCGTTTTGACAATATTGAAAGGACAAGACGAATGTACATATATGTACTAACTTGTACATATATATATAAAGAAAGCATAACATCAACACAAAAATCAAAATATAATTAACGAATGAGCTGTAAATATGACTCTATCTACCACAGTATTCACTTCACGCAAATTGTCATACGCTTCCTTGAAGCAGAACCAAATTGCATAACAAAACCATCAGGCTATTCGCAATACAAAAAATCTGAAATGCAATTAACAAACACAGATATCAAAAAGGGTAAACGGTTAGAGCTCAATTGACATCTAGAAAGAACACGTAAATAATTATAACGACATGCGGACAGCGTTATCAAGAAATACATTATAATATACCTTAATATACCATACCCTCAACATATAATAGGTCATATTATTTCTGTTCGCAACATGACTGGATCCAAATCAGTGTATGTAATCACATCTAGTAACGTATTCTAATGACATGGAGTAGACAGAATAGTTTTGAGTCAGATCCAAGCCAAAAACACATTATGATCTCAAAAACAATTCATTATATTTACGTACCTATAGACTTTAAATCTGTAATTTTCTCATCGGTCTTCGAAATATTTCAACTGTCACTCATAAAACCAATGATGAGGAAAATTAGTAACAATGTTGGTAAAGACATGCTTTTATAATAAAGATGAAACCATTCCTATTGTGCATAGTACTGTTAGAGATTTTGCCACTCATCATTTTTATATGTTTTAAAATATGAGACTATGAATTTCTAATCGTATTCTATTGTAGCATATTTTTAACCCTTTCCCATGTTAATGTAATAAAGAAAGATTCCCGAATATTAATTTCCACAAAACTATTTGGAATGAAATAATTGGAAGCGACACAAGAGATAAAATTACTAAAATCAGCCAATTAATCGAATGAAGCCATGATCTGCAGGCGGAGAAAATAACGAAGTCATTGCAGGGAATCTTACTTATTTTAATTAGGATATTAATTAACCTTGTAAAGTAATTTTGTTTGACAATTAACTACAGCGCATATGATATCATAATTATTGGAATATGCCCATGTTTCCAAGATTTCTATTAGCTTTAATCGAAGTTCTCGACTTCTTTAAGTAACCTGAATTAATGGATATGGAAAAAAGAGTGATGAATTCATATCGATCGGCAATGGCAAAGTACTAACAGTAAAATAATAAAATTGCTCAAAACATTTACTTCGTTGTTAATAAAGGTAATATTTATAGAATATTACACATGTTACTTATATCATTTCTAATTGTGCTTAACTGATATTGAGTTTTAATTATTATTATTTCCGAATTTAAAAAAAAAAATCTTTATTTATACAATACAAATTAAGTAAATAAAATATTAGGTTACAATATTGTCATTTTATACAATATTAGGTACACTACTTTTTAGATGATTTTGAAACCGTTTTATTAATGCCAATGTTTGAAAAGTCAAAAAAATTTTAAAACGCCTATGTATACGCTTTTATGCCTTAACCTAATAGGTAATCGAACTTAATAGGTAACATGACATTAGAAAACATCTTGTTTTCATTTAGGACATTGAAATTAGAATACTTCTGTTGAAAATGTTCTAGATCTTCTCACAATTTTTCATTCCAATGTAAGAGTAGAAGATTCTTCTGATATGTGTTTCATAACCAATTCAGCAAATCATATTAATAGTTTGAATATTTAATTGTGTTGTTGTTTCTTATCCCACTTGGCTGGCCAAGCCCACAAGCCCATATGGACTCATGATTGAAGGGGAAGGAAGCAGCTTCTGTTGTGATGGAGCACCCGTAGGTAGAAGCCTGACTTTTGCTCCGTGACGCTTTTACAGTCATAGGAGACCGGGACCTACGGCTTAAAGTGTATTCCGAACCACTACAAACATCCATGGCACCGCCGGGATTCGAAAACGAAACCTGTGGCACCGAGCGCCAGGGCGCCAGACACTCGGCCATTCAGGTCCCAAATTTGCCAACGGCACGCGGTGTGTTCCCAGGTGGTCACCCACCCAAGTGCTGACCGCGCCCAATGATGCTTGACTTCGGTGATCTAACGAGAACCGGTCTATTCAGCATGGTAGGGCCGTTGGTTTAATTGTTAAATATGATTTACTTTATTATTTATTATACTTTTTTTTTGGCTGCTTATCGATCGTGCACAGGAATTCAAAAATGTAAAGCGATATTGTCCTTTCCCATATTTTTCCAACAGGCTTCTGAAATAACGCCCTCAAGTGTGGGAGTTTAGGATTCGTATTTTCCTTCTAGATTCAACGGATAGACATTTCAATCTGTTGGTCTAGCTTTCCGATATCAGAGACAGACACAAATGATTACGAACTGTGTTTTCTTGTTAATTTCCTTTCTTGTTTGAGTTGACTTTCCTAATTTGAAACACCATTTCCTCATAACTTAGGTACCTCTATCTTTACTGATTGGTTTCATCTCTATTTTTCTTTAAAAAATTAAATCTGTTCAAACCTAGAGTTTATAGTCTTATTAATCGCAATACGTGTTTATGTTAGATTAGGAATGTTAGATGTTTATTATGTACAGAACAACTAATATTTTATAGTCGTTTCATGAAGCTAAGCACTTCACATGAGATAGTTCGTTCCGTACATGTAGCAGATTAAGCAAAACAAATTGTATACGCACTCTGCGATTCTGTTGTTCTAAGAATAGTCTTGTGTTATTGCACGTTTCAATGACCACACAGTGGGAATAAATTGAGATGATAACTTTATTTTTAATTTATGAATATTTTAGCTCAGCAAAGCAGTATCAGGCAAAATACCCACTCTACAGAAAGGGAACCAATTACATCACACTATCCATCTTTCAAACATTCTTGAGATGCGATAGATTTTGAAAACAAAATCATCTTATGTCTAACCAACTTAATACAAATTTTTCCTCCCAATTCATGTTCCTTCTGAAAAGAAAAACTCACATTTACCAGGTACAACAAGTACATGATGCAGAAACAAAAGAAATTCCTTGAAATATATATATAAAAAAAAGGACACAATAAACTGCCCCAACAAAAACAAGAACTTAAAAGACTTCCAAGTAGACCACAGGCCAAAATCCCAAAGCACATCTCAGGAAAAAATTTTAAAATTCATCCAATGGTCTTCGTGGAGAGAAAAAAAATCCTTCCTCTTGTCCCTTACAGAAAAGCACAGAAAAACGGACCCTAAAATAAAGCCGTCCTAGTATTAAAGACATAAATCTACTACAAAGAAGTTTTTCGGGGAAGAATATGTTTGGAAAAGGGACTTCTCTCTCGGTTGTTTCGTTCAGTTTTAGATATTTAAGTACTTTGCGAAATGTGAGACACAATCCTTATTTCAGTTCAGTTTTTTTTTATCTGGCTCTATTTTCTGGAGTGCAAGACAGGCAAAGCACCTGTCCAGTCTCAAATTTTAAAAGTGAAGGGCCTTTTGAATTTTACTTGAAATTTACTACAAAACCCCTTTCCTTTCTTTCTCCAAATTATATTTTAACTTGTATTAGATGTAAATATATGTATAAAGATGTATATATGTATATATGTATATATGTATAAAGATGTATATATGTATATATGTATAATAAAGATGTATATATGTATATATGTATATATGTATAAAGATGTATATATGTATAAAGATGTATTAGAGGTCTGTCTATAAAAACAGACAAATAGAGTGCGAAGTACCTGCGATATTATTATTATATAAAATACTCTTGCATATGAATATAACAGTTGGACAATGTATAAATAAACTATTACGTATATTATATGTTTCTATGAAAAATATAATTTCTTCCAAGCCATTTACAAGTCTTTCCTACAACATATGTAAATAGTTTCAGTGATAAATAAGGTATCAGTTGTTAACGATAAGTTTTTATTAAAAAAAAAATAGGTAACTACAAAAGCTCTAAATGATGTTCGGTGCAAAAAAAAAATTTTTTTTTTATGACTTAAATAAATAAACAAGAGTTATTTTTATATCACATTATGTAATTTAGGAACATATATTTAAATATTAATATAATATTTTAATTTAAGTTCCTTAAACATTTGTTCATGCAGAAAATGTAAATTTTCTTGCGAAAATATATATTTTTCTGAAATTAAATTTATTAACGTAATTCTACCATTTTTTTTTTAAGCTCGATAATATTGTTAAGCTTTCCTTATTTAATATCCTTGGAATTACCGTTCTGGTAAACATAAGAAAATTCTGAAATTTTTAATTTTATGTTGTATTAAAATTACTGTACTGTTAAAAATATTCAGCAATTATCTATTACAAAATACGTTATCAAAGTAAGACATTTCTGAGATTCCATAACAATTAAAAAAAAAAAACCTATTAGAGCTATCGTTATAGAGTTTGATATAAAATTAATATGAAAATATTTTTTAAAGCTATACTTTTTAATTTTTCTATTTTAAATTGTATGAACACTTTCTACAAATATATGAATCGTCTTTTCCTTGGAAATTACTTCATAATTTTAAAAAAAATTATAACCGAAATAAAGTTGTTAGCAATACTTTTTTTACAGAAAGTGCACCTTATGACCTAATAGATTGCTTTAATGGCTTTCAACAAAAAATTAGCGAAAACACTAACTTAAAAGAGATGGTAATGCTATTCCACTAATATAGTTTTCAGATATACGAACTACAAAACTACGTTATAAAATTTCATATGTGCAAAAATAATAATCAAAATTGAGGCACATCTACCTGCATGTAAATAAACATGTGAATTTAGAACACAAAATTTTTTATATCGAAAATGAATTCCTTCCATTGCAAGAATAGCCGGCTTTTACCTCCATTACAGTCACGAACGCGGAACTGCAGTTGAAGAAGCAATAACCTATTCAGCATTTTTCCAAATAGTTGAAACAAACACGCCCCACATACAACTGAACGCCGTTTCTTTCTCCGGTGGTTGTCGTTCGGAAAGAAAAAGACATTCACATTTTTCAGGTCCCTGACACCGATAATGGAACGGGAAACGCATCAATATTCAAATTTGAGCGCCAAATGGCGACTGAAGGCACAACTACCTATCGTGTTTGAGAGTCAAAGAGCCGAGAAAAATTCGATACTTCAAGTTGTGTCTAAGTTTTCGCATTGTGCGCATATTTCAAACTATTCGCATTAACGCAGTGTTTTAAATAAACATGTTATGGCGTTATTAACGTTGCTTTTAATTTATATAAATGAAGAATTATTTAATTTGTATGTCATTACTATATTTTTACTCAATCTTATATTTACTTACAAATGTGTATAAGCTCAAATTTCTTAAAACCACACAGAATCATTATATATATACATACATACGAAAAGTGAATACTTAGAAAACAAAATGGATTTTAAATTAGGGATGATCATGAAAGTAAAAAATAAGTATAAGTAAAAAGTATTAAAAATAACATGATAAAAATTGTTTAATAAAATTCCATGATCTGAAACTCAACATGATCAAATTTCAATTTATTAAAATAGCAATTTACCTGTACGTAATATGTGAATATGTCTATTCTTGCTTATACCCAACTAAGAAGGCTAGGTTATTTGAGAATAACCTGATAACTTGGATCTGTTTTGTCTTATATATTTTCTTTTATTTATTTATTTCATACATTTATATACAATAGATGAATGAAATTATCAATTGCAGGATGTATATATATATATATATATTAGAATGTACGTTTTCAGGTTCATTATTTATTTTATGAGATTGCAAAAAGCATATTAATTTTTAAAATCTCGTTCTATATATCCATTAAACTCGTATAATAAAAAATAATTCAATATTTGCAAACTTAATCAACATCAATATATATTTGTCATTAATACTTAAATAGGAATCTTAAAAATATCAAAAATTGAAAAATCATTTGAATAAAAGTATGTTTCCTTTGTATTCGCAATATTAGGCATACAATTAAAAATAAAAAATAAAAAATAAAAACAAAAAAATAAAAAATAAAAACTTTAAAACCAAAATATTATGCTGTATGTATTATCTTATAAAAATGTATGTGCTTCTCTAATATACCATATTTAATTACTCGATATCATTCAAGATATCTACTGTCATTTATATAGTTGGTAAATTTTTCCATAAAAAATTTCACTTCAAAAGGTTGAGAAAAAGCTGTGTAAGGTCAAATAATATTTATTTATTTCACATTTTCTGGCAGGGGCCTGAATGGTCGAGTAACTAGCGCTCTGGCGCTCGGTTCT
Organism: Caerostris darwini; assembly: GCA_021605075.1. Taxonomy (NCBI): domain Eukaryota; kingdom Metazoa; phylum Arthropoda; class Arachnida; order Araneae; family Araneidae; genus Caerostris; species Caerostris darwini. Next base: position 400,748 of record BPLQ01002550.1, on the reverse strand, counting down.
GGGTTCGAGTCCCGGCGGTGCCATGGGTGTTTGTGGTGGTTCGGAGTCCACTTTAAACCGTAGGTCCCGGTCTAACATGGTTAGAACATTCCGGAGGTATTGTTACTCCACGTCCGTAGCTTATCTTCAAGCTATAGGCACCTCCTGGGTAGTGTTAAGTGAGTAAAGTCGCTGTAGTACTTGCCTTAAGGCATCGAAGACAATTGTCTAAGCGTTTGCCAGCTGCATTAGATAAAAAAAAAACATTTTATGGTAGTTTTGTAAGCATATAAATGCATGCTTTCTAAATGAGTGACCGTGTATCTAAACGTACTAATTTCATTTTGATTCCCAGTGGGGGACACATCAGCTGGATACAAAGTAACAGGAAAATAAAAAAAATTTCCCAATTTCTATTCCAGTCCTTTTCCTTGATTTATTTCGCCGAATGCATCACGTAATCTGACTCAGCTGTAGTGCAGTCGAAATCCGTCCTTAATTGTGTTTAGCGGTTGGTTGTCTTGCATGCTCTGGCGAAGGGTGTTGCTCGAATTAGGTAATTTTTTCCATTCCATCTGCTTCTGCGTGTGAGAAAATAAAAGAAATCAAATTTTCTATTATTCAACAGACATTAGTGTTAATTATTTAATTTTTATGGCTAAGATTAAAAACAGAAATTGGTTGCTTTAACTTTATTTAAAATTTATGTCAACAGTTATTTCACATTATTTTTCTCATAGACATATACCCACTAAAATTCATTCACCCAAACACATATTGTACAATTTCTATGCAACTTGGCATCAAAGTTTACGCCAAGCACATGTGCAAGTTTATCAATTTACAATGAAAGTGAGATTGATGAGCCATCGTCGTACCACATAAGTAGTCTCCAAACATAATATGTATGTAGCTTTTCTGCAATACAGTAAAGCTCTCTAAGCAAATACCGGTATGTATGTAAGTTAGAAATTAGAGAATGGAATAATCATTTGAAAGATAGAACTAAATAGTCATCCAAGGCAGCTGTCTTTTGCGTCGTTTTGACAATATTGAAAAGACAAGATGAATGTGCATATGCGTACTTACTTGTACATATTATATATATATATATATATATATATATACATATATATAACCAAAATATAACTGACAATAAATGAGTTACAAGCACGACTCTGTTTTCAACAATAAAAATGCACTCGCAAATTGTAATATGCTTCATTAAAGCTGAATCAAATTGCTCATCAAAACCATCATGTTATTCGCAATATGAAAACTCTGAAACGCCTCACATTTAGACCTCTCAGAAAAAAGAAAACAAAAAGTAATCCGCAGAGTCACATAAGTTGATGTGCAAAACTGAAATACATTTAGCAAACACAAATATCAAAAAGGGAGAACGGCTACAGCCACATTAACATAAAAAAGAACACGTAAATAATTATAACAACTTGAGGATAGCGTTATCAAGAAATACATTATAATATATCATACCATCAACATATAATAAACCATGCTAGTTCTGCTAGAAGCATTGGATCCAAGTCTAGTTTATCTAGTGATGTATTCTAATAACCTGAAGTAGATAGAATAGCTTTCCGTTTTGAGTCGGATCCAAGCCAATAACACAATATTTTCAAAATGACAGAATTAATTTTCTTTACCTAACTATGGGTTTTATATCTGTAATTTTCTATGAGATTTCTAAATATTTCAACTGACGCTTATAAAAGGAAATGATAAGGAAAATTATTAACAATGTCAGGGAAGACATGCTGTTATAATATATTTGAAACCATTCCGATTGGGCATAATACTGTAAGAGATCAAAAAAAAAAAAAATTTTGCCTTGCTATGAATTTCTATTCGTGTTCTATTTTAACATATTTTAACTCTTTTCCATGTTAATGTAATAAAGAAAGATTTCTAAATATTAATTACCACAAAACTATTTGGTAAGAAATAATTGGAATCGACAAAAGAGATAAAATTACTAAAAGCAGTCAATTAATTGAATCTAACTAAGATATGCGGCGGAGAAAATTACGAAAACGTTGTAGGGAACTTAATTATTTTAATTAGGATATTAATTGACCTTGTAAAGTAATTTTGTTTGATAATTAACTACAGCTCATATGATATCATAATTACTGGAATATGCCTATATGTTTCTAAGGTTTTCTATTAGCTTTAATCGAAATTTCGTCGACCTCTGTATGTAACCCGAATTAGTGGATGCGGAAAAGAAAGTGATTAATTTACATCGATATTCAATGACGAAGTACAAATAGTAAAATAATAAAATTGCTCAAAACATTTGCTTCGTTGTTAATAAAAGAAAGATTTATAGATTTTACACATGCTACTTATAACATTTTATTACTTTTAATTGTGCTTAACTGATATTATTTTTTTAGTTACATATTATTTCTAAAATTAGAAAAAAAAAATGTTTATTGCATTTTATACAATATTAGGTATGATACTTTTGAGATTATTTTTAATCTACTTTGTTAATGTCAATGTTGGAAAAGTCACAAACGTTTTAACGTATGCAGTCTATGCCTAACAGCCAATATGACATTTAAAATCAGAAAATTTAGTGTTTTCATTTAGAAAATTGAATTATTGTTGGTGCTTATATTACAAATCTTCTAAATTGCAATTTTTCATTCGAAAATAAGAATAGAAGATTCTTCTGTTAGTGTTCCAAAAACTATTGAGCAAAACATATTTATAGTAGCCGATATCAGTGCTAAACACGAAAGATTATGGACTACCTTTCCTTGTTGGTTCTCTAGATTTTTCTGGTTGTTCTAAGATTTTCTTGTTGGTCTTCTTAACTCAAAAGAGAATTTTTACATTGACAAGAAAGCACCGATCTTTATTTTATTTATATCTATTTTAGTTCAAAAAATTAAATCTAATCAAATTTAGTGTTTATATCTATCTTATTCCTAGTAATGCGCGGTTATGTTAGATTAAGAATGTTAGACATCTATTATGAGCAAAACGACTCATGTGTTACAGTCGTTTAGTAAAGCTAAGTACTTCACATGAGATAGTTTGAACCGTACATGTAGCAAATTAAGCAAAGCGAATTGTATACTCATTCTCCAATCTTACCGCACAAAAAATATTCTTGTATTATTGTACATTTAAGCGACCACACGATGGGATAAAATTCAGAAGATAACTTTAATTTTAATTTATGAACATTTTAGCTCTGCAAAACCCTATTTGGAAAGGACATTTACATCATACAATCCATCTTTCAAACATTCTTTCGATTTTGAAAACAAAATATATTTATATCTATTCGAATTAATACAAATGTTTTCTCTAAATTCATCTTTCTTCTGAAAAGAAAAACTCACATTTACCAAGTACAACAAGTACATGATGCAGAAAGAACAGAAATTCCTCGAAATATAAAAGAAGAATATAATAAACTGCCCCAACAAAAACGAGAACTTAAAAGACTTCCAAGTAGACCACAGCCCAAATCCCAAAGCACATCTCAGGGAAAAAAATTTTAAACTTCATCCAATGGTCTTCGTGGAGAGAAAAAAAACACCTCAAGGGATTCCTTTCTTTAAAGTCCGAAGAGTCTCTACAAGTACCATTTTGCACCCCCTCTTCCTCTTGTCCTTTAGAGAAAAGGACAGAAAAACAGACCATAAAATAAAGCCGTCCTAGTATTAAAGACATAAATCTACTACAAAGAAGTTTTTTGGGGAAGAATATGTTTGGAAAAGGGACTTCTCTTTCGATTGCTTCGTGTCGGTTTTGGGGAGTTAAGTACTTTGCGAAATGTGAGACACAATCTTATTTTGGTTCAGTTTTTTTGTCATATGGCTCTATTTTGTGGAGTATTATACTGGCAAAGCACCTGTCCGGTCTCAAATTTTAAAAGTAAAGAGCTTTTGAATTTTACTTAAAAAGTTACTATAAAAAACCCCTTTTCTCATGTTTTAACTCGTATTAGATGGATATAAGATCTACAAAACAGACAAATAGGGTGCGAAGTGCTTGGAATATTAGTATTATAAAATACTCCTATATATCAAAATAGTTGTTGAACAATGTATAAATAAACTATTTCATGTAATATATGTTTTTATGAAAAATATCCAAACCAAATTTTTCGTACAACATATGTAAATATCGGACGTTGCTCTGAAAATTCTTATAAACAGCAGTCTTTTTTTCCTCTAAATGTTGCAGTTCTTGTTAATTTTTTTAATAGTTCGATAAGCAGTCATCAACAGAAGCAAAGATAATAGTAGGTAAATTTTTCTACAAAACCTTTCACTACAAAAAGTTGAGAAAAAGCTGAGTAATGCCCTAAACTATTTATTTATTTCACATTTTCGGGAAATTTTGTAAGCATATAAATGCACGTTTTCTAAATGAATGACCATGTATCTAAACGTACTAATTTTATTATGATTATCAGTGGGACACATCAACTGGATACAAAATAACAGGAAAATAAAAAAAGGTCCCAATTTCTATTTAGTCCCTTCTCCCTTGATTTATTTCACCGAGAACATCACATAATCTGAATCAGCTGTGGTGCGGTCCGAACCCATCCTTAATTATGTTTAGCGGTTGGACGTCCAGCATTCTCTGGGTGAAGTGCGTTACTTGAATAGGGTAATTTTTTCCCTTCCATCTGCTTCTTATGTGTAAAAAAATTAACAAAATCAAATTCTCTGCGATTCAAACCCACATTACTGTTAAATATTTAATCTTTATAGCTGAGATTGAAAACAGAAACTACACTAATGTCCATAAATTAAGGATAATGAAGTTCAGGCAAAGAAAGAGACAGGAGCAAAACAAATTTGACTTATTTGTAAAGTTTATTTATTAAACAAAAGGTAAAGAGCAAAAAAGATGCTATATGTTTGACATAATTAATAAAAATTGCGATTTTTACTCCCTGGTGCAAATTTCAAAAAAGAAACCTATTTACAAAAAACAGTATAACATGGTTAGTATGATGGTTAATATGGAGTATGTCGCCCGGACGATGCAATACAGGCCTTACAATGCCTAGGCATGCTGAGTATGAAATTATCAATCTGATCTTAGGGAATATTACACCACGCATCAAGCAATGCCCTCCGAAGTGGTGGGAGGGGGTTGACGGGCTGCAATTCGTCGGCCAAGCATATCCCACACATGCTCTATTGGATTCAAGTCCGGTGAGTATGCTGGCCAATCCATACGGGTGATATCCTCCAATTGAATTCATTCGTCTACAATGTTTGCACGATGAGGACGGGCATTGTCATCCATAAGTAGAAATTCAGCACCCATGGCACCCCGAAACAAACGTACATGTTGTTTCAGAATGACATCCCGATAGATGTGGCCTGCCATCATTACACTCTGAACATGAAGGTCAGTTCTGGAACCAAGAATAATTCCTCCCCAAACGAGCCATACTTGCACCACCGTAACAGTGTCGTTCAATGGTGTTCTCTTGGTGGTAACGGGTACCTGGCGCTCTCCATATGAAAGTCTGGCGAGAATCAGGCAGCAAACTAAACCTGCACTCGTCGGAAAACATCACACAAGACCACTGTTGCGATGTCCACAATGCATGCTCTCTACTCCAGGTTAATCGCATGCGACAGTGAGATGCGGTAAGTGGAACACATCTGACAGACCTACGAGCATATAGACCAATGTGTCCTAAGCGTCTATACACGGTCTGCCTTGAAACTGTCGTACCGGTAGCTGAAGAGAGATGACGAGACAGGTCTGATGCTGTGCACCGTCTGTTTCTTTTGGCAGTAACTGCTAAATACCGGTCCTCATTCGGCGTTGTAACTCGGGGGCGACCTGTGCTGTAACATCTACTCACATTACCATCATCTTGGAGTCGTTGCCAAAGCCTGGAGATGACACTCTGGGCGATTCCAAGTTCCTCGGATACTTCCAGCTGAGTACGTCCACATTCCAATCGTCCGATAATTCTACCTCGTAAAAAATCATCCAAATGCTTCCTTTGTGCCATAACTATGCGGTTATTGCACTGAAAGGCTTTTAAAGCGCTTGTGAACAATTTTACTTCTTTGGCACCATTCCTTATATACCCCTCTCTTACACTCTCGTCATTGTGACGTACTATCCGCACCATCTGGTGGTTTCCTGTAATTTGCATATTCTTCTTCAAGATGTGTGTGATAATTCTAAGGGTGAAATTTTTATTTAAGAGTTCAATTTCTGTGTGATTCTAAATTATCCTTAATTTATGGACATGAGTGTAGTTTCTTTATCTTTATTTAAAATTAATGTCAACAGTTAAATCATGTTCTTTTTTCTAAAGATAGACACATAACCCCAAAAATTCGCATGTGCAATTGATTAATTTACAGTAAAATTGTGATTGATGCATCTTCAAAGAAAATACAAATAGGTATCTAAGCTAGAAATTGGAGAATGGAATAGTCATTTGAAAGGTACAACTAATAAGCAGTCAGCCAAGGCAGTTGCCTTTCACGTCGTTTTGACAATATAGAAAGGACATATAGTATATAAATATATCATATAATATCGACACAAAAACCAACTATAACTGCCCAATGAATTAAATGCAAACACGACCATATCTACAGCAGTTCATCACTTCACACAAATTGGCTTGTACTTCATTGAAGCAGAATCAAATTGCATAACAAAAACCGTCATATTATTCGCAATACAAAAACTCTGAAATGCCTCACATTTAGACCTCTTAGAAAAAAGAAAAGGAAGAATAATCCCTAGATTCGCATAAGTAGCTGTACGAAACTGAAATGAAATTAACTAACACAAATACTAAAAGAGAGAACAGCTAGAGCTACACTGACATATAAAACAAAACACGTAAATAATTATAATAACCGGAGGATAGCGTTATGAAGAAATACATTGTAATATACCATTTTGGACCATACCCACAATAAATAATAATCCATGTTATTTCTGCTCGCAACATGACCAGATCCAAGTCAATGTATGTAGTCACATTTAGTAACATATTATAATAACATGGAGTAGACCCAGTAGTTTTGAGTCGGATCCAAAGCAAAAACACATTATTTTCAAAATGACTGAATTCACTATCTTTACCTACCTATAGACTTTATATTTGTAATTTCCTCATCAGGATTCGAAATATTTCTACTGGCACTCATAAAACGAATGCTGAAGAAAATTATTAACAATTTTGGGAAACACGGGCTTTTATAATAAAGTTGAAAGCATTCCAATTGTGCATAATACTGTAAGAGCATATTTTATATACTGTAAGAGCATATTTTATATACTGTAAAAGCATATTTAGCATATTTTTAACCCTCTCTCATGTTAATGTAATAAAGAAAGATTCCCAAATATTAATTTCCACAAAACTATTTGGAATGAAATAATAGGAAGCGACACAAGAGATAAAATTACTAAAAGCAGTCAATTAATTGAATGAAACTATGATCTGAGGGGAAGAAAATTAGGAAGACGTTGTAGGGAATCTTAATTATTTTAATTAGGATATTAATTAACCTTGTAAAGTAATTTTGTTTGACAATTAACTACAGCGCATATGATATCATAATTACTGGAATATTCCCATATTTCCAAGATTTCTTTTAGCTTTAATCGAAGTTCCGTCGAGTTCTTTAAGTAACCCGAATTAATGGATGCGGAAATCAAAGTGATTAATTCATATCGATCTTCAATGACAAAGTACAAATAATAAAATAATGAAATTGCTCAAAACATTTGCTTCGTTGTTAATAAATGAAAGGTTTATAACTTATTACACATGCTATTTATTTCAGCTTTAACTGTACTTAACTGATATTGTTTTTTAGTTATATATTATTTCCAAAGTTTAAAAAAAAATCATTATTTATTTTTTGACAATAATAGGTATGAAAATTTTTAGATAATTTTGAAACTACTTTGTTAATGGCAATCTTAGAAAAATCACAGAAGTTTCAACCTACTATGTTTATGCCTTAACATAACAGACAACATGACATTTAAAATTAGTAAATTTAGTGTTTTCATTTAGGACAATGAAGTTAGAATAACCCTATTATAAATCTTAGAGATCTTCTCGCATTTATATATATATATAACCAAAATATAACTCACATTAAATGAGTTACAAGCACGATTCTGTTTTCAACAATAAAAATGCACTCGCAAATTGTAATATGCTTCATTAAAGCTGAATCAAATTGCTCATCAAAACCATCATGTTATTCGCAATATGAAAACTCTGAAACGCCTCACATTTAGACCTCTCAGAAAAAAGAAAACAAAAAGTAATCCGCAGAGTCACATAAGCTGATGTGCAAAACTGAAATACATTTAGCAAACACAAATATCAAAAAGGGAGAACGGCTACAGCCACAATAACATAAAAAAGAACACGTAAATAATTATAACAACTTGAGGATAGCGTTATCAAGAAATACATTATAATATATCATACCATCAACATATAATAAACCATGCTAGTTCTGCTAGGAGCATTGGATCCAAGTCTAGTTCATCTAGTGATGTATTCTAATAACCTGAAGTAGATAGAATAGCTTTCCGTTTTGAGTCGGATCCAAGAAAATAGCACATTATTTTCAAAATGACAGAATTAATTTTCTTTACCTAACTATGGGCTTTATATCTGTAATTTTCTACGATATTTCTAAATATTTCAACTGACGCTTATAAAAGGAAATGATAAGGAAAATTATTAACAATGTTAGTGAAGACATGCTGTTATAATATATTTGAAACCATTCCGATTGGGCATAATACTGTAAGAGATCAAAAAATAAATTTTTCCTTGCTATGAATTTCTATTCGTGTTCTATTTTAGCATATTTTAACTCTTTTCCATGTTAATGCAATAAAGAATGATTTCTAAATATTAATTACCACAAAACTATTTGGTAAGAAATAATTGGAAGCGACACCAGAGACAAAATTACTAAAACCAGTCAATTAATTGAATCTAACTAAGATATGCGGCGGAGAAAATTACGAAGACGTTGTAGGGAACTTAATTATTTTAATTAGGATATTAATTGACCTTGTAAAGTAATTTTATTTGATAATTAACTACAGCTCATATGATATCATAATTACTGGAATAGGCCTATATGTTTCTAAGGTTTTCTATTAGCTTTAATCGAAATTTCGTCGACTTCTGTATGTAACCGGAATTAGTGGATGCGGAAAAGAAAGTGATTAATTTACATCGATATTCAATGACGAAGTACAAATAGTAAAATAATAAAATTGCTCAAAACATTTGCTTCGTTGTTAAAAAAAGAAAGATTTATAGATTTTACACATGCTACTTATAACATTTTATTATTTTTAATTGTGCTTAACTTATATTATTTTTTTAGTTACATATTATTTCTAAAATTAGAAAAAAAAATGTTTATTGCATTTTATACAATATTAGGAATGATACTTTTGAGATTATTTTTAATCTACTTTGTTAATGTCAATGTTGGAAAAGTCACAAACGTTTTAACGTATGCAGTCTATGCCTAACAGCCAATATGACATTTAAAATCAGAAAATTTAGTGTTTTCATTTAGAACATTGAATTATTGTTAGTGCTTATATTACAAATCTTCTAAATTGCAATTTTTCATTCGAAAATAAGAATAGAAGATTCTTCTGTTAGTGTTCCAAAAACTATTGAGCAAATCATATTTATAGTAGCCGATATCAGTGCTAAACACGAAAGATTATGGACTACCTTTCCTTGTTGGTTCTCTAGATTTTTCTAGTTGTTCTAAGATTTTCTTGTTGGTCTTCTTAACTCAAAAGAGCATTTTTACATTCACTAAATGTAAAAATGCTATTCGATCTTTATTTTCTTCATATCTATTTTAGTTCAAAAAATTAAATCTAATCAAATTTAGTGTTTATATCTATCTTATTCCTAGTAATGCGTGGTTATGTCAGATTAAGAATGTTAGACATTTATTATGAGCAAAACAACTCATGTGTTACAGTCGTTTAGTAAAGCTAAGTACTTCACATGAGATAGTTTGAACCATACATGTAGCAAATTAAGCAAAGCGAATTGTATACTCATTCTCCAATCTTACCGCACAAAAAATATTCTTGTATTATTGTACATTTAAGCGACCACACGATGGGATAAAATTCAGAAAATAACTTTAATTTTATTTTATAAACATTTTAGCTCTGCAAAACCCTATTTGGAACAAGTTTCACTGTACAGAACGAGGACATTTACATCACACTATCCATCTTTCAAACATTCTTTCTATACGACCGATTTTGAAAGCAAAATATATTTATATCTATTCGACTTAATAAATTTTTTTCTCTAAATTCATCTTTCTTCTAAAAAGAAAAACTCACATTTACCAGGTACAACAAGTATATGATGCAGAAACAACAGAAATTCCTTGAAGTATATAAAAAAAGGACATAATAAACTGCCCCAACAAAAACAAGAATTTAAAAGACTTCCAAGTAGACCGCAGGCCAAAATCCCAAAGCACATCTCAGGGAAAAAATTTTGAACTTCATCCAATGGTCTTCGTGGCGAGAAAAAAAACCACCTCAAGGGAATCCTTTCTTTAAACTCCGAAGAGTCACTACTAGTACCATTTTGCACTCCCCCCTTCCTCTTGTCCTTTAGAGAAAAGGACAGAAAAACGGACCCTAAAATAAAGCCGTCCTAGTATTAAAGACATAAATCTACAACAAAGAAGTTTTTCAGGGCAGAATATGTTTGGAAAAGGGACTTCTCTTTTGGTTGTTTCGTGTCGGTTTTGGGGAGTTAAGTACTTTGCGAAATGTGAGACACAATCCTTATTTTGGTTCTTTTTTTTTTATCTGGCTGTATTATCTGAAGTACAAGACAGGCAAAGCACCTGTCCAGTCTCAAATTTTAAAAGTAAAGAGCTTTTGAATTTTACTTAAAAAGTTACTATAAAAAACCCCTTTTCTCATGTTTTAACTCGTATTAGATGGATATAAGATCTACAAAACAGACAAATAGGGTGCGAAGTGCTTGGAATATTAGTATTATAAAATACTCCTATATATCAAAATAGTTGTTGAACAATGTATAAATAAACTATTTCATGTAATATATGTTTTTATGAAAAATATCCAAACCAAAATTTTCGTACAACATATGTAAATATCGGAAGTTACTCTGAAAATTCTTATAAACAGAGGTTTTGTTTCCTCTAAATGTTGCAGTTCTTATTAATTTTTTTAATAATTTGATAAGCAGTCATCAACAGAAGTAAAGATAATAGTTGGTATACTTTTCTATAGAAATTACACTTCGAATGGTTAAGAAAAAGCTGAGTAACGCATTAACTATTTATATATTTCACATTTTTTGATAGTTTTGTAAGCATAGAAAAGCGTGCTTTCTAAATGAATGTCCGTGTACTAATTCCATTATGATTCTCAGTGGGACATATCAGCTGGATACAAAATAACAGCAAAATAAAAAACGTCCCAATTTCTATTCAAGCCCTTCTCCCTTGATTTATTTCACCGAAAACATCACGTAATCTGGCCCAGCTGTGGTGCAGTCCGAACCCGTCTTTAATTATGTTTAGCGGTTGGTTGTCCTGCATACTCCGGCGAAGTGTGTTGCTCGAATTGGGTAATTGTTTCCATTCCATCTGCTTCTTGCGTGGAAGAAAACAACAAAATCGAATTTTCTGCAATTCAACCCAAATTACTGTTGAATATTTAATTTTTAGGGTTAAGATTAAACACTGAAACTAGTTGCTTTTTCTTTATTTAAAATTAATGTCAGCAGTTAATTCATGTTATTTTTCTAAAGATAGATACATACCCATAAAAATACGCGCATCCAAATATATTTTGCAGAATTTCTACGAAACTCTGCATCAAAGTTTACGTCAAGCAAATGTGTAAGTTTATTATTATATATTAAAATTACGACTGATGAGCAATCGCCATACCACATAAGTAGTCTCCAAATATAACATGTATACAGCAGCACAAAAATAGCTTTCTAATTAAAGATTGAATCTTCAAAGCAAATACCAGTAGGTAGCTAAGCTAGGAATTAGAGAATGGAAAAATCATTTGAAAGATAATGGAGAAAGATAAATAGACAGTGGAGATTTGAAAGACTACGTGCCTAACAGCCAAGGCATCTGTCCTTAACGTCGACTCGACAATGCATATACATATATATATATATCACTTGTACATCAACACAAAAATCAAAATATAACAGGCAATAAATGAACTATGAACACGACTCTATCTACAACATTAATCACTTCAAGCAAACTGTCATATGCTTCATTGAAGTGGAATCAAACTGCGTAACAAAACCATCATGTTATTCGCAATATAAAATAGACCCCTCAGAAAAAAGAAAAGAAAGAATAATTTGCAGTATCGCATACAGTACGAAACTGAAATACAATTAGCAAGCACAAATATCAAAAAGGGAGAATGGCTACAGATGCATTCATATAAAAAAGAACACATAAATAATTATAACAACCTGAGAACAGAGTTATCAATAGTATCAATAGGATAGTGTAATACATTACAATATACCAAACCCTCAACGTATAATAAGCCATGCTACTTCTGCTCGCAGCATGACCAGATGCAAGTTAATGTATGTAGTCAAATGTAGTGACGTATTCTAATAATTTTGAGTAGACAGAATATCCTTCCGGTTTGAATCGGATTCAAGCCAAAAACACATTATTTTCAACCCTTTCCCATGTTAATGTAATAAAGAAAGATTCCTGAATATTAATTTTCGCAAAACTATTTGGTATGAAATAATTGGAAGCGACACAAGAGATAAAATTACTAAAAGCAGCCAATTAATCGAATAAAACTGTGATCTGCGGCGGAGGAAATTACGAAGACATCGTAGGGAATCTTAATTATTTTAATTAGGATATTAATTAACCTTGTAAAGTAATTTTGTTTGCCAATTAACTACAGTGCATATGATATCATAATTACTGGAATATGCCTCGTTTCCAAGATTTCTATTAGCTTTAATCGAACTTCTTTAAGTAACCCGAATTAATGGATGCGGAAAAGAAAGTGATTAATTTATATCGATCTTCGATGTCTAAGTATAAATAGTAAAATAATAAAATTGTTCAAAACATTTGCTTCATTGTTAATAAATGAAATATTTATAGATTATTACACATGGTATTTATATCAGTTTATTAATTTTAGTTGTACTTAACTGGTATTCTTTTTTTATTTATGTATTATTTCTCAAATTAAAAAAAAAAAAAATGTCATTGCATTTTATACAATATTAGATTACAAAGTAGATTCAAAATCGTTTAAAAAGTATCATATACTTTTTAAACGATTTTGAATCTACTTTGTTAATATCAATGCTAGAAAAGTCACAAGATTTTTAAAGTATGCTGTCTATGTCTTTATGCCTTAAACTAATAGGTAGCATGATATTCAAAATGAGAAAATTTCGTGTTGTCATTTAGGACATTAGAATTAGAATACTCTTGTTACAAATCTTCTAGATCTACTAGCAATTTTTCCTTCGAATATGAGAGTAGAAGGATCTTCTGATAATGTTCATAAACAATCGAGAAAATCCTATTTATAGTAGGAATATTTAGTTCTTAAATATTATTTAATATTTTTTTTTGTGAGCTTATCGATTGTACAAAGGGAATCAAAAATTAAAATGATGTTGTTCTTTCCTAATAAGATTCTTTTTTTCCTAAATGAATCTTAATATAAAAAGATTATTCATATTTTGAACGAGCGCCTTCAAGCTTGGGATTTTAGGATTCGTACTTTCCTCATAGATCCAACGGATAGACATTCCAATATGAAACTCTAACATGCCAATAGACAAGCACTAAAGAAGACTGGCTGTCTTTTATTGTTGTGTTTTGATGCTGGCCTTTCAAATTAGGAAGGGCTTCCTAATTTGAAATACCATTTTCTCATCAACTAGATACCCCAATCTTTTCCGATTTGTTTCATCTTTATTTTTCTTTAAAAGTTAAATCTAATCGAAGCCAGAGTTTATATGAGTTTTATTACTCGCAATACGCGTTTATGTTAGATTAGGAATGTTAGATGTTTATTATGTACAAAACAATTCATATGCTATAGTCGTTTTGTGAAGCTAAGTACTTCACATGAGGTAGTTTGTCCCATACATGCAACAGATTAAGTAAAACAAATTGTATACGCACTCTGCTATCCTGCTGTACTAAGAATATTCTTGTGTTATTTCACGTTTAAACAACCATGTAATGGGATAAAATTGAGAAAAATAACTTTAATATTAACTTAATAATTAATTTAATAACTTTTACATTGTACATAACACTCTGTACAGAACGAGAACCATTTACATCACGTTACCCTCTACCAAACATTCTTGCGATACGACCGATTTTGAAAACAAAATCAATTTATACCTATTGGACTTAATACAAATTTTTTCTCTGCCTTCATCTTCTTTCTGAGAAGAAAAACTCACATTTACCAGGTACAACAAGTACACGATGCAGAAACAAAAGAAATTCCATGAAATATATAGAAAAAAGGATATAATAAACTGCCCCAACAAAAACAAGAACTTAAAAGACTTCCAAGAAGACCATAGGTCAAAATCCCAAACCACATCTCAGAAAAAATTTTAAACTTCATCCAATGGTCTTCGTGAAGAGAAAAAACCCCACCTCAACAGATTCCTTTTTTAAAGTCCGAAGAGTCACTACTAGGCCCTTTGCCCACTTTGGCTACTACCCTTTTGCCCACCCCCTTCCTCTTGTCCTTCGGAGAAAAGGACAGAAAAACGGACCATAAAATAAAGCCGTCCTAGTATTAAAGACATAAATCTACTACAAAGAAGTTTTTGGGGGAAGAATATGTTTGGAAAAGGGACTTCTCTTTCGGTTGCTTCGTGTCGGTTTTGGGGAGTTAAGTACTTTGCGAAATGTGAGACACAATCCTTATTTTGGTTCAGTTTTTTTTTTTTATCTGGCTTTATTTTCTGGAGTACAAGACATGCAAATCACCTATCCAGTCTCAAATTTTAAAAGTGAAGGGCCTTTTGAATTTTACTTGAAATTTACTACAAAAAAAACCCTTTTCTCTCTTTCCTCAAAAATTATATTTTAACTCGTATTAGATGGATATAAGATCTACAAAACAGACATATAGAGAGCGAAGTGCTTGGAGTATTAGTATTGTAAAATACTCCTACATATGAAAATAGTTGCTGAACAATTTATAAATAAAATATTTCATATAATATGTGTTTTTATAAAAAATATCATTTATTCCCCACCATTTAGAAATTTTTCCTACGACATATGTAAACATCGGAAGATATTCTGAAAATTCCTTATAAACAGTAGTCTTTTTTTCCTTAAATGTTGCTGTACTTGTTATTTTTTTTAATAATTTGATAAGTAGTCACGGCCAGAAGCAAAGATAAAACAGTTGCAGGGTATCATCGATAAGATAAGATGTCCTAGATGTAGAAATATAGATGCTTCTATCGAAGCCCTTTCATACTAAATATATTACATATATGCCTGGTGTTTATTACATATTTTTAACGCTTCTATTGGATTTGGGTCGTTATAAGGACATATAACTGTAGAACTATAAAACAACATGTATTTGTACAATAGTATGTCAAACTTTTCACAGACAGTCACACATACAAACGTATTTGCATACATACAAGTTGGACATAAAATAACTTGTTAATCCTTCTACCCTATATAGAAGAATCTGGAAACTTAAACTAATGAATTAAATGAAACCAAATTTCATGCTGTGTCCAAAAAGTAAGACAAATTTTCAATATGATTTTCCCGGGCATATGGCATTTCAATTTTTTCTTTTTTTTTTTGGTTGTTGGCACTGTCCAAAGTGAATCTAAAGATCTAAGTGAACATCTTGATATCTAAGTGAAATTTTAGGCCAAAATAATCATTAGTGTTTGAGTTACGCTTGGTTTTTGTGAGATTCTAAAACTGATTCCGGCGATTGTTGAAATGTCTGAGTTAATTGAGCAACAACTTGCGTTTAATTTTGTATATTTAAAATATTTTAACTTTTGGACATTTTAAAAGATGTTTTGTGCCTCAAACGCGTCAAATCTCGATTTCGAAAAAACTGAATGCGCCAGCTCACACTGCATTGATTCTTCGTGACTTTTTCGCCAAAAATGAAACCCATATTGTTCCACAACCATCATATTCACCTGATTTAGCAGCGTGCTACTTCTGGCTATTTCCTAAGCTCAAAAGACCACTCCGATTATACCGTTTTGAGTCTATTGCAGATGCATTTCTAAAATCGCCTTAATCAGTTTTATCAAAAATGTATAAATAATTAAGATATAAATTTGAAAATAGTATATTACCTATATAATTATATTCCCAACATAAAAATACTTACAAAGGAAAACCATTCATGTTTTATTCATTTATTTATTTTTGAATTATCAAGTTTTGCATCAATATCATTTTTTTTCAAATTACATACTTTAAAGAATAAATTGTATAAAAAATAGTTAAAGTTGATATTTTTATGTAAAATTAAAAGGTTTTGAATATATTTAATCAAAACACTTGTAAAAAGGCTCAATATTTTAAATCCAGGACATTTCATATAAAAAAAGTTGGCCAATAGGAGGAAGTTGTAAAAATATTTTTGTCTAGCAAATTTTAACTGCTTCAAAACAGAGCTCAGAAAATTTTAGAGCTTTAAGGAAAAATAAAACTATTTTTTTCATAAATAAGAATATGAACTTGATAATTCAATGGCATTTTAGTATATTTACAACTTTTAAAAAAAATATCTCTAATTAAAAGTTGTTTTTAGCTTTTTGTCTTCATGTAAAACATCATAACACAAGTAATTTGGATCCGAATGTTACAAAACCTGGTATATATGTTCTTGAGCGCGGACTTTAATTGATCTTTTGATGAGATTTTTGATAGAGTGGAAGGGTATAGGACGAGATACAAAAAGTATCTCGTCCTATACCCCCCTTTTAGCCAGGAAGTCGGCTTTCTCATTGCCTGGAACCCCAACAGTGGGCAGGAACCTACTGGAGGACTATAGTTTTTTCAAGTGATATCAGGTTTTCAAGATGATAACGGCAATCCAATATCAATATGTCTTGGGTCTTAGAATTATTGTTAGAAATAATAGCTAACGTATATATATATATATATATATATATATATATATATACCAAAATAATTCTTACAAATCGTATCATGCAACGTTATTGGAAACAAATAAAAGTTCCGGTATTGTTCAATACATCATTGTTATGTCACTAGCGTATGTTAAAGAGAAGGGAATACATGTAATACTATTTCTAACGTCGATAATTTTAACAAAATCGCCGGCTCTTCTATTTCAACACAGCGAAACGCGACCAGAAAAAAAAGGAAGCTCGTACATCAATTGAAAACCTCACACAATCCATCACATTCTGACGGCCTTCAAAGAAATGGGCACAAAAATGGTCAGTTTCTTTTTTTAACAAAAGAAAATTATAGATCTTTTGCAATTTTATTTTTCTTCTTCTTTTTTCGGGGTGTTATCTCTAGAGTGCTTGCTGGCAAGATTGCCGTTTGAGAACCGCTAAGAGAGCCATTACAGTTAAACGCGTCGTCCTATCTCAGATATCTGGAGTGGATAGCTTGACAGTGATAAATGCTTTCTCTTTATTCTGATATAGTGTTCCAAATTTTTAATGCTTATTTTTACTGATATTTGTAGCTTTCTTTACATTTTTTTGTCATGCCCACAGCTAGAAACAACTATTGTTTTGTATTTAAAAATTTTGCTTTGCTTATTTTATGATTCAATTTCCTCGTATGACAATGTACGCAGATGATTATTTTTTTGTGTGTGTCCAAAACAATATATATTACAGTGTTTTAAAAATTTTAATACATTAAAGTAATAAAGGGTTATAATTTTTTTTGTTTGATTATGAAAGTGAAACCCATTAATTAAGAGGTCTTCATCGTCTGCAGGCAGGTTTTAATGATTTAATGATTAAGCAATAGGTAAATTATTTCCAACATAGTTATTTTGTGGGGAAAAACGGGAAAAATACGTTATTCAGTGGCCTAAACAATGCATAGGCAATCCCATTGTTATAGATTCTTTTCGAGAAACTTGTTTCCTAGCAAGAATTTCTTCCTCTATTCTTCTAGCTGACAGGCTAGCGCTCTGGAGCTCAGTACCAATGGTTTCGAATTCGAATCCCTCCAGTGTTTGTAGTTGTTCGGAATCCACTTTAAACAGTGGGTCTCGGTCTCATAGGATCGTAGAGGTCACGGAGCTCATTTAGACTTCTCTCACCCACATCATTCACAAACTATAAAGGGGCAACTGAACTATAGGCACAGTGATGTGATGTGGTGTGGTGCAGTAGTAGTAGTAGCAGCAGAAACAAGCCTAATCTCAATGTCTTAACTTTGTATAGGTGTTCTGGAAGAGAATGTAAATAGCTTTCTGCGGGTTTTTCTGAGTTATTTATTTTTTTTTTATTTTTGCATATGGAATTGTTTGTTCATCTGTTGCCGTCATGAGTATAAAATTACTTATTTTATGTAGATTTTTTTTCACCATTAGAGAGTTCAGAGAAATTCCCAGTGGTTGTGTTTATCAAAATATTTTCACTTCTTAATTTTTTAAATTTGTTTATTAAAAACCAATTAAATATTCACATGAGGAAATCTCGCGATAAATAGCCGTAATTCATTCAAAAACAACAGTAATATAAATGGCCGATTTGTTATTTAAGATCCGCTTGCAGAGCGATATAAATACGAAAGATCTAATCGGAAAACGAACCTACAAATCGAAATTCCTTATCTTAATGTCGGTGGAAATATTTTAAGATCAGAATTACGTGAGCTGAAAATTTATGACAGATAAAAACCTCACGGAGATAAAAAAAAATGACAAAATAAATAATAACCCCAAAGTTCCAAACGGGAGCAATTTCAAATCTAGGGGAATACATCAAAGTCTTTCAACTTCAAAATTATAACTGTTATTTCTTTTTCTTCCACCAAATTTTTAAATGATGGAAAAAAAAAGAAAAAGAGATGAAGAAATAACAAATCACTAAAAAAGCAATCTGAAGAAACAAAAGTTTTCGCCCTAAAACTTTTCTTCTCAAGAGCGATCTGTGGACCTGTCATCGCACAAAACCACTTTGAGAGGTTTTTATCTTCCGTTCTTCTGGCGCGACGATGGCAGTTCGAATGGTTAATGAATAAAAAGCTTTTTCGGTTAAAAATTTCAAAAAAATCAGCGATAATAAGAATGTTAGGCATTAAAATGAAAGAAAAGCAAGAACAAAAGGCATGCTGGAATCTTTTTGTGAGAATGAAAAAAAAAAAAAAAAAAATTGTGAACCAGGAAATTTTTCTTAATTTTTTTTAATGTTTTATTTTGTTTTAATGGGTAGGAGAAAAAGATCGTGAAAGAAAAATTTTGGATGATAGCTGACTGAAAAAGAAAGATGTTGAAATACAATGAAAAAAAAGTTTTTCAGTTCTTATATAACATATATTTTGGTATGTATTTAATGTTGTTAAAAACTGGTATTTTTTAAACCTGCTACTAGATTAAATCTCAAAAAATGCTACAAATTCTATAACAACATTGTAACCGTTTTTCAGAAGTAAAATGAATATTTTTATGGTGTCTGGTGGATTGTTTATCTTCTTGATGCAAATTCGCTAGCTAATTTGCACTTAAAAAGAAGTTTTGTCTGTTAATGTTTTATGCATATGTTTTTTTTATTTTTCAATATATAAGTTATTTTTATATATATATAAATATTTTTAGTACATATATGTATTTTGTCTATATTAATTTTTATATACACGTGCTAAGACTTTATTTTGGTTAAAATTATGAAAAAAATCTAAAGGCTTGCCTCTTATTTTACCTTACCAACATTCTGGAGTCTTGAAAGTCTTAAAGCATCACAAATGTTGAGGCAATGTTGAATTTTAAGTTTGTATTGAAAAATATTTTATATAAATTTTCTGATCTGCAGACACAATGTTTTAAAAACAAATTATATTCTGATGTATCATGAAAATAGACATAATTAATGTAGCAAAATTAATGTTATCTTCATAGCACACAAAATTTATTTTTTAACTTGTGTAAGTGTACAATCTTTGTAAATATTAAATAGGAAAACATAATAAAATATCCTATGTTGGCACAGACAATACGTCAAAAAATTTCGTGTTTCTTTGAAAAAAAAAATGAAAAATGAAATAAAAAAATGTTTGAAATAAAAGAATGCATTCTTTTATTATAATCCAAAATAGCCGAATACCAATTGGAAACTAAAAAAATATGTTAAAATAAGGAAAAGCAGAAACCTATTCTTTGGTTAAAGACCCTTTGTTTACCTTCAACCTAAGTTTCATACAACTTCTCAACTCAACAATTTTGCGGAGCATAAGAAAGAATTAACTTTAACCAATAGTAAACTTGAATTTTGGTTAGAGAACTGAATTTTTAATACGAATCTCGTTTGCGACTTCCACTTCCCCGATAAGAATAATAGTTATTACCAATAGTTCTCTGCATGCAATTTTAGTAACTTTGAAGATGTAAAATCTAAAGTCTACACCTCACCACGAGCTTTGTAACATGATTGACAGCTGATACAGTTAGTCTCAGCACCAAGCTTTCAAATTTTCTTAAGAATATTGTAAGCAAGTTGACTCTAAATAACATAGCAACGTATGATCGGAAGATCTTTCCTAACGTGGTATATGTTACATTACTGACGCTGCAGTTTTTGGGCATCTCGCAGAATCTATCCATTACACATACAACGCAGCGGCAGTGTACACTATCATGTTGAGAAACGGCTTTCTTACAGAACATTACTGTATAAATCTGAGTCTTCTAAGTGCACACTATACACATAATAATACATTATTAGCATTATATCAAGTATAGCGATATACCTAGGATGCTAATAAGGTATTATTTTAAATTTGACATATTAATAAGTAATACATTATTTCTGAAAACACATTTTGTGATGTACAATATCCATAACTGCAGTGTATGGTATTTTATAATGTAACTCACTTTGTCGAGTTGACATCTTTAGACGAAAAAACTGTTAATTTGACGAAATAACATTGATCGCTACTCGTTCAAATGTTATAAACCATGTGTGTCCGTGTTGTATTTGTAAATTTTTTTATCCTATGTAATATTAATGCATAGTAAATTTTATTCGAGGCAACGGGCGCCACGGGTGAGCATTAGTGCTAAGGTTCAATCCTCTGGCAACTTTTATGTAGAACTGTTAACTGCTGTAATTTTAACGGTTTCAAAACATGTGTGATGTTCAACATCTTACCTCGTTAGTCGGAATACTTGGGGGAACTTTTCTGGGTTTTCTCCCATTCGATACCAAATTGGGTAGGGGGGTGTAGTTCCCCTAATTCAATATCCTCGCGGAATGCACTGCCTTTCTTCATTACATGGAGCCAGACTTCTTCCTACGGGTGTTCCACCACAACAGAAGCTGCCCCTTTCCCTACATCCATGAGTAGATTACTCATGGATAGATTTCATGAGTAGATTATTCCTGGAATGTCCGGGAATGCAGCACACTGAGGATTAGACACAACAGTAAATTTTACGACATTATTAGGTATAAGTCCTTCACCTAAAAAATTTGAAAATATATACCTTGAACCTATAAAATCCATTAATTACCTTATACTTAAATAATGCTTAAAACAACAAATGCAGATATTGTTTTTTTTTATATGGATCACAATCAGGCTTATCGAGTCACATAATGTAAATTAATCAATTATATAAAAATAAAATATTAAATAATTTTTGTGGACTAAAAAGTTTCTTCCTTGGTGAGCTTACAATGTTAATACTAACAATGCTACTTAAATTTAATTCAATTACAATTTTTGTAAAGGTACATTAAAATTAAATTTGAGGTTTTTTTTTTGTGAGTGTTATTCAGTCTTTGCTTTTCAAGACTTTTCAAACTAGAAACTCTTTTATAGCCATTTTTTTCTTATTTAGATGTTAAAGAACCTTGTTTTTACGCGTTAGTGTGTTATTTTCTTGTTTATCTGAAAGAAAATTGTTTCTTTTAGTTACTTTCGCGAAAATTCAGATGCATATCTTGCAAAGATTTTTGTTTGCCTTTGAAAAAGTTCTAATCCGGTTCTGGTTTTAAGATGCCGCTCTCTGCACCTGAATCTGAAAGCATAAACAAAGTGAAAACTTTTTCGTCTATCTAATTAGTTAAATACGTTCTTACTACGGCGGAAACTTTCCTTTCAGGCCACATTCAGAAGAATTAAGGAAGGATTTTAACGAACGCAATAGAACGTGTTCCAAACTTGCTTGTTTTTTGAAAAGGAACGAGAAAAAAAAAAAATAACTTCTTTGAGTTGAAAAAATCTTTTTACCATAACCGCTCTTACACCGAAGTATATCCATGCAATTTTGTAATGTAAAATATTACAAAAAAATTTCCATCGGGAATATAATATCAAAAATTTATATTCTTAAGTTAATATGATCAATCAACACATTCCTGGTTCAGTTCCTGGTCAATGAGTGGAATTTTTTAAGGTGAATGGATGAAATTGTAACCGTTGTAACTGTTCCTTGCAGTCACTGGTTTCAAAAATGATGAGACAGAATAGTGCATTTGGACTGAGGTTCCATCTGCTGGCAGCTTTGTTGTTGAACTGTTAACTGTTTTAATTTTAACTGTTTTAGAATATTAGGAGTCTTGGTGGCATTTATGATGTTCAGCATCTTGCCTTGTTAGTCGGACTATTTGGAGAGAGTTTTCTGGGATTTCTCCCATACGATACCCGAATGAGGAATAGTTCCTCTAAATGTCTTCCCGGAAGGCACTGCCCTCCTTCAGCAACACGAAGCCAAGTCCGACTTCTACCTACAGGTGCTCCATCACAACAGAAGCTGCCCCTTTCCCTTTTTTATTAACCTCTTACAACAACAATTAACAATAATTTAACAGTTAATATAATTAATAAGAATTATCTGGTTTTATTCCCCCAGAAACCTTGAAACATGGGAAAAATAACCATGACAGTCTTTCTGGGGGATTCTTTCTCTTTGAAAATTATTTGTGGCATAAGTAGAGTACAACTATGTATGCATCAAGCAATTAAAAGGCTCAAACGAATAAGGGAATAATTATTATTAACCCTTTGGGGGTAAATATTTATTAATAAATTAAAAAAAATACTTAACAAAAATATATAAATTCCTGTATGAAATGGATCTCATAAAAAAGAAATTATGAGAAGAGAAGCCATATTGTTATATGAATTATGAATTGTAAGTCTCAATTGAGTTTCATCTCGAACCATCAATATGAGGTGTATCCAGTTTAGGAAGCTACCAAAGCCTTATATTAATTCTACAATTTATTGTTAACTTGGGACAACCATCTAAAACGAAGATTTATTACATATTATAAGCGTTGATTTTGTTCGAAAGCATATTTGTAATGTAGTCATTTTCCTTCGATTTCTCTAATTCTAAAATATATTTAATTATTAAAAATTCAAAATAATTTATTACTATTATAAATTATTTGAAAATGCACTTCATTTTCTTAACAATTTGTACAGTACTTTTTAAATGAATGTGCATTACTTTATATACAGTAATAAATATCTATCAAAATCAAAATCCATATTCTTAAACTTAAAAATTATATTTAGTAAGATAAAAAATAAAAAATTTAGTTTAATACATATTGATTTCATAACAATAATTATTTAATTTTAATATTCAAATTAATGAAAATATTATTTTTAAGCTTATTTATTGTCCACCCAAAATAAATAAATAAATAAAACATAACTAAATCATGGATTTTTGATAAGGCAATTATAGCATAATTTAGGTATCGTAAATAAATTTATATTTTTTTAGTAATTACCATACTTTTTTTCACAGAAATAAATTGATAGACAAAAAATAAAAATTAAAATAATTTAATGTATTTATTATTTCTTAAATTATGTACCGAAACCATTATTTAGAAATAATGATAAAAAAAAACATTTTTGGTAAAGCAGCAGCAGTCCAAAATTCAGAATCACACCTAGTAATGGATCATTTAGCTACGAAGCAGTTAAGTGCTGTCGGAAAACAATTCAATTTCTTTAACACCAACTGAGGAAATTACGTTTGATTTAGCGAAATCACCACTTTCGTGAAATGCGTTTTTTTTCTCATCTTAGAGTGCTGGTAAAATTGTACACTAATCGGATGCATCAGGTTAATTATTTAAAATATTTAAAAAAAGAAAACCCATTACTGTACCACTTACTGCCTAATGATAACCATCATAAACCTGTTATCGAAATGAGCTATGCACTCTTTTCCCAGATAAGTCTCAGTTAAGAAAAGATTGACAATTCCAGCGTCACGAGCATATTTGCCGATGCTCAATAATTATGTCGGTACCTCCATTAGGTCTATTTACTAAAATTGGATGAACAAGCAAACAACATCCTATTTTTAAGAACCTTATTGCAGTAACTATTACTGCAACTGCAATCATTTGATAAAACGAAAGCGTTATTAAATAAACGCTGATAAGGCTTTGATTAGAAGAACCAAAGTTTTTAAAAAGATTTTTTTCAAAATAATATCGACTTTGGAGCCAAATGCCTAAATCACTTTTATGAAGAAGTTCTGTACATTAATAGGATTCTTGTGACAAACTAGTGTTTAATATCCATATGTGGCTTATATCTAATAAATAGGAGGAATCTCTTAGAACGAAGCAATCAAAAATTTATTGCAAATTGTTGTCTTATCAGATTTTATTTTTTTAGCTGATTATAAGAGGTCTTAAAACACACTGTTTTGTATTTGAAAATTTCCAAAAAGAAATGGGCAAAAAAGCAACTCAAATCGTTGTGGCGCAATAAAATAAATTCAAGGATTCATTTGATAAACTTTTTTAAATCATTGAAATAAATACATTTGAAAAGAGAACTGAACTTAAAAGTATGGTAAGAATTAAAAGAATAATTTAATATATATTGATTCCTGAGCAATTATTTTATTTTAATGTTCAAATTCTTATAAATATTATTTTTAAGCTTATGTATTGTTCACCCAAAATAAAAAAATTAATAAATAATTAATTTTTATTGAAGTAATTATAACATAATTTAGAGATATCATAAATAAATGTATATTCTTTTTTTGTAATTTTAAAGTTTTTTACGGAATAAATTGATAAAGATACTGAAGAACTTTAAAATATTTATTTTATCTAAAATTATGAATCTAAAACATTATTTAGAAATAATAATATTAAAAAAATAACATTTTCGGTAAATGAGCAACTATGCCTCCATCCAAAATCACACCTAATAATCGGCCATTTAGTTACGAGCAGTTAAGTGCTGTTGGAAAACAATTCAATTTCTTTAACAGCAACTGAGGAAATTATGTTTGATTTAGCGAAATCACAACTTCCATGAAATTCGTTTTTTTTTTCACCATCTTAGCGTGCTGGTAAAATTGTCCACTTATCAGATGCATCAAGTTTATTATTTAAAATATTTTTAAAAAGAAGAACCATCACTGTACCACTTACCGCCTAATGATAATCATCATAAAACTGTTATCAAAATGAGCTATGCACTCTTTTCCAAGATAAGTCGCAGTTAAGAAAAGATTGACAATTCCGGAGTCACGAGCAAATTTGTCGATGCTCAGTAATTATGTCGGTACCTCCAGGTCTATTTACTAAAATTGGATGAACAGGCAAACAACCCCCTATTTTTCAGAACCTTATTGTAGTAATCTCGTTAGTCGAAGTAACTGCAACTGCAATCATTGGATGAAACGAAAGCGTTATTAAATAAACACTGATAAGACTTTGATTAGAAGAACCAATGTTTTTGTAAAGATTCTTTTTTTAAAATGAAGTCGCCTTTGGAGCCAATTTCCTAATTCGCTTTTATGAAGGAATGCAGTCCAATATTAAGATACTTGTATTACTAAATGTCCATCTGTGGCTTTTATCTTATAAATATAAGGAATTCTCAAGTCAATCGAAAATTTATTATAAATTGATGTCTTATCACTTTTTAGGTTTTTTTTAACTAATTACAAGAAGTCTTATGAACGCAATTTGTTTGCGTTATTGCATTTGTATCGCAATTGTGCAAAAAATTGATTCTAGAATTTAGAGGATTAATTTTCTTAAATCAGTCAAATAAACTAAGTTTAACGTAGTATTGTAAGACATATAAATTCATGCATTTTCACACTTAAGTTTATTTTTGATTAAAAAATAAAAATAATCCTAAATTTGTTATAATATAGGATGTATGCCAAAAAATATTGTGTAGTTAACAAAAATATTGCAAAATAAATCTTCTATTATTTCACACATTATAAAGCCTAAACATGTCGTTATAAAACTACTAATAAGCATTACCTGCAAATAATATTTTAAACATCATTATAAATTGAGTATTTGATAAAATTCCTTCTTCATGTATACTTATAAATTGAATTTTTAATATACACACATATATATATTTAATATAATCTAATATCAATCATGTTTGTGAACTTTAAAAAAAATGAAAATTTCAATTACTTACCATGTTTGTTCAAATTACGTTATTATAAGATTTTGCACGCATCAAAATATATGCATATCATACATAATATAATATATCGTCAATGTTTTTAATTATTTTCAAGCTTAACATATCATATATAATATATTATGTTTTATTATATTCTAGGATAAAATTTTTATTTATTTGTTTAGTTGGATAAATATATTTTAAATCCTTAAAAAAAGCCAGTAATATATATGGCAATGTATAGAATACTATTTTAGTATTCTATACAAAGAGTTTTGTTTATATAAAGAACACAATTTTGGAAAATATATTATTGTAATTAATTTTATCTCAGAAATGAATAGATGTTTCTAGAATAAATCATGTAGAGCAGACTTTGACTTAATCATTTAGAGCAGACATTCATATTGATAATAATAACGTAGGAGAGTATAATTTACAAATGTTGAAAATATATATGAGTTTGTCTGCGCATTTGTTACCCTTATAGAATATTCTGATAGTTTGTAATAAATAAAAAGCGTAACTAATAATATTTGGGCAACGCTCATAAGACAGAATTTAATAGAACGTTCCCTGATGACTTGGCCATAGATCTGTGGTTTGAAAAACATACATATTCGATGGAAGTTTTAAAGAAAGTTTGCGATCCACAGTAATAGTATCATATAGAATCTTCTGAATACACTCAATACCATAATCAAATGGTGATGTTTTCCAAAGTTTTACAATTTGAACTGATTTTTTTTGCTTCTCCAACAACAAATATCAAAATAATCAACAAATAACAAATATAAATTCAATCAAAATTATATATTCTTTGTTGTCTTTGTAATATTTTTTATAAACCACAACTTATTTAAAATGGAAATGATCATTTATTTTTAAACATAAGTAATATTTTAAACCACTGCCTTACAATTTTTAAATATAAAATTGGAAATTAATGAAAGTTAAATATGAATCAAATCTATACGTGTATTCCTTGTACACACAATTTGGTACTGTCGGATTATATGTATATTATCAGTACTATGTAACAGCTTATTTTGCTGCAGTTACACCAACTAATCTTTTGAACCTTATAAATTTGTTCTTATTTTCTAGGAAATGAACATGATAAATTTGTTCTTAAATTATTTTTTTCTGCCACGAGCGAATTACGTCTTCCTGCAATTCCACTTTTGTTTTTAGGAGTTTTTGGCCTTTGCTTTCTTCAACTATTTAAGTATTTGCCTGAAATCTCAGATTTTTTTTACTAAATAAATATTTTAATAGATAAATGTTTTATTCATATATAAAAATTTATGCTCACTTATATGACATTGAGCTTGGTTTCCTCTGCAAGTAGGAGAGGAATCATATATTAATAGAAATCGTAATACTTACGTTCCTGCAAATTTGATCGACATAATCGCCACATAAAGAAAAAATATAATGGATATTCGCAAGAAAAGAAGAATGGAGATTCATAAGAAAATATCTAACATAATAATTATTCGTCAGTCTCATTTTAGAATTCATTATCTCTGCCGATATTTTCAATGAATAATATTCAATCAGGTTTCATTGAAATACTACGATCAATAAGAATAGTACATAGAAAATAGAGTTACACTATACATAATGAAATCTGTAAAAACCGTTTATTCGCTTACGTGAAGTTATGTTTCAGTTAATAATATTTGTAGTTGCATTGTATTATGAAGCATTTCAAGTTACAATGAAGTTATTAACGTTTGTAGTTGCACTACAGTTTTAAACTATTGCGGTTTCACTGAAATTCATACTTTTTGTTGTTACATGCAGTTACTTATTTGTGTAGTTAAATTACAAGTGCCCGATTCGTGGCTCACTGGCAGCGCGCGTCGTTGCCTGCATAATGCCTCGAACAACGTTAATATTACAATCTCAGACCACGTATGTTGAACAAAAATAAAAAAGAAAGTCGGGTTAATGGAGCAGCATGACCATTGGTTCGTTAGTTCCTTAACTGTAACAGGTGGAGGGGTAGTATCTAGGATATGTAGTATGCATGTGTAAGAATGAATACTCTTTTGTATGGGTTCGAAGTGACGTATGTGAAACCGATGTTAACTGTCAATAGCGTTTATTAAATATTTCTATGGGAAAAATGAATACAGGGGGAAGGCAGCCTTCAGTAAAGAATAATAGCGAATATTTCAGTGCGAATAATGTTAAACTTGCTACATATCGCACGGTCTAGTGGCGAAGGATTTCAAATCAATGTACATGGTATTTAAAATCGTAGATACCATACAGAAACTGTTTTAGACAACTTAAAGCAGCTTTTTTACATCATTTCCTGAATTATTACACAAATTTACATAAAAGTGAAAGAATGTAATGATCTTAAAGTGAAAGAATGTAAATTTCCAACTATTGCTTTATTTCTGGGATATTTGTTTGAATAAACCACCCTGTAAATGCTGCAAATATTTCAAAATATTATGGAATATATGTTCAGCATGCGTTTCGCGATTCAGTAATAATACATACATGTAAGCGAATAATATAAATGATGAATCCATTGATAACGTTCGTTGCTGTCGCCGCTTTTACAAGCAAAAAGGTTTGATGCAAAATGGCTTCTAAGTGTGAGCATGCTTCGCACAGTCTGGTGGAAGTTTTCTCAGATACCAATAGAAGGTTATTCAAAAACTGTCATCTTAATCTGTTAAAGATGATTTATAACATATTAGGAGAAACACGAAAAATTTGAGGTCATCAACAACAAAAACCTATCTATACAAAAAAACTGGCAGTGTATCTTTTTTTATATAGCAAAAGTAGAGTCATAGGATAAAACCAGACTGTTTAACATACTATAAAGCATAAGCCAGCTATTGATTTACAGGCTACTATCAATAATTTGTATACATGGAATATCTGAGTGGGGTGATTTATTTCTCGTTACAAAGGCTCTGGGTCTGAATGGCCGAGTACTTAGAGCTCGGGGCCACAGGTTTCGGGTTCGAGTTCCGTCGGTGCTATGGATGCATGCTTGTAATGGTTCGGAATCACTTTTAAGCCATAGATTCAGATCTTATATGAGTGTAAGAACGTCATGGAACCAAGTCACACTTCTAGGTACGGATGCTCCATCACAACAGAAGCTGACCCCTTTCCCTCCATCCATGAGTAGATTACTCATGGAGTATCCATCTCGCATTGCAGGGCACTGAGGATTAGTCACACACAAATAGAGGTTCCTGGTAATTAATAAAGTAGAATGACGATGTCGAAAAACACAATATATATATATATATATATCTAAGAGTTTGTGTGTTTATTTAAATATTTTCACGTCTTAGTTTTTTTTTAGATTTATTTATTAAAAACCAATTAAAAATTCACTTGAGGAACATCCCCGGTAAATAATTATAAATTATTCCCGATTATTCATTAAAAAATAACAGCAATATAAAAGGTCGATTTCTTATTTAAGATTCGTTTGCAGGATGTACTAAATACCAAAGTACTAATCGAAAAATGAACCTATAAATCGAAATTCCTTATCTTAAAGTAGGTGGAAATATTTTAGGATCTGAATTACGTGAGCTGAAAATTTATGACATATAAAAACCTCACTGAGATAAAAAAAATTACAAAATAAAAAATAACCCCAAAATTCCAAACGGGAGCAATTTCAAAACTAGGGGAATACATCAAAGAGTCTTTCAACTTCAAATTATAACTGTTATTTCGTTCTTCCACCAAATTTATAAATGACGGAAAAAAAAAAAAAAAAAAAAAAAAAAAAAAGAGATGAAGAAATAACAAATCACTAAAAAGGAAACCTGAAGAAACAAAAGTTTTCGCCCCAAACTTTTCTTCGCAAGAGAGATCGGACTTGTCATCGCACAAAACCATTTTGAAAGGTTTTTATCTTCCGTTCTTCTGACACGATGGCGGCAGTTCAAATGGTTAATGAATAAAAAGCTTTTACGGTGAAAATTTTCAAAAAAAGAAAAAAATTAGCTATAATAAGAATGTGACGCATTAAAATGAGAGAAAAGCAGGAACAAAAGGCATGCTGGAATCTTTTTGTGAGAATGACAAAGAAATTGTGAACTAGGAAAATTTTTCTTAATTTTTTTTTTATGTTATATTTTGTTTTAACGGGTAGGAGAAAAAGATCGTGAAAGAAAAATTTTGGATGATAGCTGACTCGAAAAAGAATGATGGAAAAGTACAACGAAAATAATTTTTCTTTTTGTTCTACTGTGATATATATATTTTGTATATATTTAATGTTGTTAAAAACATTATTATTATTATTTAAACCTTTTATTAGATTAAATCTCAAAAAATTGTAAAAATTCTATAACAACGTTGTAACAGTTATTCAGGAGTAACATGAATATTTTCATGATTTTTGGTGGACTATTTAATTTTTTAATACAAATTGCGTAGTCAATTTGCATTTAAAAATAAATGTTGAATGCTAATGTTTTATGCATATCAGTTTATTTTGTGATATATAAGTTATCGTTTTTTTTGTGTATATAAATATTTTTTCTATGTATGTGTATTTTTTACGTATACTTTGATACGTATTAAATTTTATATACACGTGCTAAAACTTTATTTTGTTTAAAATTATGAAAAAAGTCTAAAAACTTGCCTTTTTTTATCTTTCCAAGATTCTGGAGTCTTAAGAGTCTTAAAGCAGTACAAAGATTTGAAATCTAAATTCTATACTTCTCCACGAGCTTTGTAACAGGGATTGACAGCTGATGCTTGTTGTCTCAGCACCCGGTTTTCAAATTTTCTTAAGGGTATCATAAGCAAGTTGATTCTGAACCCCATAGCAATATACGGTCGGAAGATCGTTGTAAAAGTGGTGTAGAGTACATTACTGAAGTTGCAGTTTTGAGCCATCTAGCAGAAGCTATCCATTACACATACACCATAGCGGGCGCGTGAGCTATCACGTCGACAAATGGCTTTCCTACCGAACATTACTGTGTAAATCTGAATCTACAAACTGTAAACAAGCTCTATTAGAATCTGATGGTAAAACACCCTTTGTATTATCTGGGATATAATGCTAATAATTTATTATCTTAAATTGGACATAAGTAATTCATTATTTCTGGAAACACATTTTGGACGTAAAATATCCATAACTGCAGTGTGTGGTATTTCATAAACTCAATTTGCTGAGTTGACTTCTTTTGACGAAAAAACTGCTATTTGACAAAATAACATTAGTGACTACTCGTTTAAATGTCATAAGCTAAATGTGTTTGTTTTCATTTGTAAACGTTTTTCCCCAAATCCTGAATTTTATCCTAAGTAATATTATTACTTAATAAATTTTATTCGTGGATCACTGGCGATGAGTGCCGCTGGCCAGCATTAGGGCTAAGGTTCAATCCGCTGACAGCATTGTTGTAGAAATATTAACTGATGTAATTTTAATTGTTTCAAAAAAAGAGGTGACTCGATGACGTTTGTAATGATCAGAATCTTGTCTCGTTAGTCAGAATACTTGGTGAGAGCTTTCTTGGTTCTCTCCCCTTCGATATCCAAATGGGGGTATTTCCCCTAAATGTCCTCCCGGAAGGCACTGCCCTCTTTCAGCGTCACGGAGCCAAGTCAGACTTCTGCCTACGGATGCTCCATCACAACAGAGGCTGCCCTATTTCCCTCCATACATGAGTAGATTACTCTTGGGATGTCCGTCCCACAATGCTTAGGATTAGACACAATAGTAAAATTTACAGCACTATCATGTACAGGTTCTTAACCTGAAAAATTTGGAAAAAATAAACCTTGAATCTGTAAAACCCATGAATTATCCTTTACTTAATTAAAGCTGAAAACAACAAATGACAAACAGACATAAACAATGTCCGCATTCGTTGTTTTCTTACGGATAAGAAAGCAACATTAATTTTTCATTTAACATTCATTTTTTTATATGTATCACCATCAGGATTATCTAATCCCATAATATAAATTAATATATTATATCAAAATAAATTATTAAATAATTTTTTGTGCATTAAAAAATTCTTCTTTGAAGAGATTATATAACAATGCTACTGAAATTTAATTAAATTATAATTTTTTATAGATACTTTAAAATTAAATTAGATGTTTTTTTTTCTATGCGTGGTGTTTACCATAAGGTCTTTGTTTTTCAATTCTTTTCAAACTACAAACTCTTTTATAGCCATTTTTTTCTTATTTAGATCTTAAAGAACCTTGTTTTTACGCGTTAGTGTGCTATTTCCTTGTTTATTTGAAAGAAAATTGTTTCTTTTAGTTACTTTCGCAAAAATTCAGATGCATTTCTTGAAAAGATTTTTGTTTGCAATTGAAAAATTTCTAATCCGGTTCTGGTTTTAAGATGCCGCTTTCTGCACCTGAATCTGGAAGCACAAAGAAAGTGAAAACTTTTCCGTCTATCTAATTAGTTAAGTACGCTCTTACTCCGGCGGAAACTTTCCTTTCAGGCAACGTTCTAAAGAAGTAAGGAAGGATTTTAACGAACGCAAGAGAACGTGCTTCAGATTTGCTTGTTTTTTGAAAAGGAAGAGGAAGAAAGCAATAACTTTTTGAGTTGAAAAAATCCTTTTACCATAAAAGCTTTTACACCAAAATATATCCATGCAATTTTGTAACGTAAATGATTAATTTTTTTTTCCTTCGGAAATATAACAGGAACAATTTATTTTCTTCAGTTAATATGCATTCTTAAGTTAATAAGCAATCGATACATTTCTGGTTCAAAATTCTTCTACCTGTTGTAAGCGTGCATTGCAGTCATTGGCTTCAGAAATGATGAGACAAAATAGTGCATTAGGATTGAGCTGTAGCTTTGTTGTAGAACTTTAAACTGTTGCAATTTTAACTGTTTCAAAAATCGAGGAGTCTCGATGGCTTTTGCGATGTTCAGCATCTTGCTTCGTTAGTCGAAATACGTGGTGGAGTTTTCTGGGTTTTTTCCATACGATACCCAAATGCGAGATAGTTCTCCTAAATGTCCTCCCAGAAGGCACTGCCGTCCTTCAGTGACACGGCGCCAAGTCAGACTTCTACCTAAGGAAGGCTCCATCATAACAGAAGCTGCCCCCTTTCCCCCTTGTGCTAACCTCTTACAACAACAGTTAAAATAAGTAATATGAATTGTCTGGTTTTCTTCCAGAAACATTAGAACATGGGGGGAAAACAACCAGGACAGTCTTTCTGGAAGGTGCTTTTTCTTCAAAGATTATTTGTGGCAGAACGTACTTCAAGCGATTAAGATGCTCACATGAAGAAGAAAATACTTATTATCAACAAATAGAGGTCAAATATATATTAACACTTCTCAAAATGTGTCAAAAATGATAAAATTTCTGTATGAAATAAATTTCTACTTATAAAAAAGAAATTCTGTGGGGCAGAAGTCATACTTTCCAAGCAATAGGAATTAGAAATTATAAGACTCATATGACGAGTCCTATAACATTCTCCTATATACTCCTGACGAGTCATTATGAGGAATATATAGCTAACCCTGTATGAATTCCACAATTTATTGTTAACTCGGGGCAGGCATCCATGATGAAGATTTAATACATATTTTTAAATTTATAGTGTTAAACACTGATTTTGTTCAAAAATTAATTAAAATGTAGCAATTTTCTTTCGATTTCTTTAATTCAAAAAGGCAATTAATTATTAAAAATTCAAAATGCTTTATTATTATTATAAGTTGATTGAAAATGGATTTCATTTTCTTAATCAATTTGCGCAATATTTTTTAACTTAATGAGCATTACTTTCTATTCAGTAATAAATATTTATTAAAATCAAAATCCTTATTGAATTTAAAAATTATAATTGGTATGGTAAAAAATAAAAAAATAATTTAATTTCTATTGATTCCTGAGATGTATTTTTATTTTAACATTAAAATTAATGTAAATATTGCTTTTTAATTTGTGTAACGTTCATCCAAAAAAATAATAATGAATTTTTTGATAAGGTACTTATAACATATCATAAATAAAAGTATTATTTTTAGTAATTTTTTTACAGAAATAAATTGCTAAAGACACTAAAGAACTTTAAAATATTTCTTTTTTCTTAAATTATGCACCTAAAACGTTATTTAGAAATAATGATAAAAAATTTTTTTTCGGTAAATGAGCACCAGTCCTTCAATTCAAAATCACACCTAGTAATGGGCCATTTAGCTACAAAGCAGTTAAGTACTGTTGAAAACAATTCAATTTCTTTAACAGCAACTGAGGAAATTATGTTTGATTTAGCGAAATCACCACTTTCATGAAATACTCTTTTTTTTCTCATCTTAGAGTGCTGGTAAAATTGTTCTCTTATCAGATGCATCAGGTTTATTATTTAAAATATTTAAAAAAAGAAGAACCAGTACTGTACCACTTATGGATGATAGCTGACTGAAAAAGAATGATGGTAAAATACAACGACAATAATTTTTTTTAGTTCTTCTATGATATATATTTTGGTGTGTATTTAATGTTGTTAAAAACTGGTATTTTTTAAACCTTCTACTAGATTAAATCTCAAAAAATGGTAAAAATTCGATAACAACAATGTAAACATTTTACAAGGTAACATGGATATTTTCATGGTTTTTGGGGGACTATTTAATTTTTTAATTCAAATTTCGTAGCCAATTTGCAGTTAAAAAGAAATTTTGAATGTTAATGTTATATGCATATCAGTTTAATTTTTTTACATAACTTTTAATTTTTTTGTATACATGAATATTTTTAGTGTATATATATGACTGAGTGTTCATCTAAATAATTCCACTTTTTGATATTTTTTTTTATAGATTTTTTTATTAGAAAGCAATTAAATATTCACATGATGTATATAGGCTGGTAAATAACGATTATTCCTTCATAAGTAATAATAATTTAGAAGGCCTGTTTTTTATTTAAGATTCGTTTGAAGAATGAAATAAATACGAAAGATCTAATCAAAAAATGAACCTACAAATGGAAATTCTTTATCTTAAAGTCGGTAGAAATATTTTAAGATCTGAATTACGTGAGCTGAAAATTTATGACAGATAAAAACCTCACTGGGCCAAAAAAAATGACAAAAAAAAATTACCCCAAAGTTCCAAACGGGAGCAATTTCAAAACTAGGGGAATACATCAAAGAGTCTTTCAACTTCAAAATTATAACAGTTATTTCTTTTTCTTCCCCCAAATTTTTAAATGACGCAAAAAAGAAAAAGAAATATTTCAAATCACTAAAAAGGAATCTGAAGAAAAAAAAGTTTTCGCCCCAAAACTTTTCTTCGGCAAGAGAGATCTGTGGACCTGTCATCGCACAAAACTGCTTTGAGAGGTTTTTTTATCTTCCGTTCTTCTGGCGCGACGACGACAGTTCAAATGGTTAATGAATAAAAAACTTTTTCGGCAAAAATTTTCACAAAAAAAAATCAGCGATAATAAGAATGTGACGCATTAAAATGAGAGAAAAGCAGGAACAAAAGGCATGCTGGGATCTTTTTGTGAGAATGGAAAAAAAAAGGAGAAATTGTGAACCAGGAAATTTTTTTCTGAATTTTTTTTTTTTTTATTTTTTTTTTTTTTTTAATGGGTATGAGAAAATGATCGCGAAAGAAAAATTTTGAATATAGCTGACTGAAAAAGAATGATGGTAAAATGCAACGAAAATAATTTTTTTTTTTAGTTCTTCTATGATATATATTTTGGTATGTATTTAATGTTGTTAAAAACTGGTATTTTTAAAACCATCTACTAGATAAAAATCGCAAAAAAATGTTAAAAATCCTATATCAACATTGTAACCATTTTTCAGGCCAGCATTGATATTTTCATGGTTTTTGGTGGACTATTTCATTTTTTAATAAAACATTTCGTAGCCAATTTGAACTCAAAAAGAAATTTTGAATGCTAATGTTTTATGCATATCAGTTTATTTTGTGATATATAAGTTATTTTTTAATATAAGTTATTATTTTTTTGTATATATAAATATTTTTTGTATATATGTGTACTTTTTATGTATACTTTGACACGTATTAAATTTTATATACACGTGCTAAAACTTTATTCTGGTTAAACTTATGAAAAAAGTCTAAAAACTTGACTTTTTTTATCTTTCCAAGATTCTGGAGTCTTAAAAGTCTTAAAGCAATACAAAGATATGAAATCTAAATTCTATACCTCTCCACGGGCTTTGTAACTGAGATTGACAGCTGATGCTTGTTGGCTCAGCACAAGGTTTTCAAATTTTCTTAAGGGTACGATAAGCAAGGTGATTCTGAATCCCGTAGCAATATACGGTCGGAAGATCGTTCCAAACGTGGTGTATGGTATATTACTGAAGTTGCAGTTTTGAGCCATCTAGCAGAAGCTATCCATTACACATACACCATAGCGGGCGCGTGCGCTATCACGTTGAGAAATGGCTTTCCTACCGAACATGACTGTGTAAATCTGAATCTTCTAACTGTACACTAACTCTATTAGAAGTTTGCAAATCTGATGCTAAGACACCATATATATTATCTGGGATATAATTCTAATAATTTGCTATTTTAAATTTTACATATTAATAAATAATACATTATTTCTGAAAATACAGTGTGTGATGTAAAATATCATAACTGCAGTGTGTGCTATTTTATAATGCAACTCACTTCATCGAGTTGACTTACTCGTTCAAATAATATCAAGCATATGTGTCTGTTTTGTATTTGTAAAAGTTTCCCCCCAAACCTTATATTTTATGCTATTTAATATTGTTATTTAATAAATTTTACTCGTGGCTCATTGGCAACGTGCGCCGCTGATGAGCATTAGGGCGGAGGTTCAATCCTCTGGCAGCTTTCTTGTAGAAATGTTAACTGTTTCAAAAAACGAGATCACTCTATGGCGTTTGTGATTTTCAGCATCTTGCCTCGTTAGTCCGATTAGTGGTGGGATTTTTCCAGGTTTTCTCCTATACGATACAAAAATGGGGAAAATTCCTTTAAATGTCCTCCCGCAAGGCACAACCTTCCGTCTTCAGCGACACGAAGCCAAGTTAGACATCTACCTACGGGTGCTCCATCACAGCAGAGGCTGTCCCCTTTCCCTCCACCCATGAGTAGATTATGCATGGATAAATTTCATGAGTAGATTGCTTATGGGATGTCCGTCCCGCAATGTAGGACATTGTAGATTAGACACAACAGTAGATTTTACAACATGATTGTGTACAAATTCTTAACCTGAAAAATTTGAAATCAAAAAACATAAACTTTGTATCTATAAAACCCATTAATTATCTTATACTTAAATAATGCGTAAAACGACAAATGCAGACATTTTTTTGAATATGGATCACTATCGGGCTTATCGAATAACGTAATATAAATTAATCAATTATATAAAAATAAAATATTAAGTAATTTTTTTCTGAACTAAAAAAAAAACCTTTCTTGAAGTGATTAGAATATTAATAACACCACTGCTACTTAAATTTAATTCAATTACAATTTTGTAAAAGTACATCAAAATTAAATTTGAGGTTGTTTGGGTGTTTACCATACAGCCTTTGCTTTTAAATTCTTCTCAAACTAGATACTCTTTTATAGCCGTTTTTTCTTATTTAGATCTTAAAGAACCTTGTTTTTACGTGTTAGTGTGTTACTTCCTTGTTTATCTGGAAGAAAATTGTTTCTTTTAGTTACTTCCGCGAAACCTCAGATGCATTTCTTGCGAAGATTTTTGTTTGCCTTTGAAAAAGTTCTAATCCGGTTCTCGTTTTAAGATGCCGCTTTCTGCACCTGAATCTGGAAGCACAAACAAAGTGAAAACTTTTTCGTCTATCTAATTAGTTAAGTACGTTCTTAGTCCGGCGGGAGCTTTCCTTTCAGGCCACATTCTAAAGAAGTAAGGAAGGTTTTTAACGAACGCAAGAGAACGTGCTTCAGACTTGCTTGATTTTTGAGAAGGTAGGAGAAAAAAACAATAACTTTTTGGAGTTGAAAAAATCTTTTTACCATAACCGATTTTACACCAAAATATATCCATGCAATTTTGTAACGTAAATGATTAATTTTTTTTTCTTTGGAAATATAACAGGAAAAATTTGTTTTCTTAAGTTAATATGCATTCTTAAGTTAAAAAGCAATCGATACATTTCTGGTTCAATATTCTTCTATCTGTTGTAAGCGTGCATTGCAGTCATTGGCTTCAGAAATGATGAGACAAAATAGTGCATTAGGATTGTGCTGTAGCTTTGTTGTAGAACTTTAAACTGTTGCAATTTTAACTGTTTCAAAAATCGAGGAGTCTCGATGGCTTTTGCGATGTTCAGCATCGTGCTTCGTTAGTCGAAATACGTGGTGGAGTTTTCTGGGTTTTTTCCATACGATACCCAAATGCGAGATAGTTCTCCTAAATGTCCTCCCAGAAGGCACTGCCCTCCTTCAGTGACACGGCGCCAAGTCAGACTTCTACCTTAGGAAGGCTCCATCATAACAGAAGCTGCCCCCTTTCCCCCTTGTGCTAACCTCTTACAACAACAGTTAAAATAAGTAATATGAATTGTCTGGTTTTCTTCCAGAAACATTAGAACATGGGGGGAAAACAACCAGGACAGTCTTTCTGGAAGGTGCTTTTTCTTCAAAGATTATTTGTGGCAGAACGTACTTCAAGCGATTAAGATGCTCACATGAAGAAGAAAATACTTATTATCAACAAATAGAGGTCAAATATATATTAACACTTCTCAAAATGTGTCAAAAATGATAAAATTTCTGTATGAAATAAATTTCTACTTATAAAAAAGAAATTCTGTAGGGCAGAAGTCATACTTTCCAAGCAATAGGAATTAGAAATTATAAGACTCATATGACGAGTCCTATAACATTCTCCTATATACTCCTGACGAGTCATTATGAGGAATATATAGCTAACCCTGTATGAATTCCACAATTTATTGTTAACTCGGGGCAGGCATCCATGATGAAGATTTAATACATATTTTTAAATTTATAGTGTTAAACACTGATTTTGTTCAAAAATTAATTAAAATGTAGCAATTTTCTTTCGATTTCTTTAATTCAAAAAGGCAATTAATTATTAAAAATTCAAAATGCTTTATTATTATTATAAGTTGATTGAAAATGGATTTCATTTTCTTAATCAATTGCGCAATATTTTTTAACTTAATGAGCATTACTTTCTATTCAGTAATAAATATTTATTAAAATCAAAATCCTTATTCAATTTAAAAATTATAATTGGTATGGTAAAAAAATAAAAAAATAATTTAATTTCTATTGATTCCTGAGATGTATTTTATTTTAACATTAAAATTAATGTAAATATTGCTTTTTTAATTTGTGTAACGTTCATCCAAAAAAATAATAATGAATTTTTTGATAAGGTACTTATAACATATCATAAATAAAAGTATTATTTTTAGTAATTTTTTTTACAGAAATAAATTGCTAAAGACACTAAAGAACTTTAAAATATTTCTTTTTTCTTAAATTATGCACCTAAAACGTTATTTAGAAATAATGATAAAAATTTTTTTTTCGGTAAATGAGCACCAGTCCTTCAATTCAAAATCACACCTAGTAAGGGGCCATTTAGCTACAAAGCAGTTAAGTACTGTTGAAAACAATTCAATTTCTTTAACAGCAACTGAGGAAATTATGTTTGATTTAGCGAAATCACCACTTTCATGAAATACTCTTTTTTTTCTCATCTTAGAGTGCTGGTAAAATTGTTCTCTTATCAGATGCATCAGGTTTATTATTCAAAATATTAAAAAAAAAGAAGAACCAGTACTGTACCACTTACCGCCTAATGATAATCATCATAAACCTGTTACCAAAATGAGCTATGCACTCTTTTCTTCAGATAAGTCTCAGTTATGGAAAAGATTGACAATTCAGCGTCACGAGCAAATTTGCAGATGCTCAGTAATTATGTCGGTACCTCCAGGTATATTTACTAAAATTGGATGAATAAGCAAACAACCCCCTACTTTTAAGAACCTTATTGCAGTAATCTAGTTAGTCGAAGTAACTGCAACTGCAATCATTTGATGAAACGAAAGCGTTATTAAATAAACACTGATAAAACTTTGATTAGAAGTACCTAAGTCTTTGTAAAGATTTTTTTCAAAATAAACTTGCTTTTGGAGCCAATTGTCTAAATCGCTTTGATGAAGAAGTTCGATACATTAATAAGATTCTTGTGTGAAACTAGTATTTAATATCCATCTGTGACTTATATCTGATAAATAGCGGGAACCACTTAGAAGGAAGCAATCAAAAATTTATTGTAAATTGATGTCATATCAGATTTTTTTTTTTAGCTGATTATAAGAGGTCTTCAATCCTCCTTTTTTGCGTTATTGTATTTGAAATTATACAAAAAAATATGTAAAAAAGCAATTCAAATCGCTGTTGCACAATAAAATAAATACTAGGATTGATTTGATTAACTTTTTTTAAATCAGTGAAATAAATACTTTTGAAAAAAAAACTTAACTTAAAAGTATAATAAAAATTAAAAACATATTTTATTCTATATTGATTCCCAAGCAATTATTTTATTTCAATATTCAAATTAATATAAATATTATTTTTAAGCTTATGTATTGCTCACCCAAAATAAAAAATAAAAAATTAATTAATTTTTGATAAAGTAATTATAACATAATTTGAATATCCTAATTAAATTTATATATATTTTTAGTAATTTGTAAATTTTTTTTTTTACCGAAATAAGTAGATAAAGACATTGAAGAACTTTAATATATTTTTTTATCTTAAATTATGTACCTAAAAGATTATTTAGAGATAATAATATTAAAAAAAAAACATTTTCTGTAAATGAGCAACAGTCCTTCCATCCATAATCACACCTAGTAATGAGCCATTGAGCTACGAAGCAGCTAAGTACTGTTGGAAACAATTCAATTTCTTTAACAGTAACTCAGGAAATTATGTTTGATTTAGCAAAATCACCACTTTCGTGAAATGCGGTTTTTTTTTCTAATCTTAGCGTGCTGCTAAAATTGTCCACTTATCAGATGCATCAGGTTTATTATTTAAAATATTTGAAAAAAAGAAAACCCATTACTGTACCACTTACCGCATAATGATAATCATCATAAACCTGTTATCAAAATTAGCTGTGCACTCTTTTCTTCAGATAAGTCTCGGTTTAGAAAAGATTGACAATTCCTTCGTCACGAGCAAATTTGCCGATGCTTTATAATTATGTCGGTACCTCCAGGTCTATTTACTAAAATTGGATGAATAAGCAAACAGCCTACTATTTTTAAGAACCTTATTGCAGTAATCTCGTTAGTCGAAGTAACTGCAACTGCAACCATTTGATGAAACGAAAGCGTTATTAAATAAACACTGATAAGACTTTGATTAGAAGAACCAAAGTTTTTGTAAAGTTTTTTTTCAAAATGTACTCAATTTTACAGACAATTGCCTAACTCACTTTTACGAAGGAATTCAGCCCATTAATAAGATTGTTGAAGTGTTTAATGTACATTTGTGGCTTTTATCAGATAAATAGGAGGAATTTTCAAGCAATCAAAAATTTATTAAAAATTGATGTCTTATCACTTTTTAGGTTTTTTTTAACTAATTACAAGAAGTTTTATAAGCGCAATTTGTTTGCGTTATTGCATTTGAATCGCTATTGTGCAAAAGAATAGATTCTAGAATTTAGAGGATTAATTTTCTTAAATCAGTCAAATACACTTAAGTTTAACGTAGTATTGTAAGACATATATATTCATGCATTTTCCCACTTAAGTTTATTTTTTATTAAAAAATAAAAATAGTCCTAAATTTATTATAATATAGGATGTATGCCAAAAAATATTGTTTAATTAACAAAAATATTGAAAAATAAATCTTCTATTATTTGATACACTATAAATCTTAAACATGTCGTTATGAAACTACTAATACACATTACCTGCAAATAATAATTTAAACATCATTATAACTTGAGTATTTGATAAAATTTCTTCTTAATGTATACTTATAAATTCAATTTTTAATTTATATATATATTTAATATAATCTATTAGCAATCATGTTTGTGAAATTTAAAAAAAAATGAAAATTTTAATTACTTACCATGTTTGTTCAAATTACGTTATTATAAGATTTCGCACGCATCAAAATATATGCATGTCATACATAATATAATATATCGTCAATGTTTACAATTATTTTCAAGCTCATCATATCATATATATTATATTATGTTTTATTATATTCTAGGATAAAATTTGTATTTATTTTTTTAGTTGGATAAATATATTTTAAATCCTTAAAAAAAGCCAGTAATATATGGAAATGTATAGAATACTATTTTAGTGTTCTATACAAAGAGTTTTGTTTATATCAACAATAAAATTTTGGAAAATATATTATTTCTATTATTTTATCTCAGAAATGAATAGATGTTTCTAGAATAAATCATGTAGGACTTGGAAATTATAACTTACAAATGATGAAAATATATATGAGTTTGTCTGTGCATTTGTTATCCTTATAGAATATTCTGATAGTTTGTAATAAAAAAAAAGCGTAACGAGTAGTATTTTGGCAACGCTCATAAGACAGGATTCAATAGAACGTACCCTGATGACTAGGCCATACATCTGTAGTTTGAAAAACATACAGATTCAATGGAAGTTTTTAAAGAAAGTTTGCCTTTCACAATAATAGTATCATATAGAATCTTCGGAATACACTGAATACGATAATCAAACGGTGATGTTTTCCAAAGTTTTACAATTTGAACTGATTTTTTTTTTTGCTTCTCC
This sequence comes from Caerostris darwini, assembly GCA_021605075.1. Classification (NCBI taxonomy): domain Eukaryota; kingdom Metazoa; phylum Arthropoda; class Arachnida; order Araneae; family Araneidae; genus Caerostris; species Caerostris darwini. The sequence continues at coordinate 357,153 of BPLQ01002550.1, read as the reverse complement.
AACAACAAATATCAAAATAATCAACAAATAACAAATATAAATTCAATCAAAATGATATATTCTTTGTTGTATTTGTAATATTTTTTATAAACCACAACTTATTTAAAATGGAAAAGATCATTTATTTTTAAACATAAGTAATATTTTAAACCACTGCCTCACAGTTTTTAAATATAAAATTGGAAATTAATGAAAGTTAAATATGAATCTAATCTATACGTGTATTCCTTGTACACACAATTTGGACCTGTCGGATTGGATGTATATTATCAGTACTATGTAACAGCTTATTTTTCTGCAGTTACACCAATTCATCTTTTGAACTTTATAAATTTGTTCTTATTTTCTAGGAAATGAACATGATAAATTTGTTCTTAATCTCTTTTTTTCTGCCACACGCGAATTACGTCTTCCTGCAAATTCCACTTTTGTTTTTATGGGCTTTTGGCCTTTGCTTTATTCAACTATTTAAGTATTTGCCTGAAATCTCAGATTTCTTTACTAAATAAATATTTTAATAGATAAATGTTTCATTCATATATAAAAATTTATGCTCACGTATATGACATTGAGCTTGGTTTCCTCTGCAAGTATGCGAGGAATCATATATTAATAGAATCATATAGTAGAAGATATGATTCTATTAATCATATATTAATAGAAAACTATAGATCTTTTGCAAATTTATTTTAATGCTTATTTTTAATGATATTTGTTCAGCTTTTTTTACTTTTTTTTCAATTCCTTCTATTAGCTCACACTATTCTCATATATATCTTGTTCAAATTTTCAACCATTAATAAAATACTTTTTATTCATCCACTCAAGTTCAAATACATTTTTTTTTGAATTTGTAGTGGGTGACAGTGGATGCTAATACAGTTTTTTCAAATATGAATTCAGTAATTAAAGTTAATTAATTAATTAAGTTTTTTTAGATTTAAGTTACTTATATCTACCAATAGATGGCGCCAAATAAACTTAAAAAAATGAATGGAAATTATTTTTTAAAGGACTTCCTGCAATAGAGTAAAAAAAAATAGGAAGTGACTTTAAAATTTTTTTTTTATATTACTTGTTTTCATGTCCACAAGCTTGAAACTATTATTTTGTATTTAAAAACTTAGCTTTGTAATACTTACGTTCCTGCAAATTTGATCGACATAATCGCCACATAAAGAAAACATATAATGGATATTCGCAAGAAAAGAAGAATGGAGATTCATACGAAAATATCTAACATAATAATTATTCTTCAATCTCATTTTAGAATTCCTTATCTTTCCCGATATTTTCAATGAGTAATATTTAATCAGATTTCCCTGAAATACTACGATCAATAAGAATAATACATAGAAAATATAGTTACACTACACATGATGAAATCTGTAAAAACATTTTATTTGCTAACATGCAGTTATGTTTCAGTTAATAATATTTGTAGTTACATTACAGTTTTAAACTATTGCTGTTTCACTGAAATTCATACTTTTTGTGGTGACATGCAGTTATTTGTGTGGTTAAATAACAAGTGTCTGCTTCGTGGCTCACTGGCAGCGCGCGTCGGTGCCTGTGAGCCACGAATTATAATTATAAATAATAATTATAAATTATAAATAACGAATTATATATAATATTTTACTAAATTTTAAATAATGGTAAAACCTTACAAGTATGTAATTTTTTTTACACACATACACACTCACACACACACACACACACACACATTTATATATATATATATATATATATATATATATATATATATAGATAGAGAGAGAGAGAAAAGAGAGGGAGGAAGAGAAGCAGAGATATATATATAAATATATACCAAATATAATTCATAGAAATCGTGTCATGAAACATTATTGGAAACAAATAAAAGTTCCGGTATTGTTCAATACATCATTGTTATGTCACTACCGTACATTAAAGAAGAACAGAATACAGGTAATACTATTTCTAACCTCCATAATTTTAACAAAATCACAGGCTCTTATATTTCAACACAGACAAAAACACGACCGAAAAAAAGGGGGCTCGTACATCAATTGAAAACTTCACACAATCCATTACATTGTGACGGCCAGATAGCCTTCAAAGAAATGGGCACAAAAATGGTCGGTTTCTTTTCTTTTTTTTAACAAAAGGAAATTATAGACCTTTTTCAATTTTATTTTTCTTCTTTTTTCTTTGGAGTGTTATCTCAAGAGTGCTTGCTGGCAAGATTGACGTTTGGGAGTATTGCCGTTTGCCGTAAGAGAGCCATTACAGTTAACCGCGCCGTCCTATCTCAAATATGTATAGCTTGACAGTGATAAATGCTGTCTCTTTATTTTGATATAGTGTTCCAAATTTGTAATGCTCATTTTTACTGATATTAGTAGCTTTTTTGTTTTTTTCATGTCAACAGGCTAGAAACTATTATTTTGTATTTAAAAATTTAGCCTTGTTTATTCTATGATTCAATTTTCTCATAAAATAATGCAATTTATTATTTTTTTGTTTGAGCCCAAAACATTATATGTTATGGTTTTTTAAAAATTTAAATACATTCAAGAAATAAAGGGTTATAATTTTTTTTGTTTGATTATGAAAGCGAAACGCATTAGTTAAAATGTCTCCATTGTCTGCAGAGAAGCTTAAATGATTAAGTAGTAAGCAAAGTGTATCTAAAATAGTTATTTTGTTAAAAAAAAATCGTGAAAAATACGTTATTCAGTGGCTTGAACAATGCATAGACGATCACATTGTCATTTATCTTCTTCGAGAAACTTGTACCCTGGCAAGAATTTCTTCCCCTTTTCTTCTAGCAGAAACTAGCCTAATCTCAATTTCTTAACTTTGTATGGGTGTTCTAGCAGAAAAAGGAAATAGTATACAGTTTTATATAGTATACAGTTATTTCTTTTCTGTTTTCCATCTGCATATCGAATTGTTTGTTCATCTATTACCATGATGCGTAGGCATACAATTTTAATCACCTTTGTCTATTCCGTGTTTCCTGTAGATTGTTTTTTCAACATTAGACAGTTCAGAGAAATTTCTTGCAGGTATGGTTTAGTTTGGCTTGTCGCTCATCTTGTAAACACGAGGGCTTAGCAGACCGAGACCTACAGTTTAAAGTGGATTCCGATCCACTCACAAACATCCATTCTATCCCCAGGATTCCAACCTGGAGCTTGTAGTGTTAAAGGTCAGAGCGCTAGCCAATTGGCCATCAGGCCGCTTCTTGCTGGTATGAGTCAAATAAACACAAGTACACCCCTAGGTCATTAAAGGAAGATATACTGAGGAAACATTTAGGAAGTAATGGCTATTTTAATATAGTACTTTGAAACAGTTTTCCCTGGGAATGAGTGAAATAAAATATAAAGAAAAAAATTCGAATTTTAACCATTCAATTCCACCGATTTTTACTTTCAGTTCAGTTAAATTACATAAGACCTGCTAAAATACTAATTAATATCTGATTATAATAATTAACAATATTTAATTAGTACAATATTCTTTTTGTTAAGCCCATGTTAAAACTTCTTAATAAGGAGGGTCCGTTTCAAAGTTTCTCTCCACATAATTATCTGGTGGTCTCCATTTTTGCAGATCTCTCCATAGACTAGTAATACTTTTCACAAATTCAATTTATAGTTTTGTATAAACTTGCTTATATAATTGTGCTGTAACTTTTTCATCGTCCTCATTATTGTATCTGAAACACGATACCGTTATGAACAACCCATCATTTTGATGGATTAAACAGTTATTTCCACAACATTTATCATCTACTTTGCATTCATTTGAAGTATATTATTCTGATCAACCTGCCATTATCGTAGCCATACACTCTCTCTTCAATCTGTGGCCCACTGTCCGATGGGTTGAACAGTAGTCAATGGCAGAGGGAAAAGAGAACACAGCAAAAAGCCCTCTTGACACCCGTCAAGAATGAGTAAGAGCTTCTCATAGAAATTAGTTTTCCGACATTTTCTTCCAAATCGTTGAAAAAAGAAAAGATTAAAACTCCGGTTGCTGAACTGCAAGGAATATTCTGCGAGAAATTTTATCACCAATAGAAACTGCTGGAAATACATATTATTATTTTTTATTTATTTTAAGAATTCTAGGTTGATGTCTACCTTAGTAAAACGTTCAGTGCTCTTCTGCTCAAGTCATAGCTTTAAATGGAGGTAAACCTCAGCTTACAGCACATAATCCATGATGTTGCTTTTATGGAAACATCATTATGACAGTGAACAACAATGTATTGCGTCAAAGGTCTTCAATTAGTGTAAAATAAAATTTATGTTTTCCGGTATAACATTTAGACGTTATTGACATGCATTTTTGGCGATAATAGACACAGAAAAAAACCCAATTAGACAGTACAATTCTCAATATAAACCTGTAATTATGTTTGCTATTCATCTACACCTTTTAACAAATGCCACCAATGAAAATTGTGTCCTGTATTTATTGCATTTTTTTTTATTTTTTCAGTACATCTGTGGACCTCCTGTCCTAATTAAATACTCCATGAATTGATTGAAAAGAGGATATTGCCTTCTGCGTGAATTTATGCGTGTCGGATGAAAGGAAATGCTAAACATGAAATAGTGCCCAATAAGAATAACATTATAATGTAAACATAATTATGAGTTCTTTACTTCAACATAACAAAATTTGAGGCTTTCAGTTAGTTAAAAGAATTTTTAAGAAAAACTACATGGTTTTATTAAACACGATGCTTGTTAAAATCATAAACGAAACATTTTTATTAGTAAAATAATTTTAGTTCAAAACAAATATCTTAGAACTTGATTTATATTCCTTTTCAGAAGATTAATGAAATGTAACTTCTTTAAGATAAGTTTTATCATCTTTAATTTAAGATAAGTTTTTATCATCTCTTACCATCTAGAATCGGCCTAGGCAATTTTATACCAGAGTCCTTAGCATCAATATCAACTATTATTGAACTTATTTATTCAAATACCAAATTTTCTAAAGTTATTATAATATTTCTATCTATCTAAATTTATTGTTGCAATATTTTTACTTAATTAAATAAATTTACAATTTGTAATTACCTTGAGTGAATATATCAAAGATAAACATTTCTTCGCCATTCTATGAATATTATATAGTATTTTTTTTATGCTGTTAAACATATTGTTTTGATGCCCGATATTTAAATTAAATTAATTTGCTTGAAATTGATGTAAACAGGAGTTTTCCTTAATAAAATTACATTTCTAACATCTTTAAATGTAAATGATTGATGAAATAATGCTTTGTTTAATATTTACGCTTAATTGTTTAGTAATTAATATTAATCAATAGTTATTTGTCACAAAAAATGTTTAAAATCGTGACTGTTTAAGCGATTACAATTTTATTTTAATCGATTTCTCTAAAAGGTTGAAAAGGTATATTTTGTATATCATTAACTGTTAAATGTATCCAACAAATATATTTTTAGGAAATCTTTTGCAGCATTTTAATATTCATAACGAAACATATTTTATATTAATAATAAGACAATAATGAGCAAATTTAAATACATTTCATTCAAATCAAATTTCGTCATTACATTTCTTTCTTCGAAAAAATACTATACCCACGTAAATCTATATAATTTTCACATTATTTGCTTTGAATTCAATATGGGAATGATTAAAAAATAGCTGTAATAATTGTTATGTCCGAAATATCCAAAGTGTTAATCCTAATCATATTCAAATACAAACTCTCACAAAACATTTCGTATTAAATAAATTCAATTGTATATGATTTATCCTGCACTATATATATATATATATATATATATATATATATATATATATATACATATATATAAAATTCGATTGTACACATTAAGAAACATTAAATAGATTGTCCAAGCTTGGTATGTTAGAAAAAATTACAATTCTATGTATTTAGTATTTAAATAAAAATAATTAAAATCATCTTATGTAATATTATATAAATATTCAATATAATAAAAGAATTTGTTAAATTATAAACAATAACAAATGAAAGATAATGCCCAAGAATCACTTGAGATTATGAGAAATACATTAGTGGTATGGATTTTCAAAGCATCTATACATAATAACTATTATATCATGGATTCAACGCATATACTATATGAAAGACTATAGGGGCATATTTAATATATAATATTAAATATGTCTCTATAATATGTACAGGAGTTCAGAGACTAGTCTCAGGTCTAGTTTCACTATCTTCAGGCTGCGTTATCTAGGGACGAGATGCAATGAATTAGAAGAAATCATCTTAACCTTGAAAACAATTGCTGAAAATAGCTGTCGTTTTAAGCAAATTTTTCTTTTGGGTATTGAAACTACGTAAGGTTAATGAATCCCGTGTCTTTGTTTTTAAGCGGCATTTTATGATTCATAGCACCTCATAGCAAATTGTAAGAATTTCCTAGTGGGTACAAAAAAGGATTATTATCTATACTAGCTTATATAAATATATTTATGGGGATGATAAAAACAGCTGTAATAATTTTTTATGTCCATAATATCCAAAGTGTTAATGATAATCCTAATCATGTTCTGTCAACAAACGAACTGTCACAAAGGATTTCATATCGTCAAATAAATCCAATTGAATGTGATTTGTCCTTCACTATTATATACACTGAAGTGACAAAAGTCATGGGATAGCAATATGCAAATTTTCAGATGGTAATAGCATCGCGTAGAACAGGTATAAATGCGCAGTGCTTTCGTAGAGCTTTCATTTCTGTTCAAGTTATTCATGTGAAGAGGTTTTGACGTGATGATGACCGCACGACGGGAATTAACAGACTTTGAACGCGGAATGTTAGTTGGAGCTAGACGCATGGGTCATGCAATTTCGGAAATCGTTAGAGAATTCAACATTCCAAGATCCACTGTGTCAAGAGTGTGCCGAGAGTATGAAATTTCAGGCATAACATCCCACCATGGACAGCGCAGTGGTCGACCGCCTGCACTTAACGACCGAGACCGGCGACGTCTGCAAAGAGTCGTAAATTCTAACAGACAAGCAACACTGCGTCAAATAACCGCAGAAATCAATGTGGGAGGTACAAGGGACTTGTCTGTTAGAACTGTGCGGAGAAATTTGGCTTTCTTGGGCTATTCCAGCAGAAGACCGACTCGAGTGCCTTTACTGACAGAACGACATCGCTTGCAGCGACTCTCGTGGGCACGTCAGCATATCGGTTGGTCCCTAGATGAATGGAAAACAGTGGCCTGGTCTGATGAGTCACGATTTCAGTTGGTAAGAGCTGATGGTAGGGTTCGAGTGTGGCGCAGACCCCACGAAGCCATGGACCCAAACTGTCAGCAAGGCACTGTTCAAGCTGGTGGTGACTCCGTAACTTTTTTTTCATGGTATGGACTTGGTCCTCTGGTGCGACTGCACCGAACATTGACTGGAAATGCTTATGTTCAGCTACTTGGAGATCACTTGCAGCCATTCATGGACTTCATGTACCCAAATAACGATGGGATTTTTATGGATGACAATGCGCCATGTCACCGGGCCACAACTGTTCACGATTGGTTTGAAGAACATTCTGGACAATTCCAACGAATTATCTGGCCACCTAGATCGCCCGACATGAATCCCATCGAGCAGTTATGGGACATCATCAAAAGGTCTGTTCGTGCCCAAAATCCTGCACCATCAACGCTTTCACAATTATGGACGTCTATCGAGACAGCATGGCTCAATATTCCTGCAGAAGACTTCCAACGACTTGTTGAGTCCATGCCACGTCGAGTTGCTGCACTTCCCCGGGCGAAAGGAGGGCCGACACGATATTAAGAGGTATCCCATGACTTTTGTCACTTCAGTGTATATATAAGTTTGACGTGGTTAAGTTATATATATGTTCACTTATGCTAAGTTTATGCGAAGTTATATATATATTCACTTATGCGAAGTTATATATATTTTCCTGTATGTTAAGTTATGTTCGATGCTAATTTCGCATCGTTCTTGCAATAGTGACTGTAAGGGCTTCTGTCGAAAGATTATAATTTATACTCTACTAAATGTTATGCGAATTACGAGAACGAGTTACTAATAATCCCCTGGTGGGCATTAATGCTGATTATTAATATATATATATATATAGATTTACATTTGGTTAACTTTTGTTCTATTTACACATACCCGAGCAGCCTAAAAGTGGGGAGAGACTCGGAGGACTTTTAGTGGAAAATGCCTTCCATTTACTTGTTGTTTGGAAAAAAATTAAAAAACTGATATCAAACAATCTGACCATCGAAGTAAAATTCAAAAGCTAACATTTTTTTTTCCATCGAGTCTCCAAGTTGTCGAAAGCAGTATCTTTTTCGAACCGAAGAATCTGAGCCATTTGCGAGTGGCAGATAATAATGTTAGCTATCAGTGGTATGCGGAGATAAATTGCTCCCCCACGTGCAGAAACGAAAAGTACAACTCTTAAAATGTTCAACTGAAATGTTTTGCTTTGCTTTTCTCAATATTTTTGAACCATAAGATACATTTTAAGTTTTAAATATCGTCTTTTTACACTTTTGTGACGTGTACGTTTCTGGGCATTTTTAGAGTGACTTAAAGTTACAAATTAAAGTTGTTTTTTTTAAACTAATAGCATTAACAAAGAGAAAAAAATAGCGAAATTAAATTGTCAATGGCCATTTATTAATAAAATTTTATATACATTAAAAGTATTGGGTGGAATTTTTTCATAATTTTGATTCTTAATAAGAAGGGTTTGTTGAATTAAAATCTAATTAAAAAAAAGAATGATTAATTTCTCTATCCCATTCACAGTCAATTGATTTTCTGCATTTATTTTTTATGTATTTATGCATCATTGAAATTTTAAATTAGTGAGTGAAATAAACAAATTTTTGAAAATGCATTATTTCATTCATTTTAAGAAAAGCTTAATTAATTAAAAAAAATATGGAATTATGCATGAATATAAACACTTAGAGCACAAAACGAAATTTCAGTTAACATAATTTTATCTTCAATAATGTTTTAAAATACAGAAATTAGTATTAACATATCATGAATATAAAACAACTCGTACAACAAAAAGTTAATCTTAATTTTAGCAAGATGGCTGTGAAACATTATAGAAGAAAGTCATATATGTGACATTTTAGTTTTATTACAGATATTTTTTACTAATTAAGATATAGAGGAAAGTTCTTTTTTAACTATATAAATGTTAAACTTTGTTAAGCTATTTAAATATTTACCACAGCTCCACAGATTTACAATCGCATTAAAAATAAAATGAGAGTTTTATTTCATTTTAAATCAGTTGGATTTTTTTCAATGTGACCTTTGATATGCAAAAGGGAAGATAGTTATTTTTACATTTTTAACCTTTTGTATTTTTGTTTAAGCATAATGTTAAAGTTTAAGTACTTTGAGTGTTTTTTAGTGTTCTTACTTTAGTATTAGTGCATCACCTGTGAAATTTTATGTTTAAATAATGCTTTTTATAAGTTCTATGTTTAATTATGTCACATTTATTTGATTCAAGATTATTTACAAAGCTCTTATGGACTTTTTTAGATGACTCAGCATAATTATTTAATGTAATTATATTGAGTCCTATTCTTGCCATCTAATAACACCTATTAGAATTCTGTAAATAATCATTTAATCAAATAAATGTGACATACTATTGATAAATTGTATTTGTACAGTTTTGGGAAAATTATTTATCTTCCATCTTTCCCCAAATCAAATTCATTGTTATATTTTCCATTGCTCACATGTGAATTTTCAAAATTTTGTTCTGGTGCCTATTTTAATGTTCAAGTTCAGAAATTAAATTAACTTCAGAATAATCACTCAACTTTCATCTAATCCGATATACGGGGAAACACTAACAAACAATTTTTCAGTCTCTGATATCGCACTCATGCGGCCTGATGATCAAACGGCTAGCGCTCTGCCTTGGATACCACGGGCTAAAAATTCGAATCCTGGTTCGGAAATCCACGTTAAGTGAATGTACCCAAGGTGAGAGAACCCACAAGTATCACCAGAAGAATATATGAAGAAATACCTAGAAATTTCAGCGAAATAAAAAAGATCTAATCTTTTTTTTACTGTAGTACGTGTGCTTGTGGATTATGGCGCAATAAACTCAGAGGGATGTTGATGCTTCTAAAGATCGCAAAAATCTATATGGAGTTTTGGCGTCATTCACGAATCGAACTAATATGATAATTAAGAGAAAACATTTCTTTGACACCGTGTTTCAATACAGATTGTGGTCAATACAATGTAAACGAACAATAAAAATGATGCAAACTAATTATAAAAGGTGTGGCTGTTAAAAAGTGGCTGTTGGACGTCGTTTGCATACTCTCAAATGTCCTGAAAATGATTTCTAACGCGGACGTAGATACTGGCATGAAGGAACAAAAAGTGCATTAGTATCGAAACCCACCGACGAATAAACGAAAAATACAGATTGCTTTTAAAAAAAAAAATAAATAAATAAAAAATTAAAAAAAAAACCTAAATACAAAATACTTTTGAAGGGTGTGGTTTCGAATGAGAATTATCTAACCTTAAGAAATAAGGGGAAAAAAACCCTTCTTCGTAGCATAATTATAACTCAGCCTGTAGCATATAACATAAGAGACAATTGTAAAATAAGTATAAAAAGTATAATAATAAATAGAAAAACTTATTTAATTGACAGCTTGATTACAATTCAACCCGTGGTGCATTGTCCAGAATGTTTACAGGAGCTGTTCAAAGTTGAGACCTCATCTTTGGGCGGAGGGTGAGCGAGATGTCATTGTGGATCGGACGCGATGAAAGACAATGAGTTTGCCACGGCGACTGCGATGTGGGCTATACTACAGTGACCAAAAAATAAGAGCAATATTTTTTTTCAAAAACTCGTTATTTATTCTTCCAAATTTATTTCATCGCCTTCAAAGTAATCCCCTCCGGACACAATGCACTTTTGCCAACTTTATTTCTAATCCTCAATGCATGCTAAAAAGTCATCAGCAGGGATGGACTTCAAAGCGAGGGCCGATTCACGTTGAATCTCTTCAATCGATTCAAAACGGTATCCAATGAGTGGTCTTTTGAGTTGCCAGAAGTTGCAAGGTGTCAATACGGTGACTGTGGAACGATATGGGTTTCATTTTTGGCGAAAACGCCACGAAAAATCAATGCAATGTGAGCTGGCGCATTTAGTGTTTCGGTACCAATTGAGATTTGACGCGTTTGAGGCCCAAAATGGTATTGTCCGATCCGTTTGAAAATCCCAACATCATCAGCAAGGTCACTAATTGTAAATCGACAGTTTGCAAGCAACAAATCTTTAATTTCAAAGTTTAATTTTGAGCTTCGTCGGTTGAGGTGGAGGGTCGACCAGAGGGTTCTTCTTTGAACTGTTTATACTACTTGTAAACATTTCTTTCCGATATAGGAATGCTCACCGAATGCCTTCTGAAACCTTCTATACGTTTCCGCAAACAAAATTGAATGCAAGTTCCTTGCTCAATTAATTGAGACATTTCAAAAATCACCGGTATCGCTTTTAGCGTCTGACAAAGCCAAGCGTAATTCAAACACTAATGAATATTTTAACATCAAATTTCACACAGACGTCAAGGACAGTGCCAACAACATAACAAAGGGAAAAAAATGAAATTTCATAATTTTAAATTGAGAAATGGTCTTACTTTATGGAGACAGTAGTATGATTCCCTGGTGAGTTCACAGGTGTCTCATAATTATAATTAATGTGAAAGGAATTTAAAATCCCCCCCTGAATAAGAAATCCAAAGAATTAAACTATATCGAGAGTGGAGGACAAATAACATTATTTCAAATGTACAGGATGTATGGCATCTACTCTAGCCATGAATATTCCCTTCATGGAAAAAATACCATCCTTTGATGTCATATATAAATTTGTAATCGATTGTCAAGGCGTAATAAATTCATTCATCGATATGTTAAAAAATTTTAACTAAGTTTAACTAACAAGTTAGTTTATTACAGAACTGTGTTATATCGATTGATATACCAGTGCATACACAATTACAACATTCCACGCATACCTAGAAACTCATAGATTTTTCTGTTTCAGTTCAGGGGCAACGTAGCGCTCTCTAGTGGAATTTTCTTGGTGGAATTTTCTTGGCTCTCTAGTGGAATTTCTAAGCCGTTGCCAAAAAGTTATTTACTTATTTCAACGATTTTCACCAACTGAAAATCGTTTGCGACACGTCATTTAATTTTTCCCTCTTGATCTCTACAAATAATCTTTAGTGTTTGTCACCACATTAACCCGACATCCTATATATAAAAGATTTTCATATTATAGAGATTAATTGTTTTCTGCACAGGGCCATTATGCAGTTAGTTACCTAAAACTAAAATAAAGTGGTTTTTGTAACATTCATTGTCTATTATGGTTCAATTAAATCAATATAATTCCAAAGGATTTTTTACGCAATACAAAATGCATAGTAACGATAATTTTCCTCTACAAAATTTTACTCCTCGTATTATAGATTAAAAAAAAGGATGGAAAAAGAACGCGAATTTCAATTAATATTTCACTGGAGAAAAATATATAAAACTTTACTATATGCAGCTGTACATTTTTATAAATCATAAAAATGAGTATACAATTTTGTTCTAATAAAGTATTCTATACCATGACAACAAGATTCCAGGTGAAAAACTATATCGTCTCGGTAATGGTTATAGATAAAAAAAAAGTTATATATATATATATATATATATAGAAAGTAAAAAGTTCCTACTAAGCCAAAAACGATTTCGAAATATGACCCGAGACACATAAAGCTACACTGAAATGTTCCATGTAACACAGACGTAAAATGTATACTTTAATTTTATTTTTAAGATTTTTTCGGGAATGGTGTCTCAGTAATAATAAACCGCAATATGAAAGGCAGCTCTAGAAAATAAAATGTCCAAGTTGGAGGGAAAGAAATGATTATATGTCTATAAAAAAATAGCTAGAATTTGGAAAATCTTTAGAAGGAGAAATACTTTTGAATCGAATCACTTCAATTGTGAATTGATACAAGAAATTCTTGCAAGTATATTTAAGAATATTGTGCAGTTTATTTTTTAAAAAAATGCTCGCAGATAATCTTATGTTCAATTAGATCATTGGATCAATGTTCTGATCTATCAGTTCGAAACTTGACAAAATAATCCGAAACGAAATTTTTCGTGTCTGTGATAGCATAAGATAAATCTGAAGATCGGAAAGTCCTTCCTTTCTGCAAATGGAAGCAGAGGAGGTGATGCGAACTCCAAGATGCCATACTTAAGCGAGTGCTCGTACTAAATTGTGATTGCTCAGTATGGAAGCAAAGTAGCAGGCCTACGTTGCAACATTCTGGGTACTTCTGAATAAGCAGCACATTAACCGTTTTAGGGGTAAATCAATCTCATTTTTAGCTTTATGACATTTAAATATTTTGTAAATAAATAAGTACATGCATGCATGCATATTTCTTAAATTGAGGAAAGCAAAATAACATAAAATAATATAATTTCCCAGCATGGGCTATCAGTATTTATATGTAATACAGCAGAAAAATATCCATTTTTATTATTTAATAATTTCGACCTTGTGTATGATATTCTATTATTTTGAACACAAATGTACTGAATTCTGTTGTTTCAATTCCAGGTATTGTTATTTAAATTTTATTTTAGCATTGCAATGCAACTTTTCAATATCTTTTTCTACTTTCCCTACTCATTAAAGTTTTATTGTATAATATGTAATAAATATTAATGTTAAAGTATATATATATAGTAGAAGTCTCTACAGTATACAGTAGAAGTCTCTGGGAAAATTTATAAAGTCTTTGACTGTAAGCTACGTTACCTCAATTTGCTGCACAGAGTATGCAATAATTCTACATGCACTCGTATTAAAACAATTTTACTTATTAAACTCTTAATGTGGGCAGTGAAAAAAAAAATCATTGCTTTCAACACAATTCAAAGTAACTATGCCATCAAAGAATATAACGAAAATTTCACAAATTTGAAATATCCTATCACTTTATCACCTGTGGTGCCTCTACATATATGAATAAACCAGGCGATACATTTTCTTACTATCATCATGTTTCGAAATTTTTAACCAACTCTTCAATATTGATTATATAAATACCTTTGATGGTAAGGATCTATCTGCAAGCATTCCACATAAAGTTTACAAGATACATTAAACACACTTTACCCCACTATCAAAATTCGATTACTAGAAAAATCATTTTAATATTGGCATGTTTAATAATCAATTCTACAATAATGGGATTTTTGCATCCAAATTGAAGGCCTTATCACATCAATATTCATCAATTTAACTAATCTTTACTTACATCACTTCGAAAAATTTATTGTTTAATAAACAAAAATGCTTTTAGGTGTGTAGAGGATCTGATTCTTTTGATCCACTTAAATTTTAAAAAAAATCTGTCATGACATTTATCCAATAGATCTCTTTAAAAGAAGTTAATTAAAATAATCTCCGAGCTGATTTTCTCTATATCGACATTAACCTACGTAACTTGTTACAAATTAAAGTACTTTATAAAAGAAAATAATTCCATTTCACTATTATTATTCACACACTCTGGAATTCCAATATCAATGTCAAAATACATCGTAATACCATAATTAATCAATTGCTCAGAATTAATTCAATGCATACTGAATTAATGCTTAGAATTAATTCAATTTGAACGGAGTAATACTCTTTTTTTTTATAAAATAGTTTTCCAGAATCATTTAATAACCAGCACTTTTTTCATCTGTTTACCATCTCCAAGCTCATTATTGTAGGCAAAACCCATATTTTAAAATTTCCTTAAATTTTCAACACTGTGGGAGGTTTCACTCATATTCCTTCGACGGAATAGTAAATCACTTCATCAATATCTACAACACTGTGCACCTTTCACATGCTGCTAAATAACGACAATTCCACAGCGTCCAATGAATCGTTCCAATCATATACTATACAGATTGTTACAAACAGTCACATTCTGTTACTTGACAAGATTTTTGTTTCATAAAACAGGCTGCATTGCCAATTCGTTTTCTCTCAATCAAATTCGCCTGTTCAAACTAATACATATTATTAAAATGCGTCACCATATGCGTTTTACTTGGATATAGTCCAGCGAGCAGAAATAACTTTTTTTCATGTTTTTCGTATGCTATGGATCCCTCGGACAAATACTTTCACACACTATGCAAACATTTGCTGCATGTGGAAACAGAATTAAATATATTTTGGAATCAAAATATTGAAATTACCAATTGCTATTTAAGATCATTTATGACTAAAAGGCTATGGAAATTCATTGTTTCGATATTGGAAAACAACAACAGCAATAAGAATATTGACGGAACTCTTGTTGCTGTAGTTTTCCAATACCGGAAATTTTGGCTGGGCTCATTCACCTTTAGCCTCTAATATGCAGCAAATGTTCCACCCTCAACTTTCCGACTTATAAGGGGCTACATAGTCCTAAATCTGGAGAGGAGGTGTGAAGAAAAGAAAAGAAACAGAATCGTTTGAAAACCTCCACCCTGCTAATCTCTCCCTTAACATGGACTTAGTATGTCTAATTATTTTTACTTTCATAAACCTAATTTGTCTCATTGGTTTTAGATTCATTTAGTATGCAATTGTGAAAGTTTCGAAGAATGTATTATGCCATTTATTGGTTCCTGATATGCAAAAGTGGAGTGAGATGATAACCGATATGTAATAAAAGTGTATAATTTGTTACAAAAGCATAAAGAAAAAACACCTTTAGCCATGAAACTCTCACGGATTAGTCATATCAACTTTAAGTTGTGTTGAATTGCTGAAAAGGAGACTATAATTATTATTAAGACAAGAAGCTTTCTCACCTATGAAAAAGTATATGTCATTGTAAGAACGACTGCAGAAGACTTGAGGCTATACTTCATAAGCCAAATAAACCACACGGTATATCATTACCTAAAAGAGGGGGCAGACTTTCTTAGTGGATCTTTCTTAAATCTGTAGAAAAACATTATAACGACATTCCAAAGTTAGTTATGTTCTATGACGTTATTAAAAAAAATCGTTTTCTATGTTATGATCAAAAGATTCCTGTAAATACTTTCTTTGCTCTTTATCTGGGAAAAAATATTCCCATAACATAACTTCTATACAAAAGAAACCTCATGCAATCTAGAAACATCATTACAGCCAGAACTACCAGCTTTTTAAGAAATACGCATTAGTTGCGTTCGTGATAAACACATTAATAGTCCTTAGGCAAAAGAACTTGATCGGTCAATAAAACCTGGGATGAAGACAATGCCTTCCCTCAAGGCGATTTATTTTTCTGGCAGTCAGATAGAAAAAATTACTTCATTTTTTCCCCCTTGGACTCAATAGATAAGAAACATTTAATTATTATGCGAAGCAAAAAAAATAATAGTAAACTCCATAGCCAAATATATTAGAGTAAAAAAAAATCTGTAATGATGGTGGAAAGATAAGTTAGAGCTTATTTATCCATAAACTTTTTAAGTGAAAGGTATGTGAAATTAAAGATTTGGTTGTTAGGAAGGAAATGAGTTCTGATGAACTTACTACTACTGTCTCCGAAAAAAAAACTATGTACAGACGCTGACTGCAGCAGAAATTCTTGATAAATGGATTCAAGCAAAAGAAAACGACTTTACCGACTTTTCGTATAATAATGATAAAGATTTTTTTACCATTAGAATACTCTAAGTGAAAAATGATCATGTCGGGTTGTCTGGTATAGTTATAGTTTCCAGAATTAGCTCATTTATTCATTTTGTTTCTTTTCACCTTCACTCGACTGGAGCCATGTTCACTTTAGAAATAATAAAAAGGGGACAGTAAGTTGAATATGACAAAATCATAAGTTGAATATGATTAAACCTATTCGTTACACAGACATGTTTTTGTCTGTGCTGTAAACTAATTTGTTTCAGAATTTAAAGATAATTTTATCGCACTTATTAACAAACCTAAAATCTTTACTATAATTTTTTTTTTGAATAAACAATTTTATAAAAACAAATATCATATTTTAAAATCATATTTGTCATATTATCATATATATAATATTTGTATAAAGTGTGCAAAAAATGACCGTAGTGTTACAAACCAAACAAAACATTTTATTAAGTAATTAACTCATTGATTTTTTATGGATTCCTTACTATTTGTACATTTTGTTTCTTATATTCTTAACACACCAGTTTCTTTTTTATTTTGTCATATTTAATCGTGACTCACCCGGAGGGAGGACTGTTTGTCCTGTTTAATTTTTTTTTTTTATACTAATTTAATCCTGTCAGTTTCATTTTTCCGCATTGCATCGGAAGGCAGTATTTATGCTATAAAATCTTCATTGTATCATATATATATATATTTTTATAATAAAAGATTTTAAGCCTGCTAAC
This sequence comes from Caerostris darwini, assembly GCA_021605075.1. Lineage (NCBI taxonomy): Eukaryota > Metazoa > Arthropoda > Arachnida > Araneae > Araneidae > Caerostris > Caerostris darwini. The sequence goes on along the minus strand of BPLQ01002550.1, from coordinate 339,609 downwards.
ATTTTAAAATAAAGTTCAAATTAATTTTCTTTGTGCAATCATCATTAACAAGTCAAGGAAAAGATCTCTACACGTTTCTGGCATTAGCAAGACATTGGGCGAAAAATAATTTTCTCGACAGAACAGCACGATAAAAAATCTCGATAATCCAGTCCCATCTTCCCTGCGATGAGCTACCGTCGTAAATATTTATGATTTCCCATCGCGCCTGGCATATGGGCAGGAAAATTGGACATCCTTGAGGGGAGGAAGATCTTTTATGGAGAAATGGCTGTACACCGACCACCTTTCGGCGGAGGCGGCATTACTGCAGACGATATCCTCCGCTAACGAGAAGACTCGTCTTCATTAACCAGCCAATAGGAAAATGCTACATTTCAGTATTATTTATAGATGTGCATTGGCAATGAATAAGCTTTGGCCTCGCATTTTATTTATAAGTACAAGGTTATTTTTTATCATAGAAGGATAGGAGAGTATTATAAGCAAAAAAAAAAAGTAAAGCCAATTAAGTTAACCTAGATTTAATAGTTTTTGAAAATTAATTAAAATATTCTTTAAAATATATTGAATTATTCTGATAAATGCAAATATATATTTTTGGTGCATACGTAAGAATTAAATTTCATTTTTTTGGTAATACATACGTAAAAATTTCAGCAAATTATTTAGAAATAAAAAGTTTTATTTGATGATTTTGAGGTTAAATTTCACATTATTCTTTAAATAATTATGAATTAACCCTCAATTTACATCTTAAGCAATTCTCTACTTTTTTCGGGTAACTTCTGTATATGTTAAATAAATAGAAATGAAATTTTTTTTTTCTTTTTCTTTTTAAAAAAACATTTAAAATAAACCTGTAAAACCTTACAATATTTTCGACAGAAAGATTACATGTTAAATTTCAAAACAACATGTTTCATTAAATATATAGTATGTGATTTAGATTTGTACTTGATTGAGAAATAAGTTAGAAATATATAATTAGATGATATTAAAATTTTCTTTTTATTTTTTTACTTATTACCATTTATTAGAATACTGCTTTCAAAAAAGGTTTCAACATATATCTATATATATATGAGTGTCATTATACATGCTAAAATATTATATATACAAATATAGTCAATGCAAGTGACTCATTGGCGTAGGCTAGAAGAAATTTGTCCCTTGCTCAATTTTTTTTAAAACTTTAATATGTTTTAAATGAAACGTAAAATACAAGTATATCTTTTTTTAATTTTATTAATTAAAAAAAATGCTTACAAATTATATTGCATAGGTAAATGTTGCATGAAGAAGTAACATAATCGTTGTCAAATTCAAAGATCAAAGAAAAAACGACGGAATCAGAAAGAAAGTAGATAGAAAAGCGTGCTGAGCAGCTGAGATGGTTATTGCATTTCGACTGGAGAAATTCACCAGGAACTCTACAAAGTATTGTAACAACGTTTTTAACCTTTAGTAAATAGTCCATTGAATATTTTTGTATTGCAGATAAGTTCAACTAATAAATGTTCTATTGTTGAATATTTCGAGTTGTTAGTAAATAATAGTTATATACGTGGATCTATTGTATTAACATTTTATATCAGGTGATTTACACACTCGTGTTCCTCATAATGTCCCAGGAAATGGTAAGGCGGGCTAGAGAAAGATTGATATTTCTCTTTAAGAGAAACCTAAATTGGCATTGTTTAATTTTAATGACTGTTGTCACAAATGTACTGAATTAGGTGGCAATCATCCAAAAATAATTTACCCTTTCTTGCTTTCAGTGAAATATGGTATGTCTTTGATGATACATTCCCTATATGAATTTGTAGTGTAAAATGTTACATAAACAAAAAAAAAACATTATTTAGTAACATAATTTGCCATTAAATGTAAAATAATATTTATTTTATTATTATTAATGAAGATATGTTTATTTAACTTTTCTAATGTCATGACGAAAAGTGGCATTCATGCTTTAAGAATGTAAGTCAATGGCAATCCTGATGTTGAAAAATTCATTTCTCTTTCCTAGCTCTTTTGGAAAAATTTGAATAGATGTTAATGTTATATTTACTACAAAGTTTTATTTAAATTAGTGGAAAATGAAGAATTATATGTGAACAATAAGCACTAATCTTTAAAACAATATTGAGTAGTTGTTTTAAAATCTATCCTGATTAATTTTCTTGGTATTGTGACTCGAAATTGAATAGGAACATTTGGATGGAACAATTTAAAAAAAAATTAGTTGAAGAATAAATGTTTACTCAATTTTTGATGGAATTGAATCCCAGATATATAGAAATGTCTTTTGCATTAATGGCAAAATTTTTGAAACTGAACTGTAAAGTTTATTAAATGGATTACTAGCGTATGAAATAATTTAAAATATGAAGATATTTCTGAGATTTCATTTTAATATACTACTAGCTGCTAATTTAAAAATCTAACTATTCCAAACGAATTAATTGAAGAAGAAATTAAAAAATTGTTTAAAGTTCATATTACAGAAGATGATATATTAGCGATTGATGAATATAAGGATAAAATTTAAAGTTTTGTTTTGTTAAAATTTAAAGCAAAATTTGTTTGTCTAAGAAACTTGCGAGAACTGAGCAGTAAACACTCTGGAATATAAACCGAATTAATTTATAGCTAAAGCGACTATATATCTCCACTGATCCCGGATAGCTGACCCTGCGGTCCTCAAGGACAATTTCTGGAAGCTGAAATTCCATTCTCAAAAAGAAAACAATTATTTTTAAAGGTGCTAAAATATGAGGAAAAAATTGATGGTTGCACATATAACCGTGATGATGACTGCATGGCCAAAAATCTATTATCTGCCAAAAGTTCAATCATACTTGAAATTAACACCAAAATATGTAAATTCTTATGTGTTTATTCCTATAATTTTTTCGATAGTTAGAATTATAAAGAAAAATGCGTTTTTTAATTACACATTTATCTAAATTAGCAGATGTTCCATTTTAAGGGGAAAACATTAATTTCAATATCATAGTTATCCAATTCAGAAATTGCACCAATAAATAATTGGCTTGAATTATCAATGAAAATTCGATTGATAATTTTTAGTTATCTTATCCTTCTCAAAGATAAAAAAAATTATCTCTAAGATAAAAAAAAAATTTTACTGAAAGTGCCTGTTTTTGTCTTACTGAAGAAAAATAGGTTCTTAATGAAAATCGTTGAAAGGTAGATACAGTCGTAAAGACTTAATTATTAATAATTGTATGATTAATTTATAAAATTTTGGGCCCTAAAAATATTTAAATGATGTTTATGGATTGCGTATTTTGTACAATCAGAAAAAAAAATTAGTTTTAGAAATTTAACTACGTACTAGTACATGCCAGTAGTGGTAACTACGGGCATGTACTGAATCCAATTATCCTAAAATTACTTACACAAGATTCAACACTTGAGTTGACAAAGGGAACTTATAAAGAAAATTTTTTTGTAACAGAATTAATTGAATTTCTTAAAGAAGAAATTGAATGTCGCGAAGCTACTTTAATAGTTAATAACTCAAGAAGTGCTTAAAACAGTATAAATGCTTGAATGAAAATTTTCTAAATTCAATTTAAATAAATTTAAAGATAATTTAGAATGTGATAAGGCTAAATTCAAAACGTGGTGTAACGTTCTTAACCACCGTTTGGAAAATGAAGCTCCACTCTTCCCGCAATGCTATCTTTAGAGCATTTGCATCTATAGGAGGAAGATGTCTAAGTGCAGTTGTCTTTCCAATTTAGTCCCATAAGTTCTCTATAGGATCAGATCTCATCCCGACATCTCTGGATGGGCATAGATCCGCTGTTAAAATGTTGAAAATGTGTAGCGGGCCGTCATGTCCTCATGTGGGCGTCCGTCCATCAGTCATTATTTCTCCCCATATAATCACAACTCCACTACCGAAACGATCACGTTCCAAAATGCTCGAGGGATAATTTTGTGTTCCCGACTCCCTCCAGATAAAAACACTCATAATAGAATCACCTTTAAAACTAAATCCCCACTCATCAGTAACATGGAACCAACTGATCACTCCATGACTGATCTTCTTTGTGCTAATCAAAGCGATCTCTCATTTGTTTTGAAGACCTACAAACCCTTGGGTTTCTGGCACAAATGCCTTTTTCATGAAGAATTCTGTATATCGTTTGCCGTGATACAGCAGTTACAGTTGCAGCGGTAAGCTCTGAACTTGACTGGCCAGCAATAGACTTCTTGTTACGATGGGCAGTTATTGCCAGACATAGGTCTTCAGAAGTCACTGCCCTCTGTTGTGTCCTTGTCCAGGTTTTCCTGCAACAGTCCCATCGTTTACAAATTGTTTCCATAATGTAGAGATTCTCTGCCTTGAAAAATTCAGACATCTGGCTGCTTCTTCTTCTGCTTCTGCTCTTCTTATTGACTGCCTTTTTTCTAAGTTGCTTATGAGGAGACACTTCATAGATTTTGTCAAATGATATTTCGAAGCTATAACAAACTCATTTGAGTCCTTACACATTTAAATCAAGCGCTGTGTTACAGAAATTCCCTTTGAGCAAAGCGCTTTATTCAACATTGGGTGATTTAAGCCTAGATTTGCATATCAAAAACAGTTTGATGACATTTGATTAAATAATGCTAATTAGGCTTATTTTTCACATATTTCTCTGCAAATATTGCTCACATTTGTTGGATATTTCATTAAATATTTTGGTTGCGTAAAGATACATTTGAGTGTAGATGTAAATACTTTTTCACTTTAAAATAATCTTCATGAATATAAACGGAAAAAGTATTAACTGTAAATTTTCCATTCTTTAGATAATATTCACAGCGAAAAAGTTACATACATTGTAATATCGAAACTTATTTTTATATGCATTTTTAACTTATCCTGATTATTTATTTATGCATAAATATACGATATTATTTAATCTCACTACAATAAGGATATTGCAAAATAAATTTTTAAATAAAATTCAGAAGAAAATTCTTCTAGACCCCAAAGACAGAGAGAAAGAAAAATTTCAATAAAGCTCGTGGGTCATATTTGACGTGTTTTGTGAATACTTGAGATTTTTCTTTGAAACATTTAGGTTTCAGATATTGGGTTTTTACTTATACGCAGAAAGATGTTTTATTTTCTCTACTAGAATTTTCCCCACGGCACTTTTTCTTTTTATCACTTCAAAATAATATCAAATATGTGCATGGATTTTTTAATGGTGTATAAGAAATTTTTTGGGGATCATAAATCATTAAATCACACATATCCGTTGGGAAGTTATTTTAATGATGCTTAAAAACTAAGAACTAAAGATTTATTTTAGCGAAATAAAAAGTTTTTATTTTAGCAGCAGCATTGCTTACACCTTTAATTAGAAATTGTGGAAAATCGGACTGAAATATATAAAAAAATGTTTAAAAGCTATGCAACATTTAACAAGTAATATAAAAAAATTTCCAAAGTCAATTCTTTTTTTTCCACTATATTGCAGAAAGTCCTTTATAACTAATTTTCATTCATTTTTTTAAGTTAGAAAAAATTTTCTCTCTCTCTCTCTTACATACACACTTTCCATCTCTCGCACTACTTTATTCATGTGTTTCATTTTCCATTTTGTTCCCTCCTTGACTCAGATTAGAACCCAGAATGAAAAAAGAATCTAAAAAATAATTTTTTTTCCAGCCATCTACACGCTTCGCCACTGACGGTATTTATTACTAAATTTATATCCTGCTAAATATCTTAAATAAGATAATTTTTATTCTCCCATATAAAACTAAAATTAATTAATTAAATTTAATGAAGGAATTAATATTTTAAAAAACTGTATTCACATCGAGTGTCATCCACTACAAGTTCAAAAAAAAATGTATTTGAACTTGAGTGGATGAATAAAAAGAATTTTTTTAAAGATTGAAAATTTGAACAAGATATATAAATATATATCTTGTTCCAGAATATACATATATCTTGTTCTTGTTGTTTCCGTTAAAATAAACCAAATCCAGTAAAAAATTTGGTTTAAAAATAAATAAAAACTTAACTCTAAGAAACAATTACCTGTCCATGGCATTTAAAGTAAACTAAAAACATTTCTAATACCTATTACTATAATTAAATTATTTGCACATATATATTTATTGTTTAGATTATGTTTCAAACAAGGGCTTTTGTTTAATTTGTAATAAATTCTTTTAAATAAAGTCTAAAAAACAAAGATATAAAGAAATTCGCATTTTTTGTGTGTTTAACATCTTTTTTTTTTATTTTTTTTTGGTTTTAACCTTCTTTTCTTTTCATTAAGATAAAAAGCCACAATGATTGCAAAACATTAAAAAAATAAATAAACAGAAAGATATTGCAAACTGTAAATTTTTAATACTGTATATCTATATAAATAGGGTTACATAAAATTTTTCTTTTTTTTCCCTAATACCCTTTCTTTTTATACTCTTGTGTTTTTTTAATAAAAATTCTAAGATATAGCAATGCATCACACCTTTAAATCATTTGTTCTTACAAAAAAAGACATTATTTGGAGAACTGTATTAATATTTTTTAACTAAAAATAATGTTACTCTAACAAAAATTTAAAGTATTCCAATTTCAGTTGATAACAAATCTCTCTTTTGGTATTTAAATAAGATAAAAAAATGTAAGAGAAAGTGTTTATGTTATTTAAACATTTAAGGTTCCCTTGTGCATCACAAATAACATGAAACTTACAGAAGTAATTAAAAACATCAATACTAAACTGTATAATTCATACAAATTAATAATTTTTTAAAAAAATATATATATATATATATTTTATTAAACGACTTGAAAGTTCGAAAAAATTTTTTCTTAAATATTCGAATGCAAATTAAGTTCCATTTTTACATATACAAAAGAAAATATTTTTCATTTTGTACAACTTTGGCTTCCTATAAATACAGTTTTATCAATAATGAAATTATGCATCTTAAAATAAACAATACAAATCAATGTTGAAATTAACATTTGTATTTAAATGAAGACAATTATGTAGGGAACAATTTTTAACACGAAAATGGCAAAATATTTAGATTTAATTTAACAAAGGTTTTAATTTCCTACCCATATTTCTACCCATGCCCAAAAGGTAAGACCCATTTTAAATTTTAAATTCCCGAGGCTTATGAAATTTCCATTTCCCCCTCTTTTTTAGGTTTCTGGCACTGTCCTTGGTATTTGTATGAAATTTTATGTCAAAATATTCATTAGTGTTTAAGTTTCGCTTGGCTTTGTGAGAAGCTAAAACTGATTCCGGCGATTGTTGAAATATCTCAATTAATGGAGCAAAGAACTTGCATTCAATTTCATTTGCGAAAGGCGAAATGTTGCAGAAGGCATTCGGTGAGCATTTCTATATCGGAAAGAAATGTCTAGAAGCGGTAGAAACAGTTCAAAGAAGGCAGAGGACGCGTTGAAGACGGAGAGCCCTTTGGTTGACCCTCAACCTCAACCAACCAAGCTCACGTCCAAAAAATTAAAGATTTGGTGCTTGCAAACCGTCGATTCAAAATTAGAGACCTTTTGATGATGATAGAATTTCAAAAGGATTGGTCAATTCTATTTTGGGCTTTAAAAGCGATTGGTACCGAAACCACTGCTAGGTCAAACTGCATTTATTCTTCGTGACTTTTTCGCCAAAAATGAACCCCATATCGTTCCACAACCACCGCATTCACACCGTGGGTCTTCTGGCTATTCCCTAAACTCCCTACTCCGGGAACATTGAAGTCTATTGAAAGATTCAACGTTTTGAGTCTACTGAAGAGATTCAACGTGAATCGCCGTTCGCTTTGGAGGTCATCCCTGGCCATGACTTTCTAGCATACATTGAGGATTGGAAAAAAAGTTGGCATAAGTACATTGTGTCCGGAGGGGATTACTTTGAAGGCGATGAAATAAATGTGGAAGAATAAGTAAAGTATTTTGGAAAAAAATTAATTGGTCTTACTTTTTTGGGCACAGAAGTACGCATTTTTTTCTATTCTAATATATAACATTTAATAAAAATTCTAATTTTTTCCCGAAAATGATTTGAATTTGTGTTGATGAACTGATAAATAATTTATTATATAAATAAGCACTTAATAATGAAGAAAAATTTAAAATATATTTGGTTAAATTCTCAATAAAAATTCTTGAATAATTAATGAATAATAATTTTTCTAATAAATTTCAGATATAAAATTCACAAAGGTACTCGCAAATTCCAATAGAAACTCTTTCAGATCCGCATTCCAAAAGTCATACGGGTATTAAAATCCCAATTATGTTTCATTTTATGCTGCAGAAAATACATTTATTTAAAGAATATATTTTTAAATTCTTCATAAAGTTCCATTTCAACAAAAGAATCTCTAAATATCGCAAATTATTTCCTGAATAATTATTTGAGAAATGAAACTGGCAACACTATCAAACATTAGTTGCCAGAATATATTTAAAAATCCAAATCATTTATTCGAAACTGTTCAACTGTAAAGAGTTCATAAAAATTTTGAATATTTGAATAAATTATTATTATTTTCTTTTATTTCTGACTGGTTCAAATTCTCTTCCTAATCATCTGAGTGTGCAGTTATTCGAATGGCAATCTATTTTTAGAAAAGAACCTATCAAGCAAATTGCTTAAAGAAAATCGTCTCGTTAAATTTGATCGATAGCTGAGAACGGGAAAATTCTTTTCGGGAAAGAAGAAACTCACTTCTTTTGTGTCCGGCCGAATCCGGGCCATTGTTTTTTGCATTCTTTTCTTCCCTTGCAGGATTCCGGGAAGGAAGACAACAGGACAGATTGTCATCTTTGGGAAAAGAGCGGGAAATTCCGGAATTCTTTCCGATAACTTTCCGATGTAATGAAATTTAATTTCAAAGGTTTTTTTTTTTTATTTTTCCTTCTTTTCCCGATTGTGTTTGGGAATTAGAATTCTCCATCGAACGAAATTCCAGTTTTAATTTTCGATTTCGGAATCTCACTTCAGATTTTTCTGTTGTGTATTCTAATTAAACTTAAGTTTTGAGCAAGTACTATCTCAAGGTTGATTAAACTTTCTTTTAAAGGCTTCGAACTGGGTATAATGCTTTCAGTTTTAAAGTTTGTAACTCCTGAAATAAAATATTTTCTTGGAATGCATGGTTTTACATATATATAAAAAAAATTCTCATTTTATACAAATTTGGAATTCTATAAATATAATTTTATGAATATTAAAATTATGCATACTAAAGTAAACAAATCGACTTTGAAAAGAACATTTGCATGTAAATGATGATAATTATATAGGGAAGACTGTTTAATTCAAAAATGGAACAATATTTAGATTTAATTTAATAAAAAGTTTAATTTTTCCCCATTCTAATACATTACATTTAATACAAATTTTTTTTTTTTTTTTTTGGAGAAAACGATTGAATCTTTGTTTCAGAAATATTTTATTATATCAATAAACATTCAATAATGACGAAAAATTAAAAACCTATTTTGTTAAATTCACAAATGAAAATTCCTGAATAATCAATGGATAATAATTCTTCTAATAAATTTGAAATATAAAATTGACGAAGGTATTTGTAAATTCCAATAGAAACTGTTTCAGTTTCGTATTCCAGAAAATAAATTAATTTAAAGAATATATTTTAAAATTTTTCATAAACTTGCAATTCAACAAAAGAATCACTAAATATCTCAAATTATATCCTGAATAATTATTTGAGAAAAGAAACTGGCAACACTATCAAATATCAGTTACCAAAGTGTATTTAAAAATCGAAATCATTTATTCGAAACTGTTCGACTGTAAGGAGTTCATAAAAATGTTGAATATTTGAATAAATTATTTATTACTTTTTTTTATTTCTAACTGGCGCAAATTCTCTTTCTAATCATCTGAGTGTGCAGTTATTCGAATGGCGATCTATTTTTAGAAAAGAACCTATCAAGCAAATTGCTTAAAGAAAATTCCTCTCGTTAAATTTGATCGATAGTTTGCTAGATAGAAGGGGAAAATTCTTTTCGGGAAAGAAAAAACTCTCTCCTTTTGTGTCCGGCCGAATCCGGGCCTTTGTCTTTTGCATTCTTTTCCTTTTCCTTTGCCGGATTCCAGAAGGGAGGACAGATTGTCATCTTTGGGAAAAGAGCGGGAAATTCCGGAATTCTTCCCGATAACTTTCCGATGTAATGAAATTTAAGATCAAAGCTTTTTTTTATTTCTCCTTCTTTTCCCGATTGCGTTTGGGAATTAGAATTCTCCATCGAACCAAATTCCAGTTTTAATTTTCGATTTCGGGATCCCACATTCAGATTTTTCTGTTGATTATTCTAATTAAACTTAAGTTTGGAGCAAGTACTATCTTAAGGTTGATTAAACATTTTCTTTTAAATACTTCTGACTGCGCATAATGCTTTAAGTTTTAAACTTTGGATCTCCTGAAATAAAGTATGTTTTTCATTTTCTTCGAATTATTAATATTTTTTAAATAATTGAAAATTTTATCGTTATTTTGGCGGCTTTCTCTTGTAGAAAGTCCTTTGTCATATTTATTTATTTTTGGAAAATTAAAATAAAAAAAATATTTAAATCATTACAAGTTATTTAAAAAATTTCTCTCTCAAAATTTATCCATTTTTTTCCAAAAAAATCAATTAATAAAATATGGGAATAACTCTAGACTCTTAATATTATTACTTTCGAATCTCAATATTATTAATGTGTAGTCCTTTAGACTCTTAATATTATTACCGATTACATTAAACTCTCGATATTATTACTGTGTATTACATTACACCTTTGATATTATTGCTTTGTATTACTTTAGACTCTTGATATTATTAATGTTTAGTACTTTAGACTTAATATTATTACTGTGTATTACTTTTCGCTCTTAATATTATTACTGTGCTTCACAATAACTCTTAATATTATTACTGTGCATTATATTAGACTTTTGGTATTTTATGTGTATTACTTTAGACTCTTGATATTATTATTGTGTATTATATTAGAATCTTGGTATTATTGCTTGAGTATTAGTTTAGATTCTTAATATTATTACTGAACATTAGTTTAGATTCATTAGTTCTGAAAGTAGTAATTGTAGACTGTAACAAACGCTGCCAACTGAACCCTCCTTCTCTATAGCGGGGCCAGAATTGGTATAGGAACGTACTTGAGACAATATGTAAAACAGCCTGTGATACAAAAAACAAACCATGCTACAGTGTTTGTTCAAAATGGCCCTCACCGCCACAAACATCATTGCATAAGACACAACGACTTAAAAACGACTGGAGGACAGGCTTGAAAGTTCTTACAGTTTCCTAGTCACTTTTAGCGACATCAGGTCATCATGAATTATCCAGTGTTTCCTAAACGACTGATTTCAAATATAAAGATAAATGAAAAGGTCAGGCGGTGTGGACAACAAGAAACGGGGTCTCAAAAACCGATTCATTTAATTTCATATGTTTCTTCAAGGTAAAAATAAGAGTCTCTGAAAAATGGGGTGGGGCACCATCGTGCATGAACATTGTTTCTCGCTGCATAAAGAAAATATTGGAGGATAATTTGTAGAAGACCTTAATATATAGTGAAAGTGAAACGTTCGCACAACAAATAAAGCTGTGGAAAAAAGAGGAATGAATGATCGTTAGAGGGCGCTGCGACGCCAAGTTAATTGGGCGAAGGAAGTGCGAGTTTGAGAACGTGTTTGGAAAGCCAGAGAGAGAGAGAGAGGTATTGTTAAAGGTGTGAGAGGTATATCGATAGAAATTAAGTTTTATGACATTAGAGATTAGAATGTGTAGCATTACTATTAATTTGTAAATATTGTACAAAGTTTTTAATTATTACTAGTATGTGTAATAAAATAGTCAAGAATTAATTCAAGAGAGCTGATTTAATTTGGACCAACAACAACTTAACAACATTTGTGAACAACTAAAAGAACCCGGAAGTTGGCGAATTCATTTCTTCTTACGTGTTTTCGTCAAAAGCCCCAGCAGAATATCAGCGCGAATTTCTAACTAGATATATGATTCTGATTTTCTACTCTGATTTTCATCGACATAGTCCCATTTGGGATCCCATGTCACATAGCATTTTTTGTTCATCTTGATACTCATTATCACTCCTCCAATTTATTTTCTGTGGAATTCATAAACACTCTATAAATCTCCAAATTGGAGAAGATAGTTTTAAGATGATACTATGGAATTTATGGATACTATGAAAATTATGGATTTATGGATACTATGGATACACTGCAGGTTTTAAGGAATTTAATTATCTCAAAGACATGTTTCAGATTTAAATGTTTTCATGTAATTTAAAAGATATTTATTTATACCCCGTGTTCAAATAAAATTAATTTCACTATTTTTCTTGTTTTAAGTAAGCATTCATTTAGAACAGGGATGAGCAAACTACGCCCCGCGGGTCAACTCCGGTCCACCGGAAGATTCTATCCGGTCCGCAGATAGAATTTTAATTTGCCGGTCCGATACAAATTAAAAAGAATATATAAATTTATATATCATATATATCCATCTCATTTTCTAATTTGATTAAATATTTTTTTTCTTCCTTTTTTTCAAAAGACTGATGATCGTTTTACTTTCACTATTTTAGTTCTACAAAACATAAATCGACGTAAATAGCAAGCAGAGAGAGCTTTCAATCAGTAAAGTGTTAAAAGCGAAGTGTCGATCGAGTTTGGCAGCTGAAAGACGACATTGTGTCGTTCTTCCATGAGAAAAAGTTTTCTGCGGAGTGCGAAATGTTAGAAGATACAGAATGGCTTTCGGACTATGCATTTTTCACAGATCTTCTTTGTCATATGAGCAACTTGAATGTCAAGATGCAAGGGAAAATTAATTTATTGATGATATCTGGGCCCATCTCAAAACTTTGAAACTAAAACTTAATCTGTTTACTGGGGAACTAGCTAAGAACTATTTGTTTCTTTTTCCGATGTTAAATTCAATAATCTCAGTAAATGAAGAGAAGCTTAAGAATTATGAAGATGGCTTGAAAAAACTGCATTTTGAGTTCGAACGCAGATTTCAAGATTTCAATGCCATTCTAACAGAAGTGGATATTTTTGCCATGCCTTTCAGCGTAAAATGTGAAGCAGTGAGGTCAGATTTGCAAGTTGAATGAATTGAGTTGCAATCTAAAAATCATCTCAAGCAGTTATTTCTAGATATGCCAAAGTTAGAGTTTTACAAATCATTATCGAAAGTAGATTCCTCAAATTTAATATCTCACGCCCAGAAAATCAGTGCTATGTTTGCTCCATATTATGTATGTGAACAAGTTTTTTCAATTATGAACCATAGAAAGAATTATTTCAGAAGTAGACTAACAGATGAACATTTAGCCTCGTTCTTTCGAATCAGTCCATCTCACTTCCAACCTCAATATAAGGAACTTTTAAAAATGAACTTCATTCCTCTCATTAACATATTGTTTTTAAAATTTCAGAAATATTTATCTTGGCTCGCTAAACTTTTTTTCGATTTTTCGCCAGCGACCGAAAAAGTTTTCACATCCCTGATTTAGCAGATATAAATACATTCTAAGATACAATAGTAAATCTAGATTTGATACAGAAATTTTCATTATTAATAAAATAAGTTCGTAAAAACATATACAATAGCATTTTAGAAATTAGTTAGCATTCAAATGAATACGATTTAATTTTTTTTCACATGCCCTAGGAAGACAAATAAAAAATGTGTAACTTTATGCAGAGAGACTTTATTAAATTTAGATATTCACTTTCATTAGAGATACATTGCCACCACATGACATTGTTACATAACAGAACACAAAGCACAGATACAAACCTATTAAAATTAGAACAGAGTATTCATTATAAAAAACTCGCCTTGTTATTGATTTTGACTATCATACAGTGCAAAATGCACCAAACATTTTAATATGCATAACATACCCATGCCAACAGAAACAGAAAGAAAAAGTAATTCTTCAAACCTTAATTAAGAATAGAACCACATTCGTTGCCACTCCACACAGCGAAAGAAACTTGCTTAAAAATGTCAACCAAATTGTTTTGTTGCCACTCAAAACTCATTAAAAGTTTCATTATTTTTCTCAGACAAAAAAATGTTCTCTTAAAAGGAATACACCGATGCAATAAGAAAGATAATGAAATAAAAGTTTTCCTTTTTTTTGTGTGTGTCTCGTGTTCACTATCTTTAGAAATACATTACGAAAATGAAATCCAATCCTATATTTTACGAAGATAGAAAAAAGGCATTAAAGAATCCAATTAGAGAAAATGTAGTTTATGAAGAATTCGCAAAGAATAATTATAGCTTGCAAATCTTGGGCAATTCCTTAATTACGTTTGCTTTATGTAGTAAGACATTCTTTCTAATTTTTTCGAATTTAAATATTTTGTCATGATATGACGCACAGGATTGTTTTAAATACATATTTTAGTATCAAAATGCAGTCAAATTCTTTTTCAAAATTCTAAATTTTTCCGAAACCTCAAAAAAGTGTTAAATTTGCCAAAAAAGGGAAAAAATTATAAAATTTTTGACAAAAAAAATCCATGAGCAGTTCCGTTCATCGTATAATAGGTAGAAATTGAATTTAATCGGTAATAAAATTATAATTAACCTTAATGCGATTGCTTAAATGATTATTCACGAAATGTTACATCTAGATACTGAACTCTAGATCAATCGGTTAGAATCGTGTTGTCAAACATTATGAGTCTGTCGAAACAATCATATATATATAGCTTTTGAATATTTATTTAAATCGCTTTACTTCATTTAATATCTCGTCTAGACTTGTCTGCTTTTGTAATTATATAAGATTACTGGTAGCATTTCCGACTATCTATTTCTAAACAATTATTGCTTGACGTCTTATTATAATTATATCTTGCATATAAGATTCCTCATTTGCGCCATCAATTTGCAACAATCCCTGATATGACAGATCTTTTCCTTTCTTTAAGTTAAAAAATATTGTAAACTCTAAATTTTGTATACTATATATCTATATAAATAGGATTACTTTCCTTCATAACTTGAAAAACTTCTTTTATACTTTTTTTTAGCATTTTATGTTTTTATTTTAATAAAAATTCCTTGATATAATAATGTACCGCACCATTAAATCATTTGTTTTTACAGAAAAAGACAGTATTTGAAGAACTGAATTAATACTTTTTAACTAAAAATAATATTATTATAATAAAAATTTCAAATAAAGAAGTATTCCAATTTTAGTTGAGAACAAATATCTCTCTTTTGTGATTTAAATGAGATAAAAAAAATGTAAGAGAAAGTGTTTATTTTATTTAAACATTTAAAGTTCCCTTGTGCATCACAAAAAAATGCGAAACTTACAGAAGAAATTAAAAACTCCTATACTAAACTGTATAATTCATAATATTTTTTTTAATAATATAATCTCATTTAATAATATATTCCTATATAAATATATTTTCCACATTCTAATATTAATTGAAAATTATTTTTCCCAATTTAAATTACATCTAATAAGAATTCTAATTTTTTTCACGAAAACGATTTGAATCTGTGATTCCGAAATATTTTATTACCAATAACCATTCAATAATGAAGAAAAATTAAAAACTAATTAATTTAAAATTAAAACTAAAAATTAATTTAAATTGTTAAATTCACAAATAAAAATTTCTATATATTTACTGAATAATTATCTTTCTAAAAAATTTAAAATGTAACATTCATAAAGGTATTCGAAAATTCCAATAGAAACTCTTTCAGTTCCACAATCCAAAAGTCATACTGGTATTTAAATCCCAATTATGATTCATTTTATGTTACAGAATATACATTTATTTAAAGAACATATTTTGAATTTTTTAATAAACTTTCAATTTAACAAAAGAATCCCTAAATATCGCAAATTATATTTTAAATAATTATTTGAGAAAAGAAACTGGCAACACTATCAAATATAACAGTTGCCAGAATGTATTTAAAAATCAAAATCATTTATTCGAAACTGTTCAACTGTAAAGAGTTCATAAAATTTTTGAATATTTGAATAAATTATTATTATTTTTTTTATTTTTTCTGACTGCTGCAAATTCTCTTCCTAATCATCTGAGTGTGCAGTTATTCGAATGACGTTCTATTTTTAGAAAAGAACCTATCAAACCAAATTGCTTAAAGAAAATCATCTCGTTAAATTTGATCGATAGCTAAGAGCGGGAAAATTCTTTTTCGGGAAAGAAGAAACTCTCTTCTTTTGTGTCGGGCCGAATCCGCGCCTTTGTCTTTTGCTTTATTTCCTTTTCCTTGCCGGATTCCGTTGGGGAGGACTAGATTGTCATCTTTGGGAAAAGAGCGGGAAATTCCGGAATTCTTCCCCATAACTTTCCGATGTAATGAAATTTAATTTCAAAGGGTTTTTATTTTTCCTTCTTTTCCCGATTGGGTGTGGAATTAGAATTCTCCATCGAACGAAATTGCAGTTTTAATTTTCGATTTCGGAATCTCACATTCAGATTTTTCTGTTGATTATTCTAATTAAACTTAAGTTTTTAGCAACTACTGTCTCAAGGTTGATTAAACTTTCTTTTAGATGCTTCGAACGGCTCATAATGCTTTTAGTTTTAAACTTTGTAACTCCTGAAAAAAAATATGTTTTTCATTTTCATGGAATCATTAATATTTATTAAATAATTTAATAATTTTATCAATATTTCGGCGGCTCTCTTCAATGGGAAGTCTTTCTTTTTATTTATTTATTTTTGGAAAATTAAAGTAAAAACTATAAATCAATACAAGTTATTTATTTTTTCATAAAAATCTATTAATAAAATTTGTGTATAGCTGTACATTCTTAATATTATTACTTTATAATATGTTACAGTCTTGATATTATTACTGGACATTAATTTAGACAATATTATTACTGAATATTACATAAAGTAATTATATATTACATAAGGTAATATTATTCTTCATATTATCACTGTGTATTACTTTAGACTATTATTGTATATCACATTAGACTCTTGTGATTATTATTGTGTTTTATATTAGACTCTTGGCATTATTACTATGCATTACTCTTAATATTATTAATGTGTATTATATTAGACTCTTAATATTATTACTGTATATTACATTAGACTTTAGACTCGTTAGTTCTGAAAGTAGTGACTATAGATTGTAATATTGTAATGAACGTTGTAGACTGAAGCCTCCTTCCTTCTAGCTGGGCCAAAATTTGATACAGCTGCATAATTGAGACAGTACACAAAACAAACCTTGCTACAGTATTTGTTCAAAATAGTCCTCACCACTGCAAACATCATTGCATAAGACACAACGACATAGAAATGTCCGCAAGACAGGCTTGAAAGTTCGTAGAGTTTCCTAGCCACTGTTCTCGATATCTGCTCAGCATAGATTATCCAGAACTGTTTCATAAACGATTGATTTTAAACAAAAAGATGTTTAATGGGTTAAGGTTAGGGCAAGTGTGGACGAAAAGCAACAGGACCTCAACGCCAGATCGGTCTCGTTTGATATATTTCTTCAAGGGGAAAATACAAGTATCTGGAAAAGGGGGTGGGTTACCATCGTGCATGAACCATGTTTCTATCTGCATACTATTGTGCCCAAAAAGTAAGACCAACTTTTCTTTCAAAAACTCTTTAATTATTCTTCTAAATTAATTTCATCATCTTCAAAGTAATCCCCTCCGCACAGCTTTCTTTTATGAAATATCATTTTCCTCTTCTTCAAGTATCTTCAGTTCATATTTTAAGTCATTGTGAAGTGTGGTTCTCTTATTACAGAATTTTGAAAGTGGGCCTTTACTTTTAATTCACCCTGCAAATACATTCTCCAAAATACAATAGAAAATCTAGATTTTATACAGAAAATGTAATTTAAAAGTTTATAAAAACATATAGAATAGCATTTTTGAAATTAGTTAGCATTCAAATGAATACGCTTTATTATTTTTATACTTGTACTAGGAACACAAATGAAAAATTAGTAGCTTTATGGAAAGAAACTTTATTAAATTTAGATATTCACTTTCATTAGAGATGCATTGCCACCACATGACATTGTTACATAACAGAACACAAAACACTGAAGCAAACCTATTAAAATTATTATTGCATATTCATTAAAAAACTCGCTTGTTATTCATCGTCAATATCACGCAGTATAAAAACAAAATGCACCAAATATTTTAATATGCATAACATAGCCATGCCAACAGAAACAGAAAGAAAAAATTATTCTTCAAACCTTAATTAAGAATAGAAACTTCATTCGTTGCCACTCCACGCAGCGAAAGAAAGTTGCTTAAAAATGTCAACCAAATTGTTTTGTTGCCACTCAAAACTCATTAAAAGTTTCGTTATTTTTCTCGGAAAAAAAAATGTTCTCTTAAAAGGAATACACCGATGCAATATGAAAGATAATGAAATAAAAGTGTTCCTTTTTTTTGTGTGTGTCTAGTGTTCACTCTCTTTAGAAATACATTACGAAAATGAAATCCAATCCTATATTTTACGAAGATAGAAAAAAGGCATTAAAGAATCCAATTAGAGAAAATGTAGTTTATGAAGAATTCGCAAAGAATAATTATAGCTTGCAAATCTTGGGCAATTCCTTAATTACGTTTGCTTTATGTAGTAAGACATTCTTTCTAATTTTTTCGAATTTAAATATTTTGTCATGATATGACGCACAGGATTGTTTTAAATACATATTTTAGTATCAAAATGCAGTCAAATTCTTTTTCAAAATTCTAAATTTTTCCGAAACCTCAAAAAAGTGTTAAATTTGCCAAAAAAGGGAAAAAATTATAAAATTTTTGACAAAAAAAATCCATGAGCAGTTCCGTTCATCGTATAATAGGTAGAAATTGAATTTAATCGGTAATAAAATTATAATTAACCTTAATGCGATTGCTTAAATGATTATTCACGAAATGTTACATCTAGATACTGAACTCTAGATCAATCGGTTAGAATCGTGTTGTCAAACATTATGAGTCTGTCGAAACAATCATATATATATAGCTTTTGAATATTTATTTAAATCGCTTTACTTCATTTAATATCTCGTCTAGACTTGTCTGCTTTTGTAATTATATAAGATTACTGGTAGCATTTCCGACTATCTATTTCTAAACAATTATTGCTTGACGTCTTATTATAATTATATCTTGCATATAAGATTCCTCATTTGCGCCATCAATTTGCAACAATCCCTCATATGACAGATCTTTTCCTTTCTTTAAGTTAAAAAATATTGTAAACTCTAAATTTTGTATACTATATATCTATATAAATAGGATTACTTTCCTTCATAACTTGAAAAACTTCTTTTATACTTTTTTTTAGCATTTTATGTTTTTATTTTAATAAAAATTCCTTGATATAATAATGTACCGCACCATTAAATCATTTGTTTTTACAGAAAAAGACAGTATTTGAAGAACTGAATTAATACTTTTTAACTAAAAATAATATTATTATAATAAAAATTTCAAATAAAGAAGTATTCCAATTTTAGTTGAGAACAAATATCTCTCTTTTGTGATTTAAATGAGATAAAAAAAATGTAAGAGAAAGTGTTTATTTTATTTAAACATTTAAAGTTCCCTTGTGCATCACAAAAAATGCGAAACTTACAGAAGAAATTAAAAACTCCTATACTAAACTGTATAATTCATAATATTTTTTTTAATAATATAATCCCATTTAATAATATATTCCTATATAAATATATTTTCCACATTCTAATATTAATTGAAAATTATTTTTCCCAATTTAAATTACATCTAATAAGAATTCTAATTTTTCACGAAAACGATTTGAATCTGTGATTCCGAAATATTTTATTACCAATAACCATTCAATAATGAAGAAAAATTAAAAACTAATTAATTTAAAATTAAAACTAAAAATTAATTTAAATTGTTAAATTCACAAATAAAAATTTCTATATATTTACTGAATAATTATCTTTCTAAAAAATTTAAAATGTAACATTCATAAAGGTATTCGAAAATTCCAATAGAAACTCTTTCAGTTCCACAATCCAAAAGTCATACTGGTATTTAAATCCCAATTATGATTCATTTTATGTTACAGAATATACATTTATTTAAAGAACATATTTTGAATTTTTTAATAAACTTTCAATTTAACAAAAGAATCCCTAAATATCGCAAATTATATTTTAAATAATTATTTGAGAAAAGAAACTGGCAACACTATCAAATATAACAGTTGCCAGAATGTATTTAAAAATCAAAATCATTTATTCGAAACTGTTCAACTGTAAAGAGTTCATAAAATTTTTGAATATTTGAATAAATTATTATTATTTTTTTTATTTTTTCTGACTGCTGCAAATTCTCTTCCTAATCATCTGAGTGTGCAGTTATTCGAATGACGTTCTATTTTTAGAAAAGAACCTATCAAACCAAATTGCTTAAAGAAAATCATCTCGTTAAATTTGATCGATAGCTAAGAGCGGGAAAATTCTTTTCCGGGAAAGAAGAAACTCTCTTCTTTTGTGTCGGGCCGAATCCGCGCCTTTGTCTTTTGCTTTATTTCCTTTTCCTTGCCGGATTCCGTTGGGGAGGACTAGATTGTCATCTTTGGGAAAAGAGCGGGAAATTCCGGAATTCTTCCCCATAACTTTCCGATGTCATGAAATTTAATTTCAAAGGGTTTTTATTTTTCCTTCTTTTCCCGATTGGGTGTGGAATTAGAATTCTCCATCGAACGAAATTGCAGTTTTAATTTTCGATTTCGGAATCTCACATTCAGATTTTTCTGTTGATTATTCTAATTAAACTTAAGTTTTTAGCAACTACTGTCTCAAGGTTGATTAAACTTTCTTTTAGATGCTTCGAACGGCTCATAATGCTTTTAGTTTTAAACTTTGTAACTCCTGAAAAAAAATATGTTTTTCATTTTCATGGAATCATTAATATTTATTAAATAATTTAATAATTTTATCAATATTTCGGCGGCTCTCTTCAATGGGAAGTCTTTCTTTTTATTTATTTATTTTTGGAAAATTAAAGTAAAAACTATAAATCAATACAAGTTATTTATTTTTTCATAAAAATCTATTAATAAAATTTGTGTATAGCTGTACATTCTTAATATTATTACTTTATAATATGTTACAGTCTTGATATTATTACTGGACATTAATTTAGACAATATTATTACTGAATATTACATAAAGTAATTATATATTACATAAGGTAATATTATTCTTCATATTATCACTGTGTATTACTTTAGACTATTATTGTATATCACATTAGACTCTTGTGATTATTATTGTGTTTTATATTAGACTCTTGGCATTATTACTATGCATTACTCTTAATATTATTAATGTGTATTATATTAGACTCTTAATATTATTACTGTATATTACATTAGACTTTAGACTCGTTAGTTCTGAAAGTAGTGACTATAGATTGTAATATTGTAATGAACGTTGTAGACTGAAGCCTCCTTCCTTCTAGCTGGGCCAAAATTTGATACAGCTGCATAATTGAGACAGTACACAAAACAAACCTTGCTACAGTATTTGTTCAAAATAGTCCTCACCACTGCAAACATCATTGCATAAGACACAACGACATAGAAATGTCCGCAAGACAGGCTTGAAAGTTCGTAGAGTTTCCTAGCCACTGTTCTCGATATCTGCTCAGCATAGATTATCCAGAACTGTTTCATAAACGATTGATTTTAAACAAAAAGATGTTTAATGGGTTAAGGTTAGGGCAAGTGTGGACGAAAAGCAACAGGACCTCAACGCCAGATCGGTCTCGTTTGATATATTTCTTCAAGGGGAAAATACAAGTATCTGGAAAAGGGGGTGGGTTACCATCGTGCATGAACCATGTTTCTATCTGCATACTATTGTGCCCAAAAAGTAAGACCAACTTTTCTTTCAAAAACTCTTTAATTATTCTTCTAAATTAATTTCATCATCTTCAAAGTAATCCCCTCCGCACAGCTTTCTTTTATGAAATATCATTTTCCTCTTCTTCAAGTATCTTCAGTTCATATTTTAAGTCATTGTGAAGTGTGGTTCTCTTATTACAGAATTTTGAAAGTGGGCCTTTACTTTTAATTCACCCTGCAAATACATTCTCCAAAATACAATAGAAAATCTAGATTTTATACAGAAAATGTAATTTAAAAGTTTATAAAAACATATAGAATAGCATTTTTGAAATTAGTTAGCATTCAAATGAATACGCTTTATTATTTTTATACTTGTACTAGGAACACAAATGAAAAATTAGTAGCTTTATGGAAAGAAACTTTATTAAATTTAGATATTCACTTTCATTAGAGATGCATTGCCACCACATGACATTGTTACATAACAGAACACAAAACACTGAAGCAAACCTATTAAAATTATTATTGCATATTCATTAAAAAACTCGCTTGTTATTCATCTTCAATATCACGCAGTATAAAAACAAAATGCACCAAATATTTTAATATGCATAACATAGCCATGCCAACAGAAACAGAAAGAAAAAATTATTCTTCAAACCTTAATTAAGAATAGAAACTTCATTCGTTGCCACTCCACGCAGCGAAAGAAAGTTGCTTAAAAATGTCAACCAAATTGTTTTGTTGCCACTCAAAACTCATTAAAAGTTTCGTTATTTTTCTCGGAAAAAAAAATGTTCTCTTAAAAGGAATACACCGATGCAATATGAAAGATAATGAAATAAAAGTGTTCCTTTTTTTTGTGTGTGTCTAGTGTTCACTCTCTTTAGAAATACATTACGAAAATGAAATCCAATCCTATATTTTACGAAGATAGAAAAAAGGCATTAAAGAATCCAATTAGAGAAAATGTAGTTTATGAAGAATTCGTAAAGAATACCTATAGCTTGCAGATCTTGGGCATTTCCTTAATTACGTTTGGCTTATGTAGTAAGACATTCTTTCTAATTTTTTCGAATTTAAATATTTTGTCATGATATGACGCACGAGATTGTTTTAAATACATATTTTAGTATCAAAATGCAGTCAAATTCTTTTTCAAAATTCTAATTTATTTTCGGAACCTCAAAAAAGTGTTAAATTTGCCAAAAAGAGAAAAAATTATAAAGTTTTTGAAAAAAAAAAATCCATGAGCAGTTCTGTTCATCGTATAATAGGTAGAAATTGAATTTAATCGGTAATAAAATTATAATTAACCTTAAAGCGATTGCTTAAATGATTATTCACGAAATGTTACATCTAGATACTGAACAATAGATCAATCGGTTAGAATCGTGTTGTCAAACATTCTGAGTCTTTCGAAACAATCATATATATAGCTTTTGAATATTTATTTAAATCGCTTTATTTCATTTAATATCTCGTCTAGACTTGTCTGCTTTTGTGATTATATAAATTACTGGTAGCATTTCCGACTGTCTATTTCTAAACAATTATTGCTTGGCGTCATCGTTTTGACGTCTGATATACAAGATATAAAATATCTTGCATATAAGATTCCTCATTTGCGCCATCAATTTGCAACAATCCCTGATATGACAGATCTTTTCCTTTCTTTAAGTTAAAAAATATTGTAAACTCTAAATTTTGTATACTATATATCTATATAAATAGGATTACTTTCCTTCATAACTTGAAAAACTTCTTTTATACTTTTTTTTAGCATTTTATGTTTTTATTTTAATAAAAATTCCTTGATATAATAATGTACCGCACCATTAAATCATTTGTTTTTACAGAAAAAGACAGTATTTGAAGAATTGAATTAATACTTTTTAACTAAAAATAATATTATTATAATAAAAATTTCAAATAAAGAAGTATTCCAATTTTAGTTGAGAACAAATATCTCTCTTTTGTGATTTAAATGAGATAAAAAAAATGTAAGAGAAAGTGTTTATTTTATTTAAACATTTAAAGTTCCCTTGTGCATCACAAAAAATGCGAAACTTACAGAAGAAAAAAAAAACTCCTATACTAAACTGTATAATTCATAATATTTTTTTTAATAATATAATCCCATTTAATAATATATTCCTATATAAATATATTTTCCACATTCTAATATTAATTGAAAATTATTTTTCCCAATTTAAATTACATCTAATAAGAATTCTAATTTTTTTCACGAAAACGATTTCAATCTGTGACTCAGAAATATTTTATTACCAATAAGCATTCAATAATGAAGAAATATTAAAAACTAATTAATTTAAAATTAAAACTAAAAATTAATTTAAATTGTTAAATTCAGAAAATAATAATTTCTATATAATTAATGAATAATAATCTTCCTAATAAATTTAAAATATAACATTCACAAAGGTATTCGAAAATTCCATTAGAAACTCGTTCAGTTCCAGAATCCAAAAGTCATACGGGTATTTAAATCCCAATTATGATTCATGTTATGTCACAGAATATACATTTATTTAAAGAACATATTTTCAATTTTTTAATAAACTTTCAATTTAACAAAAGAATCACTAAATATCGCAAATTATATTTTGAATAATTATTTGAGAAAAGAAACTGGCAACACTATCAAATATAATAGTTGCCAGAATGTTTTTAAAAATCGAAATCATTTATTCGAAACTGATCAACTGTAAAGAGTTCATAACAATTTTGAATATTTGAATAAATTATTATTAATTTTTTTATTTCTGACTGCTGCAAATTCTCTTCCTAATCATCTGAGTGTGCAGTTGTTCGAATGGCGTTCTATTTTTAGAAAATAACCTATCAAACCAAATTGCTTAAAGACAATCATCTCGTTAAATTTGATCGATAGCTAAGAACGAGAAAAATTTTTCGGGAAAGGAGAAACTCTTTTCTTTTGTGCCCGACCGAATCCGGGACTTTGTCTTTTGCATTCTTTTCCTTTCCTTGCCGGATTCCGTTAGGGATTAGAGATTGTCATCTTTGGGAAAAGAGCGGGAAATTCCGGAATTCTTCCCGATAACTTTCCGATGTAATGAAATTTAAGTTCAAAGCTTTTTTTTATTTGTCCTTCTTTTCCCGATTGCGTTTGGGAATTAGAATTCTCCATCGAACCAAATTCCGGTTTTAATTTTCGATTTCCGAATCTCACTCTAGATTTTCTGTTGATTATTCTAATTAAACTTAAGTTTTGAGCAAATACTGTCTCAAGTTTGATTAAACTTTCTTTTAGATGCTTCGAACTGCTCATAATGCTTTTAGTTTTAAACTTTGTAACTCCTGAAAAAAAATATGTTTTTCATTTTCATGGAATCATTAATATTTATTAAATAATTTAATAATTTTATCAATATTTCGGCGGCTCTCTCCAATAGGAAGTCTTTCTTTTTATTTATTTATTTTTGGAAAATTAAAATAAAAACTATAAATCAATACAAGTTATTTAAAATTTTCCCTCTCAAATATCCTCCATTCGTTTTTCATAAAAATCTATTAATAAAATTTGTGTATAACCGTACACTCTTAATATTATTACTTTATAATATGTTACAGTCTTGATATTATTACTGGACATTACTTTAGACGATATTATTACTGAATATTACATGAAGTAATTATATATTAAATAAAGTATTATTATTCTTCATATTATCACTGTGTATTACTTTAGACTACTACTGTATATCACATTAGACTCTTGTGATTATTATTGTGTTTTATATTAGACTCTTGGCATTATTACTATGCATTACTCTTAATATTATTAATGTGTATTATATTAGACTCTTAATATTATTACTGTATATTACATTAGACTCTTGATATTATTTCTGTGTATTACTGTAGACTCTTAATTTAATTACTGAGTAATACTTTAGACTCTTAATAGTATTGCTGGGCATTACTTTAGACTCGTGAGTTCTGAAAGTAGTGACTATAGATTGTAATATTGTAATAAACGTTGTCGACTGAAGGCTCCTTCCTTCTAGCTGGACCAAAATTTGATACAGCTGCATACTTGAGACAGTACACAAAACAAACATTGCTACAGTATTTGTTCAAAATAGTCCTCACCGCTGCAAACATCATTGCATAAGACACAACGACGTAGAAACGACCGCAAGACAGGCTTGAAAGTTCGTAGTGTTTCCTAGCCACTGTTATCGATATCTGCTCAGCATAGATTATCCAGAACTGTTTCATAAACGATTGATTTTAAACAAAAAGATGTTTAACGGGTTAAGATTAGGGCAAGTGTGGACGAAAAGCAACAGGGCCTCAACGCCAGAGCGGTCTCGTTTGATATATTTCTTCAAGGCGAAAATACAAGTATCTGGAAAAGGGTGTGGGGCACCATCGTGCATGAACCATGTTTCTATCTGCATACTACTGTGCCCAAAAAGTAAGACCAACTTTTTTTTTCAAAAACTCTTTAATTATTCTTCTAAATTAATTTCAACGTCTTCAAAGTAATCCCCTCCGGACAACTTTCTTTTATGAAATATCATTTTCCTCTTCTCCAAGTATCTTCAGTTCATATTTTAACTCCTTGTGAAGTGTGGTTCTCTTTTTACAGAATTTTGAAAGTAGGGCTTTACTTTTAATTCACCCTGTAAATACATTCTCCAAAATACAATAGAAAATCTACATTTTATACAGAAACTGTCATTAATAAGTTTATAAAAACATATACAATAGAATTTTTGAAATTAGTTAGCATTCAAATGAATAGGCTTTATTAATTTTTATACTTGTACTAGGAACAAAAATGAAAAATTAGTGACTTTATTAAATTTAGATATTCACTTTCATTAGAGATGCATTGCCACCACATCGTATTGTTACATAATAGAACACAAAGCACAGAAACAAACATATTAAAATTAGAACTGCATATTCATTAAAAAAACTCCCTTGTTATTCATTTTGAATGTCATGCAGTACAAAAACAAAATGCGCCAAACATTTTAATATGCATAACATACCCATGAGTAACGGAAAGAAGGAAAAAGTAATTCTTCAAACCTTAATTAAGAATAGAACCTCATTCGTTGCCACTCCACGCAGCGAAAGAAACTTGCTTAAAAATGTCAACCAAATTGTTTTGTTCCCACTCAAAACTCATTAAAAGTTTCGTTATTTTTCTCAGACAAAAAAAATTTTCTCTTAAAAGGAATACACCGATGCAATAAGAAAGATAATGAAATAAAAGTTTTTCTTCTTTTTTTTGTGTGTGTGTCTCGTGCTCACTCTCTTTAGAAATACATTACGAAAATGAAAATCCAATCCTTTATTTTACACAGATGGAAAAAGGGCATTAAAGAATCCAATTAGAGATAATGTAGTTTATGAAGAATTCCAAAAGAATACTCATAGCTTGCAAATCTTGGGCCTTTCCTTAATTACGTTTGGCTTAGGTAAGACATGCTTTCTAAACTTTTTCGAATTCAAATATTTTGTCATGATATGACGCACAATATTGTTTTAAATACATTTTTTTAGTATCAAAATGCAGTCAAATACTTTTTCAAAATTCTAATTTTTTTCGAAACCTCAAAAAAGTGTTGAATTTACCAAAAAGGGAAAAAATAATAAAATTTTTGGAAAAAGTCACGAGCAGTTCCATTCATCGCATAATAGGCAGAAATTGAATTAAATCTGAAATAAAATCATAATTAACCTTAAAGCGATTGCATAAATAATGATTCATCAAACATTGCATTTAGATACTGAACTAGATCAATTTATTACAATCGAGCTGTCAAATAATCTGAGTCAATCAAAATAATCATGTATACAGATTCTGAATATTTATACAAATATCTTTATTTCATTGAATATTCCGTCAAGACCTGTGTGCTTCTGTGACTATGTAACATTTTTGACTTTAAACTTTACTTTGTACTTTGACTTTGAAACCGTTACCTTTTGACTTAGAAACTTTATTTCTTTTTAAATATTTGCTAAATGGCAATATTCCATTTGGTGGCATAAATAAAAGCAGTTTATATTTTCATCGGCATTCCCTACACACTTTATTAGTAATTGGAGGAAAACGTACAAAATTATAAAAGCAAATGTGTAAAAGCTATTTAATATTTAAAAATAAAAACTGTAACTGCAACGGCCTATACTAGACTTATAACGGCTTCAAAAAGAGGGACACTTTCAGATTCATGGGATATTTTTATTTACAATCATTATATACATATATACACAACTCTATTTACAAAAAATAAAAATTAAAGATAATTTGATTCATAAGTTCAGTTCACTCCAAGAGCGGAAATTTTCAGAGTTCTCGAGTCTACGACGAATCTAATGCACTGGTCTGCGGCAGACCTTAATTATCACACGGTGTGATACACGAAACCACAATGGGCTCACTTTGTAAACAGGCGAAAATCGGACCTATTCAGTCACTTCAGAGAAGAAAAAAACGACTGGGAGAGAGTTCTGGTCGACTCGTCGCAGAACTCTCTCCCATCTTCACAAAAAAAAAAATTATTTTAAGACAATCCGTCAAGAAGGGGGTTAGCTTCCCTCACTTCTCAAAAGAAGACATTTCTCAACTCGTAGTATATCACCTATGACAATGGAACAACTCATGGTATAGTTCCTATTCAGTCTATAGTTGTTTCGACCTGTGTTCTTTTTTATAGTTTTTTTCCTTCTTTTCTTTTCATTAAGATAAAAAGCCACAATGATTGCGAAACATTGAAAAATGAAATCTGTAATTTTTGAACGCTGTATATCTATATAAACAAGGTTACTTGAAAAGTTTATTTTTATATCCTTAACATTTTATGTTTTTATTTTAATAAAAATTCCAAGATATAACATTGTACCACACCATTAAATCATTTGTTTTTCATAAAAAAAGACAGTATTTCAAGAATTGAATTAATACTTTTTAACTAAAAATAATGTTACTATAATAAAAATTTTAAAATAAAAAAGTATTCCAATTTTAGTTGAGAACAAATATCTCTCTTTTGGGATTTAAATAAGATAAAAAAAATGTAAGAGAAATTGTTTATTTTATTTAAATATTTAAGGTTCTCTTGTGCCTCACATATAATGCGAAACTTACAGAAGAAATTAAAAACTGTATAATTCATGAAAATTAATAAAATATATTTTTAAAAAATACATAAATTTTGTTAAACGACTTGAAAGTACGACAAAAAAAAAAATATATATATATATTTTCAAGTATATAAAAGCAAATATTTCTCATTTTGTACAACTTTGGCTTTCTATAAATATAATTTTATCAATAATAAAATTAGAAATATTAAAATAAGCATATCAATGTTGAAATTAACATTTCTACTTAAATGACGATAATTATGTAGGCAACACTCGTTAACTCAAAAATGGGATAGTATTTAGATTTAATTTAATGAAAGTTCTAATTTTTTTCCGGAAAACGATTTGAATTTGTGCTTCCGAAATGAAATACTTTATTTCATCAATAAACATTCAATAATGAGGAAAAATTAAAATTTATGTTTTATTAAATTCACAAATAAAAATTCCTGTATAATTAATGGATAATAATTCTTCTAATAAATTTGAAACATAAAATTCCCAAAGGTATTCTCGTAAATTCGAATAGAAACTCTTTCAGTTCCGCATTCCAAAAGTCATACGGGTGTTTAAATCCCAACTATGTTTCATTTTATGCTAAAAAAAATACATTTATTTAAAGAATATATTTTGAAATGTTTCATAAACTTTAATTTCAACAAGGACTAAATATCTTGAATTATATTCTGAATAATTATTTGAGACAAGAAACTGGCAACACTATCCAATACTAGTTGCCAGAATGTATTTAAAAATCCAAATCATTTATTCGAAAACTGTTCAACTGTAAAGAGTTCATAAAAATTTTGAATATTTGAATAAATTATTATTTTTTTATTTCTCATTGTCTCAAATTCTCTTCCTAATCATCTGAGTGTGCAGTTATTCGAATGGCGATCTATTTTTAGAAAAGAACCTATCAAACCAAATTGCTTAAAGAAAATCCTCTCGTTAAATTTGATCGATAGCTAAGAAGGGGAAAATTCTTTTTCGGGAAAGAAGAAACTCTCTTCTTTTGTGTCCGGCCGAATCCGGACCTTTGCCTTTTGCAATCTTTTCCTTCCCTTGCCGGATTCCGGGAGGGAAGACAAGATTGTCATCTTTGGGAAAAGAGCGGGAAATTCCGGAATTCTTCCCGATAACTTTCCGATGTAATCAAATTTAATTTCAAAGCTTTTTTATTTTTCCTTCGTTTCCCGATTGTGTTTGGGAATTAGAATTCTCCATTGAACGAAATTCCAGTTTTAATTTTCGATTTCGGAATCTCACTTCAGATTTTTCTGTTGATTATTCTAATTAAACTTAAGTTTTGAGCAAGGACTATCTCAAGGTTGATTAAACTTTCTTTTAAATGCCGCTGCAAACTGTGCATAATGATTTTAGTTTTAAACTTTGCAACTCCTGAAATAAAATACGTTTTTCCTTTTCTTGGAATCATTAATAAAATTTAAATAATTGAATAATTTTGTTAATATTTTGGAAGCATTCTCCGGTAGGAAATCCTTCTTCGTATTTATTTATTTTTGGAAAATTAAAATAAGAACCATAAATCAATACCAGTTATTTAATATTTTGCTCTCTTAAATTTCATCCATTAGTTTTCTATAAAAATCTGTTAATAAGATATGTGTATAACTTTAAATTCTTAACATTAACTTCTTGATATTATTAATATGTATTACTTTGCACTTAATATTATTACTGTGCGTTGCATAGACTCTTGATATTATTGTGTATTACTTTAGATTTTTAAATTTGTTACTATGTATTACTTCATACTCTTATTATTATTACTGTGTATTATTTTAGACTCTTAATATTATTAGTGTATTACTTTAGACTCTCGATATTATTACTTCCATATTATTACATTAGACTCTTGATATTATTATTGTTTATTATTATTAATATTATTACTGTTTATTACATTAGACTCTTGATATTATTATTGTTTATTACTATTAATATTATTATTATTTATTACATTAGACTCTTAATATTATTACTATGTATTACGTTTGACTCTTGATATTATTACTGTGTATTGCTTTAGACACTTAATATTAGTACTGAACATTACTTTAAACTCATTAGTTCTGAAAGTATTGACTGTGGTTTGTAATAAACGCTGCTAACCGAACCCTCCTTCCCTACAGCTGTGCTAGAATTCGGTGCAGGAATGTCCTTGAGACAATATGCAAAACAGTCTGTGATACACAAAACAAACCTTGTTTCATTATTTGTTCAAAATAGCTCTCCTCGCCACAAATCATCATTGCATAAGACACAACAGCGTAAAAACGACTGACGGACAGGCAGTAATAAACGATTGATTTAAAAAAAAAAGTTGTTTATCGGGTCAAGGTGGTCAATTGTGGGCGACAAGCAGCGGTGACTCAACGTCAGACCCATCTCGTTGATATGTTTCATCAAGGTGAAAATGCAATCTCTGGAAAATGGGGTCGGGCACCATCGTGCATGAACCATGTTTCCGGCTGCATAAAGAAAACATTGGATGGTAATTTGTAGGATACCTTAGTATATTGTGAAAGTGAAACATTCGGGCTGCAATTAGAGCTTCAACGGATTATCAGCGAGAATTTCGAACCATTTATATGAATCCGATTTTCTACCCTGATTTTCACCGACCCAATCTCAATTGGGATCCCATGTCTCACAGCATTTTTTGTTCATCTTGATACGCATTATCACCCTTCCAATTTTTTTCTCTGAAATTCATATACACTCTATAAATCCCTAAATTGGAGAAGATAATTTTAAGAAGATACTATGAGGCATTTCACTGCAAATTTTAAGGAATTTAATTATGTCAAAGACATGTTTCAGATTTAAATGTTTTATGTAATTTAAAAGATATATATTTATATATTATTATTTTATATATTTATTTATATCCCGTGTTCCAATAAAATTAATTTCCCTCTTTTTCTTGCTTTAAGTAAGCATTCATTTAGAAGATATAAATACATTCTCCAACTTACAATAGTAAATTTAGATTTTATACCGAAACAGTCATTATGAAAAAAAAACAAATTGTAAAAAGATATACAAAAGTATTTTTGAAGTTAATTAGCATTCAAATGAATACGCTTTATTTTTTTTTACATTACCGAGGAACAAAAATGAAAAATTTGTAGTTTTATGCAGATAGATTTTATTAAATTTAGATATGCGCTTTCATTAGAGATACATTGACACCACATGATATTGTTACATAAAAGAGCAAAAACGTGGAAAAGAACCTATGAAAATTAGAATGCATATTCATTAAAAAACTCGCTTGTTATTCATTTTGACTATCATACAACATAAAAACAAAATGCACCAAACATTTTACTATGCATAACATACCCATGAGCAGCGGAAAGAAGGAAAAAGTAATTCTTCAACCTTAATTAAGAATAGAACCTCATTCGTTGCCTCTCCACGCAGCGAAAGAAACTTGCTTAAAAATGTCAACCAAATTGTTTTGTTGCCACTCAAAACTCATTAAAAGTTTCGTTATTTTTCTCGGAAAAAAAAATGTTCTCTTAAAAGGAATACACCGATGCAATAAGAAAGATAATGAAATAAAAAATTTTCTTCTCTTTTTGTGTGTCTCATGTTCACTCTCTTTAGAAATACATTACGAAAATGAAATCCAATCCTTTATTTTACGAAGATGGAAAAAAGATATTAAAGAATCCAATTAGAGAAAATGTAATTTATGAAGAATTCGTAAAGAATACGTATAGCTTGCAAATCTTGGGCATTTCCTTAATTACGTTTGGCTTATGTAGTAACACATTCTTTCTAATTTTTTCGAATTTAAATATTTTGTCATGATATGACGCACAGGATTGTTTTAAATACATATTTTAGTATCAAAATGCAGTCAAATTCTTTTTCAAAATTCTAAATTTTTCCGAAACCTCAAAAAAGTGTTAAATTTGCCAAAAAGGGAAAAAAATTATCAAATTTTTGAAACAAAAAATCCATGAGCAGTTCTGTTCATCGTATAATAGGTAGAAATTGAATTTAATCGGTAATAAAATTATAATTAACCTTAAAGCGATTGCTTAAATGATTATTCACGAAATGTTGCATCTAGATACTGAACTATAGATCAATCGGTTAGAATCGTGTTGTCAAACATTCTGAGTCTTTCGAAACAATCATATATATAGCTTTTGAATATTTATTTAAATCGCTTTATTTCATTTAATATCTCGTCTAGACTTGTCTGCTTTTGTGATTATATAAGATTACTGGTAGCATTTCCGACTATCTATTTCTAAACAATTATTGCTTGGCGTCATCTTTTTGACGTCTTATATACAAGATATAAAATATCTTGCATATAAGATTCCTCATTTCCGCCATCAATTTGCAACAATCCCTGATATGACAGATCTTTTCCTTTCTTTAAGTTAAAAAATATTGTAAACTCTAAATTTTGTATACTATATATCTATATAAGTAGGATTATTTTCCTTCATAACTTGAAAAACTTCTTTTATACTTTTTTTTAGCATTTTATGTTTTTATGTTAATAAAAATGCCTTGATATAATAATGTACCGCACCATTAAATCATTTGTTTTTACAAAAAAAGACAGTATTTGAAGGACTGAATTAATACTTTTTAACTAAAAATAATGTTATTATAATAAAAATTTTAAATAAAGAAGTATTCCAATTATAGTTGAGAACAAATATCTCTCTTTTGGGATTTAAATGAGATAAAAAAAATGAAAGATAAATTGTTTATTTTATTTAAACATTTAAGGTTCCCTTGTGCATCACAAAAAATGCGAAACTTACAGAAGAAATTAAAAACTCCTATACTAAACTGTATAATTCATAATATTTTTTTTAATAATATAATCCCATATAATAATATATTCCCATATAAATATATTTTTCCCATTCTAATATTAATTGAAAATTATTTTTTCCGCATTTAAATTACATCTAATAGGAATTCTAATCTTTTTCACGAAAACGATTTCAATCTGTCATTCAGAAATATTTTATTACCAATAAGCATTCAATAATGAAGGAAAATTAAAAACTAATTAATTTAAAATTAAAGCTAAAAATTAAAATAAATTGTTAACTTCAGAAAATAAAAATTTCTACATAATTAATGAATAATAATCTTTCTAATAAATTTAAAATATAACATTCACAAAGGTATTCGGAAATTCCAATAGAAACTCTTTCAGTTCCACAATCCAAAAGTCATACGGGTATATAAATCCCAATTATGATTCATTTTATGTTACAGAATATACATTTATTTAAAGAACATATTTTGAATTTTTAATAAACTTTCAATTTAACAAAAGAATCCCTAAATATCGCAAATTATATTTTAAATAATTATTTGAGAAAAGAAACTGGCAACACTATCAAATATAATAGTTGCCAGAATGTTTTTAAAAATCGAAATCATTTATTCGAAACTGATCAACTGTAAAGAGTTCATAAAAATATGGAATATTTGAATAAATTATTATTATTTTTTTAATTTCTGACTATTGCAAATTCTCTTCCTAATCATCTGAGTATTCGAATGGCGTTCTATTTTTAGAAAAGAACTGATCAAACCAAATTGCTTAAAGAAAATCGTCTCGTTAAATTTGATCGATAGCTAAGAACGGGAAATTTTTTTTCGGGAAAGAAGAAACTCTTTTCTTTTGTGCCCGACCGAATCCGGGACTTTGTCTTTTGCGTTCTTTTCCTTTCCTTGCCGGATTCCGTTAGGGATTAGAGATTGTCATCTTTGGGAAAAGAGCGGGAAATTCCGGAGTTCTTCCCGATAACTTTCCGATGTAATGAAATTTAATTTTAAAGGTTTTTTTATTTTTCCTTCTTTCCCGATTGCGTTTGGGAATTAGAATTCTCCATCGAACCAAATTCCGGTTTTAATTTTCGATTTCGGATCTAACTCTTGATTTTCTGTTGATTATTCTAATTAAATTTAAGTTTTGAGCAAGTACTGTCTCAAGGTCGATTAAACTTTCTTTTAGATGCTTCGAACTGCTCATAATGCTTTTAGTTTTAAACTTTCTAACTCCTGAAATAAAATATGTTTTTCATTTTCATGGAATCATTAATATTTATTAAATAATTTAATAATTTTATCAATATTTCGGCGGCTCTCTCCAATAGGAAGTCTTTCTTTTTATTTATTTATTTTTTTAAAATTAAAATAAAAACTATAAATCAATACAAGTTATTTAAAATTTTCCCTCTCAAACATATTATAAAGTAATACATTATTACTTTATAATATGTTACAGTCTTGATATTATTACTGGACATTACTTTAGACAATATTATTACTGAATATTACATAAAGTAATTATATATTAAATAAAGTATTATCATTCTTCATAATATCACATGTGTATTATTTTAGACTATTACTATATATCACATTAGCTCTTGATATTATTTCTGTGTATTACTTTAGACTCTTAATTTAATTACTGAGTGATACTTTAGACTCTTAATATTATTGCTGGGCATTACTTTAAACTCGTGAGTTCTGAAACTAGTGACTATAGATTGTAATATTGTAATAAACGTTGTCGACTGAAGCCTCCTTCCTTCTAGCTGGGCCAAAATTTAATACAGCTGCATACTTGAGACTGTACACAAAACAAACCTTGCTACAGTATTTGTTCAAAATAGTCCTCACCGCTGCAAACATCATTGCATAAGACACAACGACATAGAAACATAGAAACGACCGAAAGACAGGCTTGAAAGTTCGTAGAGTTTCCTAGCCACTGTTCTCGATATCTGCTCAGCATAGATTATCCAGAACTGTTTCATAAACGATTGATTTTAAACAAAAAGATGTTTAACGGGTTAAGGTTAGGGCAAGTGTGGACGAAAAGCAACAGGGCCTCAACGCCAGATCGGTCTCGTTTGATATATTTCTTCAAGGCGAAAATACAAGTATCTGGAAAAGAGGGTGGGGCACCATCGTGCATGAACCATGTTTCTATCTGCATACTACTGTGCCCAAAAGGTAAGACCAACTTTTTTTTTCAAAAACTCTTTAATTATTCTTCTAAATTAATTCCATCGTCTTCAAAGTAATCCCCTCCGGACAACTTTCTTTTATGAAATATCATTTTCCTCTTCTCCAAGTATCTTCAGTTCATATTTTAACTCATTGTGAAGTGTGGTTCTCTTTTTACAGAATTTTGAAAGTGGGGCTTTACTTTTAATTCACCCTGTAAATACATTCTCCAAAATGCAATAGAAAATCTAGATTTTATACAGAAACTGTCATTAATAAGTTTATAAAAACATATACAATAGCATTTTTGAAATTAGTTAGCATTAAAATGAATACGCTTAATTATTTTTTATACTTGTACTAGGAACAAAAATGAAAAATTAGTAGATTTATTAAAGTGACTTTATTAAATTTAGATATTCACTTTCTTTAGAGATGCATTGCCACCACATGACATTGTTACATAACAGAACACAAAGCACAGAAACAAACCTATTAAAATTAGAACTGCATATTCATTAAAAAACTCGCTTGTTATTCATTTTGACTATCATACAGTATAAAAACAAAATGCACCAAACATTTTACTATGCATAACATACCCATGAGCAGCGGAAAGAAGGAAAAAGTAATTCTTCAACCTTAATTAAGAATAGAACCTCATTCGTTGCCTCTCCACGCAGCGAAAGAAACTTGCTTAAAAATGTCAACCAAATTGTTTTGTTGCCACTCAAAACTCATTAAAAGTTTCGTTATTTATCTCAGACAAAAAAATGTTCTCTTAAAAGGAATACACCGATGCAATAAGAAAGATAATGAAATAAAAAATTTTCTTCTTTTTTTGTGTGTCTCGTGTTCACTCACTTTAGAAATATATTACGAAAATGAAATCCAATCCTTTATTTTACACAGATGGAAAAAGGACAGTAAAGAATCCAATTAGAGAAAATGTAGTTTATGAAGAATTTGAAAAGAATACTCATAGCTTGCAAATCTTGCGCTTTCCCTTAATTATGTTTGGCTTAGATAAGAAATGCTTTCTAAACTTTTTCGAATTCAAATATTTTGTCATCATATGATGCACAGGATTGTTTTAAATGTATATTTTAGTATTAAAATGCAGTAAAATTTTTTTTTTTTTAAGAATTCTGATTTTTTTCAAAATCTCAAAAAGTGCTAAATTTGCCAGGAAGAAAAAAATTATAAAATTTTTAGAAAAAATAAATCATGAGCAACATTTAGGATTCAATTCATCGCATAGTAGACAGAAATTGAAGTAAATCGGAAATAAAATTATAATTAACCTTAAAGCGATTGCTTGAATGGTTATTCATGAAACGTAGTATTTAGATACTGAACTCTAGATCAATCTGTTACAATCGTGTCGTCAAACATTCTGAGTCTTTCGAAACAAATATGTATATTGAATATTTATTTAAATCGTTTTATTTCATTTAATATTTCGTCTAGACTTGTCTACTTTTGTGACAGTAATATTTCTGGTACCATTTCCGACTATTTATTTCTAAGCAATTACGGCTTGAGGTCATGTTTTGACCTACTGTTCATACATAAGTCATAGTTGTATTTTGACGTATTGTGTATTCATACCTT
Organism: Caerostris darwini; assembly: GCA_021605075.1. Lineage (NCBI taxonomy): Eukaryota > Metazoa > Arthropoda > Arachnida > Araneae > Araneidae > Caerostris > Caerostris darwini. The sequence goes on along the minus strand of BPLQ01002550.1, from coordinate 301,803 downwards.
GTATATAAGACTCCTTATTTATGCCATCAAAGTGTAACAATCCATGATATGACAAACTTAATTATTTTATTAATTATGTATCGTTGCTGAACAGTTGTGAAAATTTTCGATGATATTTATGTTTTTCCATAGGTTGGAATTTCAAAAAGTAAATTTTCATCACCATCCCCTGTCACTACTGGTAATGGACTATGACACCCCTGTAAAATATTCCTAAAATTTCATATTCTTAGCATTTTTTCCATTGTATCACATTGAAAGCCTTCTTATATCCCTTCTTCCTAGATCTTTTATGTTTTTACCTACACTATAATTTTTCTTTATATATTTTTATTTATCTTTATATTATTTTCTATAAAATCCAAAAACCATTCACATTGTCTTCTTTTAGATTAAATTACATATACGATATATTTTTCCTTGTAATTGTTTTTATCTTTTTGGTTCTCCAAGGCAAATTTCCAATTTTCTAAGTCCTATAGTCTGGAGCAAGGCCTATAGTTCCATAATTCTTTCATTTGTAAGAAGCATTTATTTTTCCTTTCTTGATAAAATAATGCTATTGCCTCATAAATTACGGCTAGTCTAAATAATAGGTCTTATATATTTATTTAATTTAAATTTCCCTGACCTAGTTATTCATATAGATTATATTTTGTTGGAAAAGACAACGCGCAGCAATTGTCTTGATTTGGTTTATAGGGTCATTTCGTTTTTATTAGTAGTAGCCGACCTATGTTTAAAATGAGAAATTTTCTGAAATTTAAAAATTTTATTATAAGTGCTCCTTCCTTTATTTATTTATTTGGCATGAAATTTGTTCATTTGGCATTTTCCTTCTTTTATGCATGCTCAACAAATTTCATTTTACCAAACCTTTTAAATAATTTTATAGCAGGACTCGCACTCCTTATTATAATCACTCATCAGCAAAAGTAAAAAATTCAGTAATACTGGTAAAAAACGTTCCTTACCGGTTGGAGAGGGTTGAAGATGATTACAGAGAGAGTACATCCTCCTGACTTAAACCCAGTCTTAATTTTTATCTGTCGAGAAAACATTTTGTATTTTAAACCTAGTGATTTTTGAGATGAGAATCATTATAACCAGCTCAATAATTTTACCAGAAAGATTCAATTCATTCATTTTTTGTAAGTGGTTTTGTATGAATTGCACCATAGGCTTGCTTGAAGATTTATAGGTACACTAAAGTCGGAAAAAACTTATATAATGTATTTTTTAAGTGTACGTCTTATACAAAAAAATTATCTCTATTAAATATATGTAGCACTAATACTATCCTATAATATTTTTAGCAAATATCTTGTTAATACTTTACATTTTTTTAGAACAGTGGCAGAGTATCCATGGTGGGATGTATTTCTTTATGGGGCCACGTAACACTGAACAGAATATAGTGGAATAAAGTAAAGACTTTATACATATTAAAAAAATATTCGGTGGATATGACATTCGAATATGATAAAGAGGCATTCGTATATATATACAGAGAGAGAGAGGAAGTAATATAATTATTCCATTCGCATGCCATTACTTTATTTTCTTATATTCCTTTCAAAACGTCAAAGAACATTCAATGAAGTTTTCCTACATTCAATCTGCTCCAGGTGTATTCATTAAATAATTCTTTATACTTCAGTTTATCAAACAAAATAGGTTCACATTATTGCACATTTAAAAACCTAAATTTTGTCATATTCAGCGTGTTAGCCAAATTCCGAAAATCCAACAGAAATTCAAAATATTTCGTTCATTTCTTCAATAATTTCCAATCGCCTCAATGATGTCCTCACACCGAAAACTGTAAAATAATGCGTATGGTTGGTGCCTTCATGTAGAAAATACAGCTTACATGCTTTCAATGTCTCCTATCTCAAATATCTCTTCTATATTTTCATCTGTAGAATCGGTTGATGGAATGTGTTACACAAAGAATTACCTTTTAGATAATAGATCATTAAACATTTTCTACCAAGGAGTATATAAGTAAAAATGTTAGATAAATCATTTAATTACAAAGTGATTTTTCTAAAAGATAGTAGATTTGATAAAGATTTTGGACATTCCCCTCTTTTTAGATGAGCATAAATAAAAAAACACAATTACTGGATTAAAAGCAAATGATGAACGAAAGAAAGTTTTCAGAACCTAATTTTAATTACATTTTTAGATTAATATAAGGAAAATGACAGATGAAAAGAAAGAAACTGAAATCACTTCGAGATATTAAAAGTTTTTTGACAGCTATGTGAATTAAAAAAATGGTAAGAATATCCATTTTGCCATCACCATGATTGTGTACCTGTGTAGATACAGTAAATGTGTGAATAATTTATTGTGCTGTTATTTTTTTTCTTTGACAAATTAGTAAAAAAAGGCGAGCACTCATTTAATTAGAATTCTTGTTAATTTTTTAAATTTAGGTGTAAGAGTTATTTCGACATTCAATTTTAATTAAGTTCTATAATTCAGTATTTTTTTATATTATTAATGAGTATGAAAAGGTATTCCTTTTGATATTAAAAAAATGAACAATAAATGACACATCAGTTAAGAATCCAAACCCTATTTTTTCTTGGCTAAAAGTTTCTTTTTTTTTTATTAAGAATGTTGGGAATGAAGGAAAATTCTTTAATTTGGATGCGCACATACAATTTTTTTATTATTTAAGAAAAATGGTATACATTAGAGAAAAAAAGAATTCCTTATATGTATTTAATCTTTTAATGGTGTAATATTTCAATAATTTTAATTTGTCATTAAATTCTCGCTGGAATTTGAATAAAAAATATATATGGTTTTTAATAAGCGTAAACATTAAGAATAACGAGGTTTACATGTGTGAAACAAACCTCTACAATTGCAAAATGTATTCAATATAAATAAAAACCTAATTGAAATATAAAAAAAAAAAAAAAAAAACTTGTATAAAATAAAATATAACATAATTACCAGAAAAGAACAACAAAATGAAATGTAAAGAAATGTATGTTTTTTTTTTGTCATAAATATACATGATGTTATTATTGATTGAAAATAGTCTTTTATTGTCCAACTTCTCTGAATATGCTAAAAAAAAAAAATTAAATGTGTGATAATGTACAAATTTTTATTTTTTTCTTTAAATTGTAAGTTATACTACGTGAAAGAAATCAAGAATCAAGAATTTTTATCAATTACTTGTTAACTAAACATTTTCCTTTATATTAATTGTACTCTTAAAAAATCATATTTATTCTATTATCAAGCCCCAATGTAACCCTTTCCCAACAATTATTACTACAACACAATACGGATTTAAAATCTGACAAAAAGATTTAGTATAGAAGACAATATTTTGATTTTAGAATTATAAGTTACTATCTTAAAATTGATAACGCCTTTATTATATACCAAATTAAACGATATTATTAAAATATCTTTTTTAAGTGTAGAAGGATAAGGACTTTTATGTATTAAAATAACAATATTACAAAATGTAAGGTTTAAAACACTTAACTTTCTTGGTATACCGAGACCCCTTAAGTTGTGTAAGTTTCTACGGTCCATTATTTCAAAACTCTGTTGAGAAATACATCATAATGTTGTATTTATATTTAAATAAATGTAAGCATTATATCGTATTTAATGTAGAGTATTCAGGCCCTTAAGTTACTTAAGGCATCTCGACTTGAACGGCACAAATTGCAGCATCATAGGACTTGCTGTATTATGTCAGCGAAATGTCTAACACCCCATTGGAAATATATTCCAATATACAAATTGGAAACATATTCCAAATATTGGAAAGATATTCCAATATACAAATTGGAAACATACTCCAAATATTGGAAGGATATTCCAATATACAAATTTAACATAGCGTAAAGTAGGGCGCTAGTATTACGTTATTATAGCATTTAGCATAATGATATTATCATGGTACTTAGTATTACAGAGTTGTTATGGCGTTTCGTACTCCTAAAAAATTTGTTATACCATCGACTGTTTGTGTCAAATCAGATCCTCATCACTCCAAAACCTAAAATGCTACCCACCAGGCTAAATCGTATCGCTCTATGCATAATTCATTTAATCCTTATAGGTCCCACAGATGAAAAACGATTTGTCATGAAAATTTATTTCTGTGCACAACATTAATGTACTTAAAAATATTTAAGTCAGTTCAGCTTACACGCATAATAAAAATTTTATGAGAGGATGTACAGTGTGCTGAATGGGTTAAAATAAACACAGCGATGAATAATTAAATCAAACATTAACGCAATTTGAAAGCAAGCAAAATTAACAGTTTATGGTGGCGACGAAATCCTTGCAAAATATTGTTTTTGGCCCTGCCACAGGGTTTTAATCATCTGTTGAGTTTCTTCTGTGCAGTATTACGTTATTATGGCGTTTAGTATTCTGACATTATCATGGCGTTTAGTATTATGGAGTTATTATGGTGTTTATTATTCCGTAAAATATTAGTATAACATCCATTGTGTGTTTCAAACCAGGCCCTCAGCACTCCAAAACCTAGAATTCTACTCACCAAGTCAATTTATGTCTCTCTATGCGTAATTCATTTCATCTTTATAGGTCACACGGATGGAATACTACTTGTCATGAAAATTACTTTCTGTGCACGACATTAATGTACTTACAAATAATTAAATCAATTCGGCTTACACACAAAATAAAAATTTTATGAAAGGATGTACAGTATCGTGAAAGACATAAAATAAACACAGCAATGCATAATTAAATCGCACATTAACGCTATTTCGCATTTTGAAAACAAGCAAAATCAACAGTTTGTGGTGGCGACGAAAATCTTGAAAAATATTGCTTTTGGCCCTGTCAGCGGGTTTTAATCATCTGTTAAGTTTCTTCTGTGCATCGAGTGGAAGGGGGAGGGGTGTGTGGAAGATTAATATCTATCAGAAGCTGCGAGTTCGCGACCCGTTCATCACGGATGTCAAAAATGGGTTCCCTTCTTCTTCTTGGCCGTCGGCAGCTGCTCGTAGCCTTCGACAGTGCACCTCGGAAAATCGAAAAGAAAGTGTATGTCCCGTCAGAGTGCACAATGGCTCGGAACCGTCCACTGATGATGATGGTGATGTAGATGACAGAAGGAAATGTTTGTTCGTCGGGAATTGTAGACTTAGATGACGTGTAAATGTTGAAGCACGTTTAATTGATGAAGGTGATATAAAATGGTGTGTATAAATCTCGGCTGATATAGAATAAAAGAATGTTTTAAGGTTTCTTAAGAGTATTATATAAGTCTTGATTAAAAATTATATTAATTACACAAATAATAAAATCACAATAATAATATAAAATGCTATTTGAGCAATTATAAAATAATAATTGTAGGAAGGAATGCCTGTATCCATTTAAATTTCTTATTGTTTATTTTATCATTTAATAAACCACGAAAGTTAACTAAAAGTAATACTTAATTCAATAGTGTTTTGTCTATATTTCGAAAGTAAATGTTGATCGGAAATTACAATTGGTTAATTGCTATAAAAAAATCTATCAATATTTTATAAATAAAGATTTTATTATAATGTTTAGTAGAAATAAAAAGGATTATTAGGTATTCGAAAACATAATAGTTCTCAATAGTCGCACAAAATTCCTCTGAACAATAAAATTTGATAAAGGAATATTTGATAATAAAAGATTTATAAAGTAAAATAAACTGAAAGATATTGCAAACTATTAATTTTGAGCAACATATATCTATATAAACAGGGTTACATGAAAAGTTCTTTTTATACCCTTAAAAATTTATGTTTTTATTTTAATAAAAATTCCAAGATATAATAATGTACCACACCATTAAATCATTTGTTTTTACAAGAAAAAAAAATTTACAACTGAATTAATGCTTTTTGACTAAAAATGATGTTACTAATTTTATTTTAATATAAAGAAGTATTCCAGTTTAAGTTGAGAACAAATATCTCTTTTGGGATTTAAATAAGATAAAAAATGGAAGAAAAAGTCTTTGTTTTATTTAAACATTTGAGGTTCCCTTGTGCACCACAAATAACTTGAAATTTAAGAGAAGTAATTAAAAACTTCAATACTAAACTGTATAATCCATAAAAATGAATAAAATATATTTTTAAGAAATACATATATTTTGTTAAACGACTTGAAATTACGGAAAAAACAAACATTTTCTTAAATAATTAAATGCAAATTTAATTCCGTTTTTAAGTATATAAAAGCAAATATTTCTCCTTTTATACAATTTTGGCTTTCTATAAATAGAGTTTTATAAATAATAAAATTAGGCATATTAAAGTAAACAAATCTATGTTGAAATTAATATTTGTACTTAAATGATGATAATTACGTAGGAAACAATTCATATCGCAAAAATTGGATAATATTTAGATTTAATTTAATAAAAATTAAACGTTTTTCCCCGTATAAGTATATTTTACCTATTCCAATATTAATTGAAAATTATTTTCCCCGTTTAATAAAAATTCAAATTTTTTTCCCGAAAACGATCTGAATTTGTGCTTATTATATCAATAAATATTCAATAATGAAAAAAGATTAAAAACATATTTTGCTAAATCCACTAATAGAAATTCTTTAATAATTAATGAATAATTTTTCTTCAAATAAATTTCAAATACAAAATCCACAAAGGTATTCGTAATAGAAACTCTTTCCGTTCGGCATTCCAAAAGTCACAATGGTATTTAAACCCCAAATATGTTTAATTTTATGCTACAGAAAATACGTTTATTTAAAGAATATATTTTGAATTTTTTCATAAACTTTCAATTCAGTAAAAGAAGCACTAAATATCTGGAATTATAACCTGAATAATTATTTGAGAAAATGAACAGGCAACACTATCAAATACTAGTTGCCAAAATGCATTTAAAAATCGAAAAAAATTTATTCGAAACTGTTCAACTGTAAAGAGTTCATAAAACTTTTAAATATTTAGATAAATTATTTATTATTATTTTTTTTTCTGACTAGCGCAAGTTCTCTTCCTAATCATCTGAGCGTGCAGTTATTCGAATGGCGATCTATTTTTAGAAAAGAACCTATCAAACCTAATTCCTTAATATTAAGAAAATTCGTCTCGTTAAATTTGATCGATAGCTAAGAACGGGAAAATTCTTTTCGGGAAAGAAGAAACTCTCTTCTTTTGTGTCCGGCCGAATCCGGACCTTTGCCTTTTGCAATCTTTTCCTTCCCTTGCCGGATTCCGGGAGGGAAGACAAGATTGTCATCTTTGGGAAAAGAGCGGGAAATTCCGGAATTCTTCCCGATAACTTTCCGATGTAATGAAATTTAATTTCAAAGGTTTTTTATTTTCCCTTCTTTTCCCGATTGTGTTTGGGAATTAGAATTCTCCATCGAACGAAATTCCAGGTTTAATTTTCGATTTCGGAATCTCACATTCAGATTTTTCTGTTGATTGTTCTAATTAAACTTAAGTTTTGAGCAAGTACTATCTCAAGCTTTATTAAACTTTCTTTTAAACACTTCTGCAAACAGCGCATAGTGTAGTTTTAAACTTTGGATATCCTAAAATAAAGTATGTTTTACATTTTCTTAGAATCATTAATATTTTTTAAATAATTGAATAATTTAATCAATATTTTGGCGGTTTTCTCCTGTAGTAAGTCCTACTTCTTATTTATTTATTTTTGGAAAATTAAAATAAAAAAATAAATAAATCCTTACGAGTTATTTCCTATTTTTCTCTCTCAAAATTCATCCATTCGTTTTCCATAAAAATGTATTAATAAAATGTGTGAATAACTTTAGATTCTTAATATTATTACCGTGTATTTACTTTACACTCTTAATATTATTACTGTGTATGACATTAAACTCTTGATATCAGACTCTTTATATTATTACTTTATATTACAATAGACTCTTGGTATTATTACTGTGTATTACTTTAGACTTTTCAAATTATTAATGTGTTAATTAAAATAACTAATGTGTAAAATTATTAATCTTTAGGCTCTTTATATTATTTCTGATTGTATTAGACTGATATTATTACTGTGTATTATTTTTAAATCTTAATATTATTATTGCGTATTACTTTAGACTTTTAATATTATTACTGGACATTACTTTATACTCATTAGTTCTGAAAGTAGGACTGTAGACTGTAACAGACGTTGCCAACTGAACCCTCCTTACCTCTAGCTAGACAGGAATTTGGTTCAGAAACGTAGTTGAGACAGTATACAAAACAATGTTTTGTGATGCACAAGACAAACCTTGTTACAGTGTTTGTTCACAATAGTCCTCACCGCCACAAACCTCATTGCATATGACAAAACGAAGTAGGAACGACAGGAGGACAAACTTGAAAGTTTCTAGAGTTTCCTAGTCCCTATCCTCGACATCAAATCAGCATGGATTATCCAGTACTGTTTCATAAACGATTGATTTTAAAGAAAATGATGTTTAAGGGGTTAGGGTCAGGCAAGTGTGGACGACAAGCAAGGTTGCCTCAACGCTAGATCCATCTAGTTTGATATGTTTCATCAAGGTGAAAATATAAATCTCTGGAAAATGGGGTAGGTGTCACCATCGTACATGAACCATATTTCTCGCTGCATACTACTGTGCCCAAAAAGTAAGACCAATTATTTATTTTTTTTCAAAAACTCTTTATTTATTCTTTCAAATTAATTTCATCGACTTCAAAGTAATCCTTCCCGGACAACTTTTTTTGATGAAATACCCTTTTCCTATTCGTTAAGTATCTTTAAAGCATTTTCATATTTTAACTCATTGTAAAGTGTAGTTATCTTTTTACAGAATCTTGAACGTGGGACTTTAATTATAATCGTCTTGTAAATACATTACCCAAGAAGATCTAGATTTGACATAGAAACTGCCATTAATAAGTATATATAAAGATATACAACAGTATTTATGAAATTAATTAGCATTCAAATGAATACGCTTTATTATTTTTTATATTTGTACTAGGAACAAAATGAAAAATTAGTAACTTTATTCAAAAAGACTTTATTAAATTTAGATATTCACTTTCATTAGAGATGCATTGCCACCACATGATATTGTTACATAACAGAACACAAAACACAGAGACAAACCTATTAAAATTAGGACTGCATATTCATTAAAAAACTCTCTTTTTATTCATTTTGACTATCATACAGTATGAAAACAAAATGCACCAAACATTTTAATATGCATAACATACCCATGCCAACGGTAAGAAAGAAAAAGTAATTCTTCAAACCTTCATTAAGAACAGAATCTCATTCGTTGCCACTCCACGCAGCGAAAAGAAACTTGTTTAAAAATGTCAACCAAATTGTTTTGTTGCCACTCAAAACTCATTAAAAGTTTCGTTATTTTTCTCAGACAAAAAATGTTCTCTTAAAAGGAATACACCGATGCAATAAGAAAGATAATGAAATAAAAGTTTTTCTTCTTTTTTTGTGTCTCATGTTCACTCTCTTTAGAAATGCATTACGAAAATGAAATTCAATCCTTTATTTTACGAAGATAGAAAAAAGGCATTAAAGAATCCAATTAGAGAATATGTAGTTTATGAAGAATTCGTAAAGAATACTCATAGCTTGCAAATCTTGGGCATTTCCTTAATTATTTTTGGCTTAGATAGTAAGACATGCTTTCTAAACATTTTTCGAATTCAAATATTTTGTCATGATATGACGCACAAGATTGTTTTAAATACATATTTTAGTATTAAAATGCAGTCAAATTCTTTTTCAAAATTCTAATTTTTTCCGAAACCTCAAAAAAAGTGTTAGATTTACCAAAAAGAGAAAAAATTATAAAAGTTTTGGAAAAAAAAATCATGAGCAGTTCCATCCATCGCATAATAGACAGAAATTGATTTAAATCGGAAATAAAATTATAACTTTGAAACGATTGCTTAAACGATTTTTCATGGAAAGTTGCATCTAGATACTGAAATTTAGGTCAATCTGTTAAAATCGAGTTGTCAACCATTCTGAATCAGTTGAAACAATCATTTATAGAGTTTCGAATATTTATTCAAATTATTTATTTCATTGAATGTTCCGTCTAGATTTGTGTGCTTTTGTGATTATATAACATTTCTGGCAGCATTTCCAACTATCAATTTCTAAGCAATTTTTGCTGGGCGTCATGTTTTTGTCGTACTGTTTATACAAATTACCTTCTGTATAAGACTCCGCATTTATGCCCTCAAGTTGCAACAATCCAGGATATAACAAACATAATTATTTTACAAATGATGTATCGTTATTGAACAGTTGTGAAAATTTTCGATGATATTTATGCTTTTCCATAGGATGGAATTTCAAAAAGTAAATTTTCAGTACCAATCCTGTCACTATAGCTAGTAATGGACCATGTAAAATTTTCTAAAATTTCATATTCTTAGCATTTCTTTTCCACTGCATCCCATTTAAAGTCTTCTTACATGTATCCTTCCTAGGTCTTTTAGGTTTCCTCGTACACTGTAATTTTTCTTTATAATTTTATTATAATTATATCATTTTCTACTAAATTCAAAAGCCATTGGCTTCTTTTTGATTAAATTACATATACGATATATTTTTTTTTTCTTTGTAATTTTTTTTTGTTTTTGGTTTTGTCTTTTGTGTTCTCCAAAGCAAATTTCCAATTTTCTAAGCCCCATAGTCTGGAACTGGGCCTATAGTTCGATAATTCTTTCAATTGTAAGAAGCATATATTTTCCTTTCTTGATAAGATAATGCTATTGTCCCATAAATTACGGCTAGTCTAAATAATAGTCTTATATATTTATTTCATTTAAATTTCTCTGACCTAGTTTGCCGTCTGATTATATTTTGTTGGTAACATAGCATTTGTCTTGATTTGATTAATGGAGTAATTTCTTTTTACCAGTAGCAGCCGAGCCGACCTATATTTAAAATTAGAAATTTTCTGAAATTTAAAATTTTTATTATAAGTGCTCCTTCATTTATTTATTTATTTTACGTGGAATTTGTTGTCACCATTTAGGCAAATCCACAAATTTTCATTATTTCTTCAACTTTTTAAATAATTAAATAACGGGACTCCCACTCTATATTATCACTCATCAGCAAAAATAAAAAATTCAGTAATACTGGTAAAAAACGTTCCATACCTGGTGGAGAGGGTTTCCTCATAACATTTCCATTCCCGAGATTGAAGATTATTGCAGAGAGAGTGCATCCTTCAGGCTTAACTCAGTCTTAATTTTAATGTGGTGGAATAACTTTTTGTATTATAAACTTACGGATTTTTGAGATGAAAATCATTATAACAAGCTCCATAATTTTATCAGAAAGATCTCATTCATTCATTCATTGTAATTTGTTTTATATGAATTGTACCATAAGCTTGCTTGAAGTCAACTTTAACTTTGGAGATACTGATATAATACCTTTTGTGTGTATTACAAAAATACTATGATCTGTAAGGTTTAACTATAATTAGATGGACGCGAGAGGTCACCACTGTGACCAGTACTGTGCAAACTGGTCGAACTGGTAAGTACAAGTGGTTAGATTTTGAGACATCGAGGAGAATGCTAAGAGCATCTGAGGAAGATACACGGACAGGGACCGTATGTGATGTGTTCATGGTTTTTATTAAATATATTTGATATTGTAGAAGAGGCACAAGGTGCCTTGTGTATTATTCTGCATAAAATATTGTTAATATAAATAGAAAGAGTAGTGTTTCATCCACCAGACGACTACAACACGACCACCCGACACAATTAGTCGCTAGCAGGCAATTACAAGTTCTACTAATACTATAAATAGTATGATCCCTATTATATATATATTTCGTCTAAATAACCACTAATACTATCCTATAATAGTTTCAGCAAATATCTTGTTAATACTTTACATTTTGGTGATATTTCTGGGGAGTTTACTCGGGGGGGCAGCTTTATGGTGCGAGATAGTTCTGATGGGGCTTATTCTGCTGACGACTCCGTCGTGGGAGATAGTTCTGCTAGAAGCTGCGTAACCTTAAATATAAATGATAAAGTGTGGAATAAAGTAAAGACTTTATATTTAATAAAAAATGCCCTTGTGGATATGACATTCCAGTATGATGCTTTGTCTATCCACAGGGTAATAATATAATTATTCAATTGGATTGTCTTTACTTTATTTTCATATATTTCTTTTATGTCAAACAGCATGTAATGAAGTTTTCCCCCTTCCAATTACAAATACTCAGCACCACTCAATGTGCTCCAGGTGCATTGCACCACTTTATTCTTTATATTTCAATTCACCAAGCAAAATAGATTCACATTATTGTACATTTATAAACTAAATTCCATATCACAATCAGTTTTTTAGGCAAAATTTCGAAAATCGGAGAGATATTCAAAATATTTCATTCATTTCTTCATATTACGTTCCTTCCCATCGCCTCCAATGATGTCCTCCCTTTAACATCTGCAATATAATGCGTATGGTTGTCTTCTTCAAAAAAAAATCTAGCTTGCATGCTCTCAATGTCTTCTATCTCAGATATGTTTTCTGTATTCTCATTTGTGGAATCGCGGCCTGGTGGCAAGTGCTCTGCCCTTTGATATCACAGGCTTCAGGTTTGAATAATGGCTGTGGTATAGATGTTTTTTAGTGGTTTGGAATCTACTTTAAACTGTAGGTCCCGGTCTGTTTAGTCCTCATATACACAAGATGACCGTAGAACGACAAACCAAACTAAACCATCTGTGGAATCGATGGATGCAATGTGCTACATAAAGAAATACTTTTTCGATAATAGATCATTAAAACGTTTTCTACCAAGAAACATATAATTAAAAACGTTCGATTAATTATATACATACTAAAAGTTTCTTTTAAACGATAGTAGATCTGATAAAGATTTTGAACATTCCTTACTTTTTTAGATGCCCACTAATATTAAAAAAAAAAACAATTACTGCATTAAAAGAAAATGCTGAACAAAAAAATATTTTAAGAGTCTAATTATAATTACATTTTTATATTAATATATGGAAAATGACAGATGAAAAGAAAGAAACCGAAATCACTTCGAGATATTAAAAATGTTTTGACAGTTATGTGCATGAAAAAAGAGGTAAGAATATCCATTTTGCCATCACCATGATTGTGTACCTGTATAGATATAGCAAATGTTTGAATAATTTATTATGCTGTTATTTTTTTCTACTTTGACAATTTATTCCAAAAAAAGGCGACCCCTCATTTAATTAGAATTCTTGTCAAATTTTTAATATTTAGGTGTAAGAGTTATTTCGACATTTAATTTTAATTAATTTCTAAAATTCAGTATTTTTTTATATTATTATTAATGAGTATGAAAAGGTATTCTTTTTGATATTAAAAAATGAACAATAAATGACACATCAGTTAAGAATCCAAACTCTATTCTTTCTTGGCTAAAATTTTCTTTTTTTTATTAAGAATGTTGGGAATGAAGGAAAATTCTTTAACACGGATGCACACATACATATTTCTTTTATTATTTCGGAAAAATGCTATTCATTAAAGAAAAAAAAATCCTTACATGTATTTAATCTTTTAATGGTGTAATCTTTTAATAATATTTATTTGTCAATAAATTCTCACAGGAATTTGAATAAAAAATATATGGCTTTTAATATGGGTTAAAAATAAGAATTACGAGGTTTATTTGTGATAAACAAATCACTACAAATGTCAAAAAGTATCTAATATAAATAAAAAATTAAAGCAAATATAACAAAAAGCAGCTTATATTAAATAAAAAATAATTAAATGACAGAAAACTAGAAAACAAATCAAACTCAAAGAAACCCGTGTGTTTATTTGACTGCCATAGAGATATACATGACGTTATTATTTATTGAAAATAGCCAGTTATTGACCAACATATCGGAATATATTAAATGAAACTTAAATGCGAGATAATACAGGAACTTTTAATTTTTTTATCTTTAAATTGTAAGATATATTACGTAAATGAAAACAATAATCGAAACTTTTCATCATATGCTTGTAAAGGAACATTTATCTTTATATTAATTATGCATTTAAAAATGTCGCAGAGACAATCGCGTAATTTCATGAGGTCTCATTACCCATGATATCGAATATCTGCTATCAGGATTGAGTGACAGGTTGTTCTCATTAGTACAAAACACTAATTGCATGGAATATAACTACCTACAATAAATCTCGCCTGCTGTCAAATTTGAACTATGGGTTTATTCAATTCCTTCTATTAGGTCACACTCTCCCTATATATATCTTGTTCAAATTTAGAATCGTTCATCAAATACTTTTTATTCCTCCATTCAAGTTCAAATGCCTTTTTTTAACTTGTAGTGGATGACACTGGATACAGTTTTTTCAAATATTAATTCAGGAATTAAATTTTAATTAATTAATTTTAGTTTTTTTTAGATTTAAGTTGTATATATCTACCCATAGATGGCGCCAGATAAACTTACAAAAATGAATGAGAATGATTTATAAAGGACTTTCTGCAATAACGTGAAAAAAAAGTAGGAATTGACTTAATTTTTTTTTTTTTATATTACTTTTTATCTTATTTAAATCCCAAAAGAGAGATTTCTTCTGAACTGAAATTGGAATGCTTTTTTATTTTAAAATTTTTATTATAGTAACATTATTTTTAGTTAAAAAGTATTTTTTTTTTTTTTTTTTTTTTTTTTTTTTTTTTTTAAGTAGGAATTGACTTAATTTTTTCTTTTATATTACTTGTTATATATTTTTAACATACATTCCTGTGTAATGGGAATGAAATAACAAAATTCTTCTCATGAGAAAAAAAAAATGTTGCAATATCAACGAAATGCCTAACATCCCTAAAAAGGGGTGGATAAAACTTGTCTCCTCCTGTGTTGTTGTTCTTGTTGTAGTGTCCCTCATGGAAGAAGGGAAGAGGGGTGCAGCTTCTGTTCTGAAGGAGCACACGTAGGTAGACGTCTGACTTCTGCTCCGTGACGCTCTTACAGTCATAGGAGACCGGGACCTACGGCTTAAAGTGGATTCCGAACCCCTACAAACATCCATGGCCCAGCTGGGACTCGAACCCGAAACCTGTGGCGCCGACACATTAACGCTATTTCGTATTTTGAAAATAAGCTAAACTTAATTTTAAATTGAAAATTGGTCTTACTTTTTGGACACAGTAGTACTCACAAATATTTAGATTGGTTCGGCTTACACGCATAATAAAAATGTGATAATATGATATGCAGCTAAGAGTGTCGTGAAAGAGTTAAAATAAAGCAGCGCGTAATTAAATCACAGATTAATGCTTTTTAAAAACAAACAAAATTAACAGTATGTAATGGCGACATAACTCTTGCAAAATATTGCTTTTGGCGCTGTCAGAGGGTTTTAATCATCTGTTGAGTTTCTTCTGTGCATCGAGTGAAAGGGGGAGGGAGGATGGAAGTCTAATATCTATCAGAAGCCCAGAATGCGCGAAACGTTCATCACGGATGTCAAAAATGGGTTCCCTTCTTGTTGGCCGTCGGCAGCTGCTCGGTGCGTTCGACAATGCACCCTCGAAAATCGAAAAGAAAGTGTTTGTCCTGCCAGAGTGCACAATGGCTCGGAACCGCCCACTGCTGATGAAGGTTCTGGCTGATAATGGTGATGTAGATGACAGGATGAAATGTTTGTTCGTCGGGAATTGTAGATTTAAATGGCGTGTAAATGTTGAAGCCCTTTTAAGTGATGAAGATGATGTAAAATGTTGTGTATAAATCGCGATGGATATAGAATAAAAGATTAAAGTTTCTTAAGAGTATTAGATAAGTGTTGTTTAAAAATTATAGTAATTCCGCAAATAATCAAATCACAATAATAATAATAATAAAACCTGTTAGAGCAATTATAAAATACTAGCAGGAAGGAATGCATGTATCCATTTAAATTTCTTATTGTTTGTTTTATCATTTAATAAACCACGAAAGTGAATTAAAAATAATAATCAATTGAGCAGTGTTTTATCTATATTTCGAAATCAAAATGCTGATCAGAAGTTGCGAATGGCTAATTGCTATAAAAATTATATCGTTATTTTATAAATCAGATTTTATTATAAGGTTTAGTCCCTAAAATGTATATTAGGTATAATAAAAACAACATAGGGTAGGTATAACAACAAAATAAAATGTATTATTAGGTATTTGGAAACATAATAGTTTTCAACAGTCGCACGAAATTCCTCTGTTCAATAAATGTTTGATATAAACTTACAATATATATATATATGTATACACTACAATATATACATATATATATTTTTTACTTTGATATAGAATTATCTTTAAAAGTCCAGAAGAATAGAAGTAGAGATAAACTAAACTAAACTAAAGAATAGAACTAGTCTTTAAAAGTAATATATTGTTTTATTGATGGGAGAAGATTGTAAATGGTAGTAAAATCTGTAAAAGTTGTTTTAAAATGATCATTTTAATAAACCTGGACTAAAGAAGAATCGTCCAATTCCTTCGAATACATTTGTGTTCAAAATTAAGAAAATGTTATACTTCATGATAAATAACTATACTGGTCAGATCATAATGAAATTATGCATGTATGCAAATTGATATAATAAAAATAGTTTCACAACATTCACAGTAGAGAAGCATGAAAATGCGTATGGCTGAGCAGTACCGAAAACTCTTAAACAAAAAATCGAGGGGGATATTGATTAATGGGGATTATTTCTTCTCTTATAATCATATTTTTCTCATACATTCACATTTAAAGAAAACCATTTCAACAAATACTATCGCAAAATCTTTAAGCATCTATAGGATTGTAAATAAAATTATAAAATCTGCTCATAAAATCTATTTATTCATAGATAAGATTCAAAGCTTATTAAAAAAACAGTGTTCACCGGTGTCAGCCGGTGTAATTATTTGGCAGGTTGGAATTGGAATTATTAAAGTTTAGATATGTTTGCCTGATTTCAGAACACAAACATGTGTCAGCCTATTAGTTTCAAGGCATTCTGCAATACACGTATCAGAATTTTATCCATACATCCATGTGGTGTTCCATCTTATTATGTATCTTTCTCGTTGGGGATTATGGAGCAAAATCTAATATAAACTACCTTTAAAATCTTAGAATAAGATTACTTGAACTTTCTGTAATGAAAGGCTTTACATTAGAAACGCAAAATTAAGAAAATTTGTCACAGATTTTTCTTTTAAGCTTTCACCAGTTATAATTTCTGTAAACTTTCCAAAAATTCGTTGAGAAAAGTGAAATCCACAATTAGCAAAAAAGACCACAAATATAGCAATTTTACTAAAAGAAAAATTTACTACAGTAATCATCTTTTTTCGTGTACCATAAATTCATCTACTAATTACACATTTGTTTTTCATTTCAATACTTATGTGATGGATGCATTTGATAAAGGTCATCAATAACTCTTTCGATGACAGAGGCTTTTACGGAGCCGTGTACTCCTGATCTATGGTATGCTTGAGTCTTGTTTAAGATTGTAGAAATTGTTACTTTAGCAGAATAACTTTTTATTGATTTAAGAATTTTTAGCTTTAACACATAAATATTTATTTTCTGTTTGAATAAAGAAAAAACTCAATAACATTCGATTTTCGTAAAATATGTAGTTGATAGAATATTTTATAAATTCAACAGTTCTATGAAAATAGTGAATTTTAATATATACCGAAATGTTCCTCATTAAAAAAAGCTTACTTTTCATAAAGTAATCGTTAATAATACTAATTTTCTATAAAATTACAACTTTATAATGATTGAAATTGATACATTAATTTCAATTACTAAGAATTTATTATTATTTTTTTAAACTAAGTCAGATAAGCATCGTTTACTCAGAAGAATATAATATCGAAGAGCTAAAACAAACTTGTTAACATTAGTGACAAGGTTAGTTGGGGGGAAGATCCAAGTTACTTATCTGATTTGCTGATGTCAACGAAGTATATGATGGATCTGCTTGATGGATCAGGAATTGAAAACAAGATGGCTGCTGAAAATTAAACATTTTTCTTTGAAATTTCTTCATGATTTAGTAGTATTTACATAAAACGCTTCCGCAATTACAGTTATAAAGATATGCGACGCGATCAGACAAGATAATTGATAATAAAGACAAGATAATCACGATCAGACATATTTCTGACGCGATCAGACAAGATAAAATTTTTACTTGATCCTCTCCCATTGGTCCTGACTTTGACCTTCAGCATTCCGCCTTATTTTAACCAATGCATTCCTCCAATCATCCGCCAATCATTCCTCCTTACGTTCCACTTCTATTTTATTTTTTTAGTTATTTATTTCTGTTTACTTGTATTTATCTTGAACCTTTTTCTTAAACTCTGCTTCTTAATTATTTTTATTTGTTTTTATATGTTTATAAATTAAATATAAATGAAAGAATAAATAAATAAAAACCTTCCTCAATTTGTTTGGATTACTTCAAAACTTTGTATGTATCTTTCTTTTAATTCTTTATATATATGCATATATATCTGAGCAAGTAACCTATTAGTCTTTATCTGCTTTCTTTTTCAATGTATTATCTCATAACTTCAAAGGATCCAACTCAAGTTAGAAGATAGCGCACCAACACAAATCGATTGTTACTTGATCTACTGGATTCATTTTAAGCTTTTGTTGAAATCTTTCCTATGTTATGGATGGATTAAATTATAAAAAAAATTTGTTTCTAGACTGAATTGTTTTAGGATAAAGAATGTGGTTGAAGAAATTTATGCAACTAATTTTCTAATTTTGTTATTCAAAACTTTTATTAAAGTGCTCTTCAAACTAATCAGGCTAAACCTTGGGTTCCTAAAATTGTAAACACTGATCTTAAATTAAGAATTAACTTCTCGAGCACAATTTTAAACGAAATCTTCTAAGGGTGACATATTGGTGCTCACATCCGTCTTATTCACTCTTAATTCAAAAGATGGACAGTTTGGAAATTCGTTGTGTTGATCTCCTGAGCAGAAACGGAATGTTTTGATTCGGTGTTGGCTGTCAAAAATAGAATTATGCATCTCCAGTTCGAAACCTCAAATTTCATATTCTTCAGATCACATCACGGCTAGTAGCTGAAATGTAATAACTGCTTGTTGACATACGGGTTATTCTCCAAAATGAATTATTTATAAACGAGTTTAATTTTCCTTAATTTCATCTAAAGTAACCAAGCATAACAGACAGGGACGAAAGAAAATCTAAAATCAATTTGTCGAACAAAGTAGTTATTTATACCATGCCATAATATCATGGTTGTGTTCCATTATATACTCGCATACATGCACTGTGTGATATTATAACGAGAATATTCATATAAACTTGTTAAAATATTTTCGGAAAAGATAATTAATGCATTTATAAGGTACATTTTAAAAGGATGTTAATACATTTGTAAAGCCCATTTGTATTTGAAAGCGTGTGTCATTGTAAAATAATTCCTTTTAAACATTATTTTTCAATTTTACATCTAAATGTTTAAATAATGTAGAAGAAATTATTTAATAATAAGAATAAGAATAGATTTTAATAATAAGACTAAATTAAATATGGTATAATTTCTAAAAATGTCTTTGTATATTCTTGATTGAAAATAACGACCTATATTAAAAATAGCAGTAAGAAACTTATTTAACTAAAGTTTGCCATTTTTTTCCTTGAAATTCGTCCTAATCTTCATGCAGATTCTAGTATAAAAAAATATATCCTATGTATTTTATATGAGGTATAAGTAGCTTTTTCAACTGCAAATTTTGTGGCTATACTGAGTTAACGCATTGTCATGAAACTCATATTTTTTAATTTTGTGTGCATTCCGCTTTTAAAAATAATTGGTTTTGGTAAAAGTTATACAATATATATATATATAATCTCAATTAGAAAATTCTACCTATATACTTCATATATATACTACTATACTCAATGTCCGACTCAAATGCAACTCCAGAAAACAAAAAACTGCATGGAATATGATGATAATTGATGCACAATCATTAAATACATATACGTAATATTATTTACGAGAAGGCGATGTTTTTCAGCGATATAATATTTTCGGCGATTAGCAAAAAACAGAATCATCTCTCGCCATGATGCAACCAACAAGCTTACTACGTACAGATTCAATTACCATGCAAGTAATGTCCTGATGGAAGGAAGACCAATTCTCTCAACTATCCTTCATAGTTCGTTCACCGATTTAGATAACTGGGCAAGAGCAGGCAAATGATAACCAGTCACCTTTCAGATATCTCAATTGGTAAGAGATCAGGATATATTGCAAGCCAGCAGAGCAACTAAATACACTGAAGTGACAAAAGTCATGGGATACCTCTTAATATCGTGTCGGCCCTCCTTTCGCCCGGCGAAGTGCAGCAACTCGACGTGGCATGGACTCAACAAGTCGTTGGAAGTCTTCTGCAGGAATATTGAGCCATGCTGTCTCGATAGACGTCCATAATTGTGAAAGCGTTGATGGTGCAGGATTTTGGGCACGAACAGACCTCTCGATGATGTCCCATAAATGCTCGATGGGATTCATGTCGGGCGATCTGGTGGCCAGATCATTCGTTGGAATTGTCCAGAATGTTCTTCAAACCAATCGCGAACAGTTGTGGCCCGGTGACATGGCGCATTGTCATCCATAAAAATCCCATCGTTGTTTGGGTACATGAAGTCCATGAATGGCTGCAAGTGATCTCCAAATAGCTGAACATAAGCATTTCCAGTCAATGTTCGGTCCAGTCGCACCAGAGGACCAAGTCCATGCCATGAAAAAACAGCCCACACCATTACGGAGCCACCACCAGCTTGAACAGTGACTGTTTGGGTCCATGGCTTCGTGGGGTCTGCGCCACACTCGAACCCTACCATCAGCTCTTACCAACTGAAATCGTGACTCATCAGACCAGGCCACTGTTTTCCATTCATCTAGGGACCAACCGATATGCTGACGTGCCCACGAGAGTCGCTGCAAGCGATGTCGTTCTGTCAGTAAAGGCACTCGAGTCGGTCTTCTGCTGAAATAGCCCAAGAAAGCCAAATTTCTCCGCACAGTTCTAACAGACAAGTCCCTTGTACGTCCCACATTGACTTCTGCAGTTATTTGATGCAGTGTTGCTTGTCTGTTAGAATTTACGACTCTTTGCAGACGTCGCCGATCTCGGTCGTTAAGTGCAGGCGGTCGACCACTGCGCTGTCCATGGTGGGATGTTATGCCTGAAATTTCATACTCTCGGCACACTCTTGACACAGTGGATCTGGGAATGTTGAATTCCCTAACGATTTCCGAAATGGCATGACCCATGCGTCTATCTCCAACTAACATTCCGCGTTCAAAGCCTGTTAATTCCCGTCGTGCGGTCATCATCACGTCAAAACCTCTTCACATGAATAACTTGAACAGAAATGAAAGCTCTGCGAAAGCACTGCGCATTTATACCTGTTCTACGCGATGCTACTGCCATCTGAAAATTTGCATATTGCTATCCCATGACTTTTGTCACTTCAATGTATAATGGAGTACTTGTCTACTTATGGATGTCATGTATAATCTCATGTTGTCATGTTGGAAAATGTCATTTTGGAGTAGCTAATTTTAAGGTAGAACAATCGGTTGCAGCACTTCATTAGCGTATTATCGTACAAGGAGTGACTTGCTATAGTCTAGGATACCAGCTCAAACTATTATACTTATAACGTTGACGAGCGTACGAATTTCAAGAAGAGCAATCTGATCGGTTTCATTTCCCCCACACGAATAGATTCTTACTCCGCGACTATTTTCAAACAAACAGAACCTTGAATCTTCGTTAAACACGACATTCAACCATTCGGCGCTCCATATGGCTTGTTCATGGCCTCATCGTATTCTTTCACGTTGATTTGTTATCATGAAGGGCTGTCTTCACAAAAACAGGATCATGCACACGAGGCTTCCAGCCCATCATCGTGAAATAATTCTCCCAGTTATTGGAACATCCCAAGTTTTCTACACATTCTGCAGAATGTCTATAATAGTTGATTGTGGAGTCTCCGTTACTTCCTATTTGTTGCTTCCATCTGTACTTCCTATAGTACGTATGGAGACCTGGTATTTATGAACTATTTGCATTTCATTCATCAATTCATTTATTGCAAAGTCTATGTACAGTGGACACAAATACGCGCGTTAAGAGCAATCAGGTGTTCGTAAAAGCTCTGGGTATTCAGATAAAAATGAGTCATATACATATGTTTATTAATTATATACATAAGTTAATTTTTACCTAAAATTACAAATGTTGTAGGAAAAATTTGTAAATGGTTTGGAAGAAATGATATTTTTCATAAAAACATATATTATATGAAATAGTTCATTTATACATTGTTCAACTGTTATTTTTATATATAGGAGTATTTTATAATATTAATATTACAGGCACTTCACACTCTATTGCCTGCTTTTGTAGACTTTATATCCATATAATACGAGTTAAAATATAATTTGAGGAAAGAGAGAAAAGGTTCTTCTCGTAGAGAAATGGTTTTTTTAGTCAAATAAAATTCAAAAGCCCTTCACTTTTAAAAATTTGTGACTGGAGAGGTGCTTTGCCTGTCTTGCGCTCCAGAAAATAGAGCCATATAAAAAAAACTGAACGAAAATAAGGATTTTGTCTCACATTTCGCAAAGTACTTAACTCCCCAAAACCGACACGAAACAACCCAAAGAGAAGTCCCTTTTCCAAACATATTCTTCCCCCAAAAAATTCTTTGTAGTAGATTTAGGTCTTTAATACTAGGACGGCTTTATTTTATGGTCCGTTTTTCTGTCCTTTTCTCTAAAGGACGAGAGGAAGGGGGGGAGTGCAAAATGGTACTGGTAGTGACTCTTCGGACTTTAAAGAAAGGAATCCCTTGAGGTGGTTTTTTTTATCTCTCCACGAAAACCATTGGATGAAGTTTAAAATTTTTTCCTGAGATGTGCTTTGGGATTTTGGCATGTGGTCTACTTGGAAGTCTTTTAAGTTCTTGTTTTTGTTGGGGCAGTTTATTATATACTTTTTTTATATATTTCAAGGAATTTCTTTTGTTTCTGCGTCATGTACTTGTTGTACCTAGTAAATGTGATTTTTTCTTTTCAGAAGGACGATGAATTCAGAGAAAAAATATGTGTTAAGTCCAATTGATATAAATTGATTGATATAACCTAAGAATAACTCGCATATTTAATAACTCATTTAGGTAACAGGATAATAACCTAAGAATTTTCTTAGTCAGTAGGATCGCAGAGGGATAACACGTATGTATAGGATCGCAGAGTTCGTGTTTTGTTTAATCTGCTGCATATACAGTACAATCTATCTCATGTGAAGTTCTTGGCTTTACAAAATGACTATAACATATGAGTCGTTTTGCTCGTAATAAGTTTATAACATTCCTAATCTAACATAACCGCGCATTGCGAGAAATAAGATAGATATAAACACAAGTATGATTAGATTTAATTTTTTAAACAAAAATACAGGTGATACAAGTCTTTAAATATCAGGGCATCCCGGTGGATATGGAAATGGTCTTTCAAATTAGGAAAGTCAGAATCAAAATTTAACATGAAAAGACGGCCAGTAATCTTTCGTATTTATCACAAATATTACCATACTAGAATTGCAGATTGGAAAGTCTATACGTTGGATCTAGAAGGAAAGTATGAATCCCAAAATGAAATTTGAGGGAGTTCATTCAAAATCGTATTGGAAATATATGAATTATCCTTTCCTATTAAAATTCATCTAGGAAAATATGAATCGTATTAGGAAAGGACAACATTGCTTTATTTTTTGAATTTCTGAGTACAATCGATAAGCTGACAAAACCAAATATTCAATAATATTTCACAACTAAATATTCCTACTATAAAAATGATTTGATCAATTGTTTATGAAGCATTATCAGAAAATCCTTCTACTCTTATATTTGAAGGAAACAATATTAGAAGATCTTGAAGATTTTTAACAGAAGTATTCTAACTTCAATATCCTAAGCGAAAACACAAATATTTCTAGTTTTAAATATCCAGTTGCCCGTTAGGTTAAGGCACAAAGGCATAGACAGCATACTTTGAAACTTTTGTGACTTTTCCAACATTGACATTAACGAAGTAGATTAAAAACATCTAAAAAGTATAATACCTAATATTCAGTAGTATCATACATAAATGCAGTATTCTAGTATCATACCTAAATGCAATAACGATTTTTTTCAATTTTAGTAATAATACATAACTGAAAAAAACAATGGCATTTAAGCACAATTTAAAACAATAAAACTGATATAAGTAGCATGTGTAATAATCTATAAACCTTTTATTTATTAACAACGAAGCAAATGTTTTGAGCAGATTCGTCATTTTACTGTTTATACTTTGTCATCGAAGATCGATATAAATTAATAATTTTCTTTTCCGCATCCATTAATTCGAGTTACTTAAAGAAGTCGACGGAATTTCGATTAAACCTAATAGAAATCTTAGAAACAGGCATATTCCTGTGATTATGATAGCATATGCACCGTAGTTAATTGTCAAACAAAATTACTTTACAAGGTTAATTAATATCCTAATTAAAATAATTAAGATTTCCTACAATGTCTGCGTAATTTTCTCTTACGCAGAGCATGGTTTCATTCAATTAATTGACTGCTTTTAGTAATTTTATCTCTTGCGTCTCTTCCAATTATTTCATACCAAATAGTTTTGTGGAAATTAATATTTAGGAATCTTTCTTTATTACATTAACATGGCAAAGAAGGGTTAAAACTATGCTAAAATAGAATACGAATAGAAATTCATAAATAAGTCGCATACTTTAAAACATATCAAAATGAAGGGTGGCAAAATTCCCTCTCGTGGTCTCTTACAGTATTATGACCAATTTGAATGACTTCAACTTTATTATAAAAGCATGTCTTTACCAAAATTGTTAATAATTTTCCTCATCATTCGATTTATGAGCACCAGTTGAAATGTTTCTAAGCATGATGAGATAATTACATATTTAAAGTCTATAGGTACTTAAAGAAAGTGAATTCAATCATGATGTGTTTTTGGCTTAGATCGGACTCAAAGCGGAAGGTTATTCTGTCTACTTCATGTTATTAGAATACGTCAGTAGATGTGACTACATAATTGACTTCGATCCGGTTATGTTGCGAGCAGAAATAACATAGTTTATTATATGTTAAGGGTAGGGTATATTATAATGTATTTCTTGATGACGCTATCCTCATGTTGTTATAATTATTTACGTGTTCTTTTTTATGTTAATGTGGCTATAGCTCTCACTTGTTGATATTTTCGTTTGTTAATGTCATTTTAGTTTCGTTCATCAGCTTATGCGACTCTGCGGATAATTCTTTCTTTTTTCTTTTATATGAGGGGTTTAAATGTGAGGACTTTGCGAGTTTTCGTATTGCGAATAACCTGATGGATTTGTTGAGCAATTTGATTCTCTCTTTAATGAAGAATATGACAATTTGTGTGAAGTGAATACTGTTGTAGATAGAGTCATGTTTGTAGCTAATCCATTGTCAGTTTTATTTTGGTTTTTGTGTTGATGCTATGTGTACATTCATCTTGTCCTTACAATATTTACAAATACGACTTGAAAGGCAGCTGCCTGGGCTGACTATTTAGTTCTATCTTTCAAATGATTATTCCATTCTCTAATTTATAACTTAGATACCTACTCGTATTGGCTTAAAAGATGCATCTTTGATTAGAGAGCTTTACGAGTTGGAGAACTTTACTGTGTTGCAGAAAAAACGCATGTATATTATGTTTGGAGACAACTTTTGTAATACGGTTGTTGCTCATCAATTACAATTTTACTGTAAATTAATAAACTTGCGCAAGTGCTTGACGTAAACTTCGATGGCAAGTTGTGCAGATATTCTGCAAAATATAATTAGGTGTGCGAATTTTTATGGCTATGTGTCTATATTTAGAAAATTAACATGAATTAACTGTTGACATTAATTTTAAATAAATATAAAGCAACTAGTCTCTGTTCTTAATCTTAACCCTAAAAATTAAATATTTAGCAGTAATGTGGGTTGAATCACAAAAAATTCGATTTTGTTATTTTCTTCCACGCAGAAGCAGATGGAATGGAAGCAATTACCCAATTTGAGCAACACACTTCGCCAGAGCATGCAAGACAAACCAACCGCTAAACATAATTAAGGACGGGTTCGGACTGCACCACAGCTGAGTCAGATTACGTGATGTTTTCGGTTGAAATAAATCAAGGGAGAAGGGCCTGAATAGTTATTCGGACGTTTTTTTATTTTCCTGTTTATTTTGTATCCAGCTGATATGTCCCAGTGCGAATTATAATAAAATTAGTACGTTTTGATATACGGTCACTCAGTTGGAAAGCATGCATTTATTTTATTTTCAAAACTTACAGAAAATGTGAAATAAATAGTTTATGGCATTACTCAGCTTCTTCTCAACCTTCTGAAGTGAAATTTTTTATAGAAAAATGTATCAACTATATAAATGACAGTAGACATCTTGAACGAAATTGAGTAATAAAATATGGTATGTTGGAGAAACACATGCAGTTTTTATAAGATAATGCATGCAGCATAATAATTTGGATACATAAATGGAATCATGATCTACAATGTTAGTGATTTCTTTTTTTGATAATGTAAATATTGTTACAAATCATGCAACTATTATTATTATATTCATTTCTATCTTCATTGGCTCATACTCTACAATAAATTGTACATAATTATACAAAATTTAAAGCTTGTTAATTTGGCAATGGACAAATTACGTTCATAAAATGTCATATAAAGATTCCTTATAGCAACTTCAAACATTGAATCAACAAGACTCCCATAGTATAGGAAAACTTTACAAACAGCAAACAAAAAAGGGGAACATAGTGGATTTGACACATTAAACACCATATTTTATCGATGTTTTTTTCTTTCTTTTCTGATTCATTGTTTATCCGACTTTCATGATAATTTAATATCAAATGAATTTATTTTCTAATTTTTTTTAATTTGGGAATTATAATGTTTTTCTTAATAAATAATGTAGGCCAAATAAAATTTGTGCTTTTAAATTGGATTTATTGATATTGATAAATCTAATATCCTCTCGTCTACCTTCTTGTACTGAAAGACTCCAAATCTTTATAATAGTACAAAGGAGATCACATTTTTTACTCCCTTGGCGTGTAGTCGGAGAAAAAATTACTTTGGATAACAAATGAATAATATTAAAAATTTTAAAGTAAAAAAATTAGCAAAATATGTACAGTTTAAGATATTCACTACGTCAAATAGGTCAAAATGCACTAGAAAGATATGAAAAATGCATTGAAAGATTCCAAGTACTAAGGAGATTCTCATTTGTACTATAAGATTATAGTACAAAGGAGATCATTTTTTTGCTCACTTGGAGTGTTCTTGTAGAAGAATTGTTTTGGACTACAAATGAATAATATTAAAAAGTTTGAAGTAACAAAATAGTAAAACATGTGAAGTTAATATTCACTATGCCAAATAGACCAACATAATAATATAATTTTATTTCCTGTCTTATTTATTTCAAAAGCCTTTTTTTAATTAATGAGCAGATAGAAAACACTTATTCAGCTACATAAAAACGTATTGGGAAAAAATTAAAATGTAGACAGGTATTCAAGTAAAAAACTGTTACTTTTTAAGTTTTTCTTAAGGAATTCATATTTTTAAAATTAAATAAAGCACATACGACCACAATGTTAATACGTTAAAGCAGTTTACACTCCCATGCTGGGCAAGCCGGCTTTAGCATCTTCACATTCACTGTGAATTCTTTCCAGATAGTCCAACGTTTTCTAATTGTCCTCGTTTACGACTGGCCTGATTTGATATCTTTGGATTTTTTTCAAATATTTTTTCTATAATATCGCATAGCATGTCCCTTTTTCATATCATATTGCAGGCGTTGCCCTTTTTTCTTTTATACATTATTCCATATCATTCATCACGCTCTTGTGATTTCCTAAAGAGCTGATCATACAGAAAGTGAATGTCTATGGTTTTCAAATCTATAAATTTGTTCTAGCTATTCGTCTATAGACCAGTAACAGTATTTTGTTCTGAAAATTTATAAATAGATGTATTTATTCAATTAATGGTTTTTTTTAGAAATTCTAATAAAAAAAGGGTTTTTATCAAACTAAAGAACATTTCAGAAATCTTATTCTTCAATGTATAATTGAAAGGAATGATATTCTTTAAAAGTGTATGATGTTTAAAATTGAGTTTATATAATCGAGAACAAATGTAACGTTTTCTATTATACTGTAATAATAATTTCTTGTTTAAATTAAAAAGCAATGTTACTGCTTACCAATACGTGTTCAATAATAAAAAACACTTTAGTACCCGGGCAATTAAGTTCTTGGAATGGCAATTTATAAGTCGATGCTAACCTCAAGATTAAAATCGCGTTGATTTCTGAAGTTCCTTACCACACATATTCTCTACGCAACTTGTCCAATGGCCTCACGAGCAAAATATTTTCGAGAGTTATCTTTACATACTGCTTAGCGAAGTAATTTAAAATAAGTATATTATTAAAAAAAACTCAAGAAAATTATTTGTTTCCCAATTTTGCGAGTACAAAAGGAACATAGTTTTATTCAAATGATATTCCATTTTCTGATGTTTTTAAGATTCCTATTACAGTTTTAATGAAAATATATATATCTAATATATAAAATTCTCGTGTTACAGTGTTTGTTGCCAAACTCCTCCGAAACGGCTTGACCCATTCTTATGAAAATTTTTGTGCATATTTGGTAGGTCTGCGAATAGGTCGTAATCTATTTTTTAAACTACTAAGTGATAAGGGTGGTCCACCAATAAATATTTCTAAAAATTTCTTTGGAAAAGCAGTGTAGTGTTAACAATGTAGTCGGTAACAATGTACTTTTTTTAAAAAAAATTTTTATTCATGACATTACAGCACGTGTGTTTAAACAAAAATTAAAGTATTTAATCGGCTTCCTTTTTTTGACTTTTATTTAATTAAGTAATCTTATATAAATCAACACGTGTTGTGAACTCGCGCCAACAACGGACGTTGCTTTACCTGTATATATTATACGCAACATTTTTGTGGGAATAATTTTAATTTAAAAGAGAAATATTTACGTGTTAAATAAATATACGTGTTTTATCATTGTTAAAGGTAAAGCAAATAATAAGAGAACAAATACTGTTATATTTGCACGTGTAGCGCTAAATTATATTTACACGTGTAGCGTGTGTTAATGTTTAGTTAAGCAAAATTGGCAACTTTATTATTGTTCTATGAAAAATAAAGATGGCTGTTGAATCGGTGTAGGTGAACGGAGTACCTTGGTCGCGAAGCGACCAAACCTCCTAGTTGCAACATAAAAATATTGTCAGTCTGCTCAAGGCCCATAGTAAATGTAAAACACATTGCATAATTTTAAAGTAAAAATAAAAACTTAGAAAAAGGAAAAACATAGATTAAAGCAGAAACAAAACAGAAAATGACAAATGAAGCAGAACCGAAGTAAAAATAATCACCCACGCAGCAGCAGATCATAAATACAAACAACCAAACGCGCACTCAACGCTACCCTAAGACAAGCAACCAGGACCAAGGATAAAAAGAAAAACCCAACTACTTATTAATGTTCAAGACGTGCTTCGGTCTTTTACGTGTACATGGAGTGGAAATGTCATAATGAAAAGTGTTTAAATTTTGAATAACAGAATTGTCGGAACTATGGATAGAATCATAAAATTTTTTAGCAGTTTTAGCAACAAATTCCCGAAAGCTAGGCATGTCTAAAGAGTGTTTTATGTCTTTGTTTCTCATGTACCATGGTGCATCAACAATCATGCGAATTACCTTGTTTTCAAGCCTTTCTAGAAGTAGAAAGTTACTTGGTGCAGTGGAGCCCCAGACTGGACTCGTATATGCTATTATTGGACGTAAGTAAGCAAGATAGATTAGTTTTTTAATTTCAATGGTTAGTATAGAGTGTCTACCTAAAACAGAATAAAATTTTCTTAACTGATTATTGAATTTAGTTCTTAAATAATCTATGTGAGCTTTAAAAGTTAGTTGGCGGTCAAGCATTACACCTAAATATTTAGCTTCTTTAGACCAGGAAATGTTAGTATTATAAATAGTTACGTTAGGTGGAGTACGATTATTTTTCCTGGTAAATAGTACGGCTTCAGTCTTCGCGACATTAAGTTTAATTTTCCAAGTGTCCAACCATTTTTCAAGTTTATTAATGCAATTTTGTAAATTTTTCTGGATAATGTGTATTTGCCTCCCCTGTGTAATAATTGCTGTATCATCAGCATAAAGTGTCAATTTAATCTTGTGATCTTATGGTATATCATTTGTGTAAATATTGTACAAAAAAGGTCCCAAGATCGAGCCTTGAGGAACACCTGCATGGATGATACAATTTTTTGAGTCAACATTATTAACAGAAACAGTAAAACTCCTCTCAGTGAGGTAATGCTGGATAATTTTGATGAGGAACGGAGAGTACTGAAATTTGATCATTTTGTAAATGAGCCCTTTGAGCCAAACTCTATCGAAGGCTTTCGCCACGTCCAAAAAAATTGCAGCTGTGTCTTGCTTCCAGGAGAACCCTTCGCAGATGGTCTCGATGATATTGTACAATTGATGAGTGGTTGAAAGGTCTTGAGTGAAGCCAAATTGTTGTGATATGAGAATGTTAAGTTCCTTAGATTCATGATTTAAAATGTCCGCAATAACTCTCTCGACAATTTTGCTGAGTGTTGACAATAAAGAAATAGGTCGATAGCTGGTCGGCGAAGTGAGGTCCTTACCAGGTTTGATTATAGGCAGAATCCGTGCAGTTTTCCAACACTTCGGGTAATAGCTGTAAATTAGGATGGCATCGGTGATTTTACATATTTCAAGAATAATTTTATATGGAATATTTTTGAGCATTTTGTTCGTTACACAGCCAATTCCTGGAGTTTTGCTGATTTTGAGATGAGTGATGGCGTTAACTATTGTTGAAGCTTTAGTTGCAGGAGTATTAAAATTTTGAGAGTTATGCAGAGCAAGGAAGGACGTAATGGTGCTTTCCACTTCGGAGTCATTAGTGTTGTTGGAGGAGGGGTTCTCCTGAAATTGCTCATGTAGGGTATCAGCAAGAATTTCTGCTTTATCCACGTCAGTAGAAGCTGTAAAGTTGGAGCTCTGAAGAGTATTAATTCTTGTTCTCTTCTTCCGATATCTGCTGCAAATTTTCCAAATAGAGCCGTCTTCGACGTTTGCAGATTCTAGTCGCCGGTCCCAGCAGTCATTTTTATACTTGAGTATCGCTCGCTTGAGTAAGTTTTGATGATGATTGTATATACTTTTACTTCGAGGGTCGCGATATATTTGCCACAATTTACGTGCATTATTTCGGTTAGTGATTAGTATCTTAATAGAAGGAGGTAAATAAGTTTTATTATTAGTAGGAAGAGGCTTGGAAGCAGCTCGATGAGCAGCGATGATTTTAGCAGTTAAATCTTTTACAGCATCCTCAATTTCTTTAGGAGAAGAGATAGGAATGGAGGAGTAATTAAAATTAGTATCCAGTATGTTAGAGAATTTCGACCAACAAGTAGAGAGATTCGGGTTAGGTAAGTCATGCAGCGAGCGAAAGTTATAGTCTATAATTACAGGATTATGATCTGAAGAAAGTTCATCTAAAGAATTAATGGCATTATTAAAATGAAAGTTGTTAGTTACTACTAAATCAATTATGGAGGTGGAATTAGTGCCTATTCTAGTGGGTGTATTAGGAGCAATAATGTCTAAATTTAGGTTATGTGCATATTTTTGCAAAACAGCGCCAGTATTATTATTATAATTGCAGCCCCAGTTAGTATGATGCGCATTAAAATCCCCCGCAAGAATTACGCTGTTATTAAGAGAAAATAAAAGATCTAAATCATTAGTGAGGTTAGTAGCAGCAATACCATTTGGAACATACACAGAATTAACATAGAGAGATGGAAGATGTGGAAAATTAAGAGAGATGATTGTGGCTTTGATTCCTATTAGATGCGGAGTGGCGATGTGATTGTGCGGCAGTGAATTCTTTATAAAAATACTGTTCCCCCGGAGACTGGATCTTGAGGACCATCATTACGATAAAAAGTGTACCCCATTAAGTAAGTGTTTGAGAATGCTTAAGATGTGTTTCCTGAAGCAGTACTATATCTGGATTATAATTATCTACAAAGTTAGTAAATTCAAGCATTTTGTACCAAATATTACATGTATTCCAATAGCAAATGCGAAGTCCAGAGACCAACTGAGTCATTAAGGAGCATTAGGGGTTGTTTGAGTTGCTAGGCCATTAATGAAGACCTGCAATTTATCTACCTTGTTATCCGCGTTTCTAATTTGTTGGAGAAGTTCTCCAGAGTTTTTTAATTCCGAGAAAATGGATACAAATTCTTTCATAAGTAGCAAAGCATTTTGGATAAAGGGGGCTTGATCCGCGATGCTCCGTAAGTGAGTCAATTGATTTTGGGAGAAGTCATTGTTGATGGTGGCAGTAGTGGCTGGTTGTTGAGATGGTGGTTGATTTTTCGTTGCCGAAGCATAGGAAAAGTTTGGTGTCACCTGTCTGGCTGGTACGTGTTTTGGGTATGTGGCGTACTTGGTGGAGTTAACTTTTATTTTGGGAAACTTGGCGCAACCTCTCCAGGCGGCTGTGTGTCCCGACTGTCCGCAGTTAATGCAAGTTGGAATTTCAAGCTTATCAAATAGTTTACAGTCTTTATGTGAATGTTCCTCACCACACTTCAAACACCGGGCTTTAAAGCCACAGTTGTTTGAACTGTGGTGAAAAAAATTACACTTGAAACACTGAAGTGTAACAGGCTTTTTGTTGAATTTCTCAACTACAACAACTAAATACAGGAGACGATTTACTTTAAAAATTTCTTGATTTTTATTCGATCGTGGCAATGTGATTTGAAAAATAGGGAGAGGCTGCTTATCCCTAGTCCTGGTCAGCTGTACTACTTTCTCGACATTAAAATATTTATCAGCCAGAGCGGCTTTAATCTCATTCGGAGCTGTGTCCCGATGCAAACCCTTGATGACCGCCTTTATTGGACGGAGAAATTTAGGAGTAATTACAAAATACTCTATATCATTAGAATTTAGAAAGCGAGTGATCTCTCGATGTTGATAATCGGAATTTGGAAAGATTTTTATCATTTCTCCAGCTAGCTTTATATGTACATCGCCATCAAATTTAGTATCAATCAGTTTTAACATGTCGTTTAAATTGGCTTTTGGCTTAACCATGATTGGCGGTAATTTCCGAATCACGGTGACGCTTTCATCTTCAGCTGCTGCGTCAGTACTCAAGGCAAGAAACTGATTATTTGTGACAATAGCATCACTTACTTTGACTTTACTGTAAGTGAAGGTTGCCTTCGCAATCATTTTTTTATGTGGAGTTTGAAACTCCCCGGAGTCCTTGGCTCCCTCATAGCTAGCGATTTGACTCGCATTACGTTTGCTTTTATTCTTAACAGGTACATCTACTTTACTTTTGAGACTACTTTTATTTACATGACTAGAATTAAGCTTGCCATTATTTACTGAACCTACATTAACCTTACTATTATTTACAACATTACTATTATTACTTTTAGGATTATGCAATGTACATTCACTTATAGGACAATGAAACCGACTTACCCATTCCACCAGGTATTGTCGTTTCTTTAGCAAGTTCTCATTCATTTGAATGTAGTCTTGAGGCAAATCGGATCGTTGCGCTTGCGCAACAATAGTGTCAATAACGTCCATTTCTTTAAATGCCGTTGAAATTTGTCGACACATCCCTTCTGGGCTGACTTTTTCACTTTCCTTAGAATTTGTTGTTGTAGCATCCATATCCTGTGGCGAGAGTACTTGCGGCGGGTCCTGAGAAGGTCCGTTCCCCTCGGTGTTAGTATCCATCTGATTCATCGTTCGGCAGTAGACACTATGATCATGATCAATGTTCATGTTCAATGTTCTCAACTGATCGTACAGGAAAAGTCGAAATAGACTGTAAAACTCAACTCCTTTATTCAAAAAACCAAATGCCAATCAATTTCGCTGTTACTGCACAGTTTAAAAATCCACTACTCTTTTTCAGCGTAAATAAATCACATACAAACATAAGCCTAATCGACTCCTGTTTCTATTCATGCGCCATTTTTTGAAACCTCAAAGATGGCTGTTGTTGCGTTTTAATTTACGAGTGTAATTGTGTTGAAATTTACTTTATTGTGGCGAAACTAGGATTCCAGTAAACTAAGTATTATTTGCAATTTGAAAGCATAAGATTATCGAAAGCATAAACTTTATTATGAAAGAGAGAGATAACGTAAAATTTTATGACTGTTAGTGACTATATTTATATATTCGCATTGTCCCACTACTGACAGATGAACAAAAAACCATTTACGACCGCATTATGCTGCAGTTTGGGCAGGCCAAGGGGGATTCTTTTTTTTTTGGATGCACCAGGTGGAACTGGCAAAACATTTCTCATTTCGCTACTTCTTGCCGAGATACGATCGAAAAATGGCATCGCATTGGCCTTGCATCATCTGGGATTGTAGCCACTTTATTAGATGGAGGCAGAACAGCTCCTTCAGCATTTAAGCTGCCACTGAATATTCAAAGTAGCCCAGATGCAGTGTGCAATATAAAGAAACAATCGTCCATGGCCCCAGGGCTGAAACAGTGTAAAATTATCATTTGGGATGAATGCACTATGGCACACAAACATTCGCTTGAGGCATTGAACAGAACATTGAAGGATATAAAAAACAACGACAAACTATTTGGCGGCACTCTGTTACTCCTTTCAGGTGACTTCAGGCAAACACTTCCTGTCATTCCACGTTCAACGTACGCTGATGAGATCAACGCTTGCTTAAAATCATCGTCACTGTGGCGTAATGTTGAAAAATTACAACTAAAAGTAAACATGCGCGTTCAAATGCTTCAAGATCCATCCGCTGAAACATTCTCAAAACAACTGTTAGATATTGGGGATGGAAAAGTTGCTGTACATGAAATTACTGGATGCATGAAATTGACGACAGATTTCTGCACAATCATCGACTCGCAAAATAATCTCATCGACCACATATTTACCAATGTACGCACACAATTCAAAAATCTTGATTGTTAGGCAGAAAGAGCAATTTTGGCAGCAAAAAATGTGGACAACAGACCCAAATTATCAGGTTATTCTCGAATAATCTAGCTTTCGTACTTTGTTATGAGCAAGAATACACATATTAGCATATTTACCTTTTTAAATAAATTGGAATTTTGATCATGTTCAGTTTCAGATGATGGAGTTTTTTTAAAAAAATATTATATATATCTGTATATATAAAATATTTTTTTAATGTAGTAATATATATATATATAGATATATAATGATTCTGTGTGAATTTATGAAATTTTGAAATTTATAAGTAAATATTAAGAATATAAAAATATAGTAATGACGCATACATTAAATAATTCTACATTTATATAAATTAAAAGCAACGCTATGTCATAACGTGATTATTAAAAACACTAGCACTTTAATGCGAAGAGTTTGAACTATTTCAGACTCACAACGAGAAAACTTAACTCACTTGAAATATCGAATTTCTCTCGGCTTTTTGACTCTGAAACACGATCGGCAGTTGCGCCTACAGTCGCCATTTGGCACTAAAATTTGAATATTGATGCGTTTCCCGTTCCATTATCGGTGTCAGGGACTTGAAAAATGGGAATGTCTTCTTTCTTTTCGAAAGACATTCGCCGAAGAAAGAAACGGCGTTCAGTTGTATGTGTGGTGTGTTTGTTTCAACTATTTGGAAAAATGCTGAATAGGGTTTTGCTTTCACCGCAGTTGTAATGGAGGCAAAAGTCAGCTTTTCTTGCAGTGCAAGAAATTTATGTCCGCTATATAACATTTTGTGTTCTAAATTCACATGTTTATTTAATTGCTATTAGATTTGCCTCAGTTTTGCTCATTATTTTTCCACAAATGGAACTTTATAATTTAGTTTCGTAGTCAAATATCTGACAACGGAATAAATTAGTGAAATAGCGTTGCCATATCTTTTAAGTTAGTGTTTTTACTATTTATATATTTTTTTTTTTGTTGAAAACCACAAAAGCAATCTATTAAGTCATATGCCTCACTTTTTGTAAAAAAAAGTATTGCTAACAAAATTATTTTGGGTATCAATAGAAAAAAATTAAAATTTAAAGTAGCAAAAGTAAATAGCACAAATAAATAAATAAATAAAAAGTATAACACTAAAAATATTTTCATATTAACTAATATCACGATAGCTCTAATAGGTTTTTTTTTTTTTTTTATTGTTCTGGAATCTTTGAAATGTCTTATTTTGATCGCGTTGTATGGATACAGAAAATTGCTGAATGTTTTAACACTACAGTAATTTTAATACATAAGAAAATTAGAAAATTCAGAATATTTTTATGTGTACCAGATGGTAATTCGAAGGATATTAAATATGTAAAGCTTAACAATATTATTCTGTTTGTTTTTTTTAAAAAAAAGGTAGAATTACGTTACTAAATTTACTTTCAGAAAAATCTATATTTTCGCCAGAAAATCTACAATTTCTACATGCACAAATGTTTAAGGAATTTAAAATTAAAATATTATATCAATATTTAAATATATGTTTCTAAATTATCTAATGTGATATAAAATTATAACTATTTTTTATTTATTTAAGACATAAAAAATAAATATTTTTGCTCCAAACATCATTTAGCCCTTTTTAAGTAAACTATTTTTTTTTTTATAAAGATACCTTCTTTATCACTGAAACTATTTACATATGTTGTAGGAAAGACTTGTAAATGGTTTGGAAGAAATTATATTTTTCATAAAAACCGATATTAAAAAAAATTATTTATTTATACATTGTTCAACTGTTATTTTGATATGTAGGGGTATTTTAAAATATTAATATTCCAGGCACTCTGTACTCTATATGTCTGTTTTTGTACTTAGATCTAATATCCATCTAATACGAGTTAAAATATAATTTCTATAAAGAGAGAAAAGTTTTTCTTTGTAGTAACTTTCAAGTAAAATTCAAAAACACTTCACTTTTAAAATTTGAGACTGGTCAGGTGCTTTGCCTGTCTTGTACTCCAGAAAATAGAGGCAGATAAAAAAAAAAACTGAACCGAAATAAGAATTGTGTCTCACATTTCGCAAAGTACTTAACTCCCCAAAACCGATACGAAACAACCCAAAGAGAAGTCCCTTTTCCAAACATATTCTTCCCCAAAAAAATTCTTTGTAGTAGATTTAGGTCTTTAATACTAGGACGGCTTTATTTTATGGTCCGTTTTTCTGTCCTTTTCTCTAAAGGACAAGAGGAAGGGGGGGGTGGTGCAAAATGGTACTAGTAGTGACTCTTCGGACTTTAAAGAAAGGAATCCCTTGAGGTGGTTTTTTTTTTCTCTCTACGAAAACCATTGGATGAAGTTTAAAATTTTTCCCTGAGATGTGCTTTGGCATTTTGGCCTGTGGTCTACTTGGAAGTCTTTTAAGTTCTTGTTTTTGTTGGGGCAGTTTATTACATCCTTTTCTTATATATATTTCAAGGAATTTCTTTTGTTTCTGCGTCATGTACTTGTTGTGCCTGGGAAATGTGAGTTTTTCGTCTCAGAAGGAAGATGAATTCAGAGAAAAAATTTGTATTATGTCAAATAGACATAAATTTATTTTATTTTCAAAATAGATAGTATCACAAAAATGTTTGAAAGATGGATAGAGTGATGTAAATGGTTCTCGTTCTGTACAGTGAAACTTCTGTCAATGGAACTTGTGCAAAGAAATTTTTACAGTGGAACTTTTTTTTTTAATTTTAATTTATGAATATTTTTACCAAGCAGTGGGCTTTGCTAGGTTAAAATGTTCATAAATTAAAATTATTGTATCATCTCAATTTTATCCCCTTGCATGGTCGTTTTAAAGTGCAATAACACATTAATATTCTTAATGCAGCAGTATAGCATAGTGTGTATATGAGCTTTACTTAATTTGCTACATGTTCGGGACTAACTATCTCATGTGAAGGGCTTAGCTTTACAAAACAACTATATCATACGAGTCGTTTTGCTCATAAAAAAACGTCTAACATTTCTAATCTAACATATCCGCGCATTGCGATGAATAAGATGGATATAAACATTAAGTTTGAATTAGTTTTAAATTTTTAAACAAAAGTAGAAGTGAAATAAATCATTAAATATCAGGTCATCCTAGTGGATGGGGAAATGGTCTTTTAAATTAATGAAGGCCAGCATCAAACTCAACAAGAAAAGACAGTCAGTAATCTTTCCTGTCTATCACATCCTATCTGTTGAATCTAAAAGGAAAGTACAGACCCCAAATCCCAACTTGAGGGCGTTCGTTCAAAATCGTATTGGGAAAATATGAATAATTCTTTCCTATTAAGATTCATCTCACACATAGGATTCATCTGATCGAATTATTTCTGGAAAATTGAGGATTCACTGGATGTCCAGGCTTTCACTGTTTTCTGAAATTCACTGTCTTTGGAGGTTCATTAGATGTCCAGGCTTTACTGTTAACTGAAATTCACTGTTCTTTGGTGGTTCATTAGATGCCCAGGCTTCACTGTTAACTGAATTTCACTGTCCTTGGAGGTTCATTAGATGCCCAGGCTTCACTGTTAACTGAAATTCACTGTTCTTTTGAGATGCATTAGATGTCTAGTCAGATCTCCAGACTTAAAAGCTAAACAAGAACTATCCAAGATCACAAAAGAATGTTGCTCCAGGAGTGGACCGACTGCCACAAAGATTCACAAACTGCTTGATTTCCATTATGAAATAGCTCTATGAGAAAAGTATGATTATAAGAGAAGACATAATCCCTAATAATCAATATCACTCTCGATTTTTTGTTTAAGATTTTTTGGTGCTGTTGAATCATACGCATTTTCATGCTTGCTTACAGTGACCGTTGTGGGACTATTTTTATTATATCAATTTACACAAACATAATTTCCTTACCATCTGGCCAGTAAAGTTATTTAACTTGAAATATAAAATTTTCTTAATTTTGGACATCAATGTATTCGAAGGAATTGAGGGATTCTTCTTTCTCTAAATTTATTAAAATTTTCATTTTAAAAAGACTTTTCCACATTTTTATTCAAGTTATAGATTTTTCCCATGAATAAAATAAAATATTTATGCTTTTAATAAATAATATATAAACGCTTTTAAAGACCGTACAATTAGTTCTATTCCAAAGTGGATTCTGCACTTTATTTAATTAATGTTTATCATTCACCATTAGCAAAAGCTATCAAAACAATTATATAACTAAAATCTACAATATTCATGAACCAAACAAAATTTTTTTAATCTTTCTGATATCAAACTGGCCATTCTTAGCAGAACTTTATCAGACTTTTAGTGTTCAGATGAATTTTGTGCGATTCCTGAAAACTATTATATTTTCAAATACCTAATAATACGTTTTATTTTGTAATATATTAAAAAGACTAAACATTGTAATAAAATCTGATTTTTTAAATAATGTTATAATTTTTATAACAATTAACCAATCGTAACTTCCGATGAACATTTTGATTTCGAAACATAGAGGAAACACTATACAATCAATTATTATTTTTAATTCACTTTTGTGGTTTTTAAATGATAAAACAAACAATAAGAAATTTAAGGGGATAAATGGATACATGCATTCCTTCCTACTATTATATTATAATTGCTCTAACTGGATTTTATATTATTATTGTGATTTTATTATTTGTGTAAAAATATAATTTTTAATAAAGACTTATCTAATACTCTTAAGAAAATTAAAATATTCTTTTATTCTATAGCAACAGAGATTGGAGCACAATCTTTATACATCATCTTCATCAATTAAAAGATTCTTCAACATTTACGCGTCATCTAAGTCTACAATTCCCACGGAACAAACATTTCATTCTGTCATCTACATCACCATTATCAAGCAGAACATACATCAGCAATGGATGTTTCCGAGGTCATTGTGCACTCTGGCAGCAGGACAAACACTTTCTTTTCGATTTTCGGAGGTGCACTGTCGAAGGCACCGAGCAGCTGCCGACGGCCAAGAAGAAGAAGAAGGGAACCCATTTTTGACATCCATGATGAATGGGTCGCGAACTCTGAGCTTCCGATAGATATTAGTCTTCCACCTTCCCTCTCCCTTTCACTCGATGCACAGAAGAAACTCAACAGATGATTAAAACCAGGTGACCGGGCCAAAAGCAATATTTTGCAAGAACTGCGTCACCACCCCCAAACTGTCAGTTTTGCTTGTTTTCATAATAGCGTTAATGTTCGATTTAATTATTCATCGCTGTGTTTATTCTAACTCTTTCACGACAGTGGTAACTGCATATCATCTCATCACATTTTTATTAGGCGCGGAAACCGAATCAATTTGAATATTTGCAAGGAAATTAATGATGTGCACAGAAAGTAATTTTCAGGACAGTACGTATTTCATCAGCGTGGCATATAAGGATTAAATGAATTACGCATAGACGATGTCATATCAATGTCTCGACGTAGTGAGACATGAAATGGTCTGGTGGGTAGTATTTTATGTTTTGAAGTGCTAAGGGACTGATTTGAAGCTCGACAATCGATGGTATACCAAACTTTTATGAAAACTGCATTCTAAATTTGTATATGGGAATATTCTTCCTGGAGGGAGGACACATGTTTTATCAACCCCTTAGGGGTGTTAGGTATTTTGTTGACATTTTGATTTTGAAACATAGATGAAAAACTATTCAATTAACTATTATTTTTAATTCGCCGTTACTTTCGTGATTTTCAAATGTTAAAAAAAAACAATAAGCATTTCTTTCTACTATTATTTTATAATTGTTCTGACTAGTTTTTTATTGTGATTTTATTATTTGTGTAAAAATATAATTTTTAATAAAGACTTATCTAATACTCTTAAGAAACCATACAATATTATTTTATTCTATATCAACCGAGATTTACGCACAACATTTTATATCATCTTCATCAATTAAAGTGCTTCAACATTTACACACCATCTAATTCATTAACAATTCCTCCTCAAACAAACATTTCATTCTGTCACCTACATCGCCATCATCAGGCAGAATCTTCATCATCAGTGAATGGTTCCTGGGCCATTGTGCACTCTGGCAGGACAAACACTTTCTTTTCGATTTTCGGTGCACTGTCGAACGCACCAAAGCAGCTGCCGACGGCCAACAAGAAGAACGAAGAAGGGAACCCAATTTTTGACATCCGTGATGAATGGGTCGCGAACTCGGATCTTCTGATAGATATTAGTCCCCCCCTTCACTCGATGCACGGAAGAAACTCAACAGATGATTAAAAGCCGGTGACAGGTCCAAAAGCAATATTTTCCAGAATCTGTTAATTTTGCTTGTTTTCAAAAAGCGAATTATCGTTAATGTGTGATTTACTTATGCCTCGACGTGTTTACTTTAACTCTTTCATGACACTGTACATCCTGTCATAAAATTTGTATTTTGTGTGCAAGCCGAACTGATTTAAATATTTGTAAGTACATTAATGTTGTGTACAAAAAGTAATTTTCGTGACAAATCGTATTTCATCAGTATGGCCTATAAGGATTAAATGAATTACTCATGAAGAGAGACATGAATTGGCCTGGTAGATAGTATTTTAGGTTTTGGAGTGATGAGGATCTGATTTGAAACAAACAGTCGATGGTATAAGGATGATTTTACGGAGAACTAAACACCATAATAACTCCATAATACTAAACGCCATGATAATGCCATAATGCTGAACGCCATAATAACGTAATACTAATGCCCTATTTTACGCCATGCTAAATTTGTATATTGGAATATCTTTTCAATGGACTGGCGGAGACAAATTTCATCAACTCCTTCTTAGTCATGCTAGGTATTTCGTTGATATAATATAGCAAGTCCTGTGATGCTGCAACCTTTGTAAAGTAACCTCTGTGCCGTTCGAAGAGCAAGTGCCTTAAATAAAATAAGTTATTGAATAGTGTATTTTATTTATGATATAATGCTTCTATTTGCTCAAATATAAATACGTCATTATTATGTATTTCTCAACAAAGTTTTGAAATAATGAGCTGTAGAAACTGATACAAAGTAAATGGACTCGTGTATACCAAGAAAGTTAAGTGTTTTAAATCTTACATATTACTAATATTGTTTTTTAATACCTAAACGTCTTTAATACTTCTCTTGAAAAAAGCTATTTTAATAATTTTGTTGAATTTCTTATATAATAAAGGCGTTAACAATTTTAAGATATGAATTTATAATTCTAAAATCAAAAGATTATCTTCTATAGTAAACATTTAAATCTTGTTATTTAAATTCGTATTGTATTGTAGTAACTTCCAATGGTTGGAAACGGGTTATATTGGCTTGATAAGCAGAATGAATATAAATTTTTTAAAAGTATAATTAATATAAAGAGAAATATTTATTTATAAAACAGATGATAAAAATTCTTGATTCTTGTTTTCATTTACATAATATATCTTACAATTTAAAATTAAAAAAAAAAAAAAGTTCCTTTATTATCTCACATTTAATTTTTATTTAATATATTCCGATACGTTGGTCAATAACTGGCTATTTTCAATAAATAATAAAATCATGCATATTTATGGCAGTAAAAAACACATATGGGTATCTATGAATTTTATTTGTTTTGTTTTGTTCTTTTCTGCTATTTCATTATTTTGTATTTCATATAAGCTGCTTTTTGTTATATTTACTTTCATTTTTTATTTATAATAGATATTTTTTACAATTGTAATGATTTGTTTATCATAAGTAAATCTTGTTATTCTTATTTTTATCGCTTATTAAAAGCCATATATTTTTTATTCAAATTCCTGAGAGAATTTAATGACAAATAAAAATTATTAAAGGACTACACCATTAAAAGATTAAATACATATAAGGAATTATTTTTTTCTTTAATGAATACCATTTTTCCTAAATAATAAAAAAAATTGTACGAGCGCATCCAAATTAAAGAATTTTCCTTCTTCGATACCCAACATTCTTCATAAAAAACAGAAGAAAATTTTTGCCAAGAAAGAATAGGGTTTGGAATCTCAACTGATGTGTCATTTATTGTTCATTTTTTAATATCAATACGAATACGTTTCATGCTCATTAATAATATAAAAAAATACTGAATTATAGAAATTAATTAAAATTAAATGTCGAAATAACTCTTACACCTATATTTAAAAAATTTAACAAGAATTCTAATTAAATGAGTGCTCACCTTTTTTGGAGTAAGTTGTCAAAGTAGAAAAAAAAAAACAGCAGCACAATAAATTATTCAAACATTTACTGTATCTATATAGGTACAAAATCATGATGATGGCAAAATGGATATTCTTACCTCTTTTTTAATGTCCATAACTGTCAAAAAACTTTTAATACCTCGAAGAGATTTCAGTTTCTTTCTTTCCTCTGTCATTTTCCTTATATTAATATAAAATATAATTATAATTAGTCTCTGAAACTTTTTTTTGTTTATCATTTTCTTTTAATCTCGTGATTGTGGATTTTTTTATATATTTGTGCACATCTAAAAAGTAGGGAATGTGCAAAATCTTTATCAAATCTACTATCTTTTAAAAGAAACTTTTTGTAATTATATAATTAATCTACATTTTTAATTATATGTTTCTTGGTGGAAAACGTTTCAATGATCTATTATCTGAAAGGTATTTCTTTATGTAACACATTGCATCCATCGATTCTACAGATGCGAATACAGAAGACATATCTGAGATAGGATACATTGAAAGCATGCAAACTAGATTTTCTGTATGAAGACATCAACCCTGCGCATTATATTGCAGATATGAGGACATCATTGGTTTAGCATTACTTTATCAAGAAAGGAAAAATAAATGCTTCTTACAAATGAAAGAATTATCGAATTATAAGCCCAGTCCCTGACTTTGGGGTTTAGAAAATTGGAAATTTCTCTTGGAGAATTCAAAAGACAAAAAAAAAAAAAAAAAAAAATGCAAGGAAAAATATATCGTATATGTAATTTAATCTAAAAGAAGACAATGTGAGTGGTTTTTGGATTTAGTAGAAAATGATATAATATAAAAAGATTATGAAGAAAAATTACAGTGCACGAGGAAACCTAAAAGACCTAGAAAGTATATATGTAAGAAGACTTTAAATGGGATACAATGGGAAAGAAAGGCTAAGAATACGAAATTTTAAGAAAATTTTACATGATCCATTACTAGCTGCAGGGACATTATTGGTGTTGAAAATTTACATTTTGAAATTTCATCCTAAGGAAAAGCATAAATATCACAGAAAATTTTCACAACTGATCAATAACGATACATCATTTGTAAAATAAT
Source organism: Caerostris darwini (assembly GCA_021605075.1). NCBI lineage: Eukaryota > Metazoa > Arthropoda > Arachnida > Araneae > Araneidae > Caerostris > Caerostris darwini. Next base: position 257,099 of record BPLQ01002550.1, on the reverse strand, counting down.
TAAGTTTGTTATAGCATGGATAGTTGCAACTTGAGGGCATAAATGAGAAGTCTTATACACAAGGTAATTTGTATAAAAAGTGCGTCAAAAAGATGACGCCAGGCAATAATTGCTTAGAAATAGGTAATTGGGAATGCTACCAGAAATGTTATATAATCACAAAAGCAGACAAGTCTAGACGAAATGATAAATGAAATAAAGCAATTTGAATAAATATTCAAAGGCTATATATGCATTCTTAGTCTGTCGAATGTTTGACAACACGATAGCAACAGATTGATCAAGAGTTCAGTATGTAGTCGTAACATTTCTTGAATAATAATTTAAGCAATCGCTTTCAGGTTAATTATAATTTTATTTCTGATTTAATTCATTGTCTGTCTACTATGCGATGAATGGAATCCTAAATGCTGCTCATGATTTATTTTCCTCAAAAATTTTATAACTTTTTTCTTGCTCGCAAAATTTAAATTTTTTTGGATTTCGAAAAAATCAGAATTCTGAAAAAAATATTTTACTCCATTTTGATACTGAAATATGTATTTAAAACAATCTCGTGCGTCATATCATGACAAAATATTTGAATTCAAAAAAGTTTAGAAAGCATGACTTACTGCTTAAGCCAAACGTAATTAAGGAAATGCCCAAGATTTGCAAGCTATGAGTATTCTTTTCGAATTCTTCATAAACTACATTTTCTCTAATTGGATTCTTTAATGCCTTTTTTCTATCTTCGTAAAATAAAGGATTGGATTTCATTTTCGTAATGTATTTCTAAAGAGACACGAGCAACAAAAAAAAAAAAAAAAAAAAACTTTTATTTCATTATCTTTCTTATTGCATTGGTGTATTCCTTTTAAGAGAAAATTTTTTGTCTGAGCAAAAATAACAAAACTTTTAATGAGTTTTGAATGGCAACAAAACAATTTGGTTGACATTTTTAAGCAAGTTTCTTTCGCTGCGTGGAGTGGTAACGAATGAGGTTCTGTTCTTAATTAAGGTTTGAGGAATTACTTTTTCTTTCTTTCCGTTGTCATGGCTATGTTATGCATATTAAAATGTTTGGTGCATTTTGTTTTTGTACTGCTTGATAGTCAAAATGAATAACAAGCGAGTTTTTTAATGAATATGTAGTTCTAAATTTAATAGGTTTGTTTTTGTGCTTTTTGCTCTGTTATGTAACAATATCATGTGGTGGCAATGTATCTCTAATGAAAGTGAATATATAAATTTAATAAAGTCCGCTTGCTTAAAGCTACAATTTTTTTTATTTTAGTTTCTAGTGCAAGTAAAACAAATAATAATAAAGCGTATTCATTTGAACGCTAACTAATTTCAAAAATACTGTTGTATATCTTTTTATAAGCTTATTAATGACAGTTTCTATATGAAATCTAGATTTTCTATTGTATTTTAGAGAATATATTGAGAGGGTGAATTATAATTAAAGTCCCACTTTCAAAATGCTGTAAAAAAAGAACCACAAATCACAATGAATTAAAATATGAACTGAAGATACTTGAAGAAGGAGAAATGGTATGGCATGAAAAAAAATGTTCCAGTTAATTTTTTTCCATTCAATTTTGTAGGTCCTTGCCGTGGTAGATGGGCTTTCTACTCACAGTGTCACTACTGTTGAATGATTGAAAGCCAATTTTTTCCGTCAAAAACCAAAACAATCAAACACATTGAACACTACACGTGGTTTAATGTGCAACTCATGCCAAATACGTTGTCATTTTGACTCAAAATATCACTGGCAGCCAAATTCACTCTCCTTATGCCGCTTACAGCGCACTATATTAATATACTACGGAACTTTTTTTCATGCCTTACCGTTGTCCTCTTCTTTAGGTATCACCAGTTCAAATTTGAACCCATTTCGGCGAGTGGTACTTTTTTTACAGTATTTTGAAAATGGGACTTTAATTATAATCACCCTGTATATCTTCTAACTGAATGCTTAGTTAAAACAAGAGAAAAAGGGAAATTAATTTTATTTGAACAATATGGGATATAAAGGGGGGGGATAAATATGGTATATCTTTTAAATTACATGAAAAAGTTTTAATCAGAAACATTTTGAGATAATTAAATTTCTTAAAATCTGCAGTGAAATACCTCATAGTATCATCTTCAAATTATCTTCTCATATTTAGAGATTTATAGAGTGCTTATGAATTCCATACAGAAGATTGGAGATGTGATAATGCATATCAAGATGAACAAAAAATGCAATGACACATGGGATCCCAAATAGGGTTGAGTCAGTGAAAATCAGAGTAGAAAATCAGGATTATATCTGGTTCAGAATCCTTGGTGATGAACTGTTGAGGTTTTATTTGCTGCCCGAATGTTTCACTTTCACAATACACTAAGGTCTCCTACAAATACGGTCCAATATTTTCTTTATGCAGGGAGAAAAATGGTCCATGCGCGATGGTGCCACACCCCCATTTTCCAGAAACTAGTATTTTCACCTTGATGAAACATATCAGAAGAGAAGGATCTGGCGTTGAGGCCCCGTTGCTTGTTGTCCGATCTTAACCCATTAAACATATTTTTCTTTGAAATCAATCGTTTATGAAATAGTATTGGATAATCCATGCTGATCAGATATCGACAGTGACTAGAAAACTCTAAGAACTGTTAAACCTGTCCTCCAGTCGTTTTTACATGTTCTTGTCTTATGCACTGATGTTTGTAGTGGTGAGGGCTATTTGAACAGATACTGTAACAAGGTTTCTTTAATGTATCACAGACTGTTTTGTATACTGTTTCAAGTACGTTACTGCCGAAAATTCTGGCCTAGCTAGAAGGAAAGAGATTTCAGTTGGCCGCGTGTGTAACAGTCTACAATCACTACTTTTAGAACTAACCAGTCTAATATAATACACAGTAATAATAACAAAAGTCTAAGGTAATACGCAGTATTAATATTAAGAGTCTAAATTGATACACAGTAATAATATCAAGAGTCTAATGTAATCAGTAATAATATTAAGAGTCTAGTGTAATCAGTAATAATATTAAGAGTCTTAAGTAATACACATATTTTATTAATAAATTTTTATGAAAAATGAATGGATGAAATTTGAGAGAGAAAAATATTACCTAACTTGTATTGATTTTTAGTTCTTATTTTAATTTTCCAAACATAAATAAATAAGAAGAAGGACTTTTTAACAGAGAAAGCCGCTAAAATATTGATAAAATATTAATGATTCCAATAAAAAAAAACATATTTTATTTCAGGAATTCCAAATTTTAAAACTAAAAGCATTATAGACAGTTCGAAGTATTTAAAAGAAAGTTTAACTAACCTTGAGATAGTGCTTGCTCAAAACTTAAGTTTAATTAGAATAATCAACAGAAAAATCTGAAGTGAGAATGCGAAATCGAAAATTAAAACTGGAATTTCGTTCGATGGAGAATTCTAATTCCCGAACACAATCGGGAAAAGAAGGAAAAATAAAAAAAACATTTAAAATTAAATTTCATTATATCGGAAAGTTATCGGGAAGAATTCCGGAATTTCCCACTCTTTTCCCAAAGATGACAATCTCTCCTTTTATCTTCCCTCCCGGAATCCGGCAAGGGAAGGAAAAGAATGCAAAAGACAAAGGCCCGGATTCGGCCGGACAGAAAAGAAAAGAGTTTCTTCTTTCCCGAAAAGAATTTTCCCCTTCTTAGCTATCGATGAAATTTAACGAGAGGAGTTTCTTTAAGCAATTTGGTTTGATAGGTTCTTTTCTAAAAATAGATCGCCATTCGAATAACTGCACACTCAGATGATTAGGAAGAGAATTTGAGCCAGTCAGAAATAAAAAAAAATAATAAATAATTTATTCAAATATTCAAAATTTTTATGAACTCTTTACAGTTGAACAGTTTCGAATAAATGATTTGGATTTTTAAATACATTCTGGCAATTAATATTTGTTACTGTTGCCAGTTTCTTTTGTCAAATAATTATTCAGAATATAATTCCAGATATTTAGTGCTTGTTGAATTGGAAGTTTATGAAAAATTTCAAAATATATTCTTTAAATAAATGTATCTTCTGTAGCATAAAAGGAAATAAAATTTGGGATTTAAATACCCTTATGACTTTCGGAATGCGGAACTGAAAGAGTTTCTAGTGGAATTTACGAGTACCTTTGTGAATTTTTTATTTCAAATTTATTAGAAGAATTATTATCCATTAATTATTCAGGAATTTTTATTTGTGAATTTCACAAAATATGTTTTTAATTCTACTTAATTATTGAATGTTTATTGTTATAATAAAGTATTTCACTTCGAAAGCACAAATTCAAATTGTTTTCGAGAGAAAAAAAATTGGAATTTTTATTAAATGGGGAAAAATAATTTCAAATTAATATTAGAATGGGGAAATATACTGATGTGGGGAAAAATTAGAATTTTTATTACATTAAATCTAAATATTATCCCATTTTTGCTTTAGAAATTGTTGCCTACATAATTATCATCATCAATAATTAATACAAATGTTAATTTCAACGTTGAATTGTTTATTTTAATATACCCAAATTTATTATTGATAAAACTCTATTTATAGAAATACAAAGTTGTCCAAAATGAGTAATATTTGCTTTTACATACGTAACAAATAATATATATATATATATATATATATATATATATATATATATATATATATATATATATATATATTTAAGTCAATTCCTACTTTTTTTTCACTATGTTGCATAAAAGTCCTTCACAAATAAAGTTAAAAAAATGAAGTTCCTCTTACATCTGGTCCCGCTTTATATTAGATACATTATTAGATACAAACTAAAATTAATCAATTAAATTTAAAGAATGAATTCATATTTGAAAAAATTCATATTTGCACATTTTTTTAAGTCAATTCTTACTTTTTTTTCACTCTGTTGCAGAAAGTGCTTTATAAATAAAAAGTTAAAAAAATGAAGTTCCTCTTACATCTGGTCCCGCTTTATATTAGATACATTATTAGATACAAACTAAAATTAATCAATTAAATTTAAAGAATGAATTCATATTTGAAAAAAATTCATATTTGCACATTTTTTAAGTCAATTCTTACTTTTTTCACTCTGTTGCAGAAAGTGCTTTATAAATAAAGTTAAAAAAATGAAGTTCCTCTTACATCTGGTCCCGCTTTATATTAGATACATTATTAGATACAAACTAAAATTAATCAATTAAATTTAAAGAATGAATTCATATTTGAAAAATTCATATTTGCACATTTTTTAAGTCAATTCTTACTTTTTTTTCACTCTGTTGCAGAAAGTGCTTTATAAATAAAGTTAAAAAAATGAAGTTCCTCTTACATCTGGTCCCGCTTTATATTAGATACATTATTAGATACAAACTAAAATTAATCAATTAAATTTAAAGAATGAATTCATATTTGAAAAAATTCATATTTGCACATTTTTTTTAAGTCAATTCTTACTTTTTTTTCACTCTGTTGCAGAAAGTGCTTTATAAATAAAGTTAAAAAATGAAGTTCCTCTTACATCTGGTCCCGCTTTATATTAGATACATTATTAGATACAAACTAAAATTAATCAATTAAATTTAAAGAATGAATTCATATTTGAAAAAATTCATATTTGCACATTTTTTTAAGTCAATTCTTACTTTTTTTCACTCTGTTGCAGAAAGTGCTTTATAAATAAAGTTAAAAAAATGAAGTTCCTCTTACATCTGGTCCCGCTTTATATTAGATACATTATTAGATACAAACTAAAATTAATCAATTAAATTTAAAGAATGAATTCATATTTGAAAAAATTCATATTTGCACATTTTTTTAAGTCAATTCTTACTTTTTTTTCACTCTGTTGCAGAAAGTGCTTTATAAATAAAGTTAAAAAAATGAAGTTCCTCTTACATCTGGTCCCGCTTTATATTAGATACATTATTAGATACAAACTAAAATTAATCAATTAAATTTAAAGAATGAATTCATATTTGAAAAAATTCATATTTGCACATTTTTTAAGTCAATTCTTACTTTTTTTTCACTCTGTTGCAGAAAGTGCTTTATAAATAAAGTTAAAAAAATGAAGTTCCTCTTACATCTGGTCCCTTTATATTAGATACATTATTAGATACAAACTAAAATTAATCAATTAAATTTAAAGAATGAATTCATATTTGAAAAAATTCATATTTGCACATTTTTTTAAGTCAATTCTTACTTTTTTTTCACTCTGTTGCAGAAAGTGCTTTATAAATAATTTTCATTCATTTTTTTAAGTTTATCGGGCGCCATCTATTGGTAGATATATGCAACTTAAATCTAAAAAACTAAAATTAGTTAATTAAATTTAATTACTGAATTAATATTTGAAAAAACTGTATTAACATCAAGTGTGATCCACTACAAGTTAAAAAAAATGCATTTGAACTTGAGTGGAGGAATCAAAAGTATTTTATGAACGATTGAAAATTTGAGCAAGATATATATAGGGAGAGTGTGAGCTAATAATAGGCATTGAAATATAGAACTTAATTTGCATTCATATATTTCAGAAAATGTTTTTTTTATCGTACTTTCGAATCGTTTAACAAAATATATGTATTTTTAAAAAAAATAGTTTATTAATTTTTATAACTTATGCTATTTGTGGTGTACAAGGGAAACTTTAATAATTAACTAAAATAAATACTTTCTCTGACATTTTGTATCTCGTTTAAATTCCAAAAGAGAGATTTGTTCTCAACTGAAATTGGAACACTTCTTTATTTTAAAATTTTTATTAGTAACATTATTTTCAGTTAAAAAATATTAGTTCAGTTGTCCAAATAATTTTTTTTCGTAAGAACAAATTATTTAATGGTACTTACATCTTGGAATCTTATTTGACATAATCTTATTTTTAATCTTACTTTGCATACTTACATCTAGGAATTTTTATTAATATAAAATGATTAAATGTTAAGAGTTTAAAAAGAAATTTTTCAAGTAACTCTATTTATATAGATATATAGTATTTAAAATTTACAGTTTGCAATATCAGAGTTCAGTATCTAGATGCAACATTTCATAAATAATGATTTAAGCAATCGTTTGAAGGTTAATTATAATTTTGTTTCCGATATAATTCAATTTCTAATATATAATCTAATATAATTAATTTATATAATCTAATATATAATATATAATTTATATAATCTATTATATAATATAAAATTTATATAATCTAAATATATAATCTAATATAATTTAATTTATGCGATGAATGTAACTGCTGATGATTTTTTTCAAAAATTCTATAATTTTTTCCTTGTTGGCAAAATTAACCCTTTTCTAAATTTCGGAAAAAATCGGAATTCTAAAAAAAAAAATTTTGACTACATTTTGATACTAAAATATATATTTAAAACAATCTTGTGCGTCATATTATGGCAAAATATTTGAATTCGAAAAAGTTCAGAACGCATGTCTTACTACATATGCCAAACGTAATTAAGCAAATGCCTAAGATTTGCAAGCTATGAGTATTCTATTCGAATTTTTCATAAACTACATTTTCTCTAATTGGATTCTTTAATGCCTTTTTTCTATCTTCGTAAAATAAAGGATTGGATTGCATTTTCGTAATGTATTTGTACTGCGTGATAGTCAAAATGAATAACAAGGTGAGTTTTTTAATGAATATGCAGTTCTAATTTTAATAGGCTTGTTTCTGCGCTTTTTGTTCTGTCATGTGATGGCAATGCATCTCTAATGAAAGTGAATATCTAAATTTAATAAAGTCTCTTTGCATAAAGCTACTAATTTTTAATCTTTGTTCCAAGTACAAGTATAAAAAAATAACAAAGCGAACTCATTTGAATGCTAAATAATTTCAAAAATACTGCTGTATATAATTTAATAAACTTATTTTGTTCATAATGACAATTTGTATATCAAATCTATATTTTCTGTTGTATCTTGAAGAAGATGATTATATCTTCTAAATGATTGCTTACTTAAAACCAGAAAAAGATGGAAGGTAATTTTATTCGAACAATATGAGATATAAATAAACATTTTGTAAATTATATGAAAACATTTTAGTCTAAAACACGATTTTAAGATAATTAAATTTCTTAAAATCCGCAGTGAAATACCACATAGTATCATCTTAAAATTATCTTCTCAAATTTGTAGGTTTATAGAGTGTATATGAATTCCACAGAAAAAATTGGAAGAGCGATAATGCGTATTAAGATGAGCAAAAAATGCAATCAGATATTAGAACCAAAACGGGGTTGGGTCCGTGGAAATCAGAGTAGAAAATTAGGATCATATATCTGGTTCGAAATCATCCGTGCTGATCTGATAGGCTTTATTTGCTGCCCGAATGTTTCACTGGCCCAATATACTACAGTCTCCTGCAAATTAGCTTCCAACTTTTTTCTTTAGGCAGAGAGAAACATGGTTCATGCACGATGGTGACTCACCTCATTTTCCAGAAACTTGTATTTTCACCTTGAGGAAACATAAAAAAAAAAAACCGGGATTCTGGCGTTGAGGCCTCGTTGCTTGTTATTTCCTGATCTTAACCTATCAAAAAGCGAAATGAATTATCTTTCAAATTAATTTTCTTTGAAATTAATTGTTTATGAAACAGTACTGGATAATTCATGTCGATCTGATAGCTAGGACAGTGACCAGGACACTCTATTAAGTTTCAAGCCTATTCTCCAATCTTTTTTACGTTGCTGTGTCTTATGCAATGATGTTTGTGGTGATAAAGGCTATTTTGAACAAATACAGTAACAAAGTTTATTTTGTGTATCGCAGGTTGTTTTGTATACTGCCTCAAGAATGTTTCTGTCCCAAATTCTGGCCCAGCTAGAGGGAAGGAGGTTTCAGTTGGCAGCGTTTGTTACAGCCTACAGTACCTACTTTCAGAACTAATGAGTCTAAAATAATACACAGTAATAACATTAAGATTCTAAAGTAATACACTAAAAATATCAATAGTATAATGTAATATATATAGTAATAATATCAGTAACCTAATGTAATCAGTAATAATATTAAGAATTTAAAGTAATACACAGTAATAATAATAAGAGTATAAAGAAATACACTGTAATAGTATTAAGAATCTAATGTTATACGCATATTTTATTAATATAAAATAATTTGTATTGATTTATGGTTTTTATTTTAATTTTCCAAAAAATAAATAAATAAGAAAAGGGTTTTCTACAGGAGAAAACAGCCGAAATATTCATAAAATTATTCAATTATTTAAAAAAATATTAATGATTCCAAGAAAAGGAAAAACATACTTTATTTCAGGAGTTGCAAAGTTTAAAACTAACAGCTTCATGCACAGTTTGCAGAAGCATTTAAAAAGTAAGTTTAATCAACCTTGAGATAGTCCATGCTCAAAACTTAAGTTAAATTAGAATAATCAACAGAAAAATCTGAATGTGAGATTCCGAAATCGAAAATTAAAACTGGAATTTCGTTCGATGGAGAATTCTAATTCCCAAACACAATCGAGAAAAGAAGGAAAAATAAAAGAAAGAAAATAAAAGAAGAAAAAAAAAACCTTAGAAATTAAATTGCATTACATCGGAAAGTTATCGGAAAGAATTCCGGAATTTCCCGCTCTTTTCCCAAAGATGACAATCTCTCCTTTTATCTTCCCTCCCGGAATCCGGCAAGGGAAGGAAAAGAATGCAAAAGACAAAGGCCCGGATTCGGCCGGACACAAAAGAAGAGAGTTTCTTCTTTCCCGAAAAGAATTTTCCCGTTCTTACCAATCGATCAAATTTAACGAGAGGAGTTTCTTTAAGCAATTTGGTTTGATGGGTTCTTTTCTAAAAATAGATCGCCATTCGAATAACTGCACACTGAGATAATTAGGAAGAGAATTTGCGCTATTTAGAAATAGAAACATAAATAATAAATAATTTATTCAAATATTCAAAATTTTTATGAACTCTTTACAGTCGAACAGTTTCGAATAAATGATTTGGATTTTTAAATACATTCTGGCAACTAATATTTAATAGTGTTGAAAGTTTCTTTTCTCAAATAATTATTCAGATTATATTTTGCGATATTCAGTGATTTGTTTGTTGAATTGAAAGTTTATGAAAAGTTTTTAAATATCTTCATTAATAAATGTATTTTCTGCAGGGTAAAATGAAACATAATTGGGATTTAAATACCCGTATGACTTTTGAAATGCGGAACTGAAAAAAATTCTACTGGGATACCTTTGCGAATTTTATGTTTCAAATGCATTAGAAGAATTATTACTCATTAAGTATTCATGAATTTTTGTTTGTGAATTTTACACAATATGTTTTTTAATTTTTCTTCATTATTGCATGTTTATTGATATAATAAAGTATTTCAATTCGAAAACACAAATTCAATTCGTTTTCGGAAAAAAAATTTAGAACTTTTATTAAATGTTAAAACTTTAGAATGGGGAAACAATACTTATATGGGGAAAAATTAAACTTTTTATTAAATTAAATCTAAATAGTTTCCCGTTTTTGAGTTAACGAGTGCTCCCTACATAGTTATCATCATTTTTTTCCGATTGTTAATTTCATCTTTAATTTGTTTACTTTAAGAAAACTAACTTTATTATTGTTGTTGATATTATATTTATAGAAAGCCAAAGTTAAATGAGAAATATTTGTTTACATATGTAAAAATGGAACTTAATTTGCATTCAAATATTAGAGAAAATGTTTTTTTTTTTTCGTACTTTCTCAAGACTTTAACAAAATTTAGGTATTTTTTTAAAAATATATTTTATTAATTTTTATGAATTATACAGTTTAGTATTGAAGTTTTTAATTACTTCTGTAAGTTTCATGTTATTTGTGGTGCACAAGGGAACTTTAAACGTTTAAATAAAATAAATACTTTCTCTTACATTTTTTATCTCGTTTAAATCCCAAAAGAGATTTGTTCTCAACTGAAATTGGAATACTTTTTTTACTGGAATTGTTTTTTATTAGTAACATTATTTTTAGTAAAAAGATATGAATTCAGTTCTTCAAATAATGTCTTTTTTTTTCGTAAAAAACAAAGGATTTAAGGGTGTTGTACATTGTTATATCTTGGAATTGTTATTAAAATAAAAACATAAAATTTAAAGTTAGAAAAAGTCATTTATATCCATTTATATATCATTTATATATTTATATCTATATAAATATATAGTGTTCAAAATTTACAGTTTGCAATATCTTTCATTTTATTTTATTTTTTAATATTTTTCAATCATTGTGGCTTTTTATCTTAAAAGAAAAGAAAAGAAGGAAAAAACTATATAAAAGAAGTTAAACACACAAAAAGGCGAATTTTATTATATCTTTGTTTTTTAGCCTTTATTTAAAAGAATGCATTACAAATTAAACAACAGCTTGAAATATGATCACTTTGCTTGAAATATGATCTAAAAAAATGTGTGTATATAATTTAGGCATAGTAATAAGTATTAATAATGTTTTCAGATTACTTTACATAGCATGGACACGTAAATGTTTCACTTTTTTTTAAGAATTACAGAGTAAATATACAAAAGTTAAATATAATTTTAATTTGTATTATTTAATTAATTTATTTGTATTCTATTTTTAAATGTTACATAGATTTTACACATTTTTTTACATATATTTCAGTACGATACCCACAATTTAAATAAAATGTTTATGGAATGCTGCTACTAAAATAAAAACTGTTTTTTATTCCACGAAAATCAATCTAGACGATTTAGGAAACATTTAAATAATATTTGCTTTTAAACATTATTAAAATAATTTCCCAACAGATATGTGTGACTTCGCGATTTAGGATTTAAAAAAATTTCTTATGCACACTCGATATTATTTTGAAGTGATAAAGAAAAAAAGTGCCGTGGGGAAAATTCTAGTAGAGAAAATAAAACATTTTTCTACGAATAAGTAAAAACCCAATATCTGAAACCTAAATGTTTCAAAGAAAAATCTCAAGTATTCACAAAACACGTCAAATATGACCCACGAGCTTTATTGAAATTTTTCTTTCTCTCTGTCTTTTGGGTCTAGAAGAATTTTCTTCTGAATTTTATTTAAAAATTTATTTTGCAATATCTTTACAGTAGTGAGATTAAATAATATTGTATATTCATGCATATATAAATATTCAGGATAAGTTAAAAACAAAGATAAAAAACAAGTTTCGATATTACAATATATGTAACCTTTTCACTGTGGATATTATCTAAGGAATGGAAAATTTACAGGAATGACTTTTTCCCTTTATATTCATGAAGTACTCAGAAATAATGATATTGAATGAAATATCCAATCAATGTGATCCATATTTGCAGGGAATGTGTGAAAAATAAATCTAATTAGCATTATTCAATTGGGAGCCTGATTCCCGAGTGACTAGAGCTCTGGCTGTCGGTACCACAAGTTTTTTGGTTTCAAGTCCCGGCGGTGTAATGAATATGACTGGAATAGACTTTAAACCTATGGACTATGGAATAGACTTTAAACCGTAGGTCCCGGTCTAATAGGATCGTAGAGTGTTGTGGGGTTTACTAGCGTTGTTACTAGCGTCCGTAGCTATACATGCCCCTTGGGTAGTGCTAAATGAGTAACAACTGTGCAGCCCTTGCTTATGTCATAAAGATTAACTGTCTCTGTATTGCCAGTCACATTAGAATAACAACAGTAATAGCATTATCCTATCCAAAGTAGTCAAACTGTTTCTGATAAGCTAATCTAGGCTTACGTCATCCAACGTTGAATGAAGATCTTTGCGCAAAGCGAATTTCTGCAACACAGTGTCTGATTTGTGTAAGGACTCAAATCAGTTTGTTATAGTTTCGAAATACCATGTGGAAAAATCTGTGAAGTGGAAACTCATAGGCCTCTTAGAAGCAAGGCAGCCAATCACGAAAGCAGCCAGAGGTCTGAATATTTCAAGACAGACAGTCTCTACTTTATGGAAATAATCTGAAAACGATGGCAGGTTTGCAAGAAAGCCTGAGCAGGGTTCGTAAATGAATAACAATTGCTTCTGAAGAGAATTGCTTATCTTGCAATAAGTGCTATTTGTAACAAGAAGTCTATTGCTCGCCAGTTAGGTTCACAGCTTTTAGTAGCCACTGGAATTACTGTATCACTACAGATGGTATACAGAAGGCTTAACGAAAAAGGCCCTTATGCCAGAAAGTCAAAGGTATGTGATTCACAACAAAAGAGAGATCGCTTCGATTAGTACAAAGAACATCGGTAATGGAGTGAAAACCATTGGTCCCATGATACTGATGAGTCGAGGTTTAGTTTTACAGGTGATTGTATGCGTGTTTTCATCTGGAGGGTCAGGAACACAAAATTATCCCTCGAGCATTAGGGAACGTGACCGTTTAGGTAGTGGAGTTGTGATTGTATGGAGAGGCATATTGACTACGGTCATCTTGTGCACACTTTATGCTAAACAGACCGGGACCTAGAGTTTAAAGTGGATTTCGAACCACTACGAATTTCCATGCCACTGCCGGAACTCGAACCGGAAACCTGTGATAGCGAGGGCCAGAGCGCTAACCATTCGGCCATTCAGGTCCCGATATTGATGGAAGAGTGGAACTTTATTCTCCAAACGGTGGTTAACAACATTACCAATGTCACACACCGTTTTGAATTTAGCCTTATCAAATGCCAAATTATCTTTAAATATATTTAAATCAAATTCAGAAAATTTACGTTTAAGTATTTATACTGTTTTAAGCACTTTTTGAATTATTTACTGTTAAAGTAGCTACGCGGCATTCAGTTTCATCCTTAAGAAATTCAATTAATTCAGTTACAACATAATTTTCTTTTGAAGTTCACTCAAGTGTTAAATCTCGTGTAAGTAATTTTAGGATAATTGGATTCAGTACATGCCCGTAGCTACCACTTATTACATCACGCTAATTTAAATTTCTAAAACTAATTTGTTTCTGATTATACAAAATACGCAATCCATAAACATCGTTTAAATATTTTACGGGTTTAAAATTTTATAACTTAATCATACAACTATTAATTAATTATTAAGTCTTTATGACTGTATCTACCTTTCAACGGTTTCATTAAGAATCCTATTTTTCTTTAGTAAGACAAAAAATAGACACTTCAAGTAATTTTTTTTTTTATCTTAGAGGGAATTTCTTTATCTTTGAGAAGAATAAGGTAACTAAGAATTATCAATCGAATTTCCATTGATAATTCTAGCCATTTTCTAGAATCACCAAGGAACTTTTGAAAATATTTATTTATGTAATTTTTTTATTGGGCAATTATGATGTTGAAATTTATTTTTTTCCCTTAAAATGGAACATCTACTAATTTAGGTAAATGTGTAATTAAAAAAGTAATATAAAAAAATGTTTTTAAAGTCAATTCCTACAGTTTATTTTACTATATTGCAGAAACGTCCTTAACAAATAAAGTTGAAATTTTCCTCCTACATCTAGCGCCATCTATTATTATCTAAAAAAAAACTAAAATTAATGAATTAAATTTAATGAATGAATTAATGTTTGAGAAAACTGTATTAACATCAAGTGTCATCCACTACAAGTTCCAAAAAATGTATTTCAACTTCAGTGGACAAATTTAATGTCAAATTATGCTACTAAATAATGTTATTTTTAGCTTATGTATTATATTACACTATAAAATCTTATATAATGAATGTGTCATCAAAGAAATATGGTATATCATGAATGGTCACTAAAGGCAAGGCAAGGAAAGGTAAATTATTTCCCGATGATTGCTGTCTCGTCCAGAGCATTTGTGACAACAGCCATTAGAATTAGACAATGCCAATTGCATTGCAAATTTGTAGTTTTCTTTTATACGACATATAAACGAAACATTTTCATTTAAATTTTTCTTGGTGTGAAATATCAATCTTTCTCTACCAGCCTTGACCATTTCCTGGGTTACTATGAAGAACATGAGTAAATAAAACGCCTATTACGAAATTATTGAAAAGTTTAATGCAGATGATCCAAATATGCACTATTATATATTAACAACTCGAAAAATTCAACAACATAACATTTATGAACTTATCTGCAATGCAAAACTATTCAATGGACTATCTACTAATGATTCAAAACTGTTACAAAACTTTGTGGAGCTACTGGCAAACTTCTCCAACCGAAATTCAATAATCAGCTCATCTGCTCAGCACGCTTTTCTATCTGCTTCTTCTCTATTTCCATTGCCTTTAACTTTGATCTTTGACCTTGACCATGAATAAGTTACTTTTTCATGCAACATTTACATACGCAATATAAGTTATAAGCAATTTTTTTTAATAATGAAATTTTAAAAAGAAATATTTGTATTTTACATTTCATTTAAAAGAAAAAAACTTAAATTTAAAAAAAAAAAAAAAAAATTAAGCAAGGAAAAGTTTCTCCTAGCCAATGCCATTATGTCTACATCAAAGTTTGTGATTTTAGCTGTGATTCTTATTTCATAAAATTTCTTGTCAGCTTACGTGCAAAATATATATTGCCTTTAATTTATAATAAGAGTGAACATGTACTGAAATAAAAATTTGTAAGCATTCATTACAGTGATACACAAAATATTAAAACTTATTTTGAAAGCAATAAGCATTTTAAAGTATTTTAAAATTAAAATTTTACCTTACTATTAAATAAGTTACTAAACAATATGTTATTAAATACGTTACTAAAAATGCGTTATTAAATACGTACTAAACGTTAAAATTTTATTTTAATTAAAATTTTAACGTTTAAATTTCTAATGTATTTCTAAATCATGTTCCAATCTAAATCACATATATTTATTGAATTTATGTATTAGAAATTTACTATGTAATTTTTCTATCGAAAATATTATAAGGTTTTACGGGTTTTTAAAAAAAATCTTTTTAAAAGAAAAAGCAAAAAAAAATCTTTCATTTTTATTTATTTAAAATATAAAAAAGTTCCCTGAAAAAATTTATTTTAAAAGAGAATTGCTTAAGATATAAACTGATGGGGAAATCATAATTATTTAAAGAATAGTGTGAAATTTAACCTCAAAATCATCAAATAAAACTTTTATTCCTAAATAATTCGCTGAAATGTTACGTATGTATTATCAAAAATGAAATGAAATTTCATTTCATTTTTCGTATGTACCAAAAATATAGATTTGCATTTATTAGAATAATTTAATATATATATTTAAGGAATATTTGTAATTAATTTTCAAACAACTATCATATCACACAGCCATTAAATCTAGGTGAACTTAATTGACTTTGCTTTTTTTTACTTATAATACTCCCTATAATTTTACGATAAAAAATATCCTTGTACTTATAAATAAAATGTGAGGCCTAAGACCATTCATTGCCAATGCACATCTATAAATAATACTGAAATGTAGCATTTTCCTTTCGGCTGGTTAATGAAGACGAGTCTCCTCGTTAGCGGAGGATATCGTCTGCAGTAATGCCGCCTCCGCCGAAAGGTGGTCGGGGTGCAGCCCTCTTCTCCATAAAAGATCTTACTCCCCTCAGGGATGTCCAATTTTCCTCCCCATATGCCAGGAGCGATGAGAAATCATAAATATTTACGGCGGCAGCTCATCGCAGGGAAGATGGGAGTGGATTATCAGATTTTTTATCGTGGTGTTTTGTCGGGAAAATCATTTTTCGCCCAATGTCTTGCTAATGCAAAGATCTAGAAACGTGTAAATATATTTTCATTGACTTGTTAATGATGATTACAAAAAAATTATCTATTTAAAGTTTATTTTAAAATGTTAGCAGGTTTAAAATATTTTTTTATAGAAAAAAATGATAGAATATAATGGAGATTTTTTTGTATAAATACGACCTTCCGATGAAGTGAGGAATAAATGATAGTGACAGGATTAAACAATTATAAAAGGACTTTTTTAAACATCACAAAAAGTCCTTCATCCAGGTGTGCCAAGATTAAATATGACATATGAAGTAAAAAAAAATCTGGTGTGTTTTGAAAAAAATAAAATGTACATATAGTAAGGTATCCATAAAAAAATCAATGAGTTAATTACTTAATAAACTATTTTGTTTGGTTTATCGCGATGCTGTCATTTTTTGTACACTTTGGACAAATTAGACCAGGACCTACAATTTACCATGGTTTCCGAATCCACTGACCCACTAACAAACACCCATACCACCTCCAGGATTCGAACCTGAAACCTGTGATACTAAAGGCCAGAGAGCTAGCCAAATTGATCATCAGACAGCTTAATAAACTGTAGTAACAACATAGTAAAAATATTGACAACTTGCTAAAAGATGATAGGCTAAAAGATGATAGAGGAATGATTCCACCAGAGCTGAGATCGAACCCAATGGTGAGCATTTCAATAAAATTCAGTGTTTGGAGAGAGATACCAACTGGGAGGGTAGAATAACATTGCGTACGATAATTTTTTCTCTGTTTGACATAGTTACAGTTCATCTGCTTATTCTGACATCTTTCTACCTCATGTATCACATGTCATCACAAGGAAACAGGGAGACATTTTCTAACATGTTTATGTTCAGCACACCAGTAAAGTTGTTACAGGATTGCCTACTCAAATTCTTTGGTAGAGCTGAGTCTAAAAATAGGGCAATAAATAAAGATGTGTATATGCATGAAGAATGTTGTACAATACTATAAAAAACAGTATGTGTCTATGCCCGAAAATATTGCATCAGGTATTAAAGATGGAGGCTGCCCAATGTGGTAGTATATCCTTTGTTAGTGTTCATGCAATAAGTGATACTTTTGCTTTAATTTGTGATCACATACTTTTATAAACGTTAAAAATACAAATGATAAATTTTAAATACTATAAAATTTCCTTCTTGGCACGATAATTCTTATGGCAGTGATTCTGTATCACCCTAACGAGCTATATGACTTCAATCTTGTTAATGGGGGTGTATTTATTAAATAATTGCTTTTAGAGAAATTGTTAACCCACTTAACAGAAGAAGTTTCTTCCTTTTCAGAAGATGATTGTTAAATACAAGAAAATCAGTAAAAGATTTAAAATGTTTAAAATATAATATTTAGAATAGTTTTGAATACAGGTATAAAAATTGAAAATGTCAAAAATGTGTGCCTTTAAATTTATTCTTATGTGAAGATTCAATTTTTAAAAATAAGATAAACTTTTTATAAAATTGTTTATTAAAAAAAACTTAAGTAAAGATCGCAGGTTTGTTAATAATTGCAATAAAATGATCTATGAATTCTGAAACAAATTAATTTAACACAAACAAAAATACGCGTGTGTAATGAATAGGTTTAATCAATCATATTCAACTTACGTTTCCTTTTGTTATCATTTCAATCCAAATGACTATTTCAATCTATACAAAAAAAAAATACTTTTCCCCTGAAATTAACACGGCTTCAGTCGAGTGAAGGTCAAAAGAAACAAAATGAATAAATGAGCTAATTCTGGAAACTATAACTATACCAGACAACCCGACATGATCATTTTTCACTTAGTGTCTTCTAATGGAAAAAAATCTTTATTATTATTATACGAAAAGTCGTTTTCTTTTACTTGAATCCATTTATCAAGAATTTCTGCTGCAGTCAGCGCCTGTATACAGTTTTTTTTTTTGGAAGACAGCAGTCGTGAGTTAATCAGAAGTCATTTCCTTCCAAACACCCAAATCTTTAATTTCACATACCTTTCACTTAGAAAGTTTATGGATAGGTAAGCTCTAACTTATCGTTCCACCATCATTACAGATTTTTTTTTTTACTTTAATATATTTAGCTATGGAATTTATTTATTATTATTTTTTTTTTGCTTCGCATAATAATTAAATGTTTCTTATCTATTGAGTCTAAGGGAAAAAAAATGAAGTAATTTTCTTCTATCTGACTACCAGAAAAATATATCGCCTTGAGGGAAGACATTGTCTTCCTCCCAGGTTTTATTGACCGATCAAGTTCTTTTGCCTAAGGACAATTAATGCGTTTATCACGAACGCAACTAATGCGTATTTCTTAAAAAGCTAGTAGTTCTGGATGTAATGATGTTTCTTGACCGTATTAGGTTTCTTTTGTATAAAAGTTATGTTATGGGAATACTTTTTCCCAAATAAAGAGTAAAGAAAGTATTTACAGGATTTTTTTGATCATAACATAGAAAGTGGATTTTTTTAATAACATCATGGAACATAACTAACTTTGCAATGTCGTTATAATGTTTTTTTTACAGATTTAAGAAAGATCTGCTGAGAAGGTCTGCCCCCTCTTTTAGGTAATGATATACCGTGTGGTTTATTTGGCTTATGTATTGCAGCCTCAAGTGGTCTGAAGTCGTTATAAATGGGGATAGTTTGGAATAACTTTGTATACATTACTGTTTCTCTGATTTTAATGATCCACAATTCATCTACTTATTCTGACTTTCTTCTACTTCGTGTATTACCTGTTATCGCAAGACAACCGGGAGACATTTTCTAACATGCTTACCTTCAGCCACCTCAATAAGAGTGTCACATGATTTCCTCCTCAATACTGAACACACTTTCTTTACCTGTAAAACCCCCAGGTTTGCTAGTGATTTGAAATTCGTTGGTAGACCTGAGTTCACAAATTTGGCAATAAAGCAGTTCAGTTACGCTAGAAGAATGTAGGATGTTGTAGAATACTATAAAAATCGTGTCTATGCATGACCATATACATCATGTATTAAAGGTCGATGTTGCCCAATGAGGTAATAAATCCTTTGTTCCTGCAATAAGTGATAATTTGGATTTCATTTGTAATCAATTATTTTTATAAACGTTATAAACACAAATGTTAAATTTTATACATTATAACATTTCCTTCATGTTACACTAATTCTTATGGTAGTAGTTCTGCATCATCCTTACGAGCTATATAACTTCAGTCTTGTTTATGAAGAAGTACATATTAAAGAATTGTTTTTAGAGAATTTGTTAATCCGTTTAACAGTTAGAATAAACAAAGACATTATTAACATACTATAGTTTCTTCCTTTTCAAAAGATGATTGTTATGATTGATGATAAGAAAATCATTAAAAGATTTAAAACGTTAAAAATATAATATTTAGAATAGTTTTGAATACAGGTATAAAAATTGAAAATGTAAAAAAATATGTGCTTTTAAATGAATTGTTATATACTTCAGGAAGTTTCAATTTTTAAAATTATTATAATTTTTTTAATAAAATTGTTTATTTAAAAAACTATAGCAAAGATCTCCGGTTTGTTAATAAGTGTGATAAAATTATCTTTAAATTCTGAAACGAATTATTTTACAGCACAGACAAAAATATATCTGCGTAATGAATAGGTTTAATCAATCATATTCAACTTACTTTTCGCTTTTTATCATTTCAATCTATAAAAAGAAAATATTTTTCCCCTGAAGTTAACATGGCTTCAGTTGAGTGTAGGTCGAAAGAAACAAAATGAATAAATGAGCGAAGTCTGGAAACTATAACTATACCAGACAACCCGACATGATCATTTTTCACTTAGTGTCTTCTAATGGTAAAAAAAATCTTTATTATTATTATACGAAAAGTCGTTTTCTTTTACTTGAATCCATTTATCAAGAATTTCTGCTGCAGTCAGCGTCTGTATACAGTTTTTTTTCGAAAACAGCAGTCGAGAGTTAATCAGAACTCATTTCCTTCCAAACATCCAAATCTTTAATTTCACATACCTTTCACTTAAAAAGTTAATAATGGATAGGTAAGCTCTAACTTATCTTTTACCATCATTACAGATTTTTTTTTACTCTAATATATTTGTCTGGGGAGTTTATTATTATTATTTTTTTGCTTCGCATAATAATTAAATGTTTCTTATCTATTGAGTCTAAGGAGAAAAAAAAATGAAGTAATTTTTTTCTATCTGACTGCCAGAAAAATAAATCGCCTTGAGGGAAGACATTGTCTTCCTCCCAGGTTTTATTGAGCAATCAAGTTCTTTTGCCTAAGGACTATTAATGTGTTTATCACGAACGCAACTAATGCGTATTTCTTAAAATGCTGGTAGTTCTGGAGGTAATGATCTTTCTGGACTGCATGAGGTTTCTTTTGTATAAAAGTTATGTTATGGGAATACTTTTTCATAGATAAAGAGTGAAGAAAGTATTTGCAGGAATGTTTTTGATCATAACATAGAAAAGGGTTTTTTTTTCAATAACATCATGGAACATAACTAACTTTGAAAAATGGTTATAATGTAATGTTTTCCTACAGATTTAAGAAAGATCCACTGAGAAAGTCCCCTCTTCGGGGTAATGAGATAACCATGTTTTTTTTTGTTTGTTTGTTTGGCTTATGCATTGCTGCCTCACGACTTATGAAGTCGTTCTTACAATAACATGTACTTTTTCATAGGTTGGATAGTTTCTTGTCTTATAATAATTATATTCTACTTTTCAGTAGTTCAGCACCATTTAAACTTTATAGTACTAATCCTAGAGAGTTTCCTGGCTAAACTTTTTTTTACTAATCCTAGAGAGTTTCCTGGCTAAAGGGTTTTTTTTTTTTTTTTTTATGCTTTTGTAACAAATTATACATTCGGTTGTCATCTCGTTCCACTTTCGCATATCAAGAACCAATGAATGCCATGATATATTATTCAAAACTTTCACAATTACATACTAAACGAACATTAAACCAATAAGATAAATTAGATTTATAAAAGAAAAAAAAGATGCATGCTAAATCCATGTTAAGGAAGGGCAGAGAACATGCTTTCAAACATTTAATTTTCTTTTCTTTCCGCCACAACTCATCCCCTGCATAGGACTATGTATTCCCTTATTAGTTAGAAAGGTGAGGGTAGAACATATATTGGCCTCTTGAATGCCACGAACAGCCCATCAACGGGATAAAGGAGAAACAGTGCTTTTTGGAAATACTTTTTTAGAGGTAATTTTTTTAGAGGTACTTTTTTAGAGGCGTGTCGTAGAGAAAACCCGGAAACTTCCACGAGGCAGTCTGACTACCACTCAGACGCATTATCACAAATGCCATCGAGTCGCTTTATATCTGAATACACTGACTACAACCATGTCGCCAGTGTATTCGAGCATCAGCCCTCCTGTGATGTTTTCAAACTAAGGCATGTTGGCCCAAACTCAATAAGTGATGCTGTATTGAAAGCCTTCTGTGCTTATATCAGGGATGGGACGGAAAATCCATAAGCAAGAGAATCCTTCCAATGGATAAGAGAAAGTAGAAATAAGAATTTGAACACGTCTAAGCAGCCTTATTGGTATTTACTTCTAAATCGTAGTGCCAAAAATTTGCCAGTTTGGATCAGTTAGTTAATACATCCTTTTTGCTGAGAACATCCGATCTTCATTAATCTCTTTTGGTTTTTTTTTATAGAGGCTTTAATGTGTGGGTTTTAGGTTTTTTCTGTTGCGAATGCTATGATGATGGTGTTCTGCAATTTGTATATAGCGATTATTCTTTTGCTGTACAAAATGGTCGTTTCTCTAGGTTCAATCCTCGTTATTTCTCCTTTCCTTTTTTCTGTTCATGTTTGGAATTATATATATATACATATATATATATATATATTACAGTAAAACTTTAGAAACTTAAACAGTAAATAAAGCAGAAAAAATATTGAAAAGTTGTATTAAAATGCTAATATAAAACTTAAATAACAACACTTGTTATTGAAATAAAGCAATTCAGTACATTTGTGTTCAAATTAATAGAATATCATACACGAGGTGGAAATTATTAAACAATAAAAATGGGTATTTTTCTACTGTATTACGTATTAATACTGATAGCCCATGCTGGAAAATTATATTATGTTATTTTGCTTTCCACAAGACAAGAAATATGGATGCATGCATGTAATTATTTATTAATAAAAATATTTTTAGGTCATATTCCTAAAAATGAGGTGATTTTCCACTAAAACGATTAATGTGTTGCTTATTCAGTGGCACCCAGAATGTTGCAACGTAGTATCCATACTGGGCAATCATAATTTAGGACGACCACTAGCTTAAACATGGCGTCTTGGAGTTCGCATCACCTCCTCTGTTTCCATTTGCTTAAAGGGAAGACTTTCCGATCTTCAGATTTATCTAATGTTTCCCATTATAGACACGAAAAATTCGTTTCGGATTCTTTAGTCAAGTTTCGAACTGATAGATCAGAACTTTGATCCAATACTCTGATTCAACATAAGATTAACTACGAGCATTTTTTTAAAAATAAACTACACAATATTCTTCTTAAATATACTTGCAAGAATTTCTAGTATCAATTCACAATTGAAGTGATTCGATTCAAAAGTATTTCTCCTTCTGAAGATTTTCAAAACTCTTACACTTTTTTTTTATAGACATATAATCATTTCTTTCCCTCCAACTTTCTAGAGCTGCCTTTTATATTGCAGCTTATGATTACTGAGACACCATTCTCGAAAAAATCTTAAAAATAAAATTAAAGTATACATTTTACGTCTGTGTTACATGGAACATTTCAGTGTAGCTTTATGTGTCTCGGGTCATATTTCGAAATCGTTTTTGGCTCAGTAGAAACTTTTTAGTTTATATATATATATATATTTCTTTTTTTTTATGTCTATAACCATTACTGGGACGATATAGTTTTTCACCTGGAATCTTGTTGTATAGAATACTTTATTAGAACAAAATGGATTCATGTTTACGATTTAAAAAATGTACAGCTGCATATTGTAGAATTTCATATAAATTTTTCTCCAGTAAAATATTAATTGAAATTCGCGATCTTTTTCTGTCATTTTTTTTCCTATAATACAAGAAGTACAATTTTTCAGAGGAGAATAACTGTTACTGTGCATTTTGTAGTGCTAAAGAAACATTTGCAATTATATTTATTTAATTAAAACATAAAAGGCAATGAATGTTACAAAAATTTTACGTTTATTTATTTAATTATTTTAGTTTTAGTTATCTAACTGCATAATGGTCCAGTGCATAAAAACAATTAATCTCTATAATATGAAAATCTCTTATATATAGGATGTTCGGTTAATGTGACGACAAACACAAAAGATTATTAGTAAAGATCAAGAAGGAAAAAAAAAATTGAAATGGTGTCACAAACGATTTTCAGTTGGTGAAAACCGCTGAAATATATAAATAAGTCTGTTGCAACGGCTCAGAATGTAACGCCTGGAAAATTCCGCAAGAGAGCGTTATGTTGCTCCTGCACTGAAACAGAAAAATCTATGCAGGTTCTTAGTATGCGTGGAAGGCTGTAATAGTGTATGCCCTGGTGTAACAGGTTTTAATAAGAAGCTAATTCGATAATTAAACTGTGTTAAATTTTTTAACATATCGATGAATTAATTTATTACTCCTTGACAATCGATTACGCATTTATATACTTTTTTTTCTTCTAATGCAGCTGGCAAATAGACCGTGATCTTTTATGTCATAAGGGCTGCACCGACGTTACTCACTATGCTCTATCCAGGGGGCGCGTGTAACTTGAAAATAAGCCACGGACGCGGAGTAACAATGCCCCCGCAACGCTCTACGATCTTATTAGGACTGGGACCTGCAGTTTAAAGTCGATTCCGAACCACTACAAACACCCATGGCAACGCCGGGATGTTTACCCGATACCTGTGGTGCCGAGCGCCAGAGCACTAGCCACTCGGCCATCAGGCCCCACACTTATATACTAGTATGACATCAAACGACACCCCTGCAAAAGTATTTTTATGATTTTTCGATTATTTCATGGTATTTTCGAAACTATGGCAATTTTTGTTCCTTCATGCTGGTATCTTCGTACGCGTTCAGAAATCATTTTCAGAACGCTTTGGATTGTGTAAATGACGTGCGACAGAACCCACTTGAACACCTTTTATAATTTAGTTTGGATCGTTTCTTTCCGTTAATTAGCATCGTTTCCATCGATTCTTTTCCGCTGTATTTGACCACACTCTGTATTGAAAAACGGTGTCTAAGTAATGTGCTTTTAATACGCTTTCATTAGTTTCACCTGCATGTTTGTTTGTTTGTTTGTAACTGACTCTTTGGGCTCGATTTTGCCTTACTTTAAGCAATCAGATTTAATTTAAACGTTGTAGACTTATCAAGGACCGACGACACTAAAATATTTTTATAAGATTGATTTGAAAATATTTTGATATTTTGAATAAAATATTTTCTCATCATGATTAGAATCGTCAGGATTAGTGATTTTATTTTAACTTATGAAGAGCAATTTAACCCATGTAGAATGAAAGTATCTAAGACATTCAAAACTACGTGGGACAGTGGTACAACGGATAACGCGCCTGACTATGGATCAGGAGATTCCCTGTTCGAATCCTGGTTGGCTCGACATATTCGCATTTTGCCTTTGTTTTACTCACAATTAAATTATTGTAAGAACTATAGTTCCAGTCCTCCGTACCGGGACCTCATTTAAACTAAAAAGTAAAAAAAAAAAAAATTAATAGTTTAAAAACACTCTTTTATAGTTAATCAAACTAAAAAGAAAAAAAATAATTAATAGTTTAAAAAAACTAAAAAACACGCTTTTAGAGTTAATCAAACTAAAAAGTAAAAAATAATTGTTAACATAAGAATAAAAGGACTGACGAGAAAATGAATGTCACTGTTCTAAAAGCATGGGGTGCTCGATATCAATCGTTATAATTTTTCACTAGTTTCATTCCGAAATGCAGAGTTAGTTTTAAAATGTCATACAAAGCACCCCATGTTTTTAGAACAGTGACATTCATTTTATTCTTCTGTTAACAATTATTTTTTACTTTTTAATTTGATGAACTCTAAAATCGTGTTTTTTTTAGTTTTTTTAAACTATTAATTTATTTTATTTATTATATTAGTTTGATTGGTATGTGTATGACACCAAAACTTTAATATAAATTTTTGTGATTTTCACAACTCTCTAGATCCTGAGCAACATCAACAACAACAACTATCTGAGTTTACTGTCCCAAAATCCGCAACCCCTGCACTAGAGAGTCAAAAAAAAAGATTTGCTATTTTTTCCCATTGCTGAAATTTCTAGTGATTTCTTCGTATTTGTTGGCGATATTTGCTGTACCTTCCGCGACGCGCACTTCGCTGAGTATTTCATTGCACTCTGTAGCGTACTTGTCTATAGTGGGGAGGGGGTACATTAAGACCTCCCTGGAACATCATAACTATTTGATCCGGAAGACCTCTTCATAGGCACTCATGACAAAGACGTTATTGAGCAATGTTGTTCGGCGTCTCTGTTATCACCACTCGTCCTGTTTTTTTACACTATATGTGGTTTCTATATGTGTAGTGCACAAGATTGCGAAGCGCAAACCTTATTATGGTGGTGTTCAGTCCTGGATAGGGGGCCTGATGGCCGAATGGCTAGCGCTCTGGAGCTCGGTACCACAGGTATCGGGTTCAAATCCCGGCGTTACCATGGGTGTTTGTAGTGGTTCGGAATCCACTTTAAACTGTAGGACCCGGTCATAATCGGATCTTAGAGCGTTGCGGGGGCATTGTTACTCCGCGTCCGTGGTTTATCATCACGTTACACGCGCCCCCTGAGTAGCGCGAAGTGAGTAACGTCAGTGCAGCTCTTATGACATAAAAGATCACGGTCTATTTGCCAGCTGCATTAGAAAGAAAAAAAAAAAACATTTCTGGAGAGAAACATAGGAGAAAAAAAACCACATCAAAAGAAAAGAATGAGAGTGCCATATTGACAACAGTGTTGGGGCCTGTTCGCGCCTACGCGCAAGGATACCCTAGAGGCGAAAGAAGTGTAAGCATGCGTCTGCGTGAGCGAAACTCCTAGTGTTAAGTGTTGTGCCAGATCGGCAAGAGTGAAACAGCACGGCTGCGAGTGGCTGTGACTGTTAAGTGAAATGAAGTGTTCGTTAAGTTTACATTACGTGTGTGAGTGTGATTAACAATTACAGTCCACTGTGTGCTTGAGTGCAAGAACATCTGTGAATATTATTGTGCGAGAACAGGACCTTTCCAACTCCGTCCGTGTGCTGACATTTAAAAAAAATTTAATACAGCAACAATGAAAATGTACGAGAGCTAACAGCATAGATTGAAAGAAACATTTTTGTGAGTGTTTTCCCATATATATCAAATTAGATGAAAGTTCAGTGATTAATATATACTGAAATTAATTGAATTTGTGAACATAAAATAAAATAGGCACAAGAACTAAATTTTGAAGATTCACATGTGAGCAATGGAAAATATAACAATGAATTTGATTTGGGGAAAGATGGAAGATAAATAACTTTCCCAAAACTGCACAAATACAATTTATCAATAGTATGTCACATTTATTTAATTATAAGATTATTTACAGTTCAAATCCCGGCTTTGCCATGGGTGTTTGTAGTGGTTCGGAATCCACTTTAAGCTGTAGGTCCCTGTCCTAATAGGATCGTAGAGCGCTGAAGGAGCATTGTTACTCCGCGTCCGTGGCTTGCCATCAAATTACACGCGCCCCCTGGGTAATGCAAAGTGAGTAACATCAGTGCAGCCCTTATGGCGAAAGATCACGGTCTATCTGCCAGCTGCATTAGAAGAACATGTTAAAACTATGATAAAACTAGATTTTGGGCCTGAATGGCCGAGTGGCTAGCGCTCTGGCGCTCGGTACCACTGGTTTCGGATTCGAGCCCGGCGGTGTCATGGTTGTTTGTAGTGGTTCGGAATCCATTTTAAAAAGTAGATCCTGGTCTAATAAGATCGTAGAGCGTTGCGGGGGTATTGTTACTCCGCGTCCGTGGCTTATCTTCAAATTACACGTGCCCCCTGGGTAATGCAAAGTGAGTACATCTGTGCAGCACTTGCCTTGAGATTCCAACACCAAGGTGTCTGTGTTTGCCAGCTGCATTAGAAATAAAAAAAAAAGATTATTTACAGAACTCTTATAGGTGTTTTTAGATGGCAAGAATAGGACTCAATATAATTACATTAAATAATTATGCTGAGTCATCTAAAAAAGCCCATAATAGCTCTGTAAATAATCTTTAATCAAATAAATGTGACATAATTTAACATCGAACTTATAAAAAGCATTATTTAAACATAACATTTCACAGGTAATGCTCTAATACTGAACTAAGACAACTAAAAAACGCTAAATGTACTTAAACTTTAACATTATACTTAAACAAAAACACAAAAGGTTAGAAATGTAAAAAATAACTTTATTCTGTTTTGCATATCAAAGGTCACATTCAAAAAACTTAAACTGATTTAAAGTGAAATAAAACTCCTATTTTATCTTTAATGCGATTGTAAATCCGCGGAACTGTGGTAAATATTTAAATAGCTTAAAAAAGTTTAACATTTATATATTTAAAAAAAAACCCGCCCTCTATTTTTCAGTTAGTAAAAAAAAAATCTGCAATAAAAGTAAGATGTCAAATATTTGACTTTCTTCTATAATGTTTCACAGCCATCTTATTTTAATTAAGATTAACTTTTTGTTGCAAGAGTTGTTCTATATTCTTGACTGTATGCTAATACTAATTTCTGTATTTTAAAACATAATTACAGATAAAATTATGTTAACCAAAATAGTTTTTTCTGTGATCTACGTGTTTATATACATATATAATTCCATATATGTTTGTTGTTTCTTATCCCACTTGACTGGCCAAGCCCACGAGCCCATACGTGCTCATGATTGAAGGGGAAGGAAGCAGCTTCTGTTGTGATGGAGCACCCGTAGGTAGAAGCCTGACTTTTGCTCCGTGACCGCTCTTACAGTCATAGAAGACCGGGACCTACGGCTTAAAGTGGATTCCATATATATGTATATATATATATATATGTATATATATATATATATATATATATTTAAAAATCAATTAAGCTTTTTAGATGAACATAGAAATACTGCATTTTCAAAAATTTGTTTCACTCATGAATTTAAAATTTCAATGAAGCACAAATACAGAAAAATAAATACAGAAAATCAATTGTTTGTGAATGTTACAGAGAAATTAACCACGTTTTTTTTATTAGATTTTAATACAACAAACCCTTCTTATTAAAAAACAAATTTATGAAAAAATTCCAATCAATATATAAAAACTAAAGTACCTTAAAACATAATTGCAGATAAAATTATGTTAATCAAAGTTATTTTATTAATTCATAACTTTTTTTTTAATATATGATTATTGGCAATTTAATTTCGTACTTTTTTTTCTTTTTGTTAAGGCTCTTAATTTCAATAAAACTTTAAACGGTTATCCTTCAAGTCACTCTAAATATGCCCGGAAACATACGCGTTTTAACAGTGTAAAAAGATGTTATCTAAAACATAAAATGTATCACACGGTTCAAAAATGTTGAGAAAAGCAAAGCAAAACATTTTAAGTTGAACATTTTAAGAGTTGTACTTTTCGTTTCTGAACGTAGGGGTGCAATTTATCTCCGAATACCACTGACAGCTAACATTATTATCTGCCACTCGCAAATGGCAGCGAAATGGCTCAGGTTCAAAACCATTGGCTCAGGTTCGAAAAAGATACTGCTTTCAAAAGCGTGGAGACTCGATGGTAAAAAAAATGTTAGCTTGTGCATTTTACTTCAATGGCCAGGCTGTCTGATATCAGTTTTTTAATTTTTTTTTCCAAACAACAATTAAATGCAAGGCATTTTCCTTTAAAAGTCCTCCAAAAAGTCTTTGCCCGCTTTTAGGCTGCTTGGGTATATATAAATAGAACAAAAGTATAAATAGAACTAATATATATATATATAATCAACGTTAGTGCCCACCATGGGATTATTAGTAACTCACATAGCATTTAGTAGAATATAAATTATAATATTTCGTCAAATGACCTTACAGTCACTATTGTAAGATCGATGTGAAATTAGCAGCCGGAGATTTAATATTTTCTTTTTTCAACGATTTGGAAGAGTATGTTCGAAAACTAATTTCTATGAGAAGCTCTTAGTTCATTACTCCTTCTTGACGAGTGTCCAGAGTGCTTCTTGCTGTGTTTTCTTTTTCCTTTGTCATTGACTACTGTTCAACACATCGGGCAGTGGGCCACAAATTGAAGAGAGAGTGCATGGCTACGATAATGGCAATTGTTTAGAATAATATACTTCAAATTAATGTAAAGTAGATGATAAACGTTGCGGAAATAACTATTTAATCCATCAAAACGGTATCTTGTTTCAGATACAATAATGATGGCGATGAAAAAGTTACAGCAAAATTATGTAAGGAAGTTTATATAAAACTATAAACTGAATTTGTAAAGAGTATTGATTTTCTATGCAGAGATCTATAAAAATGGAGACCACTAGATAATTATGTGGTGAGAAACTTTGAAATCAAACTTCAGAAGATCTAATATGGGTTTAACAAACGGAATATTATACTAATTAAATTTTGTTAATTATTATAATGCATTTCAGCAAGTCTTATATAACTAAACTGAACTTAAAGTAGAATTTAAATAAAAATCAGCGGAATTGAATTGGTTCAAATTCGATTATTTTTTTAATATTTTTTTCACTCATTTGCTAGGTATACAATTTCAAATTACTGAATTAAAATTTCCATTTCTTCCAAAATGTCTACCCAGCATATACAGCATGGATGTACTTGGTTTGTATATCTGACTCATACCAGCAAGAGATTTCTCTGTACTCTCTAATGGTAAAAAAAAGTCTACAGAAAACAAGCATTTGAAACAAGTGATTAAAATTGTATATCTCAGCATTGGTATACAATTTGTCTAAATAATAATTGGTCTACTATTAGAACCAAAAGATGAAAAAACAATTCGATATGCAGATGAAAAGCAAAAAAAAAAGAAAGTACTCAGAAACAAACTCGCAGTAAGCTGTTGACATTCTCTGCCAGAACACCCGCATAAAGTTAAGACATTGAGATTAGGCTTGCTTCTGCTAGAAGAAAAGGGGAAGAAATTCTTGCCAGGGGGCAAGTTTCTTGAAGAGGATCCACAACAATGTGAATGTCATTGTTCAGGACACTGAATAACATATTTTTCACGTTTCTCTTCCCCAAAATAACTATTTTTGAAATACTTTCCTTATTACTTAATCACTAACGCTTGTCTGAAGACAATGAAGTCATTTTAATTAATGAGTTTCGCTTTCATATTCAAAAAAAAATTATAGCCCATTATTACTTTAATGTATTTAAATTTTAAAGAACTGTAACCATTCTTTGCCATTCTGTAACCATTCTATACCATTCTTTGGACACTCACGAAAAATAACAGCGTACATTGTTATACCAAGAAATTGAATCATAAAATAAGCAAGCATTTTTAAATACGAAATAATAGTTTCTAACTGTGAAGATGAAAAATGAAAGCCACAAATATTATTAAAAATAAGCATTAAAATTTGGAACACTATATAAGAATAAAGAGAAAGCATTTATCACTGTCAAGCTATCCGCTCCAGATATCTGAGATAGGACGGCGCGGTTAACTGTAATGGCTCTCTTAGCGGTTCCCGAAACGGCAATCTTGCCAGCAAGCACTCTTGAGATAACACTCCAAAGAAAGAAGAAAGAAATTGCAAAAGGTCTATAATTTTCTGTTTAGTTAAAAAAAAAAAAAAAAAAAAAAAAAAAAGAAACTGACCCTTTTTGTGCCCATTTCTTTGAAGGCTATCTAGCTAGAATGTGATGGATTGTGTGAGGTTTTCAATTGATGTACGAGCCACTATTTTTCGGTCGTGTTGAAATAGAAGAGCCGGCGATTTTGTTAAAATTATTGAGGTTAGAAATAATATTACATGTATTCCGTTCTTCTTTAACATACGGTAGTGACATAACAATGATGTATTGAACAATTCCGGAACTTCTATTTGTTTCCAATAATGCTTTATGATACGATTTATAAAAATTATTTTGGTATATACTTATATCTAAATCTCTTCCTCTCTTGCTCTCTCTCTCTATATATATATTATATCTAATATATAAAATTCTCGTGTCACAGTGTTTGTTGCCATACTCCTCCGAAACGGCTCGACCGATTCTTATGAAAATTTTTGTGCATATTTGGTAGGTGTGCGAATCGGTCGTAATCTATTTTTTAAACCCCTAAGTGATAAGGGGGGTCCACCCCTAAATATTTTTTAAAATTTCTTTGGCAGACCAATGTAGTGGCAACAGTGTAGTGTTTTTTTTTTCGAACAATATAATGACTATTTTTAGATGGCGCCTTGTCTCGATGCTTGTACTACATAAGCGTAAAATTCTCATGTTCTAAATATTATTGTTTTATGTACTACTTTAAATTTTGTGAAAATTATATTGTATGAAATTTATATTATTTCTATGAGAAATAAATCAAATGTATGTTATCAATATTTTTTTTTATTTTCTAAGTTTGAATTTGAATTGGAATAAAATATATGGAATGAAAAGTTGTGAATCAAAACATTGAACTTTTCTATGCTTAAAGTTTGTCAACATGTGTTGTATTTGATTAAGAATTCTAAAATGAAATCGGATCTGCAAGATAATATAATATAGACAATATAATTTTAAAGAAATATGATGAATTTTAAGCATTTTTTGAAAAGTGTCAAAATGAAGTAAACTCTGCAATTATTTGATATAATGATAACATTAAAATTTTATAAAAGGTATTATAATAGTTGCAAGTTGAAAATCAAGGACATTTTTTTTTTTTTTAACTTTTGTTATTTGAAAAACAAAGAATTTGAGTTATAAATTTGAGTGATTTGAATATTGACGAAGAAAAATTGATAAATTATACTTTTAAATTGGAAGAAATAAGTTTTTATATTAATAAAGGAGAATTTAAAGCTCAATAACATTTTTATGTATGTACATTTGTTTTTATTTACATTTAGAAGTTGGTTTTAATTATTTCTTATTTGAATTTTATGCATTTTGTGTTCCTTCAAAACATCATAATACCCATATATTTTTATTTAAATGCTTTGAAACTACATTTAAAAGTTTTCTTTAAATGTATGAAAGGAATAGAACATGGAAATTAACCTAAATTCATAAATTATTTTTATTTCAGTTTTTAAACTAAGAATTTTTGTAAATAATTTTAAAGAAATATGATGAATTTTAAGCATTTTTTGAAAAGTGTCAAAATGAAGTAAACTCTGCTATTATTTGATATAATGATAACATTAAAATTTTATAAAAGGTATTATAATAGTTGCAAGTTGAAAATCAAGGACATTTTTTTTTTTTTAAACTTTTGTTATTTGAAAAACAAAGAATTTGAGTTAAAAATTTGAGTGATTTGAATATTGTCGAAGAAAAATTGATAAATGGTGCTTTTATTTAAATGCTTTGAAACTTCATTTAAAAGTTTTCTTTAAATGATTGAAAGGAATAGAACATGGAAATTAACCTAAATTCATAAATTATTTTTATTTCAGTTTTTAAACTAAGAATTTTTGTAAATAATTTTAAAGAAATATGATAAATTTTAAGCATTTTTTGAAAAATGTCAAAATGAAGTAAACTCTGCAATTATTTGATATACTGATAACATTAAAATTTTATAAAAGGTATTATAATAGTTGCAAGTTGAAAATCAAGGACATTTTTTTTTAAACTTTTGTTATTTGAAAAACAAAGAATTTGAGTTATAAATTTGAGTGATTTGAATATTGTCGAAGAAAAATTGATAAATGGTACTTTTAAATTGGAAGAAATAAGTTTTTATATTAATAAAGGAGAATTTAAAGCTCAATAACATTTTTATGTATGTACATTTATTTTTATTTACATTTAGAAGTTGGTTTTAATTATTTCTTATTTGAATTTTTATGCATTTTGTGTTCCTTCAAAACATTATAATACTCATATATTTTTTTTAAATGCTTTGAAACTTCATTTAAAAGTTTCTTTAAATGTATGAAAGGAATAGAACATGGAAATTAACCTAAATTCGTAAATTATTTTTATTTCAGTTTTTAAACTAAGAATTTTTGTAAATAATTTTAAAGAAATATGATGAATTTTAAGCATTTTTTGAAAAGTGTCAAAATGAAGTAAACTCTGCAATTATTTGATATAATGATAACATTAAAATTTTATAAAAGGTATTATAATAGTTGCAAGTTGAAAATCAAGGACATTTTTTTTTTTTTTTTAAACTTTTGTTATTTGAAAAACAAAGAATTTGAGTTATATATTTGAGTGATTTGAATATTGTCGAAGAAAAATTGATAAATGGTACTTTTATTTAAGAGCTTTGAAACTTCATTTAAAAGTTTTCTTTAAATGTATGCAAGGAATTGAACATGGAAATTAACCTAAATTCATAAATTATTTTTATTTCAGTTTTTAAACTAAGAATTTTTGTAAATATGTAAAAAAAAGTTTGTGTCGACAAACTTTAAGCATACAAAAATGTATAAATAATTAAGATATAAATTTGAAAACAGTATATTACCTACATAAGGATATTCCCACCATAAAAATACTTGCAAAGGAAAAAACTATTCATGTTTTATTTATTTTTGAATTATCAAGTTTTGTAACTATCACATTTTTGCAATGTTTATCTATATTTTAAAGAATAAATTGTATAAAAAATAGTTAAAGTTGATGTTTTTATGTGAAATTCAAAGGTTTTGAATATATTTAATCAAAACACTTGAAAAAAGGATAAATATTTTAAATCCAGGTCATTTCATATTAAAAAGCCTTTGCAAATAGGAGGAAGTTGTAAAAAAAATTTTGTCGAGCAAATTTTAACTTTTTCAAAACAAAGCTCAGAAAATATTTAGAGCTTTAAGGAAAAAATAAAACTATATTTTTTAATAAATAAGACTATGAACTTGATAATTCAATGGCATTTTAATATATTTACAACATTTTTAAAAGTAATATCTCTAATTAAAAGTTGTTTTTAGCTTTTTCTCAGAATGAATTTTTATGCTTTTTGTTTTCATGTGAAGCACCATAACACAAGTAATTTTGATCCAAATGTTACAAAACTTTGTATTTATGTTTTTCATAAATGTTTACAGGTAATAAAACTCTAAAATGATTATAGCTACATAAATATTTTTTATTTTAATTGTTAAGCTTGGAATTACATGCAAATTTTGAAAGAATTTTGTGTCGACAGCATTTAAACTAGCACAAAATAATAAAGATATAAATTTACCAGAGATCTATTCTCTGTAATATGTTAGTACAAACAAATACAAACTTAGAAATTTAAAAAATATTGATTTGATTTTGAGTTATCATGTTTTGTAACAGTATCAAGTTTTGGCCATTTTTACCCTTATTTTAGCTTATGAAAATAAAAAATATAAAATAATAATAATAATAATGAAATTTTTTTATGTGAAATCATTAGTTTTTAGATACATTCAATCCAAAAATGTGTACAAAGATAAAAAATTTCAAAAAAATTCATTCGAACGTGTTCGTGTACCTTAAACAATCGTTTACATTTTATTGTGAATATTTTTTAAGTCGTTTATTATTATATCTCGATATTAATTGTATTGTATTTTTTCAATTATCATTTTCAGTAAAATGCCACCAAAAAAATCTAACCTCAACAATACCCGTAGGCGTGAGGTACGACATAGACGTGCTGAGAGGGCCCTCATGTCAACAAATCAAACCATGACAGCAAACGATAACAATACCAATTATAGTATCTAATAATTGAATGAAATACAAGAAAGCCACAGCAACGCGTGGCCGGGTCTTCTAGTATATATATATAGAGAGGGAGGATATATATATATATATATGTGTGTGTGTGTGTAAAAAGTATTACATACTTGTAAGGTTTTACCATTATTTATAATTTAGCATTTTTAATTTTTTTTATTCTGCTTTGATTTTCAGAAATGCTCTCAAACATTACATTGCACCAAAATAATTCTCCATGGCAAATATTTGACAATAGTTTTAAAATACAAAATTTTGATTTCTTTTTAAAACTCTTTTGCATTTCTCTTTTTCTTCTCTTCCATTTCTCTTCATGTAATATCTTAAGATATTCACAACAATTGTACACATATCTGTTCAACCATTGGTAGAAGTCTGACTTGACTCCATGTCACTGAAAAAAGAGGGCTATGCCCTCCGAGAGTACTTGCAGAAAGAACTACCTTGCATTTCCTTATCCTTATGGGAGAAAACATAGAAAACTCCAACCAGATAGTCCAACTAACTAGGCAAAAGGCTGAACATCCCAAACACCATGGAATCTGCTCGTTCTTTGAAATAGTGTCTACAACAAAGCAGCCAGCTGACTGAACCTCAATCCTAATGATCACCAGCGGCACGCGTTGCCAATGAGCGACAAATCGGACACTTGTTATGCAATTACACAAATCAGTAACTTCATGTAACCACAAAAAGTATTAATTTCAGTGAAACTGCAGTAGTAAAATCTGTAATGCAATTACAGATGTTAATAACTACATTGTAACTACAAGTGCTACATAATACAATGCAACTACAAATATTACTAACTGAAATATAACTGCACGTTAGCAAATAAAATGTTTCTACAAATTTTAGTACCTAAAATGTAACTATATTTTCTTTGTGATATGCCCTGGTAGCTCGTAATACTTCAGTGAAACTTGGTTGCATGTTATGCATTGGAAATATCGGGACAGATAAGGAATTCTAAAATAAAATTCACGAATAACTAATATGTTAGATATTTTCTTATGAATGTCAATTCTTCTATTCTTTCTAATATCCGTTATACTTTTTCATTATGTGGTGTTTGACTATCAAATATCGCAGGAACATAAGTAAAGCCACAACTTCTATTAATTTATTATTTCTCACATACTTGCCTCTTGGAGGTCGCCACCAGTTCATGCATGGTACGCCGCTAAATATCCTGGTATGTCCTTGCAGTGCTCCTGTCCTAGACCTGCTCAAACGGCTTTAGCTGACTGGCCACACTAAGAGTTTGACCTTCAATGGAGACGAGAAGACATATACCCTTTGCCATTGTTCGGCCATCGCGTCTCCCTCTCATCTCATCGCTTGTATTGGTGCCTCTGTGAGGCAACTGTTGAATGAGTTGAGGACAGTTTACGATCTATTGATGCAGCATGATCTACTGGACTTGGTTGAGGATTCTAAATCAAGGGGATAAGCAACAACAAGCAGCATACTTGCAGAGGAAACCAAGCTCAGTGTCATATACGTGAACATAACTTTCTATATTTGAATAAAACATTTCTCTATTAAAATATTTATTTAGTAAAGAAATCTGAGAATTTAGGCAGAGGCTTCAATAATTGCGGAAAGCAAAACCAAAAACTCCTAAAAACAAAAAGGGAATTGCAGGAAGAAGTCATTCTTATGCGATAGAAAACAAATCCCATTTCCTAGAAAATAAGAACCAATTTCTAATGTCCGAAAGAGGAGTTGGTGTAATCGTAGCAAAAGAAGATGTTACAAAGTACTGATAATATACATCCTACCTGGCAGTAATAAATTGTGTGGATAAGGAATACACTGAGCGACACTGAGTATAATTTACATTCATAGTGAAATCTCATTGATTTTCAATTTATTTAAAAACTGTGATGCAGTGGTTTAAAGTATTACTTATGTTTACAAATAAATGATCATTTCCATTTTAAATAATTTGTGGTTTTTAAAAAAAATATTACAAATACAACGAAAAAGAGTATACTATTTTGATTGAACCCTTTTATATTTGTCGTTGCAGAAGCAAAAAAACTGAGGTCAAATTGTAAAACTTTGGAAAAGATCATCATTTGATTATCGTATTGAGTATATTGGGAAGATTCTATAGGATATGGATGCTAATAAGATTCTATTGTTGTGGATGGCAGACTTTCTTTAAAAACTTCTATTGAATCTGTATGTTTTTCAAACCACAGATCTATGGCCTAGTCATCAGGAGACGTTCTATTGAATCCTGTCTTATGAGCTTTGCTGAAGTATTACTAGTTACCCTTTTTCTTATTACAAACTATCAGATTTTTCTATAAGGATAACAAATGCGCAGACAAACTCATATATATTTTCAACATTTGTAAGTTGCACTCTCTCTATGTCTGCTCTAAATGATAAAGTCAATGTCTAGCTGCTGTAAAGTCTGCTCTACCTGATATATTCTAAATATATATTCTAGAGACATCTATTCGTTTCTTACATAAAATAATTACAATAATATATTTTCCAAAATTTTATTATGGATATAAACAAAACTCTTTCTAGTACTATTTTAGTATTCTATACAGTATAGTACTATTTAGTATTATCTTTAGTATTCTATATTCTTACTGGAGTTTTTTAAGGATTTAAGACATATTTATTCAACTAAACAAATAAAACAAAATTTTATTGTGGAATATAATAAATCATAATATATTATGTATAGTATGATAAGCTCGAAAATCATTGAAGACTGATGATATATAATATATTAAATATGATAAGCATATATTTTGATACATTGTAATTTAAACAAAAATGATATTTAGATAAGACAATTTGATAATGATAATGATAATTTGATAGATAATAAGATAAGACAATTTGAACAATAGTAATAATTAAAATTTTCATTTTTTTAATATTTTTAAACATGATTGTTTAATGCATTATACTAAAAATAGATATATTAAAAATTGAATTCATAAGTATGCACAAAGAAGGAATTTTATTAAATATTCAAGTTATAATGATGTTTAAAATATTATTTGAAGCTAAAGTGTATTAATAGTTTTATAAAGACATGTTTAAGATTTATAGCGTGTCAAATAAAAGAAGATCTTAATTCCAATATTTGTTTTAATTATATATATTATTAATAATTATTGGTATATTATAATATATCTTTTTTACTATAAATCCCATATTCTAATAAATTTAGGATCATTTTTATTTGTTAATTAAGAGTAAACTTAATTGTAGAAATGCATGAATTTACTAGTATATGTCTTATTATTCTACCTTAAACTTAAGTTTATTTGAATGATTTAAAAAAAAATTAATCCTATAAATTTTAGAGTCTATTTTATTGCACAATAGCGATTCAAGCAAAGTGTCTTTATAAGACTTCTTATAATTAGTTTAAAAAAACCTAAGAAGTGATAAGACATCAATTTATAATAAATTTTTGATTGCATGAAATTTCCTCCTATTTATTTGATGAAAGCCACATATGGACATTAAAAAATACAAGAATCTTATTAATGGGCTGAATTCCTTCATAAAAGTTGATTTAGGCAATTGTTCCAATTTTGAAAAAAATCTTTACAAAAACTTTGGTTCTTCTAATCAAAGTCTTATCAGTGTTTATTTAATAACATTTTCATTTCATCCAATGATTGCAATCGCAGTTACTTCGACTAACGAGATTACTACCATAAGGTTCTTAAAAATAGGAGGTTGTTTGCTTATTCATCCAATTTTAGTAAATAGACTTGCAGGTAACCGACATAATTACTGAGCATCTGCAAATTTGTTCGTGACGCCGGAATTGTCAATCTTTTCTTAACTGAGACTTATCTGGGAATAGAGTGCATAGTTCATTTTGATAACAGGTTTATGATGATTATCATTAGGCGGTAAGTGGTACAGTAATGGGATTTCTTTTTTTTAAATATTTTAAATAATAAACCTGATGCATCTGATAAGTGAACACTTTTACCAGCACGCTAAGATGACGGAAAAAAACGCATTTCATGAAAAAAAGAGATTTCGCTAAATCAAACATAATTTCCTCAGCTGATGTTTGAAGAAATTGAATTGTTTCCAACATCACTTAACTGCTTCGTAGCTAAATAGTCCATTACTAGGTGTGATTCTGGATGGAAGGACTGCTGTTATATTACCGAAAATGTTTTTTTTTAAATTATTTTTTCTAAATTATGTTCCGTGTGCATAATTTAAGAAAAATAAATATTTTAAAGTTCTTCAGTTTCTTTATCAACTTATTCTGCAAAAAAAAGTTAAAAATTTACTAAAAAAAAATATAAATTTATTTATATTATGTAAATTACGTTATAATTACCTTATCAAAAATGTATTATTTATCTACTTATTTATTTTGGGTGAACAAACATAATTTTAAAAACTATTTTTATATTAATTTGAATATTAAAATAAAATCATTGCTCATTAATCAATATATATATATTAAATTATGTTTATAACTTTTTGCATTAACAATTGAAATTTTTAAGTTTATGAATAAGGATTTTGATATAAATAGATATATATTACTTAATAAAAGGTGCATTCATTAAAAAAGTATTGCACAAATTGATTGAGAAAATAAAATTCATTTTCAATCAACTGATAATAATAATAATAATAAAGTATTTTGAATTTTTAATAATTAAATGCATTTTAGAAATCGAAGGAAAATGGCTACATTACAATTATCTTTCGAACAAAATCAGTGTTTAAAACTATGAATTTAAATATATATAATAAATCTTTGTCTTTGATGGTTGTCACAAGTTAATAATAAATTGTAGAATTAATATAGACCTCTTGCAGCTTCCTTATCTGGATACTCCTCATATTGACGATTCGTCATACGAAACTTACAATTCATAATTCATATTACTTGAATAGTATGGCTTCTGCCCGTCATAATTACTTTTTTATGGGTAAAGATCTATTTCATACAAGATTGTTTTATCTTTTTGACGTATTTTTTAGATGTATTAATAAGTATTTACCCTCTTATTTGTTGATGTTAATTTTTTCCTTCTCCATTCTTAATTGCTTGACGTATATCTAATTATGCCAAAAATAATTTCCAAAGATAAAGCATCTCCCTGTAAGATATCATGGCTATTTTCCGCATGTTTTTATGTTTCTGGAGAAAAACCAGATAATTCTTATTACTTATATTAACTGTTGTTTTAAGAGGTTCTAATAAGGGGGAACTTCTGTTGTGTTGGAGCACCCTAAGAACATCATACAAAGTTAAGACATCGAGATTAGGCAAGTTTCTGATAGAAGAAAAGGGTAACAAGTTCTTGTCAGGGCACAAGTTTCTTGAAGAGGATCCATAACAATGTGATTGTTTATGCATTGTTCAGGTCTCTGAAAAACGTATTTTTCACGTTATTTTTTCACAAAAGAGCTATTTTAGAAATATTTTACTTATTGCTTAACCATTAAAGCTTGTCGGCAGACAATGAAGTCATCTTAATTAATGAATTTCTCTTTCATAATCAAACAAAAAATTTATAGCGTTTTATTTCTTTGATGTATTTAAATTTTTAAAAACACTAACATATGCCATTGTTTTAGGCAAACATAAAAAAATAACAAATTACGTAGAGTAGTTATATGAAGAAATTGAATCAAAGAATAAACAAGGCTAACTTTTTAAATACGAAATACTAGTTTCTAGCGTGTGGACATGAAAAAAAAAAAGAAAGCTACAAATATCAGTAAAAATAAGAATTAAAAATTTGGCACACTATATCAAAATACAGAGAAAGCATTTATCACTGTCAAGCTATCCGCTCCAGATATTTGAGATACGACGGCGCGGTTAACTGTAATGGCTGTCTTAGCAGTTCCCAAACGGCAATCTTGCCAGCAAGCACTCTTGAGATAACACTCAGAAGAAAAAAAAATGAATTGCAAAAGGTCTATAACTTTCTTTTGTTTAAAAAAAAAGAAAAGAAACTGACCATTTTTGTGCCCATTTCTTTGAAGGCCATCTAGCCGTCAGTATGTGATGGATTGTGTGAGCTTTACAATTGATGTATGATCCGTGTTTCGCTGTGTTGAAATAGAACAGCTCGTGATTTTGTTAAAATTATCGTCGTTAGAAATAGTATTACATGTATTTCGTCCTTCTTTAACATACGGTAGTGACATAACAATGACGTATTGCACAATACCGGAACTTTTATTTGTTTCCAATAATGTTTTATGATATGATTTTTAAGAATTATTTTAGTATATATTTATATCTATATCTCTCCCTCTCTCTCTCTCTCTCTATCTATCTATACATCTCTCTCTATTATATATATGTGTTTGTGTAAAAATGATTACACACTTGTAAGATTTTACCATTATTTATAATTTACCTTTTTAATTTTTTTTTTATTTTGCATTGATTTTTAGAAATTCTCTCAAACATTACATTGAACAACCATAATTCTCCTTGACAAATAATTGACAATAATTTTAAAATGCGATTTAAACTACTATTTTATATCTATGTGACAAACACCTTTATATAAAAAAGTTTGTTGGTCTGTATTTCTTCATTCATGTGATATTTCCATATAGTTTCAAAAAATAATGAATTCTTGAAAAATAATATGTATTTCCAGCAGTTTCTATTAATGACAAAATTTCTTGCAGAATATTCCTTTCAGTTCAGCAACCAGAGTTTTCATCTTTTCTTTTTTCAACGATTTTAAAGAGAATGTCCGAAAACTAATTTCTATAAGAAGCTCTTAGTTCATTACTCATTCTTGACAGGTGTCCAGAGTGCTTCTTGCTGTGTTTTCTTTCGCCTTTGCCATTGACTACTGTTCAACTCATCGGGCAGTGTGCCACAAATTGAAAAGTGTGTATATGGGTGCAATTACAATAATATACTTCAAAGGAATGTAAAGTAAATGTATAAATGTTGGGGAAATAACTGTTTAATCCTATCAAAATGGTGGTTTGTCCTAACAGTATTGTGTTTCAGATACAATAATGATAACGATGAAAAAGTTACAGCAAAATTATGTAAGGCAATTTAGTTTATATAAAATTATAAACAGCATTTGTGAAGAATATTAATAGTCTATGGAAAGATCTGCAAAAATGGAGACCACTAGATAATTAATTGGAGAGATACTTTGAAACGGACCTTCCTTTTTGAGAAGTTTTAACATGGGCTTAACAAAAAGAATATTATATTAAATAAATTTTGTTAATTGTTATAATGTGATAATAATTAGCATTTTAGCAGAACGTATGTAGCTTATCTGAACTGAAAATAAAATTCAAATAAAAATCAGCATAATTGAAAGGGTTAAATTTTTTTTTATTCTTTATGTTCCATTTTACTCATTTCCTGGTAAAATTTCTACAAATTACCAAATTAAAATCTGCCCTTAATGACCCCTGGGCCATTAAGGGCAGATATACTGAGAAGATATTTAGAAAGAATACTTGTTAGTTTGAAGTTATACTTGGGGAAGTTTAAAGTTATGCGTGATAATATTTTAGCTTGAAGTTATACTTGGGTTTGTTTATCTGACTCATACCAGCAAAAAATTTCCCTGAACTCTCTAATGTTAAAAAATTAAATTACAGAAAACAAGCAATTGACAAAGATGATTAAAACTGTACACCTACGCCTGACGCCAACAGAAGAACAAATAATTAGAGATGCAGATGAAAATCAGAAAAGAAAGATCTCAGAAACAAACTGACAGTAAGCTATTTGCATGCTTTGCCAGAACACCCATACAAAGTTGAGGCATTGATTGAGATTAGACTTGTTTCTACTAGAAGAACTTGTTAGTTACTTGTTTCTTCTTGCACAAATTTCTTGAAGAAGATTCATAACAATGTGATGGTCTATGCATTGTTCGGGCCACTGAATAACGTATTTTTCAGGTTATTTTTTTCACAAAATAACTATTTTAGAAATACTTTACTTATTACTTAATCATTAAAGCTTGCCTGCAGACAATGAAGACATTTTAATTAATGAGTTTCGCTTTCATAATCAAACACACAAAAAAAATTATAGCCCTTTATTTCTTTAAATTTTAAAAAACTGTAACATATACCAATGTGTGGATACACACAAAAAAAATTAATAAACTGCGTACAGTGTTAAACGAGAAAATTGAATCATAGACTAAAACAAGGCTAAATTTTTAAATACGAAATAATAGTTTCTAGCTGTGGACATGGAAAGAAAAAGAAAAGAAAGTTACAAATATCAGTAAAAATAAACACTAAAAATTTGGAACACTATATCAGAATAAAGAGAAAGCATTTATCACTGTCAAGCTATCCGCTCCAGATATCTGAGATAGGACGACGCGTTTAACTGTAATGGCTCTCTTAGCGGTTCCCGAAACGGCAATCTTGCCAGCAAGCACTCTTGAGATAGCACTCACAAGAAAGAAGAAGAAAAAATAAAATTGCAAAAGGTCTATAATTTTCTTTTGTTAAAAAAAAAAAAGTAGAAACTGACCATTT
Organism: Caerostris darwini; assembly: GCA_021605075.1. Lineage (NCBI taxonomy): Eukaryota > Metazoa > Arthropoda > Arachnida > Araneae > Araneidae > Caerostris > Caerostris darwini. The sequence goes on along the minus strand of BPLQ01002550.1, from coordinate 212,805 downwards.
TTGTACCCATTTCTTTGAAGGCCATCTAGCCGTCAGACTGTGATCGATTGTGTGAGGTTTTCAATTGATGTATGAGCCCACTTTTTTTTCTGGTCGTATTTCTGTCTGTGTTGAAGTAGAAGAGCCGGTGATTTTGTTAAACCATCGACGTTAGAAATAATATTACATGTATTCCATTCTTCTTTAACATACGGTAGTGACATCACAATGATGTATTGAACAGTACCGAAACTTTTATTTGTTTCCAATAATATTTCATGATATGATTTCTAAGAATTATTTTGGTATATATTTATATCTATATCTGTCGTTCTCTCTCTCTCTATATATATATGGGGAGTTCTGTAAAAAAATTACCTACTTTTAATGTTTTACCATTATTTATAATTTAGTAAAATATTATATATAATATATTATTTATAATTTATAATTATAATTCGAGGTTCACTGGCAGCTCGCGCCATTAGATAATTATGTGGAGAGAAACTCTGAAACGGACCCTTCTTATTGAGAAGTTTTATCATGGACTTAACAAAAAGAATATTATATTGATTAAATTTTGGTAATTGTTATAATATGGTAGTTATTAGAATATCAGTAGGCCAACTTGACTGAACTGAAAATAGAATTCAAATAAAAATCGGCAGAATTGAAATGGTTAAATTAGAATTTTTTTCTTTATATTTTATTTCACTCCTTTCCTGGGAAAACTGTTTCAAATTAATAAATTAAAAGGGTTATTTCTTACTAAAGCCTTGGCCTTTAGTACCACAGGCTCCAGATTCGAATCCTGGCTTTGACATAGATGCCTGCTAGTGGTTCGAAATCTACTTTAAACTGTACGTCTCGATCTGTTTAGCCGTCGTGTGCACAAGATGATCGTAGAGTGAGAAACCAAACCAAACCATACCACCAAGACATTTCTCTGAACTCTGAAAAAAATATCTACAGAAAACAAGCAATTGACAAAGATCATTAAAATTGTATATCTACTCATGATGCCAACAGATGAACAAACAATTTGATATGCAGATGTAAAACAGAAAATAAATAACTCAGAAACAATATACTATAACAGTATATTTGCAGTATGCTATTTTTTTTTTCTGCTAGAACACCCATACAAAGTTAAGACATTGAGATTGGGCTTGTTTCTGCTAGAAAAAAAGAGGTAGTAATTGTAGCCAGGGTACAAGTTTCTTGAAGAAGATCCATAACAATGTGATGGTCAATGTATTGTTCAGGCCACTGAATAACGTATTTTTCACTTTTTTTCCTATACAATAACTATATTAAAAAAAAAAGGTACTTATTACTTAATCATTAAAGCTTTTTTGCAGACAATGAAGACATTTTAATTAACGAGTTTCGCTTCCATAGTCAAACACAAAAAAAATCTATAGCCCTTTATTTCTTTAATGTAATTAAATTTTAAAAAACTCTAATATATACCATTGTCTGGACACATTAAAAAATAATAAACTGCGTACAGTGTTACACGAAGAAATCGAATCATAGAATAAACAAGGCTAACTTTTTAAATACGAGTATAATAAATTCTAACTGTGGACATGAACAAATAAAGAAAAGAAAGCCAACAATATCAATAAAAACAAGCATTAAAATTTTGGAACACTATATCAGAATAAAGAGAAAGCATTTATCACTGTCGAGCTATCCGCTCCAGATATTTGAGATTGGGCGGCGCGGTTAATTGTAATGGCTGTCTTAGCGGTTCCCAAACGGCAATCTTGTCAGCAAGCACTCTTGAGATAACACTCCAAAGAAAGAAGAACTAAAAAATAAAATTGCAAAAGGTCTATAATTTTTTTTGTTAAAAGAAAAAAAGAAACTGACCATTTTTGTGCCCATTCCTTTGAAGGCCGTCAGAATGTGATGGATTGTGTGAGGTTTTCAGTTGATGTATGAGCCCCTTTTTTTCTGGTCGTGTTTCGCCGTGTTGAAATAGAAGAGCCGGTGATTTTCTTAAAATTATCGAGGTTAGAAATAGTATTACATGTATTCCCTTCTCTTTAACATACGGTAGTGACATAACAATGATGTATCGAACGATACCGGAACTTTTATTTGTTTCCAATAATGCTTCATGATACGATTTCTAAGAATTATTTTGATACATATTTATATCATTATCTGTATCTCTCTTTATATATATATATATATATATATATATATATATATATATATATATATATTACTAATTATTTATAATTTAACTTTTTCATGTTGCATTGATTTTTAGAAATTCTTTCAAACATTACATTGAACAACATAATTTTCCTTGACATACAATTGACAATAGTTTCAAAATGCAATTTAAACCATTATTTTATATCTACCTGACAAACACCTTTATATAAAAGAAATTGTTGGGTCTGTAGTTCTCCATTCATGTAATATTTCGAGATATTTTCAAGAAATAATTAATTCTTGAAATAACTGAAAAATAATATATATTTCCGACGGTTTCGATTAGTGACAAAATTTCTCGTAGAATATCCCTTTTAGTTCAGCAGCCGGAGTTTTCATCTTTTCTTTTTTCAACGATTTGGAAGAGAATGTCCGAAAACTAATTTCTATGAGAAGCTCTCAGTTCATTACTCATTCTTGACGGGTGTCAAGAGTTATTCTTGCTGTGTTTTCTTTTCCCTTTGCCATAGACTACAGTTCAACCCATCGAATAGTGGGCCACAGATTGAAGAGAGAGTGTCTGACTACGATAATGGCAGTTGCTCTGAATAGTATACTTCAAATGAATGTAAAGTAGATGACAAGTGTTGGGGAAATAACTGTTTACTCCATCAAAGTTTGTTGCTCATAATGGTATTGTGTTTCAGATACAATAATGATGACGATGAAAAGATTACAGCAAAATTATATAAGTAAGTTTTTATAAAATGATTAACAGCATTTGTGAAGTGTATTAATAATCTATGTACAGAACTGCAAAAATGGAAGCCGCTATATAATCATATGGAGAGAAACCTTGAAACGAACCCTCTTTATTGAGAAGATTTAAAATGGGTTTAACAAAAAGAATATTATGCTAATTAAATTTTGTTAATTCTTATCATGTGATAATAATTAGCATTTTAGCAGGATTTGTGTAACTTAATTGAATTGAAAGTAAAATTCAAATAAAAATCGGTGGAATTGAAATGGTTAAAAATCGATTTTTTTTTCTTTACATTTTATTTATCTAATTTCCTAGAAAAACTGTTTCAAATCCTTAAATTAAAATTGTAATTTCTTCCTAAATGTCTCCTCAGTATATTTGCCCTTAATGACCCAGGGGTGTACTTATAACTCATATTAACAAGAAGCGGCCTAATGGCCTATTGGCTAGCGCTCTGCCTTTGGTACCACAGGCTCCAGGTTCGAATCTTGGCGGGCACATAGATGTTTGTTAGTGGTTCGTAATCCACTTTAAACTGTAGGTCTCGGTCTGTTCAGCCCTCGTGTGCATAAGATGACCGTAGAGCGATAAACCAAACCAAACCATACTAGCAAGAAATGTCTCTGAACTCTCTAATGGTGAAACAAAATCTACAGAAAATAAGCAATTGACAAAGGTGATTAAAATTGTATACCTACTCATGACGCCAACACATGAACCAACAATTTGATATGCAGATGGAATACAGAAAAGAAATAACTTAGAAACAGTATACCATAACAGTATACTATTTCCTTTTTCTGCTAGAATGCCCATATAAAGTTAAGAAATTGAGATTAGGCTTGTTTCTGCTAGAAGAAAAGAGGAAGAAATTCTTCCCAAGGTAAAAGTTTCTTGAAGAGGATCCATAACAATGTGCTTGTTATGGATTTATGCATTGTTCAGGCCACTTATTAACATATCTTTCCCTTCTTTTTCACAAAATTTTAATTTTAGAAATACTTTACTTATTAATTAATCATTAAAATCTGTCTGCAGACAATGAAGACATTTTAATTAATGAGTTTCTTTTGCATAATCAAACACAAAAAAAATTATAACCCTTTATTTCTTTAAATTAAAAAAAAAACTGCAACATATACCATTGTTTGGATAAACACACAAAAAAAATTAATAAACTGCGTGCAGAGTTAGACGAGGAAATTGAGTCATAGAATAAACAAGGCTAAATTTTTAATTACGAAATTACAGTGTCTAGCTGTGGACATGGCAAAAAAAAAAAAGAAAAGATAACTAAACAAATATCAGTAAAAATAAAGACTACAAATTTGGAACACTATATCAGAATAAAGAGAAAGCATTTATCACTGTCAAGCTATCCGCTCCAGGTATTTGAGATACGAGGGCGCATTGTAATGGCTCTCTTAGCGGTTCTCAAACGGCAATCTTGGCAGCAAGCACTCTTGAGATAACACCCCAAAGAAAGAAGACAAAATAAAATTGTAAAAGGTCTATAATTTTATTTTTTTTTAAAAAAAAGAAGAAACTGACCATTTTTGTGCCCATTACTTTGAAGGCTATCTAGCCGTCTGAATATGATGGATTGTGTGAGGTTTTCAATTGATGTACGAGCCCCCTTTTTTTCTGACCGTGTTTCGATGTGTTGAAATAGAAGAGGTGATGATTTTGTTAAAATTATCCAGGTTTAGAAATAATATTACATGTATTCCCTTCTCTTTAACATACGGTAGTGACATAACAATGATGTATTGAGCAATACCGGAACTTTTATTTGTTTTTAATAATGTTTTATGATACGATTTCTAAGAATTATTTTTGGTATATATTTATATCTATATCTGTATCTCTCTCTCTCTCTATATATATATATATTGACCATTGTGTGTGAAGATGATGACATACTTGTAAGGTTTTACAATTATTTGTAATTTAACTTTTTAAATTTTCTTTATTCTGCATTGATTTTTAGAAATGTTCTCAAACATTACATTGCACCAAAATAATTATCCTTGACAAATATTTGTCACTAGTTTTGACAATTTTTTTTTTTAATACAAACTGCTATTTTGTATTTACGCGATGAACACCTTTATATAAAATGATTTGTTGGTCTGCCTTTCTCCATTCATGTAATATTCCAAGACATTCTCAAAAATTTTAAACATATCTGTGTATTTTTTTTAGTGTTCCAATACTAGGAAACTCCTGTATAAAATAAGAAAAAAAGAGGCCTTTTTCTTTTCAGTTAGGAAAATCAGTATCAGAAATACTCTTTCATGGGGACTTTTAGGTAGGTATCTATTTTATGACACAAAGACAAGTTTTAGACGAACTTCTACAGACAATTTCATTATCATCCAATCATTCCGAATTCCCTACAGTGATCCCCATGGACCACTGAAATGTACAACCAAAATCTGCTTCATTATTAAAGACCCGTGTAAGCATTGAAACTAGTATGAAGAAGGAGAAATAAGAACAATGCCAAACAATGGAGGCAAAGATCACTGGGACACTTCGTGTGAGTGATACCTTCGATTTGTATTGTAAACTTTAAAATCAATCCAATAGGAAACATATTTTGAAAATGTTCATTAAAATTTGTTTATTGAAGATTTTTTTCAAAATACTTAAAGATTTATGTTATACCATCTGGGTCTGAATGACCGAGTGGCTAGCACTCTGGCGCTCGGTACCACAGATCTCAGGTTCGAGTCCCGGTGGTGCCATGGTTGTTTGTAGTGGTTCGGAATCCACTTCCCGGTCTAATAGGATCGTAGAGCGTTGTGGGGGCGTTGTTACTCCACGTCCGTGGCTTATCTTCAAGTTGCACGCGCCCCCTGGGTAATGCGAAGTGAGTAAAGTCTGTGCAGCGCTTGTCTTAAGGCATACAAGACCAAGCTGTTTGCCGGATGCATAAGAAAAAAAACAATGTTATACCATATGTATTAATTTATCAACACTATCCACTTGTGGCTAAAGTAAAGAAATAGTTTTTTTTTTCTTGTACACCAATATTGAAATAAGAAAATATATTTATGAAACTTAAATTAAATACAAGATCTTCTAACAAACAAATGATTTCTAAACATAAACAAAACATTAAAACACACACGATTTCTAAACATAACGAAATAAATTTGCTTTGTTACTTCTATTATCCTATCCCAAAGTAAAAGACCAAATTGTCTCTATTTAATTTAAACAAATCTATAAATGCATTGATTTATTTTAAAATATGACATTATTCCATTTTATAAAATATATGCTCAGTACTTAATTTTCTTGGGGAATTCTATGCATTGAAAATTTCAGGAGATATAATGAATTCAAGATTGAAATTCACGAATAACCATCCTATTAGATATTTTCTTATGAAACCTTATTCTTCTTTTCTTCGAATATCCACTGTATTTTTCATTATGTGGCAATTATATATATATATCAAAATTGCAGGAATGTAAGTATCACAATTTTGATTAATTTATAATTTCTCGTATAATTGCAGAGGAAACCATGTTCAATGTCATATACATGAAAATAAATTTTTATATTTGAATAAAACATTTCTCAATTAAAATATTTATTTAGTAAAGAAATCTGAGATTTTAGGCAGATGCTTAAATAATTGAAGAAAATAGAGGCTAAAAAACTCCTAAAAACAAAAGGGAAATTGCAGGAAGACCTAATTCCTGTGTGGCGAAAAAAAATCTCATTTCCTAGCAATTAAGAAGGAATTCCTAATGTTAAAAAGATGATCTGGTGTAACTCTAGCAAAAGAAGACTGATAATTTAATTGAAGTACTGATAATTTATAACTTGTCTGACAGTAACAAAGGGTCAAGGAATACATGTACTTGGAATGCAAGTCAGAGGCACTTGGTACAATTTAGATTCATAGTTAAATTTCATTGATTTTCAGTTTTACATTTAAAATTTGTGATGCAGTTGTTTAAAGTATTACCATCGCTATCGCTTATAAAAATATTACTAATATAAAAAAAGAGTAAAGTATTTTAATTCAACCCTACTTTATTGGTAGTTGTAGAAGCAGGTAGAATTTTAAAACTTTGGACGACATCTCCATTTGATTATTGTAGTGGATAATTCGAGAAATTATATAGTATACTATTAATGATGATGTGTGACTTGCTTTAAAAACTTCCATTGAATATGTATGTATTTCAAACCACAGATTTATAACCTAGTCATCAGAGGAACATTCTATTGAAACCTGTCTTATGAGCGTTGCCAAAATATTACTAGTTACGCTTTTTCTTAATACAAACTATCACAATATTCTATAAGGATAACAAATACACAGACAGACTCATATATATTTTCAACATTTGTAAGTTGTACTCTTCTATGTTATTATTATCAATATGAATGTCTGCTCTAAATGATAAAGTCAAAGTCTAGTCAATATCTACTCTGAATGATATATTCTAGAAACATCTATTCATTTCTTATATAAAATAATTATAATAATATATTTTCCAAAATTTTATTATTGATATAAACAAAACTCTTTCTAGGACGTATTCTATTTTAGTATTCTATACAATACCATATCTTGCTGGATTTTTTTAAGAATTTAAAATTTCTTTATCCAACTAAGCAAATCAATAAAAATTTTACTGAATATAATAAAACAATATATTATACAGGATATGATAAGCCCAAAAATGATTGAAGATTGATAATATTATATATTTTGATGCGTGGAAAATTTTGTAATAATGTAATTTGATCAAAAATGATAAGTAATTGAAATTTTCATTTTTTTTATATTTTGCAAACATGTTTGCTTAATAGATTATATTAAAAATTGATAGATTAAAAGTTGAATTCATAAGTATACATGAAGAAGGAATTTTATCAAATATTCAAGTTATTATGATGTTTAAAATATTATTTGCAGCTAATATGTATTAATAGTTTTATAACGATATGTGTAAGTTTTATAGCGTGTCAAGTGATAGAAGGTTTAAATTCCAATGTTTTTTCTTGATTAACCAATATTTTTTAATATACATCCTATATTCTAATAAATTTATTATCATTTGTATTTGTTAGTTAAAAATAAACTTAAATGCGGAAAACCACGAACTGAAATGCCTTATTATAGTATCTTAAATTTAAGTTTAATTGAATACTTTTTTTCAAAGTTATTTATTTGAATGAATTACAAAAGTTAATCAAATCATTCTTAGAATCCATTTTATTGGACAATAGCGATTCAAAACAATAATGCAAACAAATTTGAGATAGTGGTTAAATGCAAAAACGAAAGAAAATTGATTTTTAACACATCTAATAACTAATTAAAAACTGATAAGACATCAAATTATAATACATTTTTGATTGCGTCGTTCTAAGTAGAATGTAAAAATTGGTCTTATTTATTAGATAAAAGACACAGATGGACATTAAACAATACCAGAATCTTCTTAATGGGCTGAATTCCTTCATAAAAGTGATTTAGGCAATTGGCTCCAAATGCGAGTTCATTTTGAAAAAAATCTTTACTAAAACTTTGGTTCTTCTAATCAAAGTCTTATCAGTGTTTATTTAATAACGTTTTCATTTCATCCAAAGATTAAAGTTGCAGTTACTTCGACTAACGAGATTACTAATTACTGCAAGAAGGTTCTTAAAAATAGGGGGCTGTTTGCTTATTCATCCAATTTTTAGTAAATAGACCTTGATAGTACAGACATAATTACTGAGTGAGCATCGACAAATTTGCTAGTGAAGCTGGAATTGTCAATCTTTTCTTAACTGAGACTTATCTGAGAAAAGAGTGCATAGCTCATTTTGATAACAGGTTTATGAAGATTATCATTAGGCGGTAAGTGGTACGGTAATGGTTCTTTTTTTAAAAATATTTTAAATAATAAATCTGATGCATCTGATAAGTGGACAATTTTACCAACACGCTAAGATGAGAAAAAAAAAAGGTATTTCACGAAAGTGGTGATTTCGCTAAATCAAACATAATTTCCTCAGTTGCTGTTAAAGAAATTGAATTGTTTTCCAACAGTACTTAACTGCTTTGTAGCTAAATGGCCCATTACTAGGTGTGATTTTGGATGGAAGGAATGCTGTTCTTTTACAGAAAATGTTTTTTTTTAATATAATTATTTCTAAATAATGTTTTAGGTACATAATTTAAGACAAAATAAATGTCAGTTCTTCAGTGTCTTTATCATCTTATTTCCGTAAAAAAAGTTTAAAATTACTAAAATAAACGTTTATTTGTGTTATTTAAATTATGATATGATTACCATATCAAAAAAACCCTTATTATTTTTTTGGATGAACATTACACAAATTAAAAAATATATATTATTTACATTAGTTTCAAAGTTAAAATAAAATAATTTCTCAGGAATCAATAGGAATTAGACTTAGGAATTATAGAATTAGGAATTAATTTTCTGTAATTTACCAATATTTTTTTAATATGCATCTTATATTTTAATCAATTTAGGATCATTTTTATTTGTTAATTAAAAGTATTGAATGCATTAAAGTGAAATGTATGTATTTATATGTCTCCTTATACTACCTTGGATTTAAATTTATTTGAATAATTTAAATAAAAATTAATCTCTTTCTAGAATCTATTTTATTGCACAATAGCGATGCAATACAATAATGCAAACAAATTGGGTTTATAATCCTTATAATTAGTTTTAAAAATCTAAAAAATGATAAGACATAGATTTATAATAAATTTTTGACTGCTGGAAAATTAGTCCTATTTATCAGATAAAAGCCACAGATGGACCCTAAACAATACAAGAATCTTATTAATGTACAGAACTTCTTCATAACAGTGATTTAGGCAATTGGCTCCAAAAACGAGTTCATTTCGAAAATTTTTTTACAAAAGCTTCGGTTCTTCTAGTCAAAGTCTTATCAGTGTTTATTTAATAACGCTTTCGTTTCATCAAATGATTGCAGTTGCAGTTACTTAGACTAACGAGATTACTGCAATAAGGTTCTTAAAAATAGGAGGTTGTTTGCTTATTCATCCAATTTTAGTAAATAGACCTGGAGGTAGCGACATAATTATAAAGCATCGGCAAATTTGCTCGTCACGCCGGAATTGTCAATCTTTTCTTAACTGAGTCTTATCTAAAGAGAAGAGTGCATAGCTCATTTTGATAACAAGTGTATGATGATTATCATTAGGCGGTAAGTGGTACAGTAATGGTTCTTTTTTTTAAATATTTTAAATAATAAACCTGATGCATCTGATAATTGGACAACTTTAGCAGCACACTAAGATGAGAAAAAAAAAGGTATTTCATGAAAGTGGTGATTTCGCTAAGTCAGACATAATTTCCTCAGTTGCTGTTAAACAAATCGAATTGTTTTCAACAGTACTTAACTGCTCGTAGCTAAATGGCCCATTATTAGGTGTGATTCTGGATGGAAGGACTGCTGTTCATTTACCGAAAATGTTTTTTATTATTATTATTATTTCTAAATAACGTGTTAGGTGCATAATTTAAGATAAAATAAATATTTTAAAGTTCTACAGTGTCTTTATCTTTTTATTCCGTAAAAAAAGTTTAAAAATTACTAAAAAACTATACATTTATTTATGACATCTAAATTATCTTGTACCTTATCTTACCTTATCAAAAATTTATTATTACTTTTTTGGATAACATTGCACAAATTAAAAAAACAATATTTACATTAAATTTAGTGTTAAAATAAAATAATTTTCTTATAATAATTTTCTGTCAGATAAACAAGGAAATAACACACTAACGCGTAAAAAGAAGGTTCTTTAAGACCTAAATAAGAAAAATTGACTATAAAAGAGTTTCTAGTTTGCGAAGAATTGAAAAGCAAAGACCTTATGTTAAACACCACTCACAAAAAAAACCTCAAATTTAATTTTAATGTACCTTTACAAAAAATGTAATTGAATGAAATTTAAGTTCCATTGTTATTATTAATATTCTAAGTTCTTCGGGGAAGAATTTTTTAGTTCATAAAAAAATTATTTAACATTTTATTTCGATATAATTGATTAATTTATATTATGTGTTTCCATAAGCCCGATAGTGATCCATATTTATTAATTTACGTTATGTGATTTGATAAGTCTGATAGTGATTCATATACAAAAAAACAATGTCTGCGTTTATTGTTTTAAGAATTATTTATGTATAAGGTAATTAATGGGTTTTATAGGTTTAAGTTATATGCTTTCCTGATTTAAAATTTTTTAGGTTAAGAAATTGTACATAATAATGTAAAATTTTACTATTAAGTCTAATCATCAGTGTCCTGCATTGAGGGACGGGCGTCCCATGAGTAAGCTACTCATGAATGGAGGGAAAGGGGACAGCTTCTGAAGTGGTGAAGCACCCATAGGTAGAAGTTTGACTTGGTTCGTGTCGCTTGAAGGAGGGCAATTGCCTTTCGGGAGGACATTTAGGGTAACTACCTTCATTTGAGTACCGTATGGGAGAAAACCCAGAAAACTCCACCGTGTATTCCCACTAACGAGGCAAGATGCTGAGCATCACCAACACCCCCTCGAGACTCTTCAATTTTTGAAACAGTTAAAATTAAAACAATTGACAGTTCTACAGCAAAGCTGCCAGCGGATAGAACGTCAGTATTAATGCACTATTCTGCCTCATCATTTCTGAAACCAATGACTGCAATGCACGCTTACAACATGTAGAAGAATTTTCCTCCATTTGCCCTAAAAGATTCTTCTCGTTAATACTGAACCAGGAATGTGTTGATTGATAATATTAATTTAAGAATATAAATTTTTTATGTTATATTTCCGAAGGAGAAAAAAATTTAGTGATTTACATTACAAAATTGTATGGATATATTTTGCTGTAAAAGCGGTTATGGTAAAAAAAAATTTTCAACTCAAAAAGTTATTGTTTTTTTTTACCCTTCCTTTTCAAAAACAAACAAGTTTGGAGCACGTTCTGTTGCGTTCGTTAAAATCCTTCCTTCTTTCTTTAGAATGCGGCCTGGAAGGAAAGCTTCCATCGGAGTAAGAACGTACTTAACTAATTCGACAGACGGAAAAGTTTTCACTTTGTTTGGGCTTCCAGATTCAGGTGCAGAAAGCGGCATCTTAAAACCAGAACCGGATTAGAACTTTTCAAAGGCAAATAAAAATCTTCGCAAGAAATGCATCTGAGTTTTCGCGAAAGTAACTAAAAGAAACAATTTTCTTTCAGATAAACAAGGAAATAACACACCAACACATAAAAACAAGGTTCTTTAAGACCTAAATAAGAAAAAATGGTTATAAAAGAGTTTCTAGTTTGAAAAGAATTGAAAAGCAAAGACTGTATGGTAAACACCACTCACAAAAAAAAACCCCTCAAATTTAATTTTAATGTACCTTTACAAAAATTGTAATTGAATTAAATTTAAGTAGCATCGTTATTGTTAACATTCTAAGCTCACCAAGGAAGAGTTTTTTTAGTCCACAAAAGTTATTTAATATTTTATTTTTATATAATTGATTAATTTGCATTATGTGATTCGATAAGCCCGATTGTGATCCATATAAAAAAACAATATCTCCATTTGTTGTTTTAAGCATTATTTAAGTATAAGGTAATTAATGGATTTTATAGGTTCAAGGTATATATTTTCAAATTTTTTAGGTGAAGGACTTATACATAGTAATGTCGTAAAATTTACTGTTGTGTCTAATCCTCAGTGTCCTGCATTCCGGGACACAAATCCCAAGAATAATCTACTCATGAAATCTATCCATGAGTAATCTACTCATGGATGGAGGGAAAGGGGCAGCTTCTGTTGTGGTAGAACACCCGTAGGAAGAAGTCTGGCTCCATGTAATGAAGAAAGGCAGTGCGTTCCTCGAGGATATTGAATTAGGGGAACTACACCCCCCACCCAATTTGGTATCGAATGGGAGAAAACCCAGAAAAGTTCCACCAAGTATTCCGACTAACGAGGTAAGATGCTGAACATCACACATTTTTTTGAAACAGTTAAAATTACAGCAGTTAACAGTTCTACATAAAAGTTGCCAGAGGATTGAACCTCAGCACTAATGCTCACCTGTGGCGCCCGTTGCCTCGAGTAAAATTTACTACGTAATAATATTACATATGATAAAAAAAAATTACAAATACAACACAGACACATATGGTTTATAACATTTCTACGAGTAGCTATCAATGTTATTTCGTCAAATTAACAGTTTTTTCGTCTAAACATGTTAACTCGACAAAGTGAGTTACATTATAAAATACCATACACAGTAGTTATGGATATTTTACATCACAAAATGTGTTTTCAGAAATAATGTATTACTTATTAATATGTCAAATTTAAAATAATACCTTATTAGCATCCTAGGTATATCGCTATACTAGATATAATGCTAATAATGTATTACTATGTGTATAGTGTATACTTAGAAGACTCAGATTTATACAGTAATGTTCGGTAAGAAAGCCGTTTCTCAACATGATAGTGTACACTGCCGCTGCGTTGTATGTGTAATGCATAGATTCTGCGAGATGCCCGAAAACTGCAGCGTCAGTAATGTAACATATACCACGTTAGGAAAGATCTTCCGACCATACGTTGCTATGTTATTTAGAGTCAACTTGCTTACAATATTCTTAAGAAAATTTGAAAGCTTGGTGCTGAGATAAACTGTATCAGCTTTCAATCATGTTACTAAAATTGCATGCAGAGAACTATTGGTAATAACTATTATTCTTATCGGGGAAGTGGTTCACATAATAAAAAAAATGCATTATTTTATTTCAAACATTTTTTTATTTCATTTTTCATTTTTTTTCAAGGAAACAAGAAATTTTTTGACGTATTGTCTGTGCCAACATAGGATATTTTAATATGTTTTCCTATTTAGTATTTAAAAAGATTGTACACTTACACAAGTTAAAAAATAAATTTTGTGTGCTATGAAGATCTACATTAATTATGTCCATTTTCATGATACATCAGAATATAATTTGTTTTTAAAACATTGTGTCTGCAGATCAGAAAATTTATATAAAATATTTTTGAATACAACCTTAAAATTCAACATTGCCTCAACTCAAGTATCTTTGTAATGCTTTAAGACTTTCAAGACTCCAGAATATTGGTAAGGTAAAATAAGAGGCAAGCCTTTAGATTTTTTTCATAATTTTAACCCAAATAAAGTTCTAGCACGTGTATATAAAAATTAATATATACAAAATACATATATGTACTAAAAATATTTATATATATAAAAAAATAATTTATATATTGAAAAATAAAAAAGCATATGCATAAAACATTAACATACAAAACTTCTTTTTAAGTGCAAATTAGCTAGCGAATTTGCATTAAAAAGATAAACAGTCCACCAAACACCATGAAAATATTCATTTTACCCCTGAAAAATGGTAACAATGTTGTTATAGAATTTTTAACATTTTTTTGAAATTTAATCTAGTGGAAGATTTTAAAAATACCAGTTTTTAACAACATTAAATACATACAAAAATGTATATAGTACAAGAAGTAAAAAAAATTATTTTCATAGTATTTGACCATCATTCTTTTTCAGTCAGCTATCATCCAAAATTTTTCTTCCGTGATCTTTTTCTCATACCCATTAAAACAATATAAAACATAAAAGAAAAATTTCCTAGTTCACTTTTTTTTTTCATTCCCACAAAAAGATTTCATGATGGCTTTTGTTCCTGCTTTTCTCTCATTTTAATGCGTCACATTCTTAATATCGCTTTTTTTTTTTTTTTTTTTTTTGTGAAAATTTTCACCGAAAAAACTTTTTATTAATTACCCATTCGAACTGCCAGTCGTCGTGCCAGAAGAACGGAAGATAAAAACCTCTCAAAGTGGTTTTGTGCGATGACAGATCCACAGATCTCTGTTGCGAAGAAAGGTTTTTGGGGCAAAAACTTTTGTTTCTTTGCAGATTCCTTTTCTCGTGATTCGTTATTTCTTCATCTCTTTTCCTTTTTTTTTCGCCATTTAAAAATTGGGTGGAAGAAAAAGAAATAACAGTTATAATTTGAAGTTGAAAGACTCTTTGATGTATTTCCCTAGTTTTGAAATTGATCCGTTTGGAACTTTGATGTTATTTATTTTTTTGTCATTTTTTTTTTTATCTCAGTGAGGCGTTTATCTGTCATAAATTTTCAGTCACGTAATTCAGATCTTAAAATTTTTCCATTGACTTTAAGCTAAGGAATTTTGATTTATAGCTTCAATTTTTCGATTAGATCTTTCTTATTTATTTCATTTTGCAAATGAATCTTAAATAAGAAATATACCTTTTATATTCGTTGTTTGAATGAATAACTTATATTTACAGGGGGATGTTCCTCATGCGAATATTTAATTGGTTTTTATTAAACAAATTTGAAAAATTAATAAGAGGAAAATTACATAAGCATACACCCCCCACACAAACACGTATATACATATAGGTATAATCACGGTATATATATATATATATATACCGTAATTTTCAACACCACCATTCAACTTTATTAATTATCAGAAACCTCTGTAATGGTCAATAAACCATCCCACGTTGATACTCCATGTATACAAATTATAGATGTCTGCTAATCAATCAGTCTCTTATTGGTTGTATATACGATTTTTTTTCACAAAATAACTATTTATGAAATACTTTACCTATTACTTAATCATTAAAACCTGTCTGCAGAGAGTGAAGACATTTGAATTAATGAGTTTCGCTTTCATAATCAAAAAAAAAAATTCATAACCCTTTATTTCTTTAATCTATTGAAATTTTAAAAATCTGTAAAATAGATTGCTTTGGATACACATAAAAAAATAACCAATTGCATACATTGTTATACGAAGAAATTGAATCGCAGAATACACAAGGCTAAATTTTTAAATACGAAATAATAGTTTCTAGCTGGGGAGGACATGAAAAAAAAAAAGAAAAGAAGGCTACAAATATCAGTAAAACACAAAATTTGGAACACTATATGAGAATAAAGAGAAAGCATTTATCACTGTCAAGTTATCCGCTCCAGATATTTGAGATAGGACGGCGCGGTTAACTGTAATGGTTCTCTTAGCGGTTCCCAAACGGCAATCTTGCGAACACTCTTGAGATAAGACTCCAAATAAAGAAGAAAAAAAAAAATAAAATTGCAAAAGGTCTATAATTTTCTTTTGTTAAAAAATAAAGAAACTGACCATTTTTGTGCCCATTTCTTGGAAGGCCATCTAGCCGTCAGAATGTGATGGATTGTGTGAGGTTTGCAATTGATGTATGAGCCCCTTTTTTTCTGGTCGTGTTTCTGTCTGTGTTGAAATAGAAGATCTGACGATTTTTGTTAAAATTATCGAGGTTAGAAATAATATTACATGTATTCCGTTCTCTTTAACATATGGTAGTGGCATAACAATGATGTATTGAGCAATGCCGGAACTTTTATTTGTTTCCAATAATGTTTCATGATACGATATCTAAGAATTATTTTGGTATATATTTATATCTATATCTGTATCTCTCTCTCTCTCTCTCTCTGTATATATATATATATATATGTGTGTGTGTGTGTGTGTGTGTAAAAATAATTTCATACTTGAGGTTTTATCATGATTTATAATTTGACTTTCTTAATTTTTTTATTCTTCATTGCCTTTTAGAAATGATTTCAAATATTTAAATTGCACCAAAATAATTCTAATAATAATGTGTTGGTGAAATTCTAGCAAAAAAAGATGTTACAAAGTACTGATAATATACATCCTGCCTGACAGTAACAATTGTATGTGTAAGAAATACAAGTACATTGAATACAAATTAGCGACACTGTATTTTTTAGATTTGGTATAATTTAGATTCATAGTTAAATTTCATTGATTTACAATTTTACATTTAAAACCCGTGAGGCAGTGGTTTAAAATATTACGTTTAAAAATAAATAATCATTTCCGTTTTAAATAAGCAGTCATTTATAAAAAAATATAGCAAAAAATAATAAAGCATTTTAATAGAATACTATATTTGTCGTTGTGGAATCAAAACAAATTCTGGTCAAATTGTAAAACATTGGAAAGTATCACTATTTGAATATCGTATCGGGTAATTCGAAAACTTATATGGTATATTATTGCTAATGATGTGGCTTCCTTTAAAAACTTCCATTGAATCTGTATATGTTTCAAACCACAGATTTATGGCCTAGTCATCTGGGGATGTTCTATTGAATCCTGTGCTATGAGCGTTTGCCGAAATATTACTAGTTAAGCTTTTTCTTATGACAAACTATCAAAATTTTCTATAAGGATAATAAATGCACAGACAAACTCATATATATTTACAACATTTGTAAGTTCTACTCTCCTATGTTATTATAATAAATTTGAATGTCTCCTATAAATTATTAAGTAAAAGTCTAGTCAATGTCTGCTCTAAAAGATATATTCTAGAAACATCTATTCATTTCTTAGATAAAATAATTATAATAATATATATTCCAAAATTTTATTATTGATATGAACAAATCTCTTTCTAGCACTATTTTAGTTTTCTATATAATGCCATATCTTATTGGAGTTTTTTAAGGATTTAAGACATATTTATTCAACTAAACAAATAAATAAAAAATTTAATGTGGAATATAATAAATCATAATATATTATGCATAGTATGATAAGCTCGAAAATGATGGATGATATAATATATTAAATATGATAAACATATATTTTGATACGTGCTAAAATTTTATATTAATGTAATTTAAATAAAAATTATAAGATTTAGATAAGATAATTTGATAATGATAATGATAATTTGATAGATAATGATAAGATAAGACAATTTGAACAATAGTAATAATTGAAATTTTTATTTTTTAATATTTTTAAACATGATTATTTAATGCATTATACTAAAAATAGATATATTAAAAATTGAATTTGTAAGTATACACAAAGAAGGAATTTTATCAAATATGCAAGTTATAATGATGTTTAAAATATTATTTTCAGCTAATGTTTATTAATAGTTTTATAACGACATGTTTAAGATTTATAGCGTGTCAAAAAACAGAAGATTTAAGTTGGCAATATTTTTCTTAATTAACCAATATTTTTAATATGCACCTATATTTTAATAAAATTAGGATCACTTTTTTTGTTAATTAAAAGTAAACTTAATTGTGGAAATGAATGAATTTATATATCTTACATTAAACAATACAAGAATCTTCTTAATGGGCTGAATTCCTTCATAAAAGTGATTTAGGCAATTGGCTCCAAATGCGAGTTCATTTTGAAAAAAATCTTTACAATAACTTTGGTTCTTCTAATCAAAATCTTATTAGTGTTTATTTAATAACGCTTTCGTTTCATCCAATGATTGCAGTTGCAGTTACTTCAACTAACGAGATTACTGCAATAAGGTTCTTAAAAATAGGAGGTTGTTTACTTATTCATCCAATTTTAGTAAATAGACCTGAAGGTAGCGACATAATTACTGAGCATCGGCAAATTTGCTCGTGACGCTGGAATTGTCAATCTTTTCTTAACTGAGACTTATCTTGGAAAAAGAGTGTATAGCTCATTTTGATAACAGGTTCATGATGATTATCATTAGGCGGTAAGTGGTACAGTAATGGCTTTTCCATTTTTAAAAAATATTTTAAATAATAAACCTGATGCATTTGATAAGTGGAAAATTTTACCAGCACGCTAAGATGAGAAAAAAAAGAGTATTCCACGAAAGTGGTGATTTCGCTAAATCAAACATAATTTCCTCAGTTGCTGTTAAAGAAATTGAATTGTTTTCAACACCATTTAACTGCTCGTAGCTAAATGGCCCATTACTAGGTGTGATTCTGGATGGAAAAACTGCTGCTTATTTACCAAAAATGATTTTTTTTTATTATTATTTCTAAATAATGATTTAGGTACATAATTTAAGATAAAATAAATATTTTAAAGTTCTTCAGTGTCTTTATCAATATATTTTTGTGAAAAAAGTTTAAAAATTACTAAAAAAAAATATAAATTTATTTATGATATCTCTAAATTACGTTATATTTATCTTATCAAAAATTCCTTATTTATTTATTTATTTATTTTGGATGGGCAATACATAAGCTTAAAAATAATATTTATATTAACTTTAAAATTAAAATAAAATAATTGCTCTGTAATCAATATTTATTAAACTAGATTTTTTTTTCATTACCTATACCAATTATAATTTTTAAATTTATGAATAAGGATTTCGATCTGAATAAATATGTATTACTGAATAAAAAATAATGTGCATTAATTTAAAAGGTACTGCACAAATTGTTAAGAAAAGGAAATGCATTTTCAAATGATTTATAATAGTGATAAAATATTTTGAATTTTTGTTACTACATTTTTGAATTGAAGGAAAACGGCTACATTACAATTATCTTTCGAACAAAATCTGTATTACTGACTATAAATTTAAATATGTTTAATAAATCGTCGTCATGAAGCGTTGCCCCAGGTAACATGAAATTGTGAAATTAATATAGGCCTCTTGAATCTTCCTAACCTGAATATTGAGGGCTCGCCATACTGAGACTTAACAATTCATAATTCATATTATTTGAATAATATGGCTTCTCTTCTACATAATTTCTTTTTTATAAGTAAAGATCTATTTTCTACAGGAATTTTTATCAATTTTGACGTATTTTTTAACTGTATTAATAAATATATACCCCCAATTGGTTAATAATAATTATTCCCTTCTCCATATGAGCATTTTAGTTGCTTAACGTCTATATAGTTGTAATCTACTTATGAAACAAATAATCTCCGAAGAGAAAGCACTTCCCAGAAAGTCTGCTACGGTTATTTTTTCCATGATTTCATGTTTCTGGGAAAAAATATTATAATAGATAAGATAATAATTCAGATAATTCTTATTAATTATATTAATTTTTGTTGTAAGTGGTTAGCAAAAGGGGGAAATGAAGCAGCTTCTGTTGTCATGGAGCACCCGTAGGTAGAAATCTGAGGAAGGAGAAGGGCAGTGCTTTCCGGGAGGAAAATTAGGTGAACTACCCCTATTTAAGTATTGTATGGGAAAAAACCCAGAAAACTCCACCACGCATACCGACTAACGAGGCAAGATGCTGAACATCCCAAACGCCGTCGAGAATCCTCGTTTTTCGGAAGAGTTAAAATTTCAACAGTTAACAGTTCTACAACAAAGCTGCAGTGGATTGAACCTCAGCCCTAATGCACTATTCTGTCTTATCATTTCTGAAATCAATGATTGCAATGCACGCTTACAACAAAAAGAAGAATTTTCAGCCATTCGTCTTAAAAAATTCCACTCATTAGTATTGAACCAGGAATGTGTGTTTACAAACACCCATGGCGCCGTCGGGACTCGAACCCGAGATCTGTGGTACCGAGCGCCAGAGCGCTAGCCACTCGGCCATTCAGGAATGTGTTTATTGGTCATATTAACTTAAGAATATAAATTTTTTATATTATATTCACGATGCAAATTTTTTTAATATTTTAAGGTACAAAATTGCATGGATATATTTTGTTGTAAAAGCGGTTATGGTAAAAATATTGTTTCAACTCAAAAAGTTATTGGTTTTTTTTTTTTTTTTTTTACTCTTCCTTTTCAAAAAACAAGCAAGTCTGAAGCACGTTCTCTTGCGTTCAATAAAATCCTTCCTTATTTCTTTAGAATGTGGCCTGAAAGGAAAGCTTCCACCGGAGTAAGAACGTACTTAACTAATTAGATAGACGGAAAAGTTTTCACTTTGTTTGGGCTTCCAGATTCAGGTGCAGAAAGCGGCACCTTAAAATCAGAACCGGATTAGAACTTTTTCAAAGGCAAACAAAAATCTTCGCAAGAAATGCATCTGAGGTTTCGCGAAAGTAACTAAAAGAAACAATTTTCTTCCAGATAAACAAGGAACTAGCCCACTAACGCGTAAAAACAAGGTTCTTTTAGGTCTAAATAAGAAAAAAATGGCTATAAAAGACTTTCTAGTTTGAAAAGAATTGAAAAACAAAGACCGCATGGTAAACACCACTCACAAAAAAAACAACCCTCGAATTTAATTTTAATGCACCTTTACAAAATTGTAATTGAATTAAATTGAAGTAGCATTGTTGTTATTAATCATCTATGCTCTTCAAATAAGAGTTTTTTAGTTCATAAAAAAAATATTTTAATATTTCATTTTGATGTAATTGATTCATTTATATTATGCAATTCGATAAGCCGTTAATGATCCATATAGAAAAGAAATGTCTGTATTTGTTGTTTTAAGCATTAAGTATAAGGTAATTAATAAGTTTTATAGGTTCAAGGTACATGTTTTCTTGATTTCAAATTTTTCAGGTTAAGAACTTGTACATAATAATGGAGTAAAATTTACGGTTATGTCAATTCCTCAGTGTCCTGCCTTTCGGGACGGACATCTCATGAGTAATCTACTCATGAAACCTATTCATGAGTAATCAACTCATGGAGGGAGGGAAAGGCAGCAGCTTCTGCTGTGATGGAGCAATCGTAGGTAGAAGTTTGACTCTGTTCCGTGTTGCTGAAGGAGGGCAGTACCTTCCGGTAGGACATTTAGTGGAACGACCTCCCCTATTTGGGTATTGTATGACAGAAAACCCAGAAAACTGGATATAACTGATTATTGCGACAATTCGATTCGTATTAAAAATTCAGTTATCTGACAAAATTTACTGTCAGATAACTGTTTACTGAAGGTGATTATTTTTGTGCTCCGCAAAAGTTTTGTGTTGAAAAGTTATATAAATTTTAGGTAGAAAGCAACGAACGGGACGTGAAGAAGAATAAGTTTCTGCTTTTCAGGAATTTAACCTATTTTTTAGTTTCCGATTGGAATCCGAACTACTTTGAATTATAATAAAAAGCATTGAAAATATTCATCATTCCCCCGAAAAATGGTTACAATGTTTTTATAGAATTTTTACCATTTCTTGAGATTTAATCTAGTAGAAGGTTTAAAAAAATACCAGTGCTTAACAACATTAAATACATACCAAAATATACATCATGGAAGCACTAAAAAAATTATGTTTGTTGTATTTTACCATCATTCTTTTTCCAGTCAGCTATCATCCAAAACTTTTCTTTCGCGATCTTTTTTTCATACCCATTAAAACAAAACATAACATAAAAAAAAAAAAAATAAGGAAAGTTTTCCTGGTTCACAATTTTTCTTTTTTTTTCATTCTCACAAAAATATTCCAGCATACCTTTTTGTTCCTGATTTTCTCTCATTTTAATGCGTCACATTCTTATTATCGCAGATTTTTTTTTTTAAATTTTCACTCAAAAAGCTTTTTGTTCATTAACCATTTCAAACTGCCGTCGTCGTTGCCAGAAGAACGGAAGATAAAAACCTCTCAAAGGGGTTTTGTGCAATGACAGGTCCACAGATCTCTCTTGCCGAAGAAAAGTTTTGGGGCGAAAACATTTGTTTCTTAGCAGATTCCTTTTTAGTGATTTGTTATTTCTTCATCTCTGTTTTTTTTTTTTTTTTTTTTCATCATTTAAAAATTTGGTGGAAGAAAGAAAGAAATAACAGTTTTAATTTTGAAGTTGAAAGACTTTTTGATGTATTCCCCTAGTTTTGAAATTGTTCCCGTTTGGAACTTTTTTTTTTTTTTTTTTGTCATTTTTTTTATTTCGGTGAGGTTTTTATCTGCTATAAATTTTCAGGTCACGTAATTCAGATCTTAAAATATTTCCACCGACTTTGAGATAAGGCATTTTCGATTTATAGGCTCATTTTTCGAATAGATCTTTCGTATTTATTTCACTCTGCAAACGAATCTTAATAAGAAGTTGGCCTTTCATATTCCTGTTTTTTTTTGGGTGTGTGTGAATAAGTTTTATTTACCCGGGGATGTTATGTAAATATTTAATTGGTTTAATATATATATATATATATATATATATATATATACTGTGTTTTTCGACACCAACATTCTACTTTATTAATTATCAGGATATATATATATATACACAAAAATGTACAAAATACACACACACACCCATATATATACATACTAAAAAATAAACACTTATATGAAAAAAAAATTTTTTATTTTTTTTTTTAAATAAAACATATACGTGTTATGCATAAAACTTTAATATACAAAATTTCTTTTTAAGTGCAAATTGGCTAGAAAATTTGTATTAAAAAACTAAATAGTCCACAAAAAGCACGAAAATATGCACGTTATGCCTGAAATATGGTTACAATGTTGTTATACAAATTTTACCATTTTTTGAGATTTAATCTAGCAGAAGGTTTAAAAAATGCCAGTTTTTAACAACATTAAATACATACAAAAATATAAATCATAGAAGAACTGAAAAAGTATTTTTCCTTGTATTTTACCATCATTCTTTTTCAGTCAGCTATCATCCAAAATGTTTCTTTCGCGACCTTTTTCTCATACCCATTAAAACAAAATAAAACATAAAAAAAAATTAAGAAAAATTTCCTGGTTCACAATTTTTCTTTTTTTTTTTTCATTCTCACAAAAAGATTCCAGCATGCCTTGATATTCCTGCTTTTCTCTCATTTTAATGCGTCAATTCCTACTATTAGTTCACACTCTCCCTATATATGTTTATATATCGTGTTCAAATTTTCAATCGTTCATAAAATACATTTTGTTCATCCACTCAAGTTCAAATACATTTTTTTTGAACTTGTAATGGATGTCACTGGATGTTAATACAGTTTTTTCAAATATTAATTTCGTAATTGATTTTAATTAATTAATTTTAGTTTTTTTTTTAGATTTAAGTTGCATACATCTACCAATAGAGTGGCCAGATAAACTTAAAAAATGAAAAATTATTTATAAAGGACTTTCTGCAATATAGTAAAAAAAAAGTAGGAATTGACATCAGAAATTTTTTTTTTAAATTACTTTTTTTTTCATTTTCACAAAAAGATTTCAGAATGTCTTTTGTTCCTGCTTTTCTCTCATTTTAATGCGTCGTACTCGTATTATTGCTGATTTTTTTTTTTTTTTTTTTTTTTTTTTTTTTTGAAGAATTTTAACCGAAAAAGCTTTTTATTCATTAACCATTCGAACTGCCAGTCGTCGCGCCAGAAGAACGGAGGATAAAAACCTCTCAAAGTGGTTTTGTGCGATGACAGGTCCACAGATCTCTCTCTTGCGAAGAAGAGTTTTGGGGTTGAAAACTTTTGTTTCTTAGCAAATTCCTTTTTTAGTGATTTGTTCTCTTCTGTCTATTATTTCCTTTTTTGATCATTTAAAAATTTGGCGGAAGAAAGAAATAACAGTTATAATTCGAAGTTGAAAGACTGATGTATTCCCCTAGTTTTGAAATTGCTCCCATTTGGAACTTTGCGGTTATTATTATTTTTTTTGTCATTTTTTTTTATTATCTCAGTGAGGTTTTTATCGGTCATAAATTTTCTGCTCACGTAATTCAGATCTTAAAATATTTCCGCCGACTTTCAGATAAGGAATTTCCATTTGTAGGTTCGTTTTTCCATTAGTTCTTTGATATTTATTTCATTCTGCAAACGAATCTTGAATAAAAAAAGTCGGACTTTCATAACACTATTATTATTGAATGAATAATGTTAATTACCGGGAGAATTTCCTCGTATAAATATTTAATTTGTTTTTAATAAAAAATCTAAAAAAAAATAATTAGATGAACACTAAAACATATATATATATACAAAAAAATTGAAATTTATATAAAAAATTTAATTGGTATGCCTATAACATTAACATTCAAAAATTTTTTAAGTACAAATTAGCTACGAAATTTGAATTAAGTAAACGAAATAGTTCACCCAATACCATGAAAATATCCGTGTTGGCCTGAAAAATGGTTACAATGTTGTTACAGAATTTTTACCATTTTTTTGAGATTTAATCTAGCAGAAGGTTTAAAAAAATACCAGTTTTTAACAACATTAAATACATAACAAAATATATAGCATAGAAGAACTAAAAAAATTATTTTCCTTGTATTTTACCATCATTCTTTTTTCAGTCAGCTATCATCCAAATTTTTTCTTCTGCGAACTTTTTTCTCATACACATTAAAACAAAATAAAACATAAAAAAAAAATCAAGAAAAATTTTCCTGGTTCACAATTTACCTTTTTTTCATTCTCACAAAAAGATTCCAGCATGCCTTTTGTTCCTGCTTTTCTCTCATTTTAATGCGTCACATTCTTATTATCGCTGATTTTTTTTTTTTTTTTTTTTTTTTTTTTTGCAAAATTTTCACCGAAAAACTTTTTATTCATTAACCATTCGAACTGCCGTCGTCGTGTCAGAAGAATGGAAGATAAAAAAAAACTTTCAAAGTGGTTCTGTGCGATGACAGGTCCACAGATCTCTCTTGCGAAGAAAAGTTTTGAGACAAAACTTTTGTTTCTTCAGATTCCTATTTTTAGTGATTTGTTATTTCTTCATCTCTTTTTTTTCTTTTTTTCCATCATTTAAAAATTTGGTGGAAGAAAAAAGAAATAACAGTTATAATTTGAAGTTGAAAGACTCTTTGATGTATTCCCTAGTTTTGAAATTGCTCCCGTTTGGATCTTAGGGGTTAATTTTTTTTTTATTTCAGTGAGGTTTTTATCTGTCATAAATTTTCAGCTCACGTAATTCCGCTCTTAAAATATTTCCACCGACTTTAAGATAAGGAATTTCGATTTGTAGCTTCATTTTTCGATTAGATATTTCGCATTTAATACATTCAGCAAACAAATCTTAACTAAGAAGTCGGCCTTTTATATTACTATTATTTTGGATTGAATAATCGTTATTTGCCGGGAAATGCTCCTCATGTAAATATTTAATTGGTTTTTAATAAACAAATCTAAAAAAAAACTTAAGAAGTGAAAATATTTAAATAAACACACACACTCATATGTATATATATATATATATATATATATATATATATATATATGTTTCTCGACACCACCATTCTACTTTATTAATTACCAGGAACCTCTGTTTGTGTGTGACTAATCCTCGAAGTCCTGCAAAGTAGGATGGACCCCCCATTAGGTTGGGGTGTCCATCTCATGGATGGTTTAAAAGAGGGCAGCTTCTGTTGTGATGGAGCACTCGTACGTAGAAGTCTGACTTGGTTCCATGACGTTCTTACAGTCATATGAGATCAGGACATAAATCGTAAAGTAGATTACGAACCACTGCAAACATCCATGGCATCTCCGGAAGTCAAACCCGAAACCTGTGGCAACGAGAGCTGGAACTGAGCCATTTTGGCCCAGAATATCTGTAATGGGAAATAAACTACCACGCTCACATACTCCATGTATAGAAATTATTGATCGTAGTCTGTTAACCAATCACTTGCTTAATCTTTATAAAATGATAAACAGTCTGGTTTTTTCCCACAACTCGATTTTTGATATGTAAAACAAGCTACACTGTCAAATGTTTTGTAACGATATAATTTTTTTGTTGACATTAGACACTTCGTGTTCTCCTAGTATGTTATAAATAATCTTTAAAAGATTGAGATGATAGTTTTTGGAAACCTTCCATTGGCATCAGAGAAAGGTTCCACCAGACTGTACAATGCATGCTCACACTTACAAGTCATTTGCACCAAACTTTTTTGTGTGTAAAAGCAACGATTGCAGTTAACACCGCCAATGTACTCATTTAGATTATTTGATTATATGTATGTACTATCACTAAATCGCGAAACGCATGCTGCTCATATACTCCATTGTGTTGTGCATTGTATTCCAAACAGTGGCATTTCAGACGCCTTTTTATGCCAACAAACTTTCATGATAGTTTGCTGCATCTACTAAGTGGTTCATTCAAACAAATGTCCCCTCATTTACTTGTAATATTTGAATAAATTGCAATAAACATTTTCTGCAAATTTTGAATATTTAACTTAAATTTGCAGAAATATAGCAATTGTTGGAAATTTATATTCTTTTATTTTAAAAGCAATTGAATGGAATATGCGAGGTAAAATTCTCACACTCATTTATGAGTGTTTCGTGGAATTTAAATGAATTGTTTGGACGATATTCATATAACCCTGTTTAAATCAAAATTAATTCACACATTCTGTTGAAATATCGCAGGGCATGGATGTGTTGTGTTGACCAGGAAATACAGCGTTTTAAGAACATTAGCTTTAATTCGGTATAATTCACTACATGTGTGTTGTAATTGTACAATTTATGCAAATTTGTGTAGTAATTCATTAAATATTGTAAAGCAATTGCTTTAAGTTGTGTAAAACAGTTTCCATATGGTATCTAAGATTTAAAATGCCAAGTACTCTGACTTGAAGTCCTTCGCCACTAGAACGTGCCATATGTAGCAAGTGTATCATTATTCAGATTTCGCTGAAGGCTGCATTTTCCCTTTATTCATTTTTTTTCTCATATAAATATTTAATAAACACTTATAATATTTTGCATGGGTTGGTATTTTGTATTACAATATGATAAAAAAATATTTCATTTTAAGTTAATTTAAAAAAAAAAAAATTCAAACATTGCTGAAATCGTTCTATCTCCTTTTCTTCAAGCTCAAGGTAAGTTTGTTTACAATCTCAATCTGCTCAAACCGATAAATATACGTTATCAAGTTTGGATTTAGTAGAATTTTGAAACACAGAACAATTTATCCACCACTTCCCATAATACAGAATACTGATAGAAGCTTTATCCCCTTGAATATTTGCCTTTTATTACCGTCAACTATTTATCCTTGACAATGAACAAATACCAGGAAATCCATCATGTTGTTTAACAGCGGATCAGGAGTTAAATTCCCATTCCGCATCCCGTTCTTACGGGGACTTAACCCATCGGAATTCAATCCATTAATTTCCAATTTAATGTTTGAAAAATGAATGCGTTGCGCTGTTAGGAAATCGCACACTTGAAACTGCAGCACCCGCTTTGGAGTCCATCCACTGAGTTTGAAAAAGCGTTCTGCCTTTAGTTGCTGAAACTGTTGCACATTTGAATGGTTTGCGTAATACTGCAGGAACTTTAGAGTGAAGCCGAATTGGTGGTATTAGATATGTTATGTTATTCGCTTTATATGTAGGAATTGTGGATTTCAACGTAGAAACATTGAATGGATTTGTGTATGAGTAGCAGATGTTATATAATAACATTGGTGGTTAAAGTCTCATAGTTGGTACTTCGTATGAACATAGAAATAGATAATAGTGGTAGTATAAATATGTTTTGATTTTTTACATTAATTTTGGAATTCTGTAAAGAGTATTCACAGAATAAAATACTTTTTTTAAAATAAAAAATGTATTTATGTGCTATGTGCACATGATGATTATTAATGAGCTATTCCATGAAGTATCATTTGCAATAAATCTTAAAACTCAAAAAAATATGTCATGAAATATGTAAAATCATTTCTTTCATAGAATGTTTGCCCTTTTCAGTCAACTTAGATTGCTTTAATTTCAAACATATAAAAGTTTAAATCATTTATTGACCGTAAATATGAATTATTACTTATTTATGCCATAGCTTGTCAATATGTCTTACGCCAAGGGTATTATATATAAGGGAGTTTGAATTTATCTGTCTGGATTTCATTAAAAGAAACATACCTGGGGTATTTTCGTGATATATTATAACGTTGATGAATTCTGACTCAAATTGCTTTGTTTTAAAGCTTATCTGACTTTCCTTCTTAAGGTATATTACTGAAGCTACACAACACTTTCTGAAAAAGAAACCAGACTATTTAAAGAATACGAATAAAAATTTATCCTTTTTTCATATTGATATTTCCAAACTGTTATTCAACAGTGCAGCATTGTAATTTTTTTACGATATTTTTCTTGCGTCTATGATATTTACTTTTTCCTAATCTTGACATGATATATAGTAATGTTACTTAAAGATGATTGCTCAAAATCATCCAGATTAGATGGTCTTGGCTCGAGATTTACCAATATAGATTCATACAAACAAGGTAAATGCATTTATGTGTGCTAAAGGGAGAAGTAAATCTATTAACCGTAATTTAAATCTTTATTGAATTGGAATTAGGAAGTTAAGCATGTTTGTTTTAAGAAAACCACATTCCACTGTGACATTTGTGTTCCATCTGTATGGGTTAACGGTTCTTCCTTTTAACCTGAAAAATGTATTCTTATATCTATATTATTGTATAGGTACACAATTAAATAGGTGTAACAGAAAAGCAACAATTTTGCAATGTCTCTGCAAATTCTAAATTTTGCAGAAACAAATTTCTGTGATTCATGACTATTGCTTCGAAGTATGAAAATAAAAAGATAATTCTACTGCCTATAATATCGGTTCATTGAAAAAAAATTCATTATAAAAATTATCAAAATTTTCATAAAATATTTCATTTTTAATTAATTTTAAAAAAAATTCAAACATTGCTAAAATCGTTCTACCTCCTTTTCTTTAAGCTTAAGATAAGTCTGTTTACAATCTGAAACTGCTCAAACCGGTAAATATGGGTCATCACGTTTGGATTTGATAGAATTTTGAAACACGGAACATTTTAGCCACCATTTTCCATAATACAGAATACCGATAGATGCTTAATCCCCTTGAATATTTGTCTTTTATCACCGTCAACTATTTATCCTTGACAATAACAAATACCGGGAAATCCATCATGGTGTTTAACAGCGGATCAAGAGTTAAATTCAAATCCATACGTATCCCCTTCTTACGGGTGCTTCCGCCACCGAAATTCAATCCATTAATTTCGAATTTAATGTTTGCAAAATGAATGCGTTGCGCCGTTACGAAATCGCACGCCAGAAACTGCAGCTGTGAGTCCATCCACTGAGTTTGGAGAAGCGTTCTGCCTTTAGTTGCTGAAGCTGTTGCACATTTGAATGGTTTGCGTAATACTGCAGGAACTTTAGAGTGAAGCCGAATTGGTGGGATTAGATATAGCGTTACGTTATTCGCCTTATATGTGGGAATTGTGGATTTCATCATAGAATCGTTGAATGGATTTGTGTATAAGGAACATATGTTATATAACAACATTTGTGGTTAAAGTCTCATAGTCGGTACATAATATGAACATGAGAGTAGATAAGCGTGGCAGTTTAAACTGGTTTTAATTTTTCAATTCCTATTATTAGTTCACATTCTCCCTATATATATCTTGTTCAAATTTTCGGTCGTTAATAAAATACTTTTTATTCATCCACTCACGTTCAAATAAATTTTTTAAAACTTGTAGTGGAGGGCACTTGATGTTAGTACAGTTTTCTCAAATATTAATTCATTCATTAAATTTAATTAATTAATTTTAGTTCGTTTTAGATTTAAGTTGCATGTATCTACAGATAGATGGAGCCAGATGTAAGAGGAAAATTCCACCTTTATTTGTAAGGACCTTTCTTCAATATAGTGAAAAAAAGTACTAATAGAGTTAGAAATTCTAACTTTGGTAATTCTGAATGGCTTTGTTCATTTGATTCATTGACTGGATTTGTGTACAAGGAACATATGTTATATAACAACATTTGTGGTTAAAGTCTCATAGTCGATACCTCATATGAACTTAAAAATAGATAAGCTTGGGAGTATAAATAGGTTTTTAATTTTTTACATTAATTTTGGTAAATCTGTAAAGAGTGTTTACAAAAGAAAATCTTTGTTTTAATTAAAAAAATGCATTGATATGTTATGGGTACATGATAATTGCCAGTGCGTTATTGTTTTCTACCATGAAGAATAATTTGCTATAAATCTTAAAAATCAAAAAAAAAAAAAAAATTAAGTCATGTAATATGTAAAATCCTTCTTTCATACAATGTTTTCCCTTTTCCGTCAACTTAGATTGCTTTAATTTCAAACGCATATAAAAGTTTAAATCATTTATTAACCATAAACATGAATTATTACTTATTTATGCCTTAACTTGCCAGTGTATCTTACACCAAGGGAATTATATATAAGAGAGTTTGAATCTGTCTGGATTTCATTAAAAGAAATACTCCTGGGGTATTTTCTTGACGTATTAAAGCTTTGATGAATTCTGACTCAATTTGTTTTGTTTTCCAGCTTATCTGGTTTTCCTTCTTAAGGTATATTACTGAAACTACACAACACATTCTGAAAGAAAAACAGGCAATTTAAAGAATACGAATAAAAACTTATCTTTTCTCATATTGATATTTCCAATGTGTTATTAAACAGTGTAGCATTGTGATTTATCTACGATATTTTTCTTACATTTTACTTTTTTCTTAATCTTCACATGACATATGTCTGTTTAAAGATGATTGCACGTTTATCATCCAATGGTTGTCTTCAAAACCATCCAAATTTATTTAAAGTTTTGGTTCGAGATTTACCACTATTGATTCATACGAACAAGGCAAATGTTATTATGTGTGTTAAAGGGTGAGGTAAATCTATTAACCATAATTTAAATCTTCTTTGAGTTGGAATTATGAAGTTATGCATGTTTGTTTTAAGAAAATCACATTCCATATATAACTGAGACATTTGTGTTCCATCTATATAGGTTAATCATTCAATAATTTAAATAAAATTAATTTTAAAATAAATTCACTAATTTTTTAAACAACTATGTGTGTAAAAATTTTCAGTTTATTTAAAACAAGAACTAATAAAAACAATTTAAGTTACCAATAAAATATTTCTGTTTTTTATCAATCATTTTCCATTTCAATTCAATCAATTTCAATTTCCTATTCATTATCAATTTCCTATTCATTGTATTAAAGTAATTCTATTTAGTTTATAACTAAATGTAGCAAACAAAAAAAAAACTTTTTTTAAAAATTGTTCATGTCTTAGAAATCTAAAAATAATAATAACAATATAATTTATTAAATTTTGTGACATCGAAATTAAATAAATTTTCATTTGAGTCTTTGTTAATTTTAGCAACTATCGCTATATTTGCTAAAGTTATAACAATAAAAACTTAGGAATATTTATTTAAAAAAATATAAAACATTCATATTTAACATTAATAATCTAGCAAATATTGAATTTAGTGTACAATGCCTGAATCCATTTTGTCTAGACAGTTTGATTTTAATTACAATATAAAAATGCAAACGCTATTTCGAGAACAGGTTGATAAAACTTCTACTTCTGTCAATTTTTTAAAACTAGAATATGTCTTTTCAAATATTATTTTAATAAATTTTCCTATTATTGAAGTGAAAAAGAGACCTTTATGGTTTTGAGACAAAAGTGATATTTTAATAAATAATTTAAACCTTTCAAGTTCATTTTTCTATCGCTTCAGGTTAGGGACACAAAACTGTTTCAAAAATTCTTAATTGGATGTCAACAACCCATGTTAATATTTGCTCTTTAATTTACCTATTAGCATTTGTAGACATATTAAACATTTCACGATTTTGATTTTTATTGTTTAGTTTAAGTAAATTCTATATCTTAAGCATACAGTGTATTTATCAATTGTTTAACTTTTTTAAAAATTTTACACAAATATTGATAGCTTAATTTTAACAATTCCTTGACATTTTCATTTAGTATAATGTTAATCATATTACTTAGTCAAAAGTGGCTAAAAATAATAAATCCTAGATAATAAACTCTATTCAACTATATTTTCCAATAAAAGAAAGTAATCCAACAAAGCTTAATTTTTTTACAACCTTTAATTAAACATTTCCAATAAGCAGGATAACTGTAAGTTAATAAATATATTTGTTAATATTGCTGAATTGTTTGTATTTGAAAAATTTTCATTGAAAATAATAAATCTATTATATGAAAGCTTTATGTAATATCTAATTTAAATTATTTACTTAATAAAATAATTTTTCATTTAATGTCCGAGTACATGCACACATTAAGGATCATAGACAGCATTCTACTTATCTCTCCCTATTTGAATTTTACTTTTTTCAATTCCTACTCTCCCTATATATATCTTGTTCAAATTGTCAATCGTTGATAAAATACTTTTTATTCATTCACTCAAGTTTTAAAAAATGTATTTAAACTTGCAGTGGATGACACTTGATGTTAATACAGTTTTAATTCATTAATAAAATAAAATTAATTCATTTTAGTTCTTTTAGATTTAAGTTGCATGTATTTACCAATAGATGGCCCCAGATGTAAGACGAAAATTTCAACTTTATTTATAAAGGACTTTTTGCAATGTAGTGAAAAAAGTAGGAATTGACTTTATTTATTTTTTTTTAAATTACTTATTAAAATCAAATCAATAAATTTTTTTCTACATTTTTTCCTTGAAAAATAAAAACATTAAATATCATTCCGACTCTATCTTAAAAAAAAATTGAAAGCTTTATATTAGAAACATTGTCGAAAATAAATATATCAAGTATTTGACCAATAAAATGTTATCTTGAATAAAGATTTTGATTGATATAATTTTAATTTATGTATAAAATATTATTATTTACTAATTCATAGTATTATTATTTATACCATTATTATTTAATTTATTTTTCTACATATGGGGCATGATTAATTTATTGCCTGTTTATTTGCAAGTATGTTTTCGGCAAATCAAGAATTATATTTAATAACAGATATGATATAGGGCTTCTGTGTATGTTACACTTCAATTAGTATAGTAAATGTTATAGATATGTTTTTTTTTATAATCCTTCTAAAAAAACTCAACTGGAGTTAAATAATGTAGAATATCCACTGAGAATCTTCTGTTATATATCAAGAAATAAAAGTTGCTTGAAACATGGTACAAGTAACTTCAAATCCAAATTTATGATTTTTTAGCGTCCCTTCGAATTTTCTATATTTTTATCCTTTGTTTAGGAATCTGCAACACACAGTACAGCACAGATGTTGGGACTCTTTCAATATTTCTTTGAAAAAGGGCTAATTTCACGTCATATTTGGCAATAATTTAAATCGACTTAAGTAGATATCTTTTTAAAATGACATCTTAATTTGGCAAAATTTCAGAAACTGCTTGGAACTCAGAATAGAGTTTTAATGATATCATTAAAAATCGAATGATTCTTCTGTATTTTTATATGTTAATCAAATTGCATGCAGTAAACATTTGAATTTTTTTCTGTCTTTTCTGACGATTTATTACTCACTTTTTTTAATTGCCAATTAAGATATAGTTTTAAATAAAATTCTGAGTAAAAAATCAGGCACAATTGGTTTCATAGAAATAATCATATCTCAGCTATGTCTTATTGAAAAGAATCTAAAAGGTATCTTTTTTAATATAAAAATTTGTTTTAACGTACCAAAATGTTTGAAAATTTGTAACTATTATAATTATAATTTATTATTTTAATTAGAGTTAACAGTTTCTAATAAAATAATTCCGTAATTAAGTTATGAAATCAGTTTATCACGTATTGAAATTACAAATATTAATTGTGCATAACATTTATTTATGATTTTTACTTTCGATTAGAATTCTTTTCCATAATTATAATTTTCAAATCAATTAATCTTTATTCTCCTCTAGTAAAATTCATAATTCTTTAAAACCGATTCCTTTAAACTCGATAAACAATGAGCTAAATACTTCACATTTGGTTGTTTTTCGTCATTTGACAAACCGTCACTGATATTTCAACTTCCCTGATGATATTTTGGGACACGAACCAACCCAAACAATTGCTTCATAAAGCATGACAGTTTTAAATTCCAACCATGTTTAGCTACGCTCAATTTCTGCAGGGAGCCTAAATGCGAAGCACCTGTTACAATTTCAGCAGCCTTTGTTCTTTCCGTGTTAAAAATATGTGATGTCCCGGGATTTAAGCGCTTTAAAGGAAATGCATAGCAATTTCTTTGCAGACGCTTTCTATTAGATTTCCCACGAGAAACGAGGTAAAGGTGAATGGTAAATAAAATATTAGTTTCATTTTTAAATGGACCTTGAAGAATATTCATACAATTTTTTTAATAGGTTTAGGTTCTTCATTGCACATGCATCATGGAATTTTCTCACTGTGTTTTTTTAATGTCTGGAATAAAGAAGCGCGTTAAACAGATAAAATCTAAAAAAAAAAAAAGAAAGGATTTATTGATCACATATTACTGCAATTCGGTAAATCATGCTTTAAAAAATTCCATTAATTCATAGATCACCCATATTCTGAGTGGGATGTCCTATAATTATTTAACAGATTTCAAAATTCTGTTCAGAAAAAAAAAAATCTAAATGCGATAGAAATATAATATTTTGCAACATAATGTGATGGCCGAGTGGTTGGCACTCAGTACCACAGGTTTAGGGTTTGAATACCGGTGGTGCCATGAATGTTTGTAGTGGTTCGGAATGCACTTTAAACCGTGGGTTTCGGTCTAATAGGATCGTAGATCGTTGTGGGGATAGTGTTACTCGCGTTCGTAGCAGATCTTCAAGTTACAAGTTCCCCCTGGTTAGTGCTAAATGAGTTACAACGGTGTAGCCCTCGCTTATGGCATAAAGATTATATGTCTCTGTATTGCCAGCTGCATTAGAATAACAGCAACAATGTATTCACTATTACTGTTTGCAGCATGAATACCGTTGTCCTTTGGTTTCACGTAGCAGTTCTTTATTGTACTTCGCACCCCTGTACCACTTTTCTACCCCATATCGGTTAAAATGGCGAGGTTGACCAAATAATAATAACAAAAATATAAAAAAAATTAAATTAACAGAGTTACAGAAGTCCAATGAATTACAATACAAAACAGTAAAATACATTATGATACAATGTAACTAAGCGTAAGCATGAGTCTAACGAAAAATATACAATACAAAAGGGATAAATAATGGAAATACATACGAGGAAAATAAAGCATGAAATGGGATCCCAAATATTATGACAGCACTTTCATTTTATGAAGAATGAAATACTTTTGTTGGGAGTGAAAGAATGGGAGCACAGAATTCAATTAGTATTTCAGGGCTAATGGTCTCTTGGGATGATGGATTGTTCGTTTTCTTCTATTAAATTCATTAAATTGATGATTTTACGTCTGGTCCACGGGTTGTAAATTATATTTCTGTGCCACTGAATGTAAAAAAAAGTTGAGAAGGGATTTTAAGATGCATTGATGCTGTAAGAGGACAAGTAGTTACATAGTAGAATGGTTCTCCAATTTCATCACATTGACAAAAATCATCTTATGGGAGGTTTAATGTTTTGAGATACTTTGGAAATGGATCATGCCCATTTGTATACATAATTTATTTTCTGGAAATAATTCTGTATTTTTTTTTTATTGAATTTAGGTATGATTTTGAAAATTTCTATCGTGTTACCACATCTTGAACAGACAAATATTTCCATTAATTTTGAGAAATGAAAATTGATACTGAAGACAAATTGTGTCGCTGTTTATAAAATTTTCTTAATCACGGTTATCTGGGTACTGATTGCCAAATTAGATTGGCATGTGCTTTTACCCAAAGCAATTGAAGGGAGTCATTGCCTATAAGTTTGTTTTGTATTACTCTTTTAACGAGATGAGGGATTACAGAATTAAGGATGATAGATTGGTCCAAAATATTCTTGGAACAAACAGAATTTTCGAATACTGTAAGACTTTTTTTTGATACGAAGACGTTCAGCTTACAAGATGGAACTATTTTTAAAATATTTTCCCTACCATTAGTGAATTAATGTATCGTATTTTAAACAGCAAAATGCACATCCTGTGCCCACTTCATATTTAGTGCTGTCTGTGAAAATATTAATTGTAGAATTATATTAGCAATGTCAGTTATGGATGCAAACGGTTATGAATGCAAATGTAGAAATTTTCTGGATGTATCCTGGAGCATTTCGTTTATTTCTCGTATAAATTTAGATTAAAATTACCTTTACTTATTTTTATGAAATATTTAATCATCAGGTATACTCGTAAAAGCAGAATTTCAGTAATCACTTACAAAGTTGTGCGATAAGTTCCTAAAATAAAAATTAAGAAAAGATCCTTGAATTGAGGTAAATATTATGGTTTGTCTGACATATTATTAGTTATTAGTTGTATTAGGTATTATTTTAGTATTTGTATTAGTTATTATTTTTGGCTTAGCTATTATTTGTACCGGTAAGCCAATAAATTTCCATTTTTTTGCAAAATAATTGCGACAGCCACTGTTTGCAAATAGTGCATTCTATTCAGTTACATTCGGTATTTTTAACTGGCTGCATATAACACTCAGTCAGATTTAAGTTTCTTGAATTAGAATTTTGTTCTGAATCCTAAAGATATTTCTGTAATTGCTTTAAATAAGAAATATATTGGAGCACAAAATAGCCACAAATGCTACTGAGACATGCCAAAATTTACACATAATATTCGAAGGCGATCGTTGTAACAAAAACTACATGACAAAAAGGGATATCACTATTTCCGTACGGTTAAAGAGTCACTGTAAAATGCATGACGATTTCGATACTAAATACTTGTTCTACACCAAAGACATGAACAATTTCTGAGCTATGGCTTCCATGTGATAAACATGTAATATATAAAAAAATTTTTAAGTCAATTCCTACTTTTTTTCACTATATTGCAGAAAAGTCCTTTATAAATAAAGTTGAAATTTTCCTCTTACATATGGCGCCATCTATTATTAGATTCATGCAACTTAAATCTAAAAAAAACTAAAATTAATAAATTAAATTTAATGAAGGAATTAATATTTGAGAAAAACTGTATTAACATCCAGTGTCATCCGCTACAAGTTCAAAAAAATGTATTTGAACTTGAGTGGATGAATAAAAAGTATTTCATTAACGATTGAAAATTTGAGCAAGATATATATAGGGAAAGTGTGAACTAATAGGAGGAATTGAAAAATGAATCCAATATTCCTCCTAAACGTGTAGATTGTAATGGAATTGTTTGATTCCTGGGAGTAAAGGTGCCTATTTTTTATCAAGAAACTAATATTACACGAATATTTATATTATCCTTACAAAAATTCCTTCCGCGTGTTCAAAACATTAATTCTACTCTTTTCGAATACCAACAGTAATGCATGCGAGATTCCTTGCGTTTGAAACAACCAGCATTGGTGAAGAGAAAAAATGCATTGCTCTAAAAGAAATTATAATATATGCCATATTAGGAATGTAGCTCTGAATTTGATTACTTCTGAATTCGATTAATTATGCAATTCGACAGAAATTTAGTTCCCTTAGTTTTTATTACTTTTTCGGTACCTTAGCGGGATGGAGAGTACAACGTGAAGATAAAAATATTGAAACAGAGGTAATCCATTTTTTATTTATTTTATTATCAAGATTGTATATTTGCGCGCAACAATATAATTGAGCTTGTATTAAGTAAAAAGAAGCTGTTTGTTGTTGATGATGATCAATGTTGTTAATTCTACCACAAAAAATATACTTTGAAGATTTTATTTGGATCAAAGAAAGTTATTTTAACTTTTTGTTGTTGTTGGGTTAGAACTAAAGGGACCTAATTTGGACCATGAAAATAGAGATGAGCATTTATGTGGAGAAGGAAGTTATTGAATCTAAAGGATAAAATTGCATTATTTTGTGTTCAAGAAGTAGGGAATAAGTTCCTCAGATGCCACTCTTTATAAGGTCATTCCTATTTGCAATAGCATAATGCGAGGGTTTTGCAGCAAATTCCCCATGTTGTACTCTTGTATCCTCTAATATTTGAGTAGCTAAAGAAACAGATATAATAAATAGTAAACTGTTTTGTTGCTTCTCAATCCTCTCTCTATATTTTATAACTATTGTATGGATATATATGCAGAAAGAAAAACTTACGTTATACATTAAACTACGTTATACCAAATTACTTATTTTCCTGCCGTTTGGCACGAGGCCAAAAGGTATTTTTAATATTGCTGGGGTCTCCGGTAGAATATTTACATCTATTTTTTTTCTTGGAAAATTTAATTTTTGTTTTATATGGTATAATAAAAATTTTTGATTCTTATTGGAATGAAATAAAACAGATCTGAAAAGGAATGGGATGCAGAATATAGATTTGATTATAAAATTTGATTATAAAATGCCCTATACAAATTTGAACGAAGTGATACAATCTATACTAGCTGTTATTAATAACTTTTTAATGCTTGTAAAGACGGCACAGAGTTTAATTGTGGCTTATGTGACTTACGAATCAGCATCGATGCTTACATCGAAAATTTATTAACTTTTGTAGTTAGATTTTGAATTTTGAATCCACTTTTGTATAGTAAATGTGTCTCGAATTTTAGGTTTCCCTGTGTATGACGAATTTATTGAAAACATCAACAAAAAAATGAATAAGATATGGAAAATTCAAAAATACTCACAATTCCAATGCAGAGTTTCAACAGAATTGTTTGCATTCTGAGGAGTTAGGACACAAATTTAAATAAATGAAAAATATGACTGCATCAATCATTGCCGCTTCTCAGTTCAACGCAACAATGATAAGTACAACAATAATCCTTTCTTTCTAAAGAAGAGTCGATTCAGGGAAATGGGTAACAGTGGATTGTGCTTAAGGAATGAACTATCTTGATTCTAAATTTGACAACCTGCGTCAAACATGCGCCTGTGTCTAGAATGACGAATGATTAAAGTTTAACCGAAAGTTTCTTATGTTGTGATTAAGAATAGAATAGCAGGACCTGGACCTGGGCTTATAGCCATTGCAAAAAGGTCAAATGCTAAAAAGTGATGTCAAAATTATTCTCTCGATTCACTCAATTTTTTTTCTAATGCAGCTGGCAAACATAGACAGCTTGGTCTTTGGATGCCTTAAGGCAAGTGCTGCACAGACCTACTCACTTTGCATTACTCAGGGGGCGCGTGTAACTTGAAGATAAGCCACGGACGCGGAGTAGCACTGCCCCCGCAACGCTCTACGATCCTATTAGACCGGAACCTACTTTTTAAAGTGGATTCAGAACCACTGCAAACAACCATGGCACCGCCGGGACTCAAACCCGAAACCTGTGGTACCGAGCGCCAGAGCGCTAGCCACTCAGCCATTCAGGCCCTCGATTGACTCAAATAGAAATCTGAATTTTGACTAGTATGTCATGCAGAAATCAATTTTCAGCGAATATGAGCAATAATTAAAATCTTAGGCACCAGCAATCTGAGGTGAATATATTTTGATTCATTTATTATAAATCTAAGGACGTTGGATATATGAGAAAGGAATAGTTCTTATTTTGAATTTGTTTTCATATTTTCATGTAGACAAATCGTTAATTTTAAAGTTGTCATTTTTTTGGTATTTATAATTTTATAGATAATGAATTAGGTTTTTGAATAAAACGTGAATATTGATATAATTACTTAGTCGGAATTTAAAAGTTGCTGGAAAGTATCTATGAAAAATGATGGTTGATCACTTTGACTGATTTTAGATAACGCTGTTTTAAAAACTAAGTAGAACGCTTTAAAAATACATGTAATAAAAACCTTATTTTTTTACAGAATTATTAGTTTTCTATTATCAGTAATACCACAAATGCCATAGATATTTAATGTATATAAGAAAATGTAATTAGTATGTCATTATCGCAAGAAATGATGCAATGAAGTTTAAAGAGAGCTGTGAGATTTGCTTTGAGCTCTGCATAGTTTTTAACAATGTCGTTGGTGATCTTGGATTATTGGGTTATTGTATCGTGTTTAAGTAGGCATTATCGCACGTATGAGGGAGGGAGATGATTTAAAGTCATTTATTTTTCGTGAAATGGATTCTCATTGTTGCTTAAAAGATAATTCTAATACACAATGAAAAAAAAATCTCAGAACCATATATTATCTCGTTATGTCACCTCATTTGACTGCAAAATATGTTACACTATAAATCTAAAATTAACTATTTTTTACAATGCGTCAGTAATATATTTGGTAGGTATTATATCTATATATAAGCATGATAAAAATACAGATTAATGCATGGGCGAAAGGAACTCAAATAGATGCAAAGATAAAGTCATTTTCCTTTTTGCTATAATACAAAGTTGATAGAAATCTTATGGTTTGGTTTGTCGCTCTACGGTCATCTTTTGTCTCACGAGGGCTTAACAAACAGGGACCTACTGTTTTAAGTGGATTCCGAACCATTACAAACATCCATGGCACCGCCGGGACTCGAACTCGAAACCTGTGGTACTGAGCGCCAGAGCGCTAGCCACTCGGCCATTCAGGCCCTAGAAATCTTAAATGCCGATGCAGAATTAAATTTCAACTTCAGAAATGATACCTATTTTCTGGAAAGTCGGAAAACTTGTCCAATATGCTTTAAGTAAAGGCCATAACATAGATTATAAAATGTTTATCTTAAAAAATATGAAAAAACCTGAGATTTTGTCCACAAATTGATTCAACCATCTCACCCACAATGCAACATTTGCATTATTTCTCACACTCGGATGAGAACAAATAGTTTAGAAATAGTTAAAAACATGAAGAATAGTTTAAATTACAATCATGCATTGTTCTTTTTTTCGTATTTAATTATTTGCTCTTAAACCTTTTTTTGCAATGAATTAGAATAAGATATTTATTTTTTTAAATTATGAAGATTGGATTGAATACATGCAATCACGTCTTAATATGAGATTATATATTGATGAATATCATAATAATTATAACACTGTAAACATTTGAATCAATCAAATAAACTACTATCCAGCTTACAATATCTGCACTAATTGCGAGACATATCATTCTCAACTTGCAAATTCGTAATTGTCCGAATATTGAGATTTAATAACAACACTTTAAACATAGCCGATCATAAAGATTGAAGTTCAGATTTAATAATGGATTATTTAAGGTGCACTCCGATTTGATATATTATCGGCTCCTAATTGAAATTGAGAATCATTGCTCTGATTAATGATACGCGCATTGCGCCACATTTTAAGGCTATCGATCATTTGCAGTTTAATTGAGTCAAATTTACTATCTTTATGAAATAGGATTGCTGTGTATCATATATTACCCTATTGTAGATAATATGCGAAATTTGGCATCGTTGACTTCTTCGGGTATCGAATTTTCCGTATATAACAGTATATATTAGTGACGTACTAACATAAAGGTATATTTGGTTTGGTTTGTCGCTCAATGGTCATCTTATGCACATGAGGGCTAAACGGACCGGGACCTACAGTTTAAAGTGGATTCGGAACATCCATGTCACCGCCAGAATTCGAACCTGGAGCGTGGGGTGCCAGAGCACTACATAAAGTTAGGAGATCTCATGTTCTATTGAAACGACGGAGTGCGTTACAGTCACTTTATAAATAAAGAAATATATGACTATTGCAACCATATTTGTGAACATAATGCATCGAAAGATTGCTTGGTGGGAGTATTGCTGGTTTTGATGTGAAAAGTTTCGATAGTTGGTTAACGATTATAACGCTACGTTTTCTTGTCAACACTAAAAAGTTAATGATTTCAAAACTATACAAAATTTAGAAAATCTAAATATGTCATTGTGTAAAAGAATGTTAAAAGAATATTGAAGGGGAAGTGGGAGGACATGTACTTTGTGGTGGAAACTGAAGCTGGAGGTGTGAAGCAACGTTGCCAGCACTGTACCTGATGTTATATCTCCGAATCCAAAGGTTTTACGGAATTGAAAAAGATCTCATTTTAAAGGTTTTGGCGAGATCTAATTAAATATAAACAGTTAAAATGAAATACGTTTTATATGTATCAAACCCCCAAAATAAGTGAAATATTTGATGAAATTTTATAATGCCTGTTAATATGCAAGGAAATTGAAAAAAAAGTATTACAGAAGATAGAAGGACTTTAGACGTATCAAAAAATCTCAAAAGGTCTTATACAAATAAACTATGTGAGTATAGTGACCGATGTCGAAATTTAGATGGCCGACGTCATTCGTACTTGGCACTTCAAGCTTTCCTACTACGGGGGAGGTTTTTGAGCCAACGGATATAAGCGATGTGCAGTATATTACAACTGTAAGACAGCCTATGGACGTCGATTTCAAGAAGGCCAATATATAGGATTATCGTTCTGTTTCAATGAATGTCTACACCATTCATTGAATCATTCTTGTTGTTATTTTCCTACAATATCCCAAAACTCTTCCCATTACTCCACTTCATTATCTTATCGCATAAATGCTTCAACACATTAACACAATAGCATACTGTGACCGTCTTCCTTTTTTTCCATACTTCATGC
Source organism: Caerostris darwini (assembly GCA_021605075.1). Classification (NCBI taxonomy): domain Eukaryota; kingdom Metazoa; phylum Arthropoda; class Arachnida; order Araneae; family Araneidae; genus Caerostris; species Caerostris darwini. Next base: position 169,576 of record BPLQ01002550.1, on the reverse strand, counting down.
AAATGCAAAATAAGTTACTTCTGAAATTCGACTTGTGACGTGTTCGATAGCTCACACATACGAATAAACTCAAACAATATTCGACACAGTGGACTGTAAGTAAATAAATTTCCTTTATTTAGGCAGCCATCAAGTTCGAAGATGCACTGCTACACGACCTCTCTCTTTGGTCGCAGTTGCTCAACTCACTTTACTTACATTCTTTCTCTCTCTCCCTGGCCCTCACCCCCTGCCAGACACCCCCACAGGCAGGATGTTTTTCTGGACATAGGGCGTTGACCTCCCCTATACAGGGGGACCTTTGTTTCGACGTAACATGACGTATTGGTGAAACTCGCAGCTGCATGTAGGAAACACACAAGCTAATTTCTTATGACAGCATCTTGCGGCCTGATGGCTAATCAACTAGCGCATGTAAGCATTTTGACGTTGAAAACTGGACTGACTGACAGGATCCATAAAATATTTAATAAAATAGTTTTGTAATATAAAACCTGTGTTATGTAAATGATATATAAAAATTAATATGAAATCCCTGATATAAAAAAAATTCTGAAATTCATGATGTAAAAAGTTCATAGATATAAAACCCATTAAAAATTGTTCTGATATCCTTAATATAGAAACATTTCTGCTGTCCCTTATGTAAAAACAATTTTGAGCTCTCTGATATAGAAAGCAATTTTGAGGACCCCGATATATAAAAGATCTAAGAGATCTCCGATATAAAGAATTATCAAATCCCTTAAAAAAATATTTTGAGATTCCTGATATAAAAAACTACAAGGAATCTGAAATAAAAACGTAATGAAGGTCCTGGTTATATAAAAAAATATGAGGTCTCTATTATAAAGAAAAGTTACGAAATCTTTGATATAAAATTTTATGAGGTCCCTTATATAAAAAATAGTTATGAGATCCTTCATATAAAAAACAGTTATGTGGTCTTTTATATAAAATGCCGTTTTGAGGTCCTTTATATAAAATACCGTTTTGAGGTTCATTCATATAAAAATACCCTTAATACTTTGATATAATAAAACTTGTTATGCCCATTGCATTCACTCGCAATTCACAATAGCAATTTCACAGAGGAAGTCTTCCAAGTTTTCTGAACAGCAAATTCTGAACAATTACCACTGCAATACCTAGTATTCCACGAACCTAGGTGTTCTACCTAGGTTTTACCTACCGCTCCCCCAATATAAAAAAATTAATTTTGATATCTCTTGGTTTTTTTTTTTTTTTTTTTTAATATTGTTTCATGCCTATTCTATAAATATCGCAAATGATAATTTCCCTTTTTGTAATATTTTTTTTCCAAAGCTGTTTCGAAAAAGACATTAACGTTTGTTTTATTTAAAGCAGTAGAAATGCAAGATTACACTAACTAAGGTTGACAAACGAAAGCTAAAAATCTTTAAAATTAAGTTATTCTACTTATATCATTCTTTTCATCTTTCGGGCGACATGTCTGTTGTAATTTTTAATCTCTTTATCAAAAATTTAATCTCCTGACTTCAGGGCTTTTCTTAGGAAAAACGATAACTTAAATATTGCTTAAAAATACAGTATATATTACTTGCAGCATTTTTTTTTCCGTTACGAAGAAAGATAAACGTAATGATGTAATTTCAAATTCGTTCACACTGATTCTACCAAAGTGATGAGTGATTAATGAAAGATCTTTTTAAAACTTATACAAAAATACAAAAAAGGAATAATAAAATACTTTATACAAAAAAATGAAAACTCTAATGTTTTATATTTAATTAATTTACTGTTACTGTTGTGCATTACTGGTGCTTGTATTTCCTTTATGAACACGATGAATTTTCTACCAACTAGTGATAAATGAAAAATATTATCTTCCGTATGATTTTCATGGGCAACTGCTTCATATTTATGTGTCATATAGGATAAGCCCCAGAAGAAATCCACCACGCATGCGTTTACATACCAATCAATCGATTTTACAATCAGAATCGAATATTCTCATTCCTAACAGCAATAACCACACTGGATTTAAATTTCATATCTCTTTTAAGCTATCAGCTCGTGTTGTAGTAGTGCCATCAGTCTGTCATACTTAAGGATGATAGAAAATAGCAGTGACTAGTTTCCCATGCATCACACTTGACATCTATTATTTGCCCGACTGATGGCTCGGTGGCAACATGCGCCATTGGTGAACTTAGGGTTGGGGTACAATCCGCTGGCGATTTAGCTGAAGACACTGTTTCAAAAAACGAGGAAGCTCGATGGCGTTTGTCATGTTCAGCATCTTGCATTGTTAATCGGATTACCTGGTGAGTGTTTTTCGGTTTCTCACATATGATAGGCAAATGAGGGGTAGTTCTCCATAAAAGTCCTCCCAGAAAGCACTGCTCTCCTACTTCAGGGTCACTTAGCCAAGTCAGACATCGACGTATGGGTGCATCATCCTACAAAAGTTGTCCTCTCTTTCTCTTCTTCCACGATTACACACGGGTTTATGAAATTGGCGTTGTTGTCAACCAAGTGGAATAAGAAGCAACCCATCTATGTTAAATTTACGAAATTTACGTCGACTGTCAAAGCCATTTTGTTCCATACATAAGATACCGGTAAATCAAATAAATAAAATACTGCGAGTTAAATGGAAAACAGAACAGTTGCACATTCAGACAAGCGTGAAAAAGGATGAAATTTTGAATCCATTAGCGTCTGCGTTTTCATTATTACTTTCATAAACAAGTAGATTCGGTAGCGGTAGTGATAGCGTTTGATAGTGTTTGAACGCCTCGCATTAAAAATCAGACTGTGGAAGTGGTAAATTTTCGGATTATTTTTATCCATACAAAATAGGAGGAATTTATCGCTAAAAGGCCTTCCAGAAAGGTTTCTCAAGCCCATCACGGACTATCACTATTACCTCTTCTAAGCCAATCACGGACTGCTATTATTATATCTCTGAAAGTATAAGCCAATCAACTTAAAATGAACTTATAAGTCAATGAATTATTAACTAAACATAAGTACTTGAATTTATATGCAAAATATCCAAAAAAAATTAAACAAGCAACTAAATATTTAATAGTATTTATTATTAATTTTCCTTCAAGAATTTATTTCTAAACGAAAAACCTTTTTTAGATACGAGCCATTAATATTAATATATTTTTCCATTTTTTTTCTATCTTTGTCTAGCAACAAGAGAAGAGCAAATAAATGTCAGCTTTATGCAAAATCGATGCTTAAGTAAAGAAAATATATATTATTAATGCAGATTTAGATTAAGTAAAGTTAATGTATAAATTTTTTCTAATAATAAAATAAAGTAATATTACAAAAAATTATTTACATGTTAAGCTGCATAAGTAAATTAGTTATAAACAATAACTTAAATACAATTTAATACTTTATAAGAAAATGGGAGATTAGTTATGTTTTTAGTAAGCAAAACATATGCTAATGTATTCACATTTTTTAGTTAAGTACTCTTTGGAAATTAAATCATTTTGTTTTTCTAAAATAGCTCGTATTGAAAAACTTCCTATTAATATTAAAGTGGATGTATAAAAGACCTTTAATAAATATAGCTCAGTGAAGAATTTCATAAAATCATTGAATTAATTTATTTAGTGATAAATAAGCAATTTGATAATAAATATTTTGTAAAAGCCAGACCGAAAGGTACACGATAATTCAACAGGCCGAAGAATCTCTCCGTTATATTTAAGTTAATTGTTTGCTTTGCTGTTTTGCGGCGTAATTGATTTAATGGTACTAGGTAGAATAACTAGTGTTATTACTAATACCCCTGGTGCAGGAAAGCCTACACCAGGTCAAATGGAACCTGTCGCTGGCGACGTCTATGGATAAGGGTAATATGCAGCTTCATTTTTAGCGAGTAACCATGATGGATGAAGACTGACTGAACCTCAAGACAACGCTCTACGATCTTATTAGACAGGGACCTACAGTTTAAAGTGGATTCCGAACCACTACAAACATCCATGTCACCGCCGGAACTGGAACTTGAAACCTGTGGCACCGAGCGCTAGACACTTGGCCATTCAGTACTTAAATATATAGTTAATGGCAATAAGAGAAAATTGTCCAGTTTTAAATAGAGGAATTTTTAGAGAAATCAATTTTAGTGTCTCACAAAGCCAAGCGTAACTCAAACACGAATGAATATTTTGACGTCAAATCTCACACATATGTCAAGGACAGTGCAGCAAAAAAAATTAAAATTTCATAAGCCCTTAGAACTTTAAATTGAAAATTGGTCTTACTTTTTGGGCACAGTAGTAAGAGATAAGAGAGTGTATGTTTCCACTGTCGGTTCACCTCTGATTAAAACTCTCCGAATGTCTACAAAATTTGATAAATATTTAGAGGTTAAGGTCTATCAAATTTAACAAGGTTTTGTTTTACAAATTCCACTAGAACCGGGAATCAGGAACCAGGAATGTCGTTAATAACTTTGTGCTTATTTTCTGGGTATCTAATCTGGGTTCTTATCGCTTCATAAAATAACGTGTCATGTGATTAGTGAAACATAAGACTATAATATTAACATTATTTGATCACACCTCGAAGTATGTTGTCTACTTTAAATGGTGATTTTGAAGTTTCATGCAAGAAAATCAGCTTTTTTCTTTACAGAAAAACTGTTACTGTTTACTGTTTTTCTATCATTAGAGAATTTTATTAATTATTTCAAAGTGATGGTTTTGAAATAGTAATTCCTTCTATAAAATTCAAATGGCTCCAGCATCTCTTTCAAAAGCTGTTCTCTGTTTGCCTCTAATAGCCTATAGTAGGAGGATGTCTCTTCCTTAGACCTTTATCCCCTCCACCAGATACCAAGATGTTCGATACATATCTACTGTAATACTTCCTTTACCCTGGTATATGTATTATATATATTTGCATTCCTTTCCCTTTATATATCTATACACACACACATTATTTTTCGTCATAGATTCTATCATTCACTCTATTAGATACCATGATGTACAACACAGGGATTATTATTTTGTCCCTCATTATTACCTCAATTCTATTAATTACTTGTTTGGTTTTGATAAAGATTCCCATTTTGGAAAACATTTTATACCACAAAGTTGTCTACGATTTTCACAATATTAGAGAGGGAACATTCACCTTTTCGTTGTGTTCCCTTATCCCTTCTTGAAGACTACTCAAAGTATACCACTCATAGATATAATATTATTTTATTTCTTCATCATCTCAATTCTAAGAAGCATCTTGGGCTTTAGTAGAGATTTTCATTTCGGAACAAATTTTATTCAAAAAATTGATCTACAATTTTTCGCAATGTATAGGAAGCAAAGTCACTTCTCCGTCGTGTTCCATCATCCGTTAAATCAGATAGCATTAAATATATACCACGCTTAAGTATTATATTATTTCCATTCACTATTATCATTTCAATCAGCAAGTTCTGCTTATTGGCAGCTCAATCATCCTTTTCAATGTTTTAAATATAATTTCCTATTTTCCTTTTTCATTATATTAGTATATGTTCAATATACTTTTTTCTAAAATTTTTGTGTTAATATTACTAAAACAAAAACAAAAACAAAGAATAACAATTCAATATTAGAGCTTTATGCTTGGCAACGGGCAATGCTTTCAATAATAAGTAAGTTTATAAGGACAATATGTTTAAGATAGTTCGTTCATCCTTCAATTGATTTGCATCATATCATTTCTAGGATAATGTCGGACTTTAATGTTGATCCAATTTTCGTAATCATGTTATACAACAGACTGACTTGCATTAGTAATTTGGGGCTTGCATTGTAAGATGTTTTAACAAATGATATAAGTTTGGTCTGACAAATGCATAATGTTGGAAGATGCACTCAATAGAGGATGTAGATGCACTTATGCACAATAATGGAAGATACACTTACAGACATTAGAGAATAGATGCACAATCATGGAAGATGCACATACAGATGCAAAATGATGGAAGATGTACTCATATAGGATATAGATACACTTATACACGGTAATGGAAGGTACACTTACAGACGTTTTCGATGCACATATAGATGGACAATCATAGAAGATACACATATGGATGCAAAATGTTGGAAAATACACTTGCATACAGGATTAAACATACAAATTCCGTTTGACAAAACCTTACACAGGATCACAACTACAATACACAATACACAACTACAATACACAAATACAATTACGAACGATTTCCTGGAAAGTTTTCTGAATAATGGCAATATGCGACAACATGCTTAAAGCCGATAAAACATCGACATCATCGTCACTCAAAGAGTGCCGACGTGACTGTCAGTCTTTTTTTAAACAACCCAAATGAGACTGAAATAGCGTAATTAATGCTCATTTAGGCTGGTTGTGGTCAGTGGCTTCCGAACTGAAGTAATTCAATTAAACAGCCAACGTATTAATCGAATAAAAAAAAATGCTAGAAGTTCCTCCATTAAATAAAGAGGGAGTGAATACCTGTAAGTCATGGCTTTAAAGTTTGAGATTTGGTTTGGATCGTCGCTCTACTGTCATTTTGTGCACATGAGGGCTAAGCAGACCGGGACCTACAGTTTATCCTGGATTCCGTACCACTTACAAACATTCATGCCAACGCCTGGATTCGAACTTGAAGCCTGTGGTACCAAAGGCCAGACAGCTAGCCATCAGGCCGCGAGTGCTTATCTAAAGTGGGAAGATGCTAGAGACCAGTATTAATCCACGGATTAAATTATTGTAAAATGTTCCATAAGTTCACAGGTTCATTACAGACTGCGACAGCATACTGCATCCATAATGAAAAATATATATCATTCTTCATACCTTCTTGAATATATCATTTTAATATTAAATTATGTTTTATAAAATTCCTGAATTATTGAATAGAGTTTAAACCCAGAACTAGACAATATTTTAAGAGACACTATGGTTGGATAACTCATTTATGATTACTCATTTAGGTTGGTTGTTGTCAGTGGGTGGAGCTTCCAAACTGATGTAGTTCAATTAGACACCCAACATACTAATTGAACAAAAAAAATTCTACATGTTCCTCCATAAAATATAGAGGGTGTGAATACCTGTTTAAGTTATACAAAATAATAATAAATTATAAGTTATACCTAATAGAATTTAAACAGAGAACTAGATAATATTTTAACACACACACTATGGTTTTAAAATTCATTTAAGATTTTTTTAAGAAACTATTATCTATACGTCTATTTATATTTTGCTTTAACTTTAGTTAATAAGTGTGCCTTATTTTTCAGAAAACAGCCAAGGGAAAAGGTGTTGGCTTGGTACCAAGTTTATAAAACAGAGAAATGTTAGGAAAGCATACGAGGGGAATAGATTTTCCTTGAAAATACTTAGGAAACGTTCTTAAAGAAAATGTCACAATAGGTTTTAATAAATACAGTTATGTAAATAAATAATTCATGAAAACTATATATAGTTGAAATAAAAAAAATTAGCTTAGCAAACATTAGGATGCAAAATTTCCATATAGAATTTTTGGTGTGGTTGATATGGAAATTGTATTCAAAATATCACAATATAAAATATTTTATAAATAAAAGAGGGTTATTTAAACTTTGCATCAATCTAAAATAAATCTCCTGGAAAATATTTTTTATAACTTTTAGTCATTTTTTCTAGTCTCAAAAGAAATAAAGCTACTTTACTATATTAAATATTTACTATAAAGAAATAAATTTTTAAACAATACATATTTATTTATAATACATTTTGCTTATCTGTTTTTTTTTTTTTTGGAAAGCACAATAATTTCACAAAATTTATATAATTTATAAGACATTAATAATATGAAAGATACAGAACTATTTCAAAATGTGCGTTTTGATTCTATATCAATTTTATTAATAATTATAAAATCATAGGTAACGTATAATGCTCTGTAACTTATTTCTTTTTTATGTAATATAGTTTCTATTCATTATTCGTTCTTTCCATTAAACTTTTAGCCGTCGATGATAAAAATGTTTTATAAGTATTTATTAACATATGTGAACAGGATGTTGTCCTGACTAGAGCTCCGTGGCCTCTTCAAAAAAGGGGAAATCCTAACATAAAGAAATAAGTTATTATTATTTGAAACAGATTCATCTCCCAGAGAAACACGAGAAACTTTCATTTCAAAAACTTTTTTAAATAAACACTGATTTTCACGTCATGCAGGTTTTAAAATTGGTATGAAATATATATTAATAGTTTTATAGCTTGCTAACATATATATTATTTGTATTAATATATGTGTATGTGATATATATCGATTGACCAATATCATCGTCACGTGCTGTTTTGAATTGTCTAGCTTTCAAAATGTAAATAGATAGTTATTTCAATATCCTCAAAATAGTGTCTAAGAATGCTTATAAAAATTAATTTAACCATTGCTTAATAGACTTCTCTGCTTCTTGTAATATTTCAACAATTGTTCCTTCATAAATTTTTAGAATTACCAAATTTTGATATATTTCTATGGCTATTGAATTTAGCTCATTGGGGATATAGCACTTTAGAGCACTTTTCCAATTTCGCCAAATATTTTTACCTTTCCAAATGGAATCGTCAATACCGCAGTATTTTGTAACCGCAGCGGCCCTTTGTCGAGAATAACAAAGGAAAAAAATCGCCAAATAAGCAAGCGAAACATTAAAGTGCAGAACTCCCATTCTTTTAGTGTTCTGACATATTGCTCCATAAATTTCTTCGATAATTAAAACAATTTCATATTATTTAATATTTGTTTATTAGCTCGTGGAAGAAATTAAATAAATATTATGCATAAAAATACTGGTGGAAGAAATTAAAAAAAAACTTCTTTGAAAAAAGTTTTAAAAAATTCGTGAATATGTTTTTTACAAAAATTAGAAAAAAGTATAATTAGAAATCAACCAGAACACAAAACACTACGCTTCACGAAACAATGTCCATAATTTTATGGATAATAAATGAATATCACAGATCTTCTTTACACACAATAAATACATGCAAATCATGTGCATGCTTATTTAATAGTATAAGTAATATTATTTTTTATTTAATTATATATATATAGAGAGAGAGATATATGTCTTGTATTATAAAATTTTAAAAAATATATATGGGTTACTTAATAATTTTAATATATATATATATATATTCTTGGATTATATATTTTTAAAAAAATAATATGGGTTTCTTACTATTTCAAAAGCAATAATTCTTTTGCAAAGCTACAAGTGAACTCCTCAGCTCTCTCAAGCGTGTTCCTGCAAGAAAAACAATTCCGCAAAAGTAATTTAAAAGCCTTAGTCGTAAGAAATTTTCTTTTACGAACTACAAGTTGACGATTTCGAAACAAGAAACAAGTTCTCTTGAAATGCTTTGGCTCTGCAAGAAACGATGCAATTTACAATAAAAAAAGCAGAATATTGGATGCTAAAACTGTTTACTTTTTCACTCAATGTATGATAAGATTTATTTTTTTTCAAAAAAACATTTGTATCTGTTCAGTCAAGTGAATGATTAAGGCATCTCACACCTTTTGGAAAAACATTATAACATGTCAAGAACTTAAAGATATATTATTTTTGAAGTATTTAGTTGAACTTCTATGTCAAAGCAGCAGCTATTTTTTTTTATCAAAATTCTTCACAAATTAAATTCACGTTTTCTGTAAAAACAGTTCTTTGCAGTTCATAATACAATTATATTCTTCTTACATATTTTTAATGCAATCACCGGCATTTTCGGCAAATTTGACACCAACCGTCTAATATGATTAATAGATTTTCGGTGTACTGAATTTGTTCATTAAATTAAAGAAGATAGTGAGAGATAGTTATATGTCTGATTTATTGGAAAATTCGAACTCCAAACATGTAGCTCAATTGCGAATAACTGAAAAAAAATATATAAAAATTTATATCCTTCCACGAATTTTAATTCGTCATGTAATGAACATACTTTGCTGGACGAATACACATGGGATTATACCAATATTCAATAACCGAAGAAATTTTTAAAGGCAATTGGTCAAAATACTACAAGAACGAGAGTTCTGCTTGTTTATTTGACGCTTGCTTGTTTTTCCCCTTGCTGTTTTCGCCAAGTCCATTCCTAAGCAAACAAAATGTCCCACGTAAAAAGAGGCTTGACAAAATCGGAACCCTAAAATGCAGAATCCCCAAAAGAACTATTAAATTTAACAGCGACAGGAATATAAGAAAATATTGCAACTCCAGAATTTTATGAAGAAGCAATTGTTCAAGTACTAAAAGAAGCATTATGCAATTCAGACAAAGAAATCTGTTAAGTGATGGTTAAATTAACTTTAATAAACATAAACTGGAGCAATAAATTGTTTGTATTTTGAAAGCAAGACATTTCTAAATGAAGTACAGAACACGTGACTTGATATAGGTCATTCGTTACATTTAGCAACACATATTTCATGCCAGTTTTAAAACACACATGAATAAAATGTTAAAATCAGAGGTTATTTTAAATAAAATTTTGAGACCGGAGATTAATGAGTTTTAAATAATAACTTGTAACCTTACTTAATTATATTACAACTTCACTTTATTTAGACGCTATAGGCCTCTAACCAGGACAATAAAAAAAATTTTAAAAAAACTGCCACTAACAAAAACTGCCACCAAACAACCTAACTGTCGATGCGCGATGCCAATTTATGTTGTCAAAATCGCCATCGAGTCTCGTTATTTCTGAAAGCAGTAACTGCGACGGACGCCTAGACCAAAGTTGAATGTTAGCTCTCCTGCATGCTAGCTGGGTATGTTATGACCGCAATGAGTAAGAACTTCAGAAGAATAAAATTCTTATAGGTAAAAAAAAGTAATTTTGAATTTGTTAACAATAAGCACAGTTTTTTTCTACATATAGAGCAGAAATAGAGTTATTTAACACCTTAATTCATCCTGCTTTGTATTAACAATAATTTTGATTAGTTAAATTTAAACATTAGCCGAATATTTATTAATATATAAGAAATGGATATTATTTATACTGTTAATAATTTAACTGAGATAGGCATTCATTAGGAAAAAGCAAGAAACAGTTCATAGATAAAACATTCTTGATCTGATGTTTCATCATTAAAATTTTATAAAAATCTTTCATTTCGCGTGTTCTGTTGTTGAAAAAATGGAATAAATTTTGGTTTACGAATAGCAGGATACCTCCAGGATAGTTTTTACATTAAATGAGAAAGGAACGACAGTGGAATTGAAAAATATTCGTTTCCATAAGAATTATTTCTTATTACCTGGTATCTTTTTAAGACTTGGACTAAAAAAACAAACATCAATAAACTAATTTAAATTAATGAGTGATAACGAAAAGAAGAAATGAACTTCCAAACTACAATTTTGAATTCATTCTATAAAGTTATGCATGCAAATATCAGTTCATTATTATTTTTTTAATAGAATAGCTTCATCAGATTTGTTAACTTTTTTAAAAAATCTCAACAGCAGAATTGAAATTAAAAAAACCTAAAACATACCTTAAGCAAGATGTTAAATTACTGCTACACTCCATTAGAAATAATTGCTTTCTAAAATTAATTTTTTCTTGGTAGATAACAGCCAGCATTTACTACATTATTAATTAAAAAAATTTAATTTATATTAAAATTTATTAAATTTAATTGAATTTTATTAATTTATTAAAAAATAAATTTAAAGTTTATATAATTATATTGTTGAAAGAAAATTAAAAATTAATTTTTTAAAAACCAAAATAATATGCAACAAATTTAATTATTTTCTGAAAATTCTGAAAAAAATAAAAATTTGAAGAATTTAAATTTTTCCTAGATAATTTTTAAGTTACTTTAAAAAGCCATTGAGTCTTACTATTTGAAACATATGATTTTATCGTCAAAGTTAGTTAAAAGTTGAATTCGAAATTAATATAAACTTCAACAAATTAAATTCGAAGTTAGAAAAATGTAATTTAGTTTGAAATAAAAAGCGGACAATTTAAATAATGATTTTAAATAACAATTACAAATACAAAAGTTTTACATGCGTTTTGCAGATCAAAGATTGATTGATTTCAAAGCAGTTATTTTTCAAGAACATTCTTAAAAAATAAAATAAATAATATTATATTAAAATTATTAACAAAAAATCACATCTATATATGTTATTATGCTTTCATAATTTTCCATAATAAATTATTTAAAAATAAGCAGACATACGAATCATTAAAAATGCTTTATGTGATTCTAAATGTAATAAATACGAGTGTATTTTTTTTTTTTAGTTTTTAGTATTGCTTATTAGAAGAAAAATTATTAAAAAATAAACAACAAATATATGATAATAAACACGGCACTCATAAGAAAGGCATAAATTAAAAACAAATATAATTGCATAAAATCTAAATTCTTTTCACAACATTTTCAATGTGACTTAATTATGATTTCTATCAAATGCATAAAAACAAATTTTATTGAAATCGACACATATAAAATGTGACACGTCAAATAATTTTGAAAAAAAATGTTTATTCTGCGTCAACATAAATCACCTTTGGATTTTTATTTACTAACTTTGCAAGACATTTCAAAAACTAAATTATCCTTTACATGACATATTTTCTTTTACATGTCACATTTTATAGCATTTATGCTACCAAAATGACAATAAGAAATATTTATAAAAAAATTAAGTGAAAGAAGTATAATCTTTTTTTAGATTTTATATGTGAGAACAAAAAGTGAGTGACAAAATTTGATCAACTCGTCTTAATAAAGTAACAACAAAACTATTCAAAAAACAAAGAAGACGCACGTTTCCTTGATGGCAGGTGAGTACAAAAAACTCTCGATTCACCAGACATGAAATGAATCTCAGATTCACATCCGAGATTCTTGTATCTGTGGTGCCCTCTTCTTAAAAAAAAGAAGAAAAAAAAAAAAAAAAAAAAAAGAAAGAAGGGGAAGAGAGAGAAATATGTCTCTTGGACGTTGAATTCTCAGAACATGCAAAACCTCTTTTAAACGTAAAGAAGAATTTAAGAGGAAAAAATTCCAGTTTCTTTAACATTCAAACACAAAATAAGTTTAAAAACTGAAATAAAATTTACTGGAGTAATAAAGAATTATTTTAACTTATTCTTTATTATTTTATACATATAAGAAATTCATTCCAGAAAAATATTTAAACACATTATTAAATACGATCGTTAATCAAAATAACTAAAAAACAAAAATTAATATTCCACCCTACCATATTAAATATTAAAAACCCAGCAAGTCCTGATCATCTACTTGAGTGGAGGAAGATTCCAGTTTAAATCCACTTCCAAAGCTGTTACAGTCACCGCATTCAGAAACTAGGAGAATCGATGTCATTTCTAACAACGTGTGTAAAATATCTCGCAAGCTAATGATAAGAGTTTTTCGTGTCTCCTGTAGTACGACACACAAATGTGGGGCAATCCCTAAACTCCATCCGTGAAGGAAATTACCTTCCTTTATCAACTGTCCGTGGGCTGTCCATGGCTTACGTAAGTGAATACGAGGCCCACCAATGTTAAATAAAAACAAAAAGATGCATGGCTGTTGTTGTCAAAAGTTCATCTTCGAAGACATTACACTGATATAGGTCAGCTATAGCATATACACTGAAGTGACAAAAGTCATGGGATAGCAATATGCAAATTTTCAGATGGTAGTAGCATCGCGTAGAACAGGTATAAATGCGCAGTGCTTTCGCAGAGCTTTCATTTCTGTTCAAGTTATTCATGTGAAGAGGTTTTGACGTGATGATGACCGCACGACGGGAATTAACAGGCTTTGAACGCGGAATGTTAGTTGGAGCTAGACGCATGGGTCATGCCATTTCGGAAATCGTTAGGGAATTCAACATTCCCAGATCCACTGTGTCAAGAGTGTGCCGAGAGTATGAAATTTCAGGCATAACATCCCACCATGGACAGCGCAGTGGTCGACCGCCTGCACTTAACGACCGAGACCGGCGACGTCTGCAAAGAGTCGTAAATTCTAACAGACAAGCAACACTGCCTCAAATAACCGCAGAAATCAATGTGGGACGTACAAGGGACTTGTCTGTTAGAACTGTGCGGAGAAATTTGGCTTTCTTGGGCTATTCCAGCAGAAGACCGACTCGAGTGCCTTTACTGACAAAACGACATCGCTTGCAGCGACTCTCGTGGGCACGTGAGCATATCGGTTGGTCCCTAGATGAATGGAAAACCGTGGCCTGGTCCGATGAGTCACGATTTCAGTTGGTAAGAGCTGATGGTAGGGTTCGAGTGTGGCGCAGACCCCACAAAGTCATGGACTCAAACTGTCAGCAAGGCACTGTTCAAGCTGGTGTTGGCTCCGTAATGGTGTGGGCTGTTTTTTCATGGCATGGACTTGGTCCTCTGGTGCGACTGGACCGAACATTGACTGGAAATGCTTATGTTCAGCTACTTGGAGATCACTTGCAGCCATTCATGGACTTCATGTACCCAAACAACGATGGGATTTTTATGGATGACAATGCGCCATGTCACCGGGCCACAACTGTTCGCGATTGGTTTGAAGAACATTCTGGACAATTCCAACGAATGATCTGGCCACCTAGATCGCCCGATATGAATCCCATCGAGCATTTATGGGACATCATCGAGAGGTCTGTTCGTGCCCAAAATCCTGCACCATCAACGCTTTCACAATTATGGACGTCTATCGAGACAGCATGGCTCAATATTCCTGCAGAAGACTTCCAACGACTTGTTGAGTCCATGCCACGTCGAGTTGCTGCACTTCGCCGGGCGAAAGGAGGGCCGACACGATATTAAGAGGTATCCCATGACTTTTGTCACTTCAGTGTACAGTCATAGCCTTCACTCAAATATGTTTTAAAGATGTAGAAAATAATTGTTGAGATTTTAATCTGATGGGAACTCCGCTAGAATCATTCTTTCAAACGAGGCTTAATAATTGGGAGAACACATGGTGATTGATAGTCAGACTTCAAGGTGACTGATACCCAAGCTTCCTGGTGACTGATACTCAAGCTTCCATGTGATTGATACTTTGACTTCATGGTGATTCATAGTCAGATTTCCTGGTGACTGATACTCAAGCTTCCATGTGATTGATACTTTGACTTCATGGCAATTGATAGTCAGACTTCCTGGTGATTGATAGTCAGGCTGCTTGATGGGAGGTTTTCTGGTGTTTTACTGTATAGCATGTCAATACGTGGCAATACATACCTAAAAGTCCTCCTGAGAGACAACGTTCTATTTTTTTAATCTTTAGTGATCTGTTCACACATACTTGGATATCCTTCCGAGAGAAATTTTTTTTATTTACTTATATTTTTTTATTGAATTTCCCTAGAACACCAGGGAATATCTGAAAATAAGTGTTACAATAAAATTAAAATAAAGCAAAATTCAATATTTAGTTAATTTAAAATATGTTTATTTTTATCACTACTTTGTAAACAAAATACCACCTCAGTCTCAAACAAAAACAAAACAAGTAATATAAAAAATTTTTTTGTTAAATTCAATTCCTACTTTTTTTCACTATATCGCAGAATGGCCTTTATAAATAATTTGCCTTCATTTTTTAAAGTTTATCTGATTTGCAACATAAATTTTAAAAAAATTCAAATTACTTAATTAAATTTAATTACTGAATTAATACCTGAAAAAACTGTCATAACATGAAATGTCCTCCACTACAAGTACAAAAAAAATGTATTTGAACTGGAGTGGATGAATAAAAAGTATTTTATGAACGATTGAAAATTTGAACAAGATACATATAGGAAGAGTGGAGCTAATAGAAGGAATTGGAAAAAAAAATCAATGCAGAATATCACGCTTGTTGATTTGCAGAATGCGCCTTTTTGCCACACTTGGTGATTTGAACAACAAATTTCCACGAAATATTTTTTTAGATAAAAATTGACATTCATTATTAATTTTGGGTTGTTCAACACAATTATGAGAATAAAAATTTGAAATTTATCACTTAATGTTTTCAATATGGAATAATATCATAATAAAAAGATGCATGCGTTTGTTTATACAAACGCATGCATCTTTTTATTATTAGACATTATTTAATTTTTGTCAAAATTAAAAAATTTCTCCCAAACACAATACTATTGCAATGCGTGCGTAAATTTTACTAGTGGTAAATGTTCATTATGGTAAATGAACATTTACCATGTTGAACATTACCTAAAAAATGGTAAATGTTCATTATGGTAAATGATCGTTAAAAATGGTGGTAAATGTTCATTATGGTAAATGATCGTTAAAAATGGTGGTAAATGTTCATTATGGTAAATGATCGTTAAAAATGGTGGTAAATGTTCATTATGGTAAATTACATTTACCACCAGTCAAATTTACAAGTCATGAAGAAAAATAGACGAAAATCGAAGATTACAAATCAATTAAATTTCAATGACTGAGAAGAAATATATTATTGATAATATAAGGTTACAGATAAAACATAACAGACATATTTTTATTCATGCTAATAAATGTATCCTCATGTAGTAAACGAAACACTTATCATTAGGGCAAGTATACAAAAATAAAATATTTTTTTCTAATTTCGAATATGGTACAATACTCTCGTACTATTTCGATAATGGTTTGAAACTCATGTATTATTTGCATTGGCAGTATTGAAAGTAGCATCTAAATATTATTTTGTCATTAAAAAGCATGTAATATTTTCAATTTGTCAATAATAGCAATTGTTATATGCGAAGTGAAATTGCTATTTGCATTTTTACATCCAATTTATTATTTTTATTTTAATCATTTTAATGCTTGTAAATATTGGAAATAAAAGATATGCTCATTTTAATGATGACAATTGGCAAAAAAAAAAAATTCATATTTTCGTTACCCTTTAAGAATAAAATGCATTTGCTTTCTGATATTTACACCTATTTATGATATTAAATATTCTGATATCAAAACCCTGAAAAAAAAGATTCAACATAAATTGTATGTCTTTTTTCGTACATAAAAGACTCATTATGAAATTGACTTTGTAAATTCAAAGAAATGATTTTCTGAATAATGGAAGGATTTTAAAATATTAATCATAAATAAAATACAAGCATCTTATAACAACTTAATGAATAGGTATGGAATAGTAAAATGCTAACATTAGAATGCACTTATATGTTACAAAAGAATGCCTTTATTTACTTTGAAAAATTTAAAAATGTTTTAATAACAAATATTCAAAGCAAAATATCTTTTAAAATGCCATATCTCTCAAGTTTCAGTAAAGTAAGTCAACTCACAAATTTTTTTCAAATTTTTGAAAACATTTTCATTATAATACATCAAATGCAAATTAGCCCATCAAATTAGCCACAATTTTCATCTCATTTTTATAAATAGGTTTAAATATCAGTGGTTTTGTAAATGAAATGAACGGAAAAACGTTAAACCCATATTAAAAATAATTTGTCAAGTACAAATTTTAAAGGAAAAAAATGCATAATTAAATGAATTTAAAAAAAAAAAAAACAGATTGCAGGCAGAAGATTTTTCAAAATTCTCTCCAAAAACTGTAATTTGCAATTGTTCTAATTGTTTTTTGTAATTAGCAGATTTTGTTGTTCGCGTTTCAAAGAAAAAGCATACATTAATTAAAACTGTTTTTGCGAAAATAATTTCAAGTGCTGTCGAAAATCAAAAAAATTAAATTAAATGTTACAAAAAAATCCTCATTCAATGGAAATGAGTTTCGTTTGTTAAAATATGAAAAACTTATTGAATTCTAATTAGTAGAGAAAAGTATTACGCCGCAATTAAGAAATTTGAAATGCGAGATTTACATGAATAATTGTGCTAAGTAATCCTTAACTCAAAATTGGAAAAGAATAATAACAATGTTTTCTAGAGGAATTTTTCAAAAAAAGAACCATTTAAAATAAAGTAATTAATCGTGTTTTTTCCTGATTACGTATGTATTGTTTATTTTCGACAGAAATGAATCCTTTTTGAAAAAAATTATGATTAATATTCCGAAATTAATAAGAGATTTATTTTCTTCTTTAAAGACATCTTCGCGCAATTAAATAAAAGCCAAGATTTATAAACAATCTTTCTCGCTCCATTCATGGATAAATACATAATAAAATTTTTCTATTGTATCAATCGTTGTAATATATACAAACTAAAGCTGTACGAAGATAAATATGTCTGTTTTTAATCACAATTAGCAAAATTAAAACTATTAAAAATGTAAAAATGCTTTGTTTGATGAAGGGTACAAGATAATGTCTCAGGTATGTTGTTATTGCACTCATGTCCATAAATTAAGGATAATTCAGAATCACACAGAAATTGAAACTCTAAAATAAAAATTTCAACTGTAGAATTATCACACACATCTTGAAGAAGAATATGCAAATTACAGGAAACCACCAGAAGGCGCGGATAGTACGTCACAATGACGAGAGTGTAAGAGAGGGGTATATAAGGAATATAGGCGAAGAAGTAAAATTGTTCACAAGCGCTTTAAAAGCCTTTCAATGCAATAACAGCATAGTTATGGCACAAAGGAAACATTTGGATAATTTTTTACGTGGTAGAATTATCGGACGACTGGAATGTGGACGTATCCAACTGGAAGTATCCGAGGAACTTGGAATCGTCTAGAGTGTCATCTCCAGGCTTTGGCAACGATTCCAAGATGATGCTAATGTGAGTAGATGTTACAGCACAGGTCGCCCCCGAGTTACAACGCCGAATGAGGACCGGTATTTAGCAGTTACTGCCAAAAGAAACAGATGGAGCACAGCATCAGACCTGTCTCGTCAGCTCTCTTCAGCTACCGGTACGACAGTTTCAAGGCAGACCGTGTACAGACGCTTAGGGCACATAGGTCTATAGGCTCGTAGGCCTGTCAGATGTGTTCCACTTACCGCAACTCACTGTCGCCTGCGATTCACCTGGAGTAGAGAGCATGCATTGTGGACACCGCAACAATGGTCTGGTGTGATGTTTTCCGACGAGTCCAGGTTTATTTTGGAGTCTGATTCTCGCCGGACTTTCATATGGAGAGCGCCAGGTACCCGTATCACCAAGAGAACACCATTGAACGACACCGTTACGGTCGTGCAGGATAGCTCGTTTGGGGAGGAATTATTCTTGGTTCCAGAACTGACCTGCATGTTCAGAGTGTAACGATGACAGGCCACATCTATCGGGATGTCGTTCTAGAACAACATGTACGTTTGTTTCGGGGCACCATGGGTGCTGAATTTCTGTTTATGGATGACAACACCCGTCCTCACCGCGCAAACATTGTATACGAATGCCTGCAATTCGAGGATATCACCCGTAGGGATTGGCCAGCATACTCACCGGACTTGAATCCAATAGAGCATGTGTGAGATATGCATGGCCGACGAATTGCAGCCCGTCAACCCCCTCCTACCTGTCAACCGGAACTTCGGAGGGCATTGCTTGATGAGTGGTGTAATATTCCCCAAGATCAGATTGATAATTTGATACTCAGCATGCCTAGGCATTGTAAGGCCTGTATTGCATCGTCCGGGAGACATACTCCATATTAACCATCATACTAACCATGTTATACTGTTTTTTGTAAATAGGTTCTTTTTTGAAATTTGCTCCAGGGAGTAAAAATCGCAATTTTTATTAATTATGTCAAACATATAGCAACTTTTTTGCTCTTTACGTTTTGTTTAATAAATAGACTTTACAAATAAGTCACATTTGTTTTGCTTCTGTCTCTTTCTTTGCCTGAACTTCATTATCCTTAATTTATGGGCATGAGTGTATTTAAAAAAATAAATATTTTTTTCTAAACAATCATTAGTGAAATTGTGTTCTCATTTTCAAAAGAATCAATTACTTTAATTTTAAATTGGCGACTTACCAGATATTTTGACAAGATTTTCTATGGCATTTTCTATGGTTATTATGGTTTCTATGGTAGATTTTCTATAGCATTTTCTAAGGTTAAATTTATAGCAAAACTTAAGTTTTGCTATAAATGCCACGTTTTGACTTTAATGATAAAAGATTTAAGTTCTTTAATTATGATAACAGTTTGAGGTACTCCTTGACACTGATTTGCAGTCAAATGTAATGTCACCAGCAACCGTGCAAGAGAGCTCAGATTCCGATAGATTGGACTGCGTCCATTGAAGTTGCTGTCTTCATAATCTAAGAAATTGAATGACGATTTAAAGTATGTTGTGTAGATGTCTCGCATTGATCCTAAGAATAACTGATGGGAATTCCCTTCATATTCAATAATAGCGGACAGAGAATTCCCTTCATATTGAATAGTATTGGATAGACAGTTCCATTCCTATTCAATAATGTTGGATAAAGAACTCCCTTCATATTTAATAATAGCGGACAGAGAATTCCCTTCATATTGAAAAATATTGGACAGAGAATTCAAATCATATTGAATAATACTGGATAAAGAATTCCCTTCATATTGAATAATATCGGATAGAGAATTCCCTTCATATTCAATAATACTACATACTTAATTCTATTTACAGCATTCGTTTTACAAAATTAATTGTTATTTAAAAACACACAGAATTCTAATATTCTCTTAGTGATGTTCAATATTCCTTAGTTATGCACGGATGAAAGTACAAATCAACAAAAGTAGTGACCAAAAACCAATTTCAGTTACAATCAACTAACGCTGTAATATTAACACAAGACCTATATCATTTTAATTTTAAATGCACACACAAACTCTTGTCACTTTCTCATCTCAGATGACCCAGAAAAAAAAAATCCCTCCCACAATCAACCCTTTCTAAACTACAGCCCTGTTCTGCTTCTACTCCGTCACTTCAACTCTCCAAGAGTGGATTATCCATCCTTTTAATCCCTCCTCACAACACATTATCGCTCCAGCACAGATATTTTCCCATGCATAATGCATGCGAGGTCTCTTTCCAAGGTGCCCCCGTTCGAGGTGGAGGATTAGACCGCGATGACCATGTCTCTTGGAGATTATGAAACGCAACTTAAATATTGGACGACAACCCTCCCCCCAGACTTTATCATCTACTTGCTCTGGTAATGGGTGTGCTTTTCAAGAAGATGGCAGTTATTGATTGGATAACTTTTTTCGTAGTCCCTTTCATTATTTAGAAAATTCTGCTTTCTAATGGGTCCGAAAAGAAAAGCAAAATAAAGATTGAGTAATATTAAAGAAGGAAAAGTGGTGCTAATACACACTAAATAATGAACATGAAAAACATATTTCGAAACAACTAGTTCTGTGAAATATTGTGGGATTGTTGTTATATAATATTATATATATGAATATTGAATAAGGAATCCAATTCATATATTCAGGATATTTGATAGAGAATTCCCTTTATATTGAATAATATATATTCGATAGCGAATTAATTTCATATTGAATAATAATGTATATGGAATTTCCTTCATATTGAATAATATTGGATAGATAATTCTATTCATATTGAATAATATTGGATAGAGAATGCCCTTCATGTTGAATAATAGTGGATAGAGAATTG
The DNA here is from genome assembly GCA_021605075.1 of Caerostris darwini. Lineage (NCBI taxonomy): Eukaryota > Metazoa > Arthropoda > Arachnida > Araneae > Araneidae > Caerostris > Caerostris darwini. The sequence continues at coordinate 147,953 of BPLQ01002550.1, read as the reverse complement.
CCTTTATATTGAATAATATCGGATAGAAGATTCCCTTCATGTTGAATAACATTGGATAAAGAATTCAATTCACAGCATTCCTTTTAAATAATTAACTGTTATTTAAAAACACATAGAATTCAAACATGCCTTAGTGATTTTCAATATTCCTTAGTTATGCAAGGATCTAAATACAAATCATCAACAGCAGTGACCAAAAACTTCATTTTAATCCATTTCAGTTGCAACCAATTTTGAATTCAACTAACGCTGCAATATTCACAAGACCTTACGTCATTTTAATTTCAAATGCACACACAAACTCTTGTCACTTTCTCATCTCAGCTGACCAGAAACGAAAACAAATCCCCCTCTTCTCCAACCAACACTTCCTAAACTGCAGGTTCCCATCCCCTGTTCTGCTTCTGCTGTGTCACTTCCACCAGGGACCTCTCCGAGGGTGGATTACCCATCTCTAATCCCTCTTCACAACACATTATCTCTCCACAGCAGAAATTTTCCCAATGAATAATGCATGCAAGCTTCACCGAGTCTTTTCCCAAGGTCCCCGCATTGGAGGGAAGGATTACACCCCGATGACCGGGTCTCTTGGAGATTATGAAACGCAACTTAAATATTGGACGACAACCCTACCCCATACTTTATCGTCTGCTTGTTCTGGTAATTGGGGTGCGTTTCAAGACGATGGCAGATATTGATTGGATAATTTTTGTAAAGTTATTCGCGGCCTCTTTCCTTATTTAGAAAATTCAATGTTCTAATGGTTCTAAAAGAAGCAAAATGAAGATAGAGTAATATTAAAGAAGGAAACGCAGTGCTATTGCACACTGAATAATGTGCATGAAAAACATATTTCGAATCAACTTGTTTTGTACAATATTGTGGGATTGTTGTTATATATTATTATATATATGAATATTGAATAAGGAATATAATTCATATATTATGATATTTGATACAGAATTCTCTTCATATTAAATAATAATATTGTATAGGGAATTTACTTCATATTGAATAATATTGGATTGAGAATTCCATTCCTATTGAATAATATTGGATAGGGTATTTCCTTCATATTGAATAATATTGGATTCAGAATTCCATTCATATTGAATAATATTAGATAGAGAATACCCTTCATATTCAATACTATTGAATAGAGAATTATATTCACAGTATTCCTTTTAAAGAATTAAATGTTATTTAAAAACGCATAGAATTCAAATATACTTTAGTGTTGTTAAATTTTAATTAATTATACAGTGATATAAGTACAAATCAACAATAGCCATTATTAAAAACTCCGTTTCAATCAATTTCAGTTACAATCCATTTTGAATCCAACCAAGGCTACAATATTCACAAGACCTAGTATATCATATTAATTTCAGCTGCACACACAAACCTTCCTCACTTTCTCATCTCAGATGACCCACAAACGAAAACAAAATCCCTGACATCCCCCACCCACAAACAACCCTTTCTAAACTGCAGGTTCCCATCCACTGTTCTGCAAACGACCTCTCCAAGGGTGAATTACCCATCCTCTAATCCCTCTTCACAACACACTATCGCTCCAGCGCAGATATTCTCCCAGGAATAAAGCATGCAAAGTCTCTTCCCGAGGTCCCCGCTTTTGAGGTGGAGGATTAGACCACGATGACCATGTCTCTTGGAGATTATGAAACGCAACTTAAATATTGAACGACGCCCCTCCCCCACACTTTATCGTCTGCTTGCTCTGGTAATGGGTGTACGTTTCAAGACGATGACACATATTGACTGCTTACTTTTTTTTAAAGTTATTTGCAGCCTCTTTCTTTATTTAGAAAGTTCAGTGTTCTAATGGTTCTAAAAGAAGCAAAAGGAAGATAGCGTAATATTAAAGATGGAAGCGCAGTGATAATGTACACTACATAATGGGCGTGAAAAACATATTTCGAATCAACTGGTTTTGACAATATTATGGAATTGTTGTTACATATTATTATATATATGAATGTTGAATAAGGAATCCAATTCACATATTATAATATTGGATAGATAATTCCCTTCCTATTGAATAATATATATTGGACAGCGAATTTCCTTCATTTTGAATAATATTGTTTAGGGAATTTACTTCATATTGATTAATATTGGATAGAGAATTCCATTCATATTGAATAATATTGGATTAAGAATTCCTTTCATATTCAACAATGTTAGATAGAGAGTTCCATTGATATTGAATAATGTTGGGCAGAAAAAAATTCATATTCAATAAAATTGGACAGATAATTCCCTTCATATTGAATAATATTGAGAGAGAATTCCATTCACATTGAATAATATTGGATGAAGAAATCCCTTCACAGCTTTCGTTTTACAAAATTAATTGTTACTTAAAAACACATAGAATTCAAATATCTCTTTGTGATGTTCAATATTCCTTATTTATGTATAAGTACAAATCAACAGCAGTAGTGACCAAAAACCAATTTCATTTATAACCAATTTTGAATCCAACTAACCCTGCGATATTCACAACACCTGCATCATTTTAATTTCCAATGTACACACAAACACTTGTCACTTTCTCATCTCACATGACCCAGAAACAAAAACAAAATCACCCCCTCTCCCTTCCCCAAACGATCCTCTCTAAACTGCAGGTTCCCATCCCCTGTTCTGCTTCTAACTGTGTCACCTCAACCCGGGACCTCTCCGAGGGTGGATTACCCATCCTCTACTCCCTCTTCACAACTCATTATCGCTCCACCGCAGATATTTTCCCATGAATAATGCATGCCAGGTCTCTTTCCAAGGTGCCCCCGTTCGAGGTGGAGGATTAGACCGCGATGACCATGTCTCTTGGAGATTATGAAACGCAACTTAAATATTGAACGACGCCCCTCCCCCACACTTTATCGTCTGCTTGCTCTGGTAATTGGGGTGGGTTTCAAGACGATGGCAGATATTCATTGGATAATTTCTTTTAAAGTTATTCGCAGCCTCTTTCGTTATTTAGAAAGTTCAGTGTTCTAATGGTTCCAAAGGAAGCAAAATGAAGATGGAGTAATATTAAAGATGGAAAAGCAGTGATAATGTACACTAAATAATGCGCATGAAAAACATATTTCGAATCAACTGGTTTTGTACAATATTGTGGTATTGTTGTTGCATATTATTATATATATGAATATTGAATAAGGGATCCAATTCACATATTATAATATTGGATAGATAATTCCCTTCCTATTGAATAATATATATTGGACAGCGAATTTCCTTCATTTTGAATAATATTGTTTAGGGAATTTACTTCATATTGATTAATATTGGATAGAGAATTCCATTCATAATAATATTGTATTAAGAATTCCTTTCATATTCAACAATGTTAGATAGAGAATTCCATTGATATTGAATAATGTTGGGCAGAGAATTTTCATATTCAATAAAATTGGACAAATAATTCCCTTCATATTAAATAATATTGAGAGAGAATTCCATTCACATTGAATAATATTGGATGAAGAAATCCCTTCACAGCTTTCGTTTTACAAAATTAATTGTTATTTAAAAACACATAGAATTCAAATATCTCTTAGTGATGCTCAATATTCCTTATTTATGTATAAGTACAAATCAACAGCAGTGGTGACCAAAAACCAATTTCATTTACAACCAATTTTGAATCCAACTAACCCTGCGATATTCACAACACCTGCATCATTTTAATTTCAAATGCACACACAAACTCTCACAAACAATCAATAGCAGATATTGATTGCTTAATTGTTTTGGAAGTGATTCGCAGCCTCTTTCGTTATTGAGAAAGTTCAGTGTTCTAATGGTTCTAAAAGAAGCAAAATGAAGATTGAGTACTACTAAAGAAGGATACGCAGTGCTAATGCACGCTAAATAATGTGCATGAAAAACATATTTCGATTATTAACTGGTTTGTTACACTATTGTGGAAGTATTGTTATATATTATTATATAAATGTTGATGTATATTACAGGTATAATATTTTTTTTTTTTAAATTTGTAATCTGAATAAAATTCTTACGCGTTAAAGCAAGGAATTAAAGAAAACTATTAACAAGTAAATATAGGATGCCCTTAAAATGACTAGTCGATTTTCAAAATAAAAATAATATAAATACACCTTTCGTGCAAATGTACTTGGAAATATAAATTTTAAATGACTGATTTTCCAAAAAATATAATGGATTTTCTGAAAGTGTAACCACTCATGCTCTACTATTGAAGTTCGATATATTTTACGAGTACGCTACACAAAAGAAAACCATTATTATAGGGTTTAATCTTGTTGTGAAAGATATCACAAATATAAAATATTATTTTAGTAAAATAAATAAATAAGTCATTAAAATTATTTTTACTGTATTATTAAATATCAAATCTATTTCAGTTCAGTTCACTCCAATGAACTTCTTTCATGTTAAAATATTTTTAATATTTACTGAAGTAATTGATTAAGGCAAATTTTAATTCAATGTAAAAATTATACAAATTATTTGTATCTTTTCGATGGTTTGTTAACTGATAATTTGAATTGTATAACAACACTTGTCATACAATTGTATCGATGTTGCTTATGTTACATGATACCTTACTTCCTTATTAATAATGTGACTTATTTACTCTACTAATTCCGATATAAAATGAAATATCTTTCATTAACCATTATTATATTTTCTATGTGTCAATATTGTTTATTATTATTTTATTTAAATTATTCATTTTTTACTATTTTATGATTTGTATATTTTGTATTTATTATTTTTAACACAATTTTTTATTATTTTTATCTTTCATTTTAATGCCTTATGGACTCAATAAAGAAAAAAAGTTTGTAATAAGAAACCCTATAATGTTTTACGAATTGTTTTAGCAACAAATAAATAATAAAAACTTACTCGGAGAAAAGTTGATAAGTGTTTATTTGCAGAAAATATTTCACATCAAAAACGTGGCGGAGTTTTTGATTTCGCCCGTTGAACCTAATAAAGTCTTTGTTTTCTACAATATTGAAAGAAAACTATTCTCAAGATTTTCAAAATTGTTTCTTGAAGGGAAAGAATTCTGGTGAAAAACTATATTATTTCAGTTTTGACATTGATTAAAATGCAGTCAATTTACTCATGAATAAAATGTATCATTTTTGGCAGCAGTATGTTGTTTAAATTACAAATGTGAAAAAATATTTTTGCATGAGCTTTATGAGACAATTAATGATTAAAAAAATGATATAACCCTATATGGAAAAGTCTCACTTTGAATACCTTTAAATTGTGGTATTATTGCTATGCCATATAGGCATCATAATGCGTTATATAAAACACCTACAGAAATGAAAAGATATCAGAAAGAGATAGAAATCTTGAAGAAATCTTGGGAAAGAATAAAAGAACAAGTAATGTAAAAAAAATTTAAAATTCAATTCCTACTTTTTTTTCACTCTATGGGAGAAAGTCCTTTATAAATAATTTTCATTCGTTTTATTAAGTTAGAAAAAATTATCTCTCTCTCTCTCCCATACACACTTTCCATCTCTCTCACTCATTTATTCACATGTTTCATTTTCCATTTTGTTCCCTCCTTGACTCAGACTAGAACCCAGAATGAAAAAAGAATCTGAAAAAGAAATTTTTTTCCAGCCATCTACACGATTCGCCATTGACGATATTGATTCCTAAATTTATATTCTGCTAAATATCTTACTATACATAACATAATTTTTTTTCTCCCCTATAAAACTAAAAGTAATTAATTAAATTTCATTAATGAATTAATATTTGAAAAAACTGTGTTAACATCCAGTGTTATCCAACACAAGTTAAAAAAAATGTATTTGTACTTGAGTGGATGAATAAAAAGTATTTTATGAACGATTTAAAATTTGGACAAGATATATAAATATTTATAGAGTGAGTGTGAACTGATTGTAGGAATTGAAAAGAAATTCTGGTGATGAAATATGAAATGTGACATTGCAGGATGATACGATTCTCATTTGCATGTCAACGGCGAATTGTTCAGCCCACTATTTTGCTATATGTATCATATTATCATAAGTATCAAATTGTTGTGTGTCACACCAATTATTATGCGTGTTATTATTTAAAAATAAAGACTTATTACCTAGAAAGCAAACTTCTCCTATTGTTTGATTCCTTTTGATAATTCATAGTTTCTTTGTTACTGCTGGTTCTTTAAGCTAAGAAGCTAAGAGAAACTAAACATGAAAAATTAAACCCTTATTTAGACTGACGGATATAGTACAAATTCTTGTTTTCGTCGTATAAAATACTTCACTGTATTGCGTAACATAACGTTATAGAAAATTACTATGTGATAAGAGCTTTAAATGTAGTCTGGCGGAAAAAAGATACAACAAATAAATGAAAAGACACAAAAAGTAAAGTATATTAAAATTTTTATTGAAGCAAATGTGATAAATTTATTGATATACATTCAAATTCAATTTTTCGTAACAGATTTTTTTATGAATTTTTTTTTCCGTAGGCTTCTGTTTTTATAACAACAATAACAAGTAATGTTAATGTTCTATAACCCGTAGAATATTGTGTCGTGCATTCATTACTTTTTGGAGTGCAGTTTATAAGCTTTTTCTATGTAGTCCATAGATCTTAGGAATTTTAGATGATATTTAACCTGAAGAGAACAGGCTGAGTAAGGATAATTCAGAATCACACAGAAATTGAACTCTAAAATAAAAATTTCAACTGTAGAATTATCACACACATCTTGAAGAAGAATATGCAAATTACAGGAAACCACCAGAGGGCGCGGATAGTACGTCACAATGACGAGAGTGTAAGAGAGGGGTATATAAGGAATGGTGGCAAAGAAGTAAAATTGTTCACAAGCGCTTTAAAAGCCTTTCAGTGCTATAACCGCATAGTTATGGCACAAAGGAAACATTTGGAAGATTTTTTACGTGGTAGAATTATCGGACGACTGGAATGTGGACGTACCCAGCTGGAAGTATCCGAGGAACTTGGAATCGCCCAGAGTGTAATCTCCAGCGTTTGGCAACGATTCCAAGATGATGGTAATGTGAGTAGATGTTGCAGCACAGGTTGCCCCCGAGTTACAACGCCGAATGAGGACCGGTATTTAGCAGTTACCGCCAAAAGAAACAGACGGAGCACAGCAACAGACTTGTCTCGTCAGCTCTCTTCAGCTACCGGCCCGACAGTTTCAAGGCAGACCGTGTACAGACGCTTAGGGCACATTGGTCTATATGCTCGTAGGTCTGTCAGATGTGTTCCCCTTACCGCAACTCACTGTCGCCTGCGATTGACCTGGAGTAGAGAGCATGCATTGTGGACACCGCAACAGTGTTCTTATGTGATGTTTTCCGCCGAGTCCAGGTTTAGTTTGCAGTCTGATTCTCGCCGGACTTTCATATGGAAAGCGCCAGGTACCCGTTACCACCAAGAGAACACCATTGAACGACACCGTTACGGTGGTGCAGGATGGCTCGTTTGGGGAGGAATTATTCTTGGTTCCAGAACTGACCTGTATGTTCAGAGTGTAAAGATGACAGGCCACATCTATCGGGATGTCATTCTGGAACAACATGTACGTTTGTTTCGGGGCGCCATGGGTGCTGAATTTCTTTTTATGGATGACAACGCCCGTCCTCACCGTGCAAACATTGTAGACGAATGCCTTCAATTGGGGGATATGGCCGTATGGATTGGCCAGCATACTCACCAGACTTGAATTCAATAGAGCATGTGTGGGATATGCTTGGCCGACGAATTGCAGCCCGTCAACCCCCTCCCACCTGTCAACCGGAACTTTGGAGGGCATGGCTTGATGAGTGGTGTAATATTGCCCAAGATCAGATTGATAATTTGATACTCAGCATGCCTAGGCGTTGTAAGGCCTGTATTGCATCGTCCGGGAGACATACTCCATATTAACCATCATACTAACCATGTTATACTGTTTTTTGTAAATAGGTTCTGTTTTGAAATTTGCTCCAGGGAGTAAAAATCGCAATTTTTATTAATTATGTGAAATATATAGCATCTTTTTTGCTCTTTACCTTTTGTTTAATAAATAGACTTTACAAATAAGTCAAATTTGTTTTGCTTCTGTCTCTGTCTTTGCATGAACTTCATTATCCTTAATTTATGGACATGAGTGTATATATATATATATATCGTAGCAGTTCTTTCGATATCTACTTACATTAACCGTACAAACACAGAAATGTAGTAAATAAAATTGTCTTATCTTATATAACTATATATATGCCACTGTTTCAAAGCATAGTTAAAAATAAACAAAAATAAATAACATAAATAATAATAAACAAAAGTTTTCCCTAAAATAGAAAAAGGATCATCACTTTGCTTTGATATTCATATATTAATAATATTGACATATCATTAAAAAAATAATAATTGTTATTTTATCGTTAAAAATATTTTAAGTTTTTCTGTAATAACAATAGTTATTCCCGAAATGAAATTATTATTTTACATTATTTATCAATTTCCTTCATTAGGCTGGCTTTAAATATTTCTATGCTTGTTAATATCAAAAATTTAAAGACTTATTCATTTTTACAATGGTAGTTGTCAAAAAAACAATATTAGTATTTTTTGTAACATTTTACAGTATAAAATGTTTCTGCTGAATAAGTATTGAATAACTAATTGTCTTTCAAATATATATATAACTGTCTTTCTTATATATATATATATATAGGAATATTTGAATTTTAAAACATTAATAATAAATAGAATACAAACATACTACTGCGTTCCAAAAGTAAGACCAACTGACAATTTAAAATTCTCGGGACTTATGAAATTTGACGTCAAAATATTCATGAGTGTTTGAGTTACGCTTGGCCTTGTGAGACGCTAAAACTGATTCAGGCGATTTTTGACGTGTCTGAATTAATCGGGCAAAGAACTTGCATTCAATTTTGTTTGCGGAAATGTATAGAATGTTGCAGAAGGCATTAGGTGAGCATTCCTATATCGGACGAAGAGCCCTGACCATCAACCTCAACTGACGACGCTCACGTCCAAAAAAATTTGGTGTTTGCAAACCGTCGATTTACAATTAGAGAATTTGCTGATGATGTTGGAATTTCAAAAGTAACAGTCAATTCCATTTTGTACCTCAAACGCGTCAAATCTTGATTGTTACCGTAAACACTGAATGCGCCAGTTCACACTGAAAACTATATAGTTCCACAACCACCGTATTTACACCGTACGACTTTTGGATATTCCATAAAGTCAAAAAACCACTCCGGGGACACCGTTTTGAGTCGATTGAAGTGATTCAATGTGAATCGGCGCGCGCTTTGAAGGCCATCTCTGCCGATTATTTTTTAGCATGCATTGCGGAATGGAAAAAAAGTTGGAAGGGATTACTTTGAAGGTGATGAAATAAATTTGGAGGAATAAAGAATTTTTTAAAAAAAATAATTGCTCTTACTTTTTGGGCACAGTATTTTTAATATTCGTCTAATGAATAAATATGGACTAATAGAATATGAAGATATGTTGCAATAAAATGCAAAAGAGTTTTAGTAACAAAGATTTGAAGCAAAATACTTTATAAGGTCTTATCAATCAACTTTAATGCAAAGTAAATAGATTCATAATTCTTTTATCAAATTTTTTACATCAAAAACTAATTAATTCAGCTAATAGGCTATGATTTGTGACTGAAAAACAACAACATTTTCTTAAAAGAAAAACAATTTTTATTTTATAAATATGCCTAAATATGAGTGAATATAAATGAAATTAAAGGAAATATATTAAGAACAACATGTCGAGACCAAGTTTTAGGGAAAAAAAAATGCATAATTAAAAGACAAAAAAAATATAGATCGTATTCAGAAGAATTGTACTCCAAAAACAGTAAGTTGCGATATTTCTAATTGTTTTTTGGTAATTAGGAGATTCTGAGCTTTGCCTTTCGGAAAAAAGACATCGATTAATCAAAAAAATGTTTTCTGAAAATAATTACAAGTGTTTATGACTGGTAAAGTAAAAAAAAAAAATACAATTTGTTAATTATAAAGTTAAAGTTAGAAAAATATTCCTTATTCAGTTTCAAGCAGTTTTTTTTTAAATGTGGAAATCTTGTTGAACATTAATTAACAGAAAAATGTTCTATACCGCAATTAAGAAATTTGAAATGAAAGATCTACATGAATAATTGCGCTAAACAATTTTTAAAGAAGAATTTAAAAAAAAATTATCATGTTTTCTGAATGAAAACTTTAAAAAAGAAGCATTTAAAATAAAGTAATTAAGCATGTTTTATCCTAATTACGTATGCATTGTTTACTTTCGGCAGAAATGAATACCTTATGAAAAAAATAGTTGATTAATGGTAAGATAGGAAGAATATGTTTTGAAACATTATCCATACAATTAAATAAAAGCTAAGTATTTATATAGAGGCTCTACAGATACTAGAAAAATATAATAATATTTTTAGAAAAATAGAGTAATATTTTTCTATACCAGGGTGGCCAACTGGAGGAGCGCCTTGAACATTTCTCCGGCCATTGAAATTTATAACACTTTTACAAATATATTTATTTTATAATAGCCAAAGTTGTGAAAACCAACGTATTAAAAAAATACATTATGTGTGCATTCATATATTCAAAAATTAATTGTCGAAATTAGTTGTCTAATTTTGAGTTAGGCAAATACAACAAATTTTTTGAAATATATTCATCTCCCTTCCTGTTAAAATCAAGTCGACCTCAATATATCTTAAAATGGAACTGGTTGACTTACAATACAATATTGGATCAAAACACATGTTTGAAACACCAGAATCAAAAATAGATTTTTATAACACTTACGTCAAAAAAGAGAAATTTTCCAGTTTGAGAAATCTGGTACATAACGTTGTTATTGCTTTGGGTTCAACTTACACGTGAATCGTTTTTTTTTAAATGAAAATAACCCAACACAAAACACGCTGAAGCTTAACGGACGCTACCCTGCAACACTCATTACGATGCGCAAAAACTCAAATTGAGATCGATTAGTAAAAGCTAAATAAAAGAGTGGAGAAACAATTATATCGCGCTAGTAAAATAAATATATTCTTTAAAGCTTTCATTTTTTTAAAAATTTAATTTATATATTTTTTATATTTCCTTTTTAGTGATATATATTTCTTTACAATTAGTATCATTATTATTATAGTATCATTATGTTTACATGTAAGAATAGCAGTAAACACAAAAATAATAACTCATTACGTTTCAATTTTTACTCCAAAAATATGTCTATAGTGGGTCTAAGTTTAATATGGGGACATTTAATTTTATATGCGGCCCGCAAAGTAATGCTGCATTTCCAAATTGGCCCGCAATATCATTTGGATTGGTCACCCTGTTTTATACAATCATTCGTTGTAATGCGCAGTAACTAAAGCTACATAAAGATAAATATGTTTGTTTTAATCTCTATGATGAACAAGTTTTACAGAATTTATTACTATTGAAACAAAATGTAAAATTCATTTATAAATTGACGGGTGCATGATAATAGCTCAGGTAATTGTTTTAAAAAAAATGTTTTTTTACACAAACATTCGTGTAACTGTGTTTTAAATTTTAAAAAACAATTACAGTAGTGATTTTAAATTGGCGACCGAAGCGATATTTCATGCTTCTTTGCTAGATTTTCTACGGTTTTTTATAGAAAATTTTACGCTTTGACATTATAAAAAATTTACAATATCTAGAAAATAAGTTTGGGACTTAATTCAGTTAAGATATCAGTTTAAAAGAAGAGGCTATAACCCTTGACATCCGACTTGCAGTCCAACGATAACGTCAGCGGCTAGCGTGCAAGAGAGCTCAAATTCAAATTCGTTGGTGGCGTCCGATAATGTTAGTCTAAAGGATTGCATTGCGATTTAGAATGAGTGTGTGTAAGCCTCTTGCATTGATACTCAAGCTACCTGGTCGCAGTTTTCCAGTTTTTATCCCAGATAAACACGCAAGTGTTAGGTAATTACGCCTAAAAATCTTACTATTATTGCTTGTTGGTAGACTGATCAGCGTACACATTAATTGGAGGAGCGGCCTGTGGGTTTAAACTAACCAAAATTAATCCTTGATCATTATACTAAAATAAACACTTTTTTTTAATCCTGATGATGCTCTATAAATCACATTTGGCGTCAAAAATTCACTAAGATGATTATTCCGTGGTTATAACATGTTTATTTTAAAAGAAATAAATAAGTGATATAATCTTAAATTTTAATGGGAAAAATAAATACATAACACCTAGCATTTATATATGAAAAATGAACAGATAATTCCTTCCAGTTGAGAAAATAATGGATATGAAATTCCCTTTTAAAGAATTAAATGTTATTTAAAAACAAATAGAATGCAAAGATTCTGCAGGGATGTAAGTACAAATCAGCACTAGTCGTCATCAAAAACCACATTTCTATCCATTTCAGTTACAATCTATTTTGAGTTCAACTCACGCTGCAATGTTTACAAGATCTATATCATTTTAATTTCAAATGCACACACAAACTCTTGTCACTTTCTCATCTCAGATGACCCAGAAACGAAAACAAATCCCCCCCCAACCAACCCTTCCTTAAACTGCAGGGTCCCATCCCTTGTTCTGCTGCGTCACTTCAACCCGGGACCTCTCCAAGGGTGGATCAACCATCCTCTAATCCTTCTTCTTAATACATTATCGCTCCAGCGCAGATATTTCCCCAATGAATAATGCATGCAAGGTCTCTACCCCGCATTCGAGGTTGAGTATTAGGCCGCGATGACCATGTCTCTTGGAGATTATGAAATGCAACTTAAACATTGGACGACAACCCTCCCCCCACATTTTATCGTCCGCTTGCTCTGGTAATGGATGTGCGTTTAAAGAGGATGGCAGATATTGATTGGATATATTTTTTAAAGTTATTTGAAGCCTCTTTCGTTGTTTAGAAAATTCAGCTTACTAATGGGTCCAAAAATATGCAAAATAAAGATGGTGTAATATTAAAAAAAGGAAACGCAGTGCTAATGCATGCTAAATAATGCGTATGAAAAACATATTTCGAATCGACTAGTTTTGTACAATATTGTGGGATTGTTGTTATATATTATTATATATATGAATATTGAATAAGGAATGCAATTTATATTATAATATTGGATAGAGAATTCCATTCATATTGATTAATATTGGATAGAGAATTCCCTTCATAATGAATAATATTGGATAGAGAATTCCCTTCATATTGTATAATATTGGATAGAGAATTCCATTCACATAGAATAATATTGGATAGAGAATTCCCTTCATAATGAATAATATTGGATAGAGAATTCCCGTCATAGTGAATAATATTCGATAGAGAATTCCGTTCATATTGAATAATATTGGATAAAGAATTCCCCTCATGTTAAATATCCATATTGGATAAAGATTTCACTTCACAGCATTCGTTTAACAGAATTAATTGTTATTTAAAAACACATAGAATTCAAATATCTCTTAGTAATTTTCAATATGTCTTAGTAATGCAGTGATGTAAATACAAACCAGCAACAGCATAATCAAAAACTCAATTTCAGTTACAACCAATCTTGAATCCAACCAGCGTTGCAATATTCACAAGAAATATATCATTTTAATTTCAAGTGCACACACAAACTCTTGTCACTTTCTCATCTCAGATAACCCAGAAACGAAAACAACCCCCAACCCCAACCAACCCTTTCTAAACTGCAGGTACCCATCCCCCATCCTGCTTCTGCTGTGTTACTTCAACCCGGGACCTCTCCGAAAGGTGGATCAACCATCCTCTAATCCCTCTTCACAACACATCATCGCTCCACCACAGAAATTTCTCCCATGAATAATGCACGCGAGGTCTCTTCCCGAGGTGCCTGCATTCGAGGTGGAGGATTAGACCGCGATGACCTTGTCTCTTGGAGATTTTGAAACGCAACTTAAATATGGGACGACAACCCTCCCCCACACTTTATCGTCTGCTTGCTCTGGTAATTGGATGGCAGATACAGATTGATTAATTTTTTTCAAGTTATTTTCAGCCTCTTTCGTTATTTAGAAAATTCAGTGGTGTAATGGTTCTAAAAGAAGTAAAATAAAGATTGAATTATATTAAAGACGAAAACGCACCATTAATGCACACTAAATAATGCGTATGAAAAATATATTTCGAATCAACTAGTTTTGTACAATATTGTGGAATTGTTGTTATATATTATTATATATATGTACACTGAAGTGACAAAAGTCATGGGATACCTCTTAATATCGTGTCGGCCCTCCTTTCGCCCGGCGAAGTGCAGCAACTCGACGTGGCATAGACTCAACAAGTCGTTGGAAGTCTTCTGCAGGAATATTGAGCCATGCTGTCTCGATAGACGTCCATAATTGTGAAAGCTTTCATGGTGCAGGATTTTGGGCACGAACAGACCTCTCGATGATGTCTCATAAATGCTCGATGGGATTCATGTCGGGTGATCTAGGTGGCCAGATCATTCGTTGGAATTGTCCACAATGTTCTTCAAACCAATCGCGAACAGTTGTGGCCCGTTGTGATGGCGCATTGTCATCCATAAAAATCCCATCGTTGTTTGGGTACATGAAGTCCATGAATGGCTGCAAATGATCTCCAAGTAGCTGAACATAAGCATTTCCAGTCAATGTTCGGTAAAAGTCGCACCAGAGGACCAAGTCCATGCGATGAAAACAGTCCACACCATTTCGGAGCCACCACCAGCTTGAACAGTGCCTTGCTGACAGTTTGGGTCCATGGCTTCGTGGGGTCTGCGCTACACTCGAACCCTACCTTCAGCTCTTACCATCTGAAATCGTGACTCATCGGACCAGGCCACGGTTTTCCATTCATCTAGGGACCAACCGATATGCTCACGTGCCCACGAGAGTCGCTGCAAGCGATGTCGTTCTGTCAGTAAAGGCACTCGAGTCGGTCGTCTGCTGGAATAGCCCAAGACAGCCAAATTTTTCCGCACAGTTCTAACAGACAAGTCCCTTGTACGTCCCACATTGATTTCTGCGGTTATTTGACGCAGTGTTGCTTGTCTGTTAGAATTTACGACTCTTTGCAGACGTCACCGGTCTCGGTCGTTAAGTGCAGGCGGTCGACCACTGCGCTGTCCATGGTGGGATGGTATGCCTGAAATTTCATACTCTCGGCACACTCTTGACACAGTGGATCTGGGAATGTTGAATTCCCTAACGATTTCCGAAATGGCATGACCCATGCGTCTAGCTCCAACTAACATTCCGCGTTCAAAGTCTGTTAATTCCCGTCGTACGGTCATCATCACGTCAAAACCTCTTCACATGAATAACTTGAACAGAAAAGAAAGCTCTGCGAAAGCACTGCGCATTTATACCTGTTCTACGCGATTCTACTGCCATCTGAAAATATGCATATTGCTATCCCATGACTTTTGTCACTTCAGTGTATATTGAATAAGAAATCCAATTCATATATTATAATATTGGATATAGAATTCCCTTCGTATTGAATAATATATATTGAATAGCGAATTAGCTTCATATTGAATAATGTTGTATAGGGAATTCCCTTCATATTGAATAATATTGGATAGAGAATTCCATTCACATTGAACAATATTGGATAGAGAATTTCCTTCACAGCATTTCTTTTAAAGAATTAAATGTTATTTAAAAACACAAAGAATTATAATATTCTGTAGTGATGTTCGATATTCCTTAGCTATGCACAGATATATGTACAAATCAACAGCTACTCATGTAACGGGTGTGCTTTTCAATAGGATTTCAGAGATTGATTACATAATTTTCTTTTAAGCTATTCGAAGCCTCTCGTTATTTAGAAAATTTTGCTTTCTAATAGGTCCAAAAAAACAAAATGGAGATTGAAAAATATTAAGAAGGAAACGCAGTACTAATGCCCATTAAATTAAGCGTATGAATGCGAAAAACATATATTATGCGAAAAATATATTTCGAATCAAGGAGATTTGCAAAATATTGCGGGATCGTCGTTATATATTATTATGTAAATGTTGGTGTATATTACTCGTATATTATTTTTTTTTATTTGAAGTCTGAATAGAATTCTTAAGCGTTAACAAGAAATTAAAAAAAAGCTGTTAGCAATTATAGATAGGATGTAATATAGTAATTATTAACTTATTTATTAATTAT
Source organism: Caerostris darwini (assembly GCA_021605075.1). Lineage (NCBI taxonomy): Eukaryota > Metazoa > Arthropoda > Arachnida > Araneae > Araneidae > Caerostris > Caerostris darwini. The sequence goes on along the minus strand of BPLQ01002550.1, from coordinate 131,681 downwards.
TAATACTTTAACAAATAAATATAGGACCTTAAAATGACTGCCGATTTTAATAATAAAGAAATTAAAAAACTGAAAATGACATAAATACACCTTTCGTGGCACTGTGCTTCGAAATGTAGAATAACACGCAACTTAAATATAGGACGACAACCCTCTCCCACACTTTATCGTCTGCTTGCTCTGGTAATAAGTGTGCGTTTCAAGACGATGGCAGATATTGATTGGATAATTTTTTTAAAAGTTATTCGCCGCCTCTTTCGTTATTTAGAAAATTCAGTGTTTTAATGGGTCCAAAAAAGAAAGCAAAATGAAGATGGAGTAATATTAAAGAAGGAAACATAGTACTAATGCACACTAAATAAGGCATATGAAAAATATAATTTGAATCAACTTGTACAATACAGTGATTGCTATATACATTATTGTACAGTTTTATACAATATTGTGGGATTGTTGTTGTTGTTATTATATTATTACATAAATGTGGATGTATATTACGGGTAGAGTACTTTTTTTATTTGAAGTCTGAATAGAATTCTTAAGCGTTAACAAGAAATTAAAAAAAAGCTGTTACCATTTATAGATAGGATGTAATATAGTAATTATTAACTTATTAATTAATTATTAATACCTTAACAAATAAATATAGGACCTTAAAATGACTGCCGATTTTAATAATAAAGAAATTAAAAAACGGAAAATAACATAAATACACCTTTCGTGGCACTGTGCTTGGAAATGTAGTAAATTTTAAGTCACAGATTTTTCAAAAAATAGAATGGGTTTTCTGAAGTAGAAGCCACTCATGCTCATGAACTATTGAAGTCCAATATATTTTTGTCCGATAATTCCCTTAATGTTGAATAATATAGGATACAGAATTCTATTCACAGCAATCGTTTACAGAATTAATTGTTATTTAAAAACACATAGAATTCAAATATCTCTTCGTGATGTTCAATATTCCTTGGGGATGCAGGGATGAAAGTATGCAGGGTTATACAGGGAAGAAGGAATGAAAGTACAAATCAACACCAGTCGTCATCAAAAATTCTTTTTCAATCTATTTCAATTACAATTTATTTTGAATTCCACTAATGCTATAATATTCACAAGACTTGGATCTTTTTAATTTCAAATGCACACGCAAATTCTTGTCACTTTCTCATCTCAGATGACCCAGAAACGAAAACAAATCCCCCCACCCCCAAACAACCCTTTTCTAAAATGCAGGTTCCCATCCATTGTTCTGCCTCTTGCTGTGTCACTTCAACCCGCGACCTCTCCCAGGGTGTTTCACCCATCCTCTAATCCCTCTTCACAACACATCATCGCTTCAACGCAGAAATTTCTGCCATGAATAATGCATGCGAGGTCTCTTCCCGAGGTGCCCGCGTTGGAGGTGGAGGATTAGACCGCGATAACCATGTCTCTCGGAGATTATGAAACGCAACTTAAATATTGAACGACAACCCTCCCCCACACTTTATCGTCTGCTTGCTCTGGTAATAAGTGTGCGTTTCAAGACGATGGCAGATATTCATTGGATAATTTTTTTTAAAGTTATTCGCCGCCTCTTTCGTTATTTAGAAAATTCAGTGTTTTAATGGGTCCAAAAAAGAAAGCAAAGTGAAGACGGAGTAATATTAAAGAAGGAAACGTAGTACTAATGCACACTAAATAAGGCATATGAAAAATATAATTTGAATAAACTTGTACAATACAGTGTTTGCTATATACATTATTGTACAGTTTTATACAATATTGTGGGATTGTTGTTGTTGTTATTATATTATTACATAAATGTGGATGTATATTACGGGTAGAGTACTTTTTTTATTTGAAGTCTGAATAGAATTCTTAAGCGTTAACAAGAAATTAAAAAAAAGCTGTTACCATTTATAGATAGGATGTAATATAGTAATTATTAACTTATTAATTAATTATTAATACCTTAACAAATAAATATAGGACCTTAAAATGACTGCCGATTTTAATAATAAAGAAATTAAAAAACGGAAAATAACATAAATACACCTTTCGTGGCACTGTGCTTGGAAATGTAGTAAATTTTAAGTCACAGATTTTTCAAAAAATAGAATGGGTTTTCTGAAGTAGAAGCCACTCATGCTCATGAACTATTGAAGTCCAATATATTTTTGTCCGATAATTCCCTTAATGTTGAATAATATAGGATACAGAATTCTATTCACAGCAATCGTTTACAGAATTAATTGTTATTTAAAAACACATGGAATTCAAATATCTCTTCGTGATGTTCAATATTCCTTGGGGATGCAGGGATGAAAGTATGCAGGGTTATACAGGGAAGAAGGAATGAAAGTACAAATCAACACCAGTCGTCATCAAAAATTCTTTTTCAATCTATTTCAATTACAATTTATTTTGAATTCCACTAATGCTATAATATTCACAAGACTTGGATCTTTTAATTTCAAATGCACACGCAAATTCTTGTCACTTTCTCATCTCAGATGACCCAGAAACGAAAACAAATCCCCCCACCCCCAAACAACCCTTTTCTAAAATGCAGGTTCCCATCCATTGTTCTGCCTCTTGCTGTGTCACTTCAACCCGCGACCTCTCCCAGGGTGTTTCACCCATCCTCTAATCCCTCTTCACAACACATCATCGCTTCAACGCAGAAATTTCTGCCATGAATAATGCATGCGAGGTCTCTTCCCGAGGTGCCCGCGTTGGAGGTGGAGGATTAGACCGCGATAACCATGTCTCTCGGAGATTATGAAACGCAACTTAAATATTGAACGACAACCCTCCCCCACACTTTATCGTCTGCTTGCTCTGGTAATAAGTGTGCGTTTCAAGACGATGGCAGATATTCATTGGATAATTTTTTTTAAAGTTATTCGCCGCCTCTTTCGTTATTTAGAAAATTCAGTGTTTTAATGGGTCCAAAAAAGAAAGCAAAGTGAAGACGGAGTAATATTAAAGAAGGAAACGTAGTACTAATGCACACTAAATAAGGCATATGAAAAATATAATTTGAATAAACTTGTACAATACAGTGTTTGCTATATACATTATTGTACAGTTTTATACAATATTGTGGGATTGTTGTTATTGTTATTATATTATTACATAAATGTTGATGTATATTACGGGTAGAGTACTTTTTTTATTTGAAGTCTGAATAAAATTCTTATGAGTTTACAAGAAATTTAAAAAAAACCTATTAACAATTATATATGGGATGTAATATAGTAATTATTAACTTTTTATTTAATTAATAATACATTAACAAGTAAATATGACCTTAAAATGACTGCCGATTTTAATAGTAAAAAAATTTTTAAAAAACCCAAAAAATATAAATACACCTTTTGTGGCACTGTTCTGGGAAGTGTAGTAAATTTTAAGTCACGGATTTTCCAAAAAATAGAATGTGTTTTCTGAAGTAGAAGCTATTCCTGCTCTACCAGAAGAAATATTGTCCAATATATTTCAAGAGTATGGTACGCAAAAGAAATTCATTATTATATGATTTAATCTTGTTGGGAAAGATATGACAAAGATAAAATATTATTTTAGTAAAATAAATGCATAATTACCAAATTATTTTTACTGTATTATTAAATATCAAATCTATTTCAGTTCTGTTCATTCAAATGAAGTTCTTCCATGTTTAAATATAGTTAATGTTTAATATTTATTTAAGTAATTGACTAAGACAAAGTTGTATTCAACGTAAAAATGTTATAAATTATTTTTACATCATTTCGATTAGTTTTTATTGATAATTTGAATTGTATAACAACGCTTGTTATACAGTTGTGATTTTACTTATGTTGCATAGTGCCTTACAGCTATACTCATAATATGCATGTTAATCCCGATATAATTAAATAAATTCATTAAATATGCCATGAAAATTAAATCTTTCATTAACCGTTATATATTCTATGTGTTAATATTTTTTATTATTATTTTATCTAAATGTTATATTATTTTAAAATTTATATATTTTTTATATATTATTTTTAATTAAATGTTTTTATAATTTTTTACGTGATATCTTTCATTTTAATGCCGCATGGACTCAATAAATAAAAAAAAAAAGTTTGCAATAAGAAAATAAGAAACCCTATGAGGTTTTACGAATTGTTTTAGCAACAAATAAATAATAAAAACATACTCGGAGAAAGGTTGATAAGTGTTTATTTGCTAAAAATATTTCACACCAAAAATGGGGTGGAGTTTTTAATTTCGCCCGTTGTGCCTAATAAAGTCTTTGTTTTCTACAATATTGAAAGAAAACTATTCTCAAGATTTTCAAAATTGTTTTTTGAAGGGAAAACATTTCTGGTGAAAAACTATATATTATTTCAGTTTTGACATTGATGAAAATGCAGTCAATTTACTCAGAAATAAAATGTATTCTTTTTGGCAGCAGTATGTTGTTTAAATTACAAATATGAAAAAATATTTTTGCATGAGCTTTATGAGACAATTAATGATTAAAAAAATTATATAACCCTGTATGGAAACGTCTCTCTTTGAATTCCTTTAAATTGTGGTATTACTGCTATGCCATATAGGCATCATAATGTGTTATATAAAACTCCTACAGAAATGAAAAAATATCAGAAAGAGATAAAAATCTTGAAGAAATCTTGGGAAAGAATAAAAGGTCAAGTAATATAAAAAAAATTTAAAATTCAATTCCTACTTTTTTTTCACTCTATTGCAGAAAGTCCTTTATAAATAATTTTCATTCATTTTTTTAAGTTAGAAAAAATTATCTCTCTCTCACACACTCACACTTTCCTTCTCTGTCACTAATTTATTCACATGTTTCATTTTCCATTCTGTTTCCTCCTTGACTCAGACTAGAACCCAGAATGAAAAAAGAATATAAAAAATATATTTTTTCCAGCGATCTACACACTTCGCCGCTGACGGTAATTATTCCTAAATTTATATCCTGCTAAATATCTTATATAAGAGACATTTTTTTTCTCCCATATAAAACTAAAATTAATGAATTAAATTTAATGAATGAATAAATATTTGAAAAAACTGTATTAAGATCAAGTGTCATCCACAACAATTTTTAAAAAAAATGAATTTGAACATGAGTGGATGAATAAAAAGTATTTAATTAACCATTGAAAATTTTAACAAGACATATAAATATATAGAGGGAGTGTGAACTAATTGTAGGAATTGAAAAAGAAATTTTGGTGATGAAATATGACATTCCAGGATTATGAGATTCTCATTTGCATGTCAACAAGCGAATTGTTCAACCCACAATTTTACTTATGTACCATATTATCATAAGTATAAAATTATTATGTTTATCACAAAAATCTTTATATGAGTTATTATTTAAAAATAAGACTTATTAACTAGAAAGAAAACGTATTGTTTGATTCCTTTTGATAATTCAAAGTTTCCTAGTTACCGCTGGTTCTTTCCGCTACCATGTAAAAAGAGAAACTAAACATGAAAAATTAAACTCTCATTTAGACTGACGGATACAAATCTGAATGTTTTTGTCGTAGGATAAAATGCTTCACTGTATTGTGTAACTTAACGTAATAGAAAATTACTGTGTGTTATGAGTAATCTGGCGGGAAAAAGATACAACAAATAAGCAAAAGAATACAAAAATTGAAGTGTATTGAAATTTTTATTGAAACCAATATGATAGATTTATTGATATACATTCAAATTCAGTTTTGAGTAACAGAATTTTTTATAGCTTTTAGAATTTTTTTTTCAAAATTCCGTAAGCTTCCTTTGTTATAACAACAATAACAAGTAATTTTAATGTTCTATAAAAAAAAAAAAAAAAAACGTAAAATAATGTGTCGTCTATTCATTACTTTATGGAGTGCAGTTTATAAACTCTTTTTGTGTAATCCATAGAAACTTGACTGTGTATTCCATAGATCTTAGGATTTTTAGATGATATTTAACTCGAAGAGAACAGTTAAAAGATTCAATTACTTGTTTCAAAAAATCAGCAATATTGAATTCTATCTTCAAAGTATTTCTCAAGTATATCAAAGTATATTTCAGGTATTCTTTATCTTCTTAAATTCTTATTCTTATCTAGTCTAGTGATTTCATTTTAAAATGTAATTGACAAAATTTTCTTCAAATTTCAACAATATTGAACTGGATATTCTCTCTGATCAATTTATTTTTTTTCTTTGAAATGCATCAAGTTTGATTTGAGTACAGTTATTTTTCTATGGCACATATATGATGAAAGTCATCTTCAGACAATTGTTTAATAGCTCGCATCCTTACGAATGGATCAAGATTCTTTCTGTAGTCGTTAAAACAGTTTGTCCAAGATTCTTGAGCTGTGGCATCTGTTCGTTTATAGTGATACTTGTTTTGAACAAGCTTTATTTTTCGTATGGCTTAAAATGAATTTTTATTCTAATTGGGAAAAATCTGTTTACATCAGTATTCCACATTGCAGTACATTTATACATTCAATATTATTTATAGAAGAATGTTCAGTCATGTGGGCCTGAATGGCCGAGTGGCTAGCGCTCTGTCGCTTGGTACCACAGGTTTCGGGTTCGTGTCCATGATGTTTGTAGACGGACTTGGATTTCCCAAGGAGTCTTGTTCTTGACCTTGAGTTATTTCTTTTCCTCATATTAGAGACTGACGATGGCAACTGAGTCATCTTTAACTCCAATGCGATGTTTCCGTGAAATGGCTCTTAGTAATGACATACATCAATCTTTTATGTTCAGACAAGCATCATCATGGAATTTGAATGCCAATATTTTCCAAGGCATAGATTTGGATTTCCAAAGACAGTTATTTAAATCGATTTAATAAAACTCGTACTCGAAGCGTAGCTTGCTCAGCCCAAACCGGGCCCTCACCTTGTTGAGTCTCTTGTTGGCCAGCTTGGCGCGGGTGTAGAGCACCTTCTCGGCGGCCAGGTAGACGTGCAAGTCGTCCACTGTCCTGAAAACGACCCTTGGCTTGGGCTCCGGCCTCCCACGGCGGTTAAAGGCACTGTAACGAAAGAAGAACACAGGTCACTTGAGGAATCTACGCTGTTCTGCATGCATGGCCGGATTTAGATGAAAATAGTAGTTATATTATGGATTCAATGGACAATAGTAATATTATGGATTCAATGCAAACCCTTTCAGTGTAAAAATTAAAATATATTATACACTACATAACAACTCGATATTCTTAAACATGAAAACGATTATTTCTAACAAATTTTGGGGCGCTGAACTTAAAAATGATAGCAAAAATTGACAATTAGTTCTTGTTTAGGAGATATGGTGGTTGACGAATTTTCAATAAATACTCAAGAGTTTTATTTATTGTTTATTAATGAATTTCCATGAAGGATCACACAGTGTTAGCTACACTTCATTCACAGTTTATCACAACTGCTTTCAACGAACCTAAAACGAACTGAATTTGTGTTCTCCAGCTATATAGACAACATACTTTAAATATCGTCATTTATACTCAATTTTGACACCTAAATCAATCATTTCCCACAATAGCTACTTAGTAACGAAATTAAATTGACCAGGGGATTTGGATGAAAAAAGGCCCTAGACTATTTCCCTTATGATGCCTTTTCCCCTCCCATTTTTAAGTTTGGAAATTACATGAGATATAATAAAATACATCATTACTGTGATATATATCAATATGTTAAATAAAAATTGTTGTGATGGGTACTAATCTTCATAAAAAATGTGGCACAAAAAAAAAGTCGAGAACACTTATTTCGACATTTATTCTCAGCACCCTATACAGTACTTGTATCAATAACTAATCAAACAAAACACACAATATTTACAAAGACGCAAAATTCAAATAATAAAAATCTTTGATTACAAAAATAAAATATGCAATAAAAATTAACATATTTTCTATCTAATTAAATTAAATATAATCAGTACATTTAGGATTAAAGCAAATTCAATTCAGATAAATTTATTTCATAATAATTTTCATTTAAAGTTTAAGTACGAATTATTATAAATTTTAAATTTTAAACTAAACCGAAAATGGAACTTTATTCAAACAAAATCCAGATCACAAAAAAGAAAAGATCAAATTGTATATCATATTAAATTTTATGTTAATAGTTATTTTATTTAAGAACTGATTCAATCCATTTTATGTATGTTTTATAATCCGATTTATCTTTGCTTATTAGTCATATGTATAGAATTTCTCCTTATTTTCGATTCAATGTTTCAGTATTTACTGTTTTACGAATAGTGTCATTCTAATTTTGCTAACAATTTGAATGTAGGCCATTCTTGATTTTGAGGCCCTAGGCTGAAGCCTAGTTAGTTTATAGGGAAATCCGGCCCTGTCTGCATGTTATAATTCATTGTGTTCCATATCCCCAATATCTTAATTTACTTTAAGCCATACATCCTCACTCTGCCATGCCTATTATATTGCACCAGTTAATAATATATAAAGGCGTGAAATTATTTTAAAACTTCATTCTTCAAATACCAATATGGTATGAAATAAATAATATAAAAATACAGGATAACTAACACAGAAGATGAAATTAAATTATTACCATTACAATTACGATTTCCATCTGTAGTTAATGCAACTTGCGTGTTGCGCTAATTGGTATTCTTAGCCGGAGAGTACATTTAAGAATTAATTTTATTATGATAAAAATTAAACAACTAAAATTGATATGATTTATTTTTGCATTTCATTAAAATTAATTTTTATTATGAAATTCATTACAAAAAGAATCCTATTATTGTCAAAGAAATTTTTTTCTAATATTGTGTAGGTAACATTAGCAATCATCTACTGAATTTTCATATTCACAGCAACTCATACATTAGCAAACAAAAAAATTCATGCAAATTACAACTTTGAAAAGTAGAAGAAAATACAAAACAAATAAATGGGTAATTAATTAACTTACATGTTGTCAACAAGCCTTCTCAAAAAGCCCATCTTGATTTTTTTAAGCCGAGAAATAAATGTAAAGATCAGAAATAAATCACAAAATTATATTTTGTAATTCGCACAATAAAATCGCAGTGAAAATTAGCACTTCAATATATCGAAGTTATTCACCAAATGAGGCGAAACAATGTACATTTCGATTATTGGTAATATAGCTGCATTATTGTATGTATTGTTGTTTTTTATTGTTAAGTTACAGTACCTGAGAAGAATTAGTATTATTATTAAAACAATGTCTTTGTTGTTGTTATAAAGCACTCTCTGTCAACCTTTATAAATTCCCTTAAGAAATATAATGTTTTTAATTGCATTTCCGTTTTAGATAAAATTTTAAATATTTTTTGAAATATAATCTCTAAACTTTAATAAATCTAAATAAACAATATATATATATATATCTTGATCAATTTTAATATTTACCATTCATTATTTGGATAACGAATATTTTGGGCATTTCAAATAGGCACACACAAAAACAGTTTAGAGGAAAAAAAGTACAATGAAAAAAACAATTATAATTTCCCAAATAAATAAATTTATATATATATATTTGTATATGTTTGTCTGTATCCGTCTATTGACATTAAATCGACACATGAGACAATAGTTACAAGGTTTGTGCCAATAATAGCTTTGCTACATGACTTTTGTGGTAAAAGGTATTGAGAGAAGCGTTAATTTTGAAGCCGGTTGAATTCAACTCTTTGCAAAGGAAGGTATTAGTAGCAACTGCTAATTCAACTCTTTACAAAGGAAGGTGTTAATATCAGCTGTTAATTCAATAGTTAATTCACAGCCTGGGCACTCGGTAGCGTTAGGAAACGCGTTAATTTTACCACCAGTTAAATTCTTCGTAAAGGAAGGTGTTGATATTAATGGTTGGCTTATTTGGTGAGGGGTGGCCAACTCAAATGATTTTGGCAATGCATCCTAACTCAGCGGGCCGCATATAAAATTTTATATCCCCATATAGGATTTAGACCCATTATAGATATTTTTTGTAGTGAAAAATTGAAACATAATGAGTTATTATTTTTGCGTTTGCTTTCATTCTTACATGTAAATATACATAATATAATAATAATGATGTTAATAATGATATTGTAAAGAAATATATACCACTAAAAATGAAATATAAAAAAAATTATAAATATATACGAAATAAAAAAATTAAATCATTAAAAAATATTTATTTTACTAGTGCGATATTTGTTTCTCCACTCTCTCACTTAGCTTTTGCAAATCGATCTCGATTTCGATATTTGCACATCGTAATGAGTGTTGCAGATTAGCGTCCGTTATGTTTGAGCGGGTTTTCTGTTTGGCCAATTTCATTTTAGACAAAAAAAAAAAGTTCGCAAGTGTAAGTTGAACCAAAAGCGCTAGCAATTTAAACTAAGAGCCTGGTTTGCTCTGCTATCAACTATCAACTGTGCGTATCTAGAGATGGTCACTGCGTCTAAAGTCATTTAAAGTGAAACATACTTAGAACATGTTATATTGGATGTTTCGAGATGCGCGCGCATCATGAATTCGCAGAATATAATTTAATTATTTAGAAAGCCAGAAAGCAATGCATCAGTTACACTTCTGCAATTGGTAAACTAGTATTTTCCAACAATATTAAGTATTTAATTTTTTTACAAATACATTAACAGGGAATTGAAAGCAACGAATAATTATACTTTTTTAAAATTTACTTTTAATTTGCATTCCCTAAACTAAAAAATGCTTAACTGATTATAATATATGGCAGTAAAATAATACACAGTTAATATAAATTTGTCGCAGAACAACTCTATTACCATTACTCCAAGAAAAAAGACTCTTAATTATAAATGAAATCAGAGACAAGAGTATTCTTAGGAAACTCAGATTTGTCTTCCAAATGCAGTTAATTAAATGCCAGCAACGTGATGTTAGCAGATTACGAAAGTTTAATTTTGATTACACAGGAAAAGGCTTCATTTTACTTCGCCTTGCTTGTGGGTAAAAAAAAAAAGAAGTAATATTTGTTTTTTCGTGAAGGAAACGACATTAATTAATCAAAATGTTTTTGCAAAACTCAGTTTGAGATCCTTCAGGTAAAAAGAAACAATAAAAACACTTTTAATGCGAAATACAAAAAGAAAAGAAAAGTAACCAGCATTTTTCCGGAGTTTTCTGAGAAGACTTCAAGGCATGAGAAATAAAGTAATTGAATCAATTGGGATTGGACATACATAATTTAAAATTGAAGACAAATACATGACATGATAATTTTTTTGGTCTTTTATAGAACAAAACTGATAAAAACATCTTCTTCAATGGCGAGTTGTTGCATATAATATGTTGCTTCTTTCATACATATATAATATGTTGTTTCTTTCATACATTCCTACTACTGGGACTTATTATTCGTTACTAGGACATCAAAAATATTAAGCTGCCTGCTTCGATGCATTCCAATTTTTCCACTATAATTTTTAAAGAACAACTAACGGTTGACCACTAGGTGTAGCGTCTCATGTCCAATTGAGTAGCGCTCTGTCCTTTGGTATCATAGGCTTCAGGTTCATATCGAGGCGGTAGCATGGATGTTTGTTGGTAGTTCGGAATCTACTTTACACTGTAGTTACCGTCTAATGTGCGCAAGAAAATGACCGTAGAACGGCAAACCAAAACACAAAAAAATATATATATACACACTCAAGAGTCAAAACATTATGACCACCTGTCAATAACGAGTTGGCCCACCTTTGGCGCGCAACACAGCTTCAACCCGCCTTGGTATGGATTAATACCACCACTTAATACCAGTTAAATACACGTTAAACCTTATCACGTGCCTTCCACGTCATCCAGAAGAGTTCATTGCAAAATGTAGGGGTGGTCATAATGTTTTGGCTCTTGAGTGTAGGTGTTGGATTGTTATTAACGTCCTGGAAGAGTGACATCGTTCATCTCCCTTTCTTTCCAAATGAATGGCATCTCGGATTAAAAATTTAACTTCTCTTGACACGAAAGCTTTTGACTTACATCGATGATTAGCGTAATCAGCCGGTATTTCCCGGGTAAATCTGAAAAGGAACGAAACAATAGCATTAAATAAACATCGAACTTTTATGATCAGGAAATTAAAAAAAAAGAATCTTTATTCATATTTTTAAACCAAAAACAAAAACATTTATACCACATGTAAAATAAATTGATAATTTAAAAAAATATATGCAGGTAATCATTTAGGGTAATAAAATTAATTTGAAAATACCATTTTTGTACTCAAGTAGTTAGGATCTATAACATTCTTTCTTAAATATGCATCAGAAACTTATCGTTATACAGTGGGAATTTTAGGATCAAATCTAGCAAAAGAGAGAGAGAGAAGATCCATTTTCGAACAGCTTACGTTATTAAGTGGGCCTTTGCATGTGGCAATTTTCAAAGCCCCAGGTTTGAAAACATCAATTTGTATAAGAGACAAACAAACAGATTTTCAAATTTATGCATTTTGTAATGTAGTGTATACTTTTATAGCAAATTTTTTAATGTTTTAATTTTTTTTTAATTTTTTATTCCTACATTCTTCTACAACTTTTTTGCTATTGATTGTAGTAATATTTTTAACCAATGTGCTTTTCTGTATCTATTTTGTAAACCTTTAATATTGACAATAATTTTTTAAATTTTAGTATTATTAATATTTGTTAAATTTAAATGACACCAAACAATCCTATTGCAATGTATGCTTACGTTTGACTAGTGATAAATATCCAAGTTAAAACATGCAGTCGAAAATCAGAAGATATTTATAAATTAAATTCCAATGAATTACATAACTATTCTATTGAGAATATTAGATAACAGTATAAGTTAACGAAGAATTAAAAATTGGTTAAATTATTAAAAAATGAAATTAAAATTAATAAATTAATTTTTTTAAGCTAATTAAAAGCTTTTTTTTTAAGCTTTAATTTATTTGTAATGTAATAAGAATGTTTCATAACAATGCTTTTATATGTAATGTCTTTCTCATATATATATAAATCTTCTTTTCCATAAGAAGAATTCATTTAAAAAAAAAATGCATACGTTTGACTAATTTAATTGAAACTCACATTAATATAAACTATACTTATCCCCCCAAAAAATTAAAATTTGGATTCTTAGATGTAATAACGAAAAAGCGTATCTACAAATAAATTGTTGTATGTACATTAACATTTTCTATTAATCTAAATTTATTTATTAACCCGAAGATTTTTTTGTTTCTATTTTGATATAAAAATTGATGTTGCTAATTTACTAGAATGTATGATCTATAATTATTATGTTCAAATTATAAATAATGTATTTCTATTTGTTAAGATTTTCATATATATAAAAGAGAAAAAAATAAGAAAATTATCAACTAAAATACAAAGATTTAATCAAAACCTTTTCTAATGTTTATATTTGAAGCGAATATATGGTTACAGTCTTTATATCTTTAAGGTGAACGCGTTACTGAATATAAATGAACTTTTATTATCATAAAGTTGAAGTTCTATTTGAGATTAATTCTAAGGAATCAGTAGTTGTTTTCATAATTTTCAATATATTACACAATAAACGAAAGACTTTAGTAGTGCACTTACAGAAATCATAAAAGATTACTATGTGTGAGTAGATATGTGTGATAAATAATACAATTCTTACACTAAAAAAAATAAACTATTGATTATAAATATGAATTAATTAGATATACAAATATATATATATATATATATATATATATGTTACTTAGATATATATATCAACAATTCTTTCAAAAGCAGCATTAAAAGATAAAATCAAACAAAATTCTAAATTTTAAAAACATGGCATTTTCTATAATGCAACCCATGTTTTTAAATACATTTTTCTCTATACTAATTACTACGATATTTTTTTGGACATTTAAATACTGCCTAAAAAAACTTTGGAAAAAAATTAATTTATTTCATTCTTTAAATGATATTCACACCGTGATATTTACAACTATCAATTCAAATTTTCTTTTCCTTTACAAACTTTTAAACCGCTTATTCAATATTCTTGAAGACAAATTATATTCATATTGAATTTTGCAATTACTAATTCTTTAAGAACATTAAAATTTCTCTGAAAAAATTTAAAATGAAATCACTTTCAACAAATATTAAGATTTATTCAGAGTCAAACGAAAATCTGCCGCTTTAATGCAAATAATTAAATGAACTCATCGGAGAAAAACGAAGTTTATTTGTTTATTTTTTGTTATTTTCCATGAGCAATGATTTCTTTCTTCCGTCGTATTTGTTTATGTTAATGAGAAGATTTGTTTTATGTGCGATTAGAACAGACAAAAATTAATTAAAATGTTTCTTTTTTTAATTGATTTAGAATGATCAGTCACGGACAAAAAAAAAATAAGGAACGTTTTTAAAAGATTGTATCATATGGTACTAAATAAGTCTTACTTTTTTCGAGTTGTTAAAACATTTTTCGCTAATTTGACACAAAAAATGTTTTTTATGATTGCAAAAATTAATAGTTTCGCATCAATATATAATATTTTAAAAATAGAACACAGTTTTGCATAGTGTATCACGACACTTATCGATTTTTTGTAATACAGAGTCATTAATGCTTAAACAACAATTATCTCTTGCAGAAAATCAATCACACTCATCCCAAAACTTATTTGACCAACTTTTTTAGGAAAAAATTTATATCGCAGAAGTTCTTTCGATATCTACTTACATTAATTAAACAAACACAACAAATAAAATTATGTTCCCTTATATATGTATAGCATAGTTAAAAATAAGCAAAGCACAGTTAAAGTATAGTTAAAAATAAACAAAAAAAATAATAAAACAAGATAATTTTCCCTAAAATAGAAAAAGGATCACCACTTTGCTTTGATAGTTATGTATTTGTAATATTGACATATCGTTAGAAAAATAAAAAAAATTATTTTATCGTTAAAAATATTTTTATTTTTTCTGTAATAACAATAGTTATTCCCGAAATGAAATTAATATTTTATATTATTTATTAATTTCCTTCAGTATGCTGGTTTTAAGTATTTCTATGCTTGTTAATATCGGAAATTTAGAGGCTTGTTCATTTTAACAATGACAATTGTCAAAAAAAAAAAATATATATATTCGTATTTTTTGTTGCATTTGTTAGTATAAAATGCATTAGATTTTATTGAATATATAATCGAATTATTGAATTTTATTGAATATATAACGATTGAATGTATAATCTAATAAATGATTTTTAGGATGATAAGAAATATTATAAAACGTTAATAATTAATAGAAAACAAACATATTAATATTCATCTGATGAATAGATATGGAATAATAGAAGATTAGAACGGATTTATATGTTGCAATAGAATTCAGAAGAGTTTTAGTAACAACAATTTGAAGCAAAATACCTTATATAAGGCCTTATCAGTCAAGTTTAATGCAAAGTAAGTAGACAACACATAATTTTTTTAACAAATTTATTACATAAAAAGCGAATTAATTCACATAGTCTGCTAACATTTGTGACTGAAAAAACAACCACATTTTCTTAAATGCAAGCATTTTTATCTCATTTTTATAAATATATCTAAATATGATTGGCTATAAATGAAATTAAAGGAAATATATTAAAAACAACATGTCAAGAACAACTTTGAATTGAAAAAATTACATAATTTAAAGACAAAAAATCGATCGGATTCAGAAGAGTTCCTCTCCAAAAGCAGTAATTTGCTATATTTCTAATTGTTTTTTATTAATTAGGAGATTCTGTGGTGTGCCTTCGGAAAAAAGGCATCAATTAATCAAAAAAATGTTTTCTGAAAATAATTACAAGTGTTTATGACTGGTAAAGAAAAAAAAATAAAATTTTTTAATTATAAAGTTAAAGTTAGAAAAATATTCCTTATTCAGTTGCAAGTAGTTTTTTTTTAAATATGGAAATCTTATTGAACATTAATTAACAGTAAAACGTAATATACCGCAATTAAGAATTTGAAATGCGAGATGTACATGAATAATTGCGCTAAACAATTTTTAAAGAAGAATTTAAAGAAAAAATTATCATGTTTTCAGAATAAAAATTTAAAAAAAGAATCATTTAAAATAAAGTAATTAAGCATGTTTTATCCTAATTACGTACGCATTGTTTACATTCGGCAGAAATGAATACCTTTTAAAAAAAAATTAGTTGATTTATGTTACGAAAGAAAGACATTAAAAAAAAAAACATTACCCATACAATTAAATAAAAGCTAAGTATCTATATACAGGCTATTCAGAAAACTAGCAAAAAATGTAATGATATTTTTCTATACTATCATTCGCTGTAATGTACAGTAACTAAAGCTATATAAAGATAAATACGTTTGTTTTAATTTCTAAGAGGAACGAGCTTTACAAAATGCATAGCTATTGAAACAAATTGTAAAATTGCTTTATTTATTGACGGCTGCATGCTAATATGTCAGGTAATCAAAAAAAAATTTTTTTTTTTTAAACAAATGTTCGTGTAATTTTGTTTTTATTTTCAAAAAATGTTTACAGTAGAGATTTGTGTGTGTGTTTGTGTGTGCGTGTGTGTTGTGTCTTATCTCACTTAGACATCTAGACCAAGCCCGTGAACCCGTACGAACTCATGTTTGAAGGGAAAAGTGGGCAGCTTCTGTTGTGATGGAGCACCAGTAGGTAGAAGTCTGACTTAGCGCTATGACGCTCAGGACCTACTACTTAAGGTGGATTTCAAACCACTACAGCCCAGTCTGGACTTGAACCCAAAATCTGGGGCACCAAGGGCCAGTGCACTCGGCCATTCAGGCCCCATAGATATTAAATCTGTTACCGATGAGACAATTGATACTTCTTGGCTAGATTTTCTACGCTTTTTTTACAGCAAATGTTACGTTTTGACATTATAAAAAATTCACAATATCTGTAAAATAAGTTTGGAACTATTCTGTTAAGATATCAGTTTAAAAGAAGAGGCTATAACCCTTGTCATCCGACTTGCAGTCCAACGATAACGTCAGCGGCTAGCGTGCAAGAGAGCTCAAATTCAAATTCGTTGGTGGTGTCCGTTAATGTTAGTCTAAACCAGGGGTCTCCAAACTACGGCCCGCGGGCCAAATCCGGCCCGACAGTGTCATCAATCCGGCCCGCGACAGCAAATAGCATAATGTTGCTGTAATAAGTTGGATAAAAAAACACAGAATGATAATAACTCGGTTTTATTGACTTGCTAGGTAAAGCTTAATGGAATGGAATATACGCAGAAGATTTAACTTAAGCATAACAACTAACACATAATTGAAATGAATCCCACTAACATTATAAACTAGTGAACATTCCGCGGCTACCCTCGGTAGTTAGGTTGGGATAAAGAGTATCGCATATGTATGTATTTCGATGTTTAAAATGTATATATCCTGAAACAAACATATGATTTTTATCCTGAAAATCCCTCAGGAACGGAAAAGCTAAATTAACGCGAATGAAACCGCGGGGCATCCACTTGTACTAATGAGATTTAAGTAATTGTAATTTTTCACTTACAGTAGTGGATCAATTTTACTTGTACCAATTATTAAAAGAGATTTAAGATGCTCATCGGTTAACTTAGATCTATAAACATTCTTTGTGTACTTCATTTTGGTGAATGAAACGAATTTAGCAAGCGTATGCTCGCTCAGAGCGCGTACTTAGCGACTAGTCTAGAAATTATAGATAATAGCAGAAAAAATAAAACGGTTTTGGCCCTCGGTACTTACTGGAGTAAACAGTATGGCCCGAAGGCTGAAAAGTTTCGAGAATCCTGGTCTAAAGGATTGCATTGCGATTTAGAATGTGTTTTATCCCAAATAAACACGCAAATGTAGGGTAATTACCCGAAAATTTCCTCTAATTCCCTCCATATGGTAAAATAATGGACATGGAATTTTTTTTTAAAGAATTAGTTGTTATTTAAAAACAAATAGAACTAAAATATTCTGCAGGAATGTAAGTACAAATCAACACCAGTCGTAAAACAAATCATAACCAAAAAAACTATTTATATCCATTTCAGTTACAATCTATTTTGAGTTCAACTAACTGTGTATTTTCCAGAATCCTAACTCATTTCATTTCTAATGCACACACGAACGAGAAACGAAAACAAAATCACCCCTTTCTAAACTGCAGGTTCCCATGCCCTGTTCCGCTTCTGCCGTGTCACTTCAACCCTCTTCTAAGGGTGGATTACCCATCCTCTAATCCCTCTTCACAACACATTATCTCTCCACCGCAGTTATTTTCCCAATGAATAATGCATTCGAGGTCTCTTGCCAAGATGCCCGCATTCGAGGTGGGGGATTAGACCGCGATGACCCTGTCTCTTGGAGATTATGAAATGCAACTTAAATATTGGACGACAACCCTCCCCCACACTTTATCGTCTGTTTGCTCAGGTAATTGGGTGTGCGTTTCAAGACGATGGCAGATATTGATAGGATAATTTTTTCAATTCAGTCTATTAGCTCCCACTCTCTCTATATAAATCTTGTTCAAATTTTCAGTAGTTAATTAAATATTCTTTATTCATCCACTCAGGTTCAAATACATTTTATTTTGAACTTGTAGTGGATGACACTGGATGTCAATACAGTTTTTCAAAGATTAATTCAGCAATTAAATTGAATTAATTAATTTTAGTTTTTTTTAGATTTAAGTTGCATATACCAATAGATTGCGGCAGATTAACTTTAAAAAATGAATGAAAATTATTTATAAAGCACTTTCTGCAATAGAATGAAAAAAAAATTGAAATTAACTGAAATTTTTTTTTTTTTTTTTTTTTTTTTATAATACTTGTTTCGTAGTCTCTTTCATTATTGAGAAAATTGGGCTTCATAATTGTTCTAAAAGAAGCAAAATAAAGATCGAGTAATATTAAAGAAGGAAATGGCGTTCAAATGCACGTTTGATAATGTTCATGGAGAACAAATTTCGAAACAACTAGTTTGTATAACATTGCGTCAACTGCTTGAATTGTTGAATTTATGTATTGTTTGCATATTATTTTATATTGTATTGTAGGTTTTTTTATTTTACGTAGTATTTAACTATATATATATATATATTTATGAATAAATATTTTATCTGAAATTCTGATTATATTACATTAAAATTAATTGATTTTCTAAATATAATCTGTTACTTAAAAAAATACTTGTATTAAGAAATCTTTATTTTTCTTTTTAATATTCCTTCTAATTTTTTTCTTCAATTTTTGGATCGAAGTTCACATTCTCTAATATTTTATTTCCTTTAAAATTTCTTCCATAATCCCACCTTTTCCTTTAGCATTTTCAAACTTCTGGGATTTTTATTATCAAGCAAGATAAAATACCAGTTCATTTTTCCTTATGATAATAATTTTTCAACATTTATTTTGCAAGATTACAATTGACATTGATTATATTTTTTCTTGAGAGGCAGCGACTTTCTTCTGAACTATAGCATACGTTTAAAAAATAAAATCTTAGACATCAAATTATTTTACATTCAAAATACCATAAAACTGAAGGTTTGCTTTTTACAAGAATATTTTATTGAATAGTTTAATTTCAGATACATGTACTTTCCCAATTCACTATAGAGATCACATTCGAGTAAAACAAATAGGTGTTGGTTGAATTTTCGAAATTGTGTCACTATAATCGTGACTTTTAGAGTTTAACTATTGTTTTTCATATGATTCTTCTGCGTATACCTCGAAATACCTTAAAATTTCATTCAGTGTTTGTGAATAGTATGATAGCTAGGAATTTATATATTAAGAAAGCTTTTTTATAGTCATCAGTAAGAGAGACAGAAAGACATTATTACTCTTTGTATAGTATTTCCAATTTTCATTCTTGCATTGAATAGTATTTGAAACAATAAAATTCAATGAGCATATCAATCACTTTTTTTATTTCGAAATTTTATTATTGAAAAAGATGAATTCCTGAATTCGATTCAAATTATATAGGTCAAAAGGAAAGAAAGACAGCTTTTAATTCATGGGTATATTTCTCATCTAATATGCTTCCAGCAGACCTTGTTTTCGGAAACAAGAAGACTAGAAGGTGATTCTGACAAAGAGTATAAAGCGTCATCCATCGATTGTTGGCATGTCTGTTGGGAGATTTCTGGGTTATAACCAACCATATAACTTACAAATTTAGGGCCGTAATCCCTAGAAGGTTCTCCTGGCAGGCAATGTCTTCCTTATATCACCCATCGGTGGATTTTTTTGTGACATACTTAAATGAAACACGAGGCCCACCAATGTTTAACAAACAAAAAGGAAATATGATTTCAATTATTATTATTAATAGTTTTTTCTGAAATCCATGGTTTTTAATATTTATTGATCCTAAAATTGCTTCATTTTTAATACGCTTTTATTAGTTTCACCTGCATGTTTGTTTGTTTGTAACTGACTCTTTGGGCTCGAGTTTGCCCTACTTTCAGCAATCAGATTTAATTTAAACGTTGTACACTTATCATGGACCGACGACACTAAAATATATTGATAAGTTTATTATCTCATCATGATTAGGATTGCCAAGATTAGTGATTTTATTTTAACTTATGAAGAGCAATTTAACCCATGTAGAATGAAAGTACCTAAGACATTCAAACCTACGGGGGACAGTGGCACAACGGATAACGCGCCTGACTACAGATCAGGAGATATCCTGGCTAGCTCGACATATTCCCATTTAGCCTTTGTTTATTCACAATTAAATTATTGTAAGAACTATTGTTCCAGTCCTCCGTACCGGGACCTTATTTAAATATTATCGTTTAAAAACACGCTTTTAGAGTTAATAAAACTGAAAAGTAAAAAATAAATTATAGTTTAAAAAAACTAAAAAACACGCTTTTAGAGTTAATCAAACTAAAAAGTAGCATATAATTGTTAACATAAGAATAAAATTACTGACGACAAAATGAATGTCACTGTTCTAAAAGCGTGAGGTGCTCGATATCAATCGTTATAATTTTTCACTAGTTTCATTCTGAAATTCAGAGTTACTTTAAAAATGTCATACAAAGAACCCCACGCTTTTAGAACAGGGACATTCATTTTCTCGTCAGTCCTTTTATTCTTATGTTAACAATTATTTTTTACTTTTAATTTGATTAACTCTAAAAAGCGTGTTTTTTTAAGTTTTTTTAAACTATAATTTATTTTTTTAATATTATTATTTTGCTCTATCAAAATATCTGTACATTTTTTCTTTAAACTTATAACAGCTATTTTTTTTTCAAGAAATATATAGCGTAACGTTACTTTATCTTTCTTTTATATTCAAAAAAACATTAAATAAGGTTACTAAAAATTGCTATTTATAAGCGCTTTATGAATTTTTATGCATGCAAAATGATTCTTGGAAAGATATAAAATGTTTTTGACACATTGAGACGAAGTCAATCGTTCCACTGAATTGCAACTGTTTGAAACTTTACTTTAAATAAATCCATGATGTCAAAACCAATACCAAAACAATTTGTGAGAAAAATAAACAATTTTGACAGGAAGCTTTCTTTCTACTTTTCTTTAAAATTACATACCGCTTGACAATTTCCGAAAAGAAGAAGAAGTATTTTTTTTTTGTTCCGTATTGTAAAGAACTTTTCGCCATTGAAATATATCTTATAAAACAATGTTTGACTGTTGCGTTGGAATTGTTTTTGATGGAATGTTATTGTTTCTTCCTAAAATATTCTTTCAAGATGTTCAAGAGTTTCTTTGTTTTTTATTTTTTTTTATAATAGAACATTATTGAGGCAAAACTTGTGATAGTATATATTTATCTTTTCAAGAGTTTTATGAAACATATAATAACAAAACATGATTTTTTCGAACAATAGTTATAAGAAACAATCAAAACACAATAACAGTGAAAGTGTACATAAAATAAAACAATAATTATTATAAATGTAAAATATATATACACTCATGTCCATAAATTAAGGATAATTCAGAATCACACAGAAATTAAACACTAAAATAAAAATTTCACCTGTAGAATTATCACACACATCTTGAAGAAGAATATGCAAATTACAGGAAACCACCAGATGACGCGGATAGTACGTCACAATGACGAGAGTGTAAGAGAGGGCTATACACTGAAGTGACAAAAGTCATGGGATACCTCTTAATATCGTGTCGGCCCTCCTTTCGCCCGGCGAAGTGCAGCAACTCGACGTGACATGGACTCAACAAGTCGTTGGAATTCTTCTGCAGGAATATTGAGCCATGCTGTCTCGATAGACGTCCATAATTGTGAAAGCGTTGATGGTGCAGGATTTTGGGCATGAACAGACCTCTCGATGATGTCCCATAAATGCTCGATGGGATTCATGTCGGGCGATCTAGGTGGCCAGATCATTCGTTGGAATTGTCCAGAATGTTCTTCAAACCAATCGCGAACATTTGTGGCTCGGTGACATGGCGCATTGTCATCCATAAAAATCCCATCGTTGTTTGGGTACATGAAGTCCATGAATGGCTGCAAGTGATCTCCAAGTAGCTGAACATAAGCATTTACAGTCAATGTTCGGTCCAGTCGCACCACAGGACCAAGTCCATGCCATGAAAAAACAGCCCACACCATTACGGAGCCACCACCAGCTTGAACAGTGCCTTGCTGACAGTTTGGGTCCATGGCTTCGTGGGGTCTGCGCCACACTCGAACCCTACCATCAGCTCTTACCAACAGAAATCGTGACTCATCGGACCAGGCCACGGTTTTCCATTCATCTAGGGACTAACCGATATACTCACGTGCCCACGTTCTGTCAGTAAAGGCACTCGAGTCGGTCTTCTGCTGGAATAGCCCAAGAAAGCCAAATTTCTCCGCACAGTTCTAACAGACAAGTCCCTTGTACGTCCCACATTGATTTCTGCGGTTATTTGACGCAGTGTTGCTTGTCTGTTAGAATTTACGACTCTTTGCAGACGTCTCCGGTCTCGGTCGTTAAGTGCAGGCGTTCGACCACTGCGCTGTCCATGGTGGTATGGTATGCCTGAAATTTCATACTCTCGGCATACTCTTGACACAGTGGATCTGGGAATGTTGAATTCCCTAACGATTTCCGAAATGGCATGACCCATGCGTCTAGCTCCAACTAACATTCCGCGTTCAAAGTCGGTCATCATCACGTCAAAACCTCTTCACATGAATAACTTGAACAGAAATGAAAGCTCTGCGAAAGCACTGCGCATTTATAGCTGTTCTACGCGATGCTACTGCCATCTGAAAATTTGCATATTGCTATCCCATGACTTTTGTCACTTCAGTATATAAGGAACGGTGGCAAAGAAGTAAAATTGTTCACAAGCGCTTTAAAAGCCTTTCAGTGCCATAAGCGCATAGATATGGCACAAAGGAAGCATTTGGATGTTTTTTTACGTGGTAGATTTATCGAACGTCTGGAATGTGGACGCACCTTGCTGGAAGTATCCGAGGAACTTGGAATCGCCCAGAGTGTCATCTCCAGGCTTTGGCAACGATTCCAAGATGATGGTAATGGGAGTAGATGTTACAGCACAGGTCGCCCCCGAGTTACAACGCCGAATGAGTACCGGTATTTAGCAGTTACTGCCAAAAGAAACAGACGGAGCACAGCATCAGACTTGTCTCGTCAGCTCTCTTCAGCTACCGGTACGACAGTTTCAAGGCAGACCGTGTACAGACGCTTAGGGCACACTGGTCTATATGCTCGTCGGCCTGTCAGATGTGTTCCACTTACCGCAACTCACTGTCGCCTGCGATTAACCTGGAGTAGAGAGCATGCATTGTGAACACCGCAACATTGGTCTTGTGTGATGTTTTCCGACGAGTCCAGGTTTAGTTCTCCAGTCTGATTCTCGCCGGACTTTCATATGGAGAGCGCCAGGTACCCGTGACCACCAAGAGGACACCATTGAACGACCCCGTACAGTGGTGCAGGATGGCTCGTTTTGGGAGGAATTATTCTTGGTTCCAGAACTGACCTGCATGTTCAGAGTGTAACGTTGACAGGTCACATCTATCCGGATGTTATTCTGGAACAACATGCACGTTTGTTTCGGGGCGCCACGGGTGCTGAATTTCTGTTTATGGATGACAACGCCCGTCCTAACATTATAGGCGAATGCCTTGAATTGGAGGATATCACCCGTATGGATTGGCTAGCATACTCACCGGACTTGAATCCACTAGAGCATGTGTGGGATATGCTTGTCCGACGAATTGTAGCCCGTCAACCCCGTGCCACCTGACAACCGGAACTTCGGAGGGCATTGCTTGATGAGTGGTGTGATATTCCCCAAGATCAGATTGATAATTTGATACTCAGCATGCCTAGGCGTTGTAATGCCTGTATTGCGTCGTCCGGGAGACATACTCCATATTAACCATCATACTAACCATGTTATACTGTTTTTTGTAAATAGGTTCTTTTTTGAAATTTGCTCCAGGGAGTAAAAATCGCAATTTCTATTAATTATGTCAAACATATAGCATCTTTTTTGCTCTTTACCTTTTGTTTAATAAATAGACTTTACAAATAAGTCAAATTTGTTTTGCTTCTGTCTCTTTCTTTGCCTGAACTTCATTATCCTTAATTTATGGACATGAGTGTATATACCGCACAGAAGGAAAGCATAATTTAACTCGTCATCACACGCACTCAATTTTACGACAGTAACATTCCATAAGGTCAAATTCGACCCCAACTTTTAAGCTAATTTCTTATTAAGACATCACATGTTTAAATAAAAGAACAAGTAATATAAAAAAAAATGTTCAATGGTGCAAAATAATTCTAAAGACAACACATTATGACAGACGTTTAAAACACAAGTAATATAAAAAAAAATTAAAGTCAATTCCTATTTTTTTTGCACTATATTACAGAAAGTCCTTTATAAATAATTTCATTCATTTTTTTTAGGTTTATCTGGCGCCATCTATTCGTAGATATATGTAACTTAAATCGAAAATTAATTATTTAAATTTAATTACTGAATTAATATTTGAAAAACCTTTATTAACATCAAGTGTCATCTACTATAATTTTAAAAAAAAGGTATTTGAACTTGAATGGATGAATAAAAAGTTATTATGAACGATTGAAAATTTGAACAAGATATATATAGCGAGAGTGTGACCTTATAGTAGGAATCGAATAACAGTAAAATTGTGCATAAAATAAAACAATAATTATTATAAATGTAATATATATATACCGCACAGAAGGAAATCCTAATCTAACCCGTCATCCACGCACTCAATTTTACAGCATTTTACAGCATTAACATTCCATGAGATCAAATTCGACCCCAACTTTTAAGCTAATTTCTTATTAAGACGTCACATGTTTCCATCAAAAAATAATTATTATTTAAATTTTAATCATTATAGACAAGTATTATTTCTTTTAAATAGCCATTTTAAATTAAAAACTAATACTTTAAATTGTATAAGGAACCCGAACGTTCTTCGGCTAGCTCAAATTTCTTTACATCGAGAGAAGATTAAAATTTCAATTATTATTCAACGCTAAGTGCTACATTAAAACGGAGATATTGTAGGAAGAAGACTGATGTTGAAGTACATAATATTATTTATTTTACGAAAAGCAAAGCAATGATTACAAAGCAATGGTTTCAACACAAAGCTTAAACTAAAACTAATACATTTTCCAAATGTTAAGAAAACGATGGATCACCTCAAGATTGCCATACATCCAGATCCAACATGGATCTCGCGGAAGTTCAGATTGAAACAAAAACGACTTTCATGGGAGAAGTCACTTTACATCGATAAATTTTTAATCTCTTTTGACGTACACTTTTTTTTAACTCTTTTTGACACACTTAAATTTACACGCAAAATAAATAAAACTTTCGGGTTAAAATTATATCAAATTATAATAAAATCTTTATTTTTGTTTATATTTACAGTTGCAAATTTTTGATAAAGTAAAGCATGACAATTCATTATTAAATTCTGAAATTAGTAAGTAAATACGATTTCAGTATAATATCGTAAATTATGATAATGGAGCAGTTGCAAATCTTGATACTGATACTTAATACTGATACAATATCAGTATTTCAATACGAAAATCAGTATAAAAGACAATTCAGCACTATGTTTATCAGCACAACTTTTTATATGGTGCAATGGAAAGCATTTTATAAAAAATTTATATCATTTTTTACAAGCGTATTCCGATTGTATTTCATGATTATGTTCAGAAATTCCATTAACTTCACAATAATCTGAATTTTCATGGGTTCACAATCTGTGGAAATACTCGCAAAAAAATCGCTCAACCTGTGAACATTGCACGTACAAGGTCAAAAAGTCAGAATCAGTCAAGGTCAGTCTCATATTAAAATATTGCCTAAACTGGCAATATTTTAATATTGAGCTCCAGTCAAAACCCATATGAAGGTAGCAATAGCTGAATATTACTGTGAACAAAAAATAAGTTGGAATTGTCGGTTATAGTTTGAATGGCCAATTTCTTGAGATTCTCATATGATTTCAAAAAATATTAATTTCGAAATCTGAGAAGCGTAATGAAATAAAAACAGTCGATCTTTCACTTCAATATCAGGAGCGGCTTTCGGACCTGATGTTCGTTTTTGGAACCCGAGCTGAAACCTAGCCTCTCAGCCATTCTGACTTCTCAAACGTAATATTGTTTTACATTTAATGTTTATAGTATTCAGCTTTAAATGTATTAGGGCATGAAAGCCTCTAAGACCTCTTGGCCATTCTGACTTAACGTCGGTATTATTGCTGAACTTATTTATAGAATTCAGCTCCAAATGTATTGGGGCGTGATTGGCTCATACGATATTCAATATATCTAAACTGAAAATCTTGAAATTTAAACACCGATTTCTTTAAGTGTCTCGTGTTCGTGAGAATAATTTAATGTATACAGGCATGAACAGCTCCTACGTTATTCAGTATATCTAAAATGATAATAATGAAAATTAAACACCTAGTTTTTTAACTGTTTCATGTTCGTGAGAAGAATGTAATGTATTGAGGAATAAATGGCTCCTATGCCATTCAGTATATCTAAACTGAAAATATTTTAATATTGCGCTCCAGTCATAACTCATATGAAAGTAGCAATAGCTGAATATTACTGTGAAGGAAAAAGTAAGTTGGAATTGTTGGTTATAGTTTGCATGGCCAATTTCTTGAAATTCTAATATATTTCAAAAAATGTTAATTTCGAAATCTGAGAAGCGTATTGAAATAAAAACAATCGATATTTCACTTCAATATCAGGAGCGGCGTTCGAACCTGCTCTCTGTTTATAGAACCAGGGTTTAAAATTAGCGACTCTGACCTCTTGGTCATTCTGACTTCACATCGGTCATATTGCTGGAAATATTTATAATATTCAGCTCCAAATGTATTGCGGCCTGAATGGCTCATACGACATTCAGTATATCTAAACTAAAAATCCTAAAAAATAAACACCGATTTTCTTAAGTATTTCGTGTTCGTGAGAGTTTAATGTATAGAGACATGATTGGCTCCTATGCTATTCAGTATATTTAAAATGAAAATAATGAAAATTAAACACCGATTTTTTTAACTGTCTTGTGTTCGTGAGAAGACTTTAATGTATTGACGAATGAATGGCTCTTACGACATTCAGCATATCTAAACTGACAATATTTTAATATTGAGCTCCAGTCAAAAAATTATCTGAAGATAGCAGAGTTAACTAGACTCTTAGTTCAAGTTAATAGAACTTTTGGTTCAACTTACACCCACGAATAGTTTTTTTCGCAAATGAAATTGACCAAACACAAAACACGTTCAATCATACCATTATAAATTAAAATGTGCAAATAACAAAATTGACATCGATTTGCAAATCAGGGTGAAGAAACAAATATCGCACTAGTAAAATAAATATTTTTTAATGATTTTATTCTTTTTATTTCGTTTTATTATTTTTTATAATTCATTTTTAGTGTTAAATATTTTTTCACAATGTGCGTTCAGTATCATTATATTATCTTTGTTCACATGTAAGAATAATAGCAAACACAAAAATAATAACTCATTATGTTTCAATTTTTTCTCAAAAAAATGTCTATATTGTGTCTAAATCTAATATGGGGCTATATGATTTTATATGCGGCCCGAGGAGTTAGGATGCATTTCCAAAGTGGCTCGCAAGATCATTTGGTCTGGCCACCCCTAAGTTAAGTCAAATTTTTAGTCAATGTAAAAATGACACAAATCATCTCTATATCTTTTGTCAGTGTTTTTTGATGATTTCGTTGACTGTCAGTTGGAATTTTATAACACCACCTTATAACACCACCTTATAACACCACCTTATAACACCACCAATGTATGGGATAATCCAATTGTATAAGTTAGAAATTCATAAATAAAGGCATTAAGGAAGTTATCGAAAGAAAACTACATACTTTCTATATCATTCTTGCATAATTAAGCAATGGTTAATAATTATTTATATGTTGTTAAAAGTGAATATTTATTCAAAGGATTGCTAAGTCAAAATGATAATGATTGGTTCAGTTTCAATAGTTGTGTAAAAATAACACAAATCATCGCTACATCTTTAGTCAGTTGTTTTTGCTGATTTCGTTAACTGACAGTTGGAATTTCATAACAACCACCTTAACGCCTTACTCCTTTATTTATAATGTGTGTGATAATCCAATTATATAAGTTTAAAAACTCATAAATAAAGTCATTAAAGAAGTTATCGAAATAAAACTACATAATAACTAAAATTAATCGCAAAACGCTTTCTTCAACCCTTTGAGTTCCCTCCCCCCCTTCTCTTTATAAAGTGCACAATCAGTGACAAAAATGAGGCAGTGCGACACCTTTCATTTTAATGCATCAGGGCCCCCAATAAAAGAAAGTTCTGTAATAAGAAGACAGAAGAAACCACATAAGGTTTTTCGGGTTTGTGTTAGCGACAAATAAACAACAAAATAGACAAATTTCAATTCACCCTAACGCCTTTTTTCTTTATTCAATTCCTTATATTAGCTCACACTCTCCCTATATATATCTTGTTCAAATTTTCAATCGTTCATAAAATACTTTTTATTTATCCACTCAAGTTCTTACTTGTAGTGGATGACATTTCATGTTTATACAGTTTTTTCAAATATTAATTCAGTAATTAAATTTAATTAATTAATTTTACTTTTTTTTTAGATTTCAGTTGCATATATTTACCAATAGATGGCGCCAGATAATCTTAAAAAAAATAAATGAATACTATTTATTAAGGACTTTCTGCAATATAGTGGAAAAAAAAGTAGAAATTGACTGTAATTTTTTTTTAAATATATTACTTGTTTATAATGTATGTGATAATCCAATTATATAAGTTAAAAACTTATAAATAAAGTCATTAAAGAAGTAATCGAAATAAAACTACATAATAACTAAAATCAATCTCAAAAAGCTTTCTTCAACCCTTTCAGTTTTTCCCCTCCTCTCTTTATGAAGTGCACAATATGTGACAAAAATGAGGCGGTGCGAAACCTTTCATTTTAATGCCTCAGGCCCCACCAATAAAGAAAAAGAAAGTTCTGTAATAAGAAAAAACAGAAGAAACCAGATAAGGTTTTTCGGGTTTGTGTTAGCAACAAATAAACAACAAAAACTTACTCGGAGAAAAGTTGATAAGTGTTTCTTTGCAGAAAATATTTCATACCGAAAATAGAGGGTGGAGCTTTTTGAGTTCGCCCGTGGTACCTAATAAAGTCTTTGTTTTCTTCTTCACAAACTCAAAGGAAAAGTGCTCGAGATTTGAAAACTATTTCTTAGCATGGAAAGGAAAGAAAAGAACCCGAAAAAAGCTAGATTCCGGAGGAAAAAAAAAAAATGTTATTTCCAATCCGACAGTGATGAAAATGCAGTCCATCCAATCAGAAATAAAATGCATTACTGTCAGACAGTGTGTTTCTGAAATGACAGATTTGAATAAATATTTTTTTTCAAATAAAGAGTTTTGTGAGAAAATGAATCATTAAAAAAATTGGTATAACCCTTTACGAAAAAGTCAAACTAAGCTTAAATTACATGGTTTTACTCTATGCCCTTTAGCCATCACAAGGTACTGTATAAAACATTTGCAGAATGTGGACAGATATCAGAAAGTAATGAAAGCCATAAACGGAAAAACATAAAAAAATAAACTAAAATAAAGCATAGACGAAAACGTATAAGAAAAAAATATTAAAAGTTTAATCATATGGACCGATATACATTTTACCCATAAAAATTTAGAATTCAATTTAAGAACAAACGCATAACAGCAATCTTAAACAAACAAAGAAAGAAAAGTGTCAATAAATCATATTCAGGCAGTAAATTATGCACAATAATTATAGTCCAAAAATGGAATAAAAATACAGAATAAATAAAAAATAAAAAAATGTAACTTGTAAAAAAGCCTAACTTATAAGAAGAAATTTTAAAAATATAAAACAATAAGAAAAGTTGAAAGTAGTACATGGCACCGCGTACCTAAAGCTAAACCTTGCCAACCAGATCACTTGACGGCTAATAATAAATATATAATTATTCTACTTAAACACAATGCTACGTATCCCTGCACAAATAAATAAAATATGATTCCCTTGCAAATATTCATATAATCTGTGGGTGAAAAAGGAAGTCTGGCAATAGATTATGAAATGTGACATTACAGGATGCTATGATTCTCATTTGCATAACAGTGGCTAATTTTTCATCTATTTATTAAATTCACTGAGCCATGTCTGAGATGCTGTATATATCATATTATCAGATGTATCAAATTATAATGTTAACTACAATATATCATTAAGTACGTTATTATTTGAAAATGAGACTTGGAATCAATTTTAAAGCTCAATTATCCTATAAAGATTAAAAATATCATTTTAAAAGTAGAATTTCATGACCTTTCCATCATGCGTTTTCATAATTTTCTATCTGTTGAATTATTTACATATCACAAAATATTGTTATAATAGCATGAATTTAACGACAGTTTATTGTTTTCTATTATCAAGCACTTTAGATTAAGTCAAACACCACTAGAGATGCAAATATGTAGTAGGTTCAGTGTTATTCTAGAAAACATTGTATCTGCTACACCTTCTGCCCACTGGTAAACTATTATTTTCTAGCAATATTAATCAATTAATTTGTCTTCGAACATATGAGTAGTCAATTCAAAACAATGAATATAGAAATTAATTTAATTTTAAAAATTAATTTTAATTTTAATACTGTAAACTAAAAAATTAACTGATGAATGCTCACGACAGTAAAATAATAAATAGTCTTAAAAATAAATATATTTCAGAACAGTACTACCGCTACAGAGTAAAAAAAAAATCGTAATTATAAATGAAATCAGAGTCCAGAGTCTGAGTGGAAACTCAGTTTTATCTTCCAAACACAGTTAATTAAACGCAGGCAACGTGACGGCACGGGCAGATACAAATGTTTAATTTTGATTACGCAGGAGAAAGGCTTCATTTTGCTTCGCTTTGTTTGCGGGTCAAAAAAAAAAAAAAAAAAAAATTTTCGTGGAAGGAAGGGACATTAATTAATCAAAATGTTTTTGCAAATCTCATTTTGAATGCCCTCCAGGTAGCTTTTAAAAGCGAAGCAAAAAAAAAATCAATTTTTTCCTTCTGGAGTTATTTGTGAAGACCTACCTCCAAGAATGAAAAATAAAGTAATTAAATAAATACTCGGATTAGATATACATATTTTAAAATTTTAAGACGTGTACACGGCATAATAAAAATATGTGTCCTATGTAAAACAAAATTGATGGAAATATCTTCTTCAATAGCAATGTAGTATGTGATAGTATAATGATAATATGTTGTTTCTTTCGAATGCCTGATACAGTGACTTACTATCCGTGAAAGAACATCAAAAATATAGCAGATACAACGATTGTTCACACATAATTATCTACAAATAATTATTCTTAATGCCAATTATTATTATTCTTTATTTTTTTTCTCATAATAATCATAGCCACTCAATGTCATACCACCTCACTCTAGCAGATCACAAACCACACTAACTTTTCACTTGCTCTGACGCAGGTGCGAGCTCTATTGTAATCAGATAAATATATCTAATTGATATTATCATCCATTGTAACAATATTCTTCAATTTTTTACTTGCCAAATAATAACAATTTGTACACAGTCTTAGTATTTTTGTGTTTTGTCGTTAAGTGGCTAATGGGAATCAGACTTTATAATTTTGTTTGCACTTTCTATAGAGAAGTACAAAAATTTTGCGATAGTTCTTTGGAGAGGAGGGGGAGAGGTTCGGATTGTTTTTTAAAACAGGAAAGACAACTTTAGATTTAATAAGAGCTGTATAGTATTTATTTTGTTGGGTCTGCTTTATTACTCATTTTTCGACGTCAAATATAATTTTATCGTTTCTTTGTTTACGTTTTTATTAGTTTCACCTGTATTTTTGTTTGTAACTGACTCTTTGTGCTTGATTTTGCCCTACTTTAAGCGATCAGATTTAATTTAAACGTTGTAGACTTATCAAGGACCGACGACACTAAAATATTTTTAAAGTTTATTATCTGATCATGATTTGGATCGCCAGGATTAGTGATTTACTTTTAAAGTTAATCAAACTGAAAAGTAAAAAATAAATTATAGTTTAAAAACACTAAAAACACGCGTTTAGAGTTAATCAAATTAAAAAGTAACAAATAATTGTTAACATAAGAATAAAATTATTGACGAGAAAATGAATGTCTCTTTTCTAAAAGCGTGGGGTGCTCTATATCAAACGTTATAATTTTTCACTAGTTTCATTCCGAAATGCAGAATTAGTTTAAAAATGTCATACAAAGCACCCCACGCTTTTAGAACAGTGACATTCATTTTCTCATCAATAATTTTATTCTAATGTTAACAATTATTTGTTACTTTTTAATTTGATGAACTCTAAACACGTGTTTTTTATAGTGTTTTTAAACTATAATTTATTATTAATTATGTCGTTTATTTTACGCCTTATTTTTAATGTTAGCGGACTAATGGCAAATTGGATAGTGCTATAACCTGTGGAACGACGGAATACAGGTTCGAATTTTGGCGATGTCATGCATATTTGTTGGTGGTTTGGAATTCACCCTTATATTATGGGTCGTGGTTTAATTAGCATAAAATGTGCAAAAATTGACTGTAGAGCGGCAAATTAAACTAAATTAAACCTAGAAATGTAATAACCTTGCTTTTCAAATACTTTTTAATGATTGCATAAAAGTAATTCTCTTCGTAAGAAAAAATATAGATTCGATACGTAGCTTTTAAAAAATATAGTTTTCTTTCTTTTATTTTAACAACAAATAGCTTTCAATGATGTATTAAAGCAAACAAAAATTTTAATGATCTTTTACTGATTGATGATGTTTGAATGTGGATAAGTAAACGTTATTTTCCGAACGGATGCTTTCCAGGCTTTTTTTCACTCATTTAAATTTAATTTATGAAAAAATCAAAATCGTAACAAAATATCTGAATACGTTCTGAAAATTTTCTTCTTCAGAATATTTATTTCATACATAAATTATAAGGGTAACGTTAAAATTACTAAACGGTAATAAGATAACGTCTGGGTAACGTTAAAATTGCTACATATTTGCCATACTAATGGCAGATAATCACGTGGCAAAATGCTAGATATTTGAAAACATCAATAAAAACAAATCGCATTCCTTACTAAATACACTAAAACGTGATTTGAAGCTAATATTTATATTTGATAGGGATTTTCTTTCTGCTGCTAATGCCTTATGTTCTGTAGGGATTATAAAATAGTAATTCTGCACTGCTTTAGCATACGAAACCTCAACTCTTACATTTTCTGATGTTTAAACATTATCTTGTTCTAATTCCAAAAATTAAAAACAAGGTTTCGGAAATAAAAAAATATTATATAAAATAAGTTTGTAACATAATAAGTTTATAAGATAATAAAATAAGTCTGTAACATAATAAAATAATTTGCAAACATTCTTTATTAATATTATTTTTTCGACAGAAGGAGTCTTTTAAAAAAATATCTCTATATATTTTTCTTCAGTGAATATACTATTTCAGTAAAATGACAATATAGAGTATAAAAAGTTCATGCTCATCAAAAAATCTTATTCAGAATAATTCGTTAGCCGAAATACAATTTTGTTTTACATTTCATTTTTTTCATTTTCTTCCTTGTTAAAAGTCTACCTCCTGTTACTAATATCTTTTTTTCTGCATGTATGAAATCGTATCCTTTTATTTCTAAAGAAATGAATCCATAAAATGGAACATGGAATTCTTTCTTCGAGCAGAGATTTCGCTTTCTGAAATAGTTGCTTCCAAAAAACAGAGAAATTTCGTGGAACTGAAAAAAAAAGTTCGAAATAAATGTTAGCGAAAGGATCAGGCATAAATATCATGTCTGATGTTAAGGATTTTTTTTTATATTTTTATATCGTGAAAGAGTCGAGAAATGAATATTCTTTACTGTGTTTTCGAAGTCGAAAAATATATATGTATTTTTTTTTCCTTTTCTGTAACAAAAGAAGTTAATCAAGATCTGCCGTGCTCTACTGTAATAAAACTATTTAAAAATTGTGTAAAAGTTTTTTGGTCCTGACATCTTTAAAAATGATCCGTTTATAAAAATTAAAATTCGAAAACTAAATAAAAAAGTATTCGTAACAATATTTTTTTTAATACTTTGTTTGTACTATTTTAAAACATCATAATCATTTAGTTTGCATTATAACATATAATATATTTAGTTAAAAAATATTTGTTAATTCAACTAATACTTGATTTCACAATTTTTGATTTTTAACGAAAACATCCATATAGAAATCAGAGATTAATTCTTCCATTAAATGATATAAAGAAAAAAAAATCATTTGTATGTTATTTAGATTATTATTGTGAGACATCAAAAATAAGTCTTTACGCAAATTTTATTCACATTTACCCACCTAATTCTAAATTAAGAAAAAAAATATATATATAATTCAAGAAAACCTTTTAGAATTGTTTATTGCGATGCAGTTGAAACATAATTTTTCAACGTATTCATTGTTTTAAAAGAGGTTTAGATGTTTAAAAGTTGGGTTTTTATGAAACAGCTGTGCTAATTTTGTAACTGTATGCCAAATTAAATACAAATACAAATAATATGCAATTCTTACAAAAAGTGTGTTTGTAAGAATTGCAACACCATGAAGACATCATCAGAATTAAATGAAATTTAATACACAAATGACTTGTATTGGCACCAATAAATGATTAAATTTTGGAAGAGCAGTATAATTGCTAGTATAGGTAATTCCTGGGAATATTCGTTCCAGATTGTGATGCCTCAATGTGAATCTATAGTAGTAGTTTGACTATAAACTGCTCGTGGTTTTTCTCCTGGAAAACATTGCATCTGCTACACTTCTACAGGTGATAAACTGTACCAGATAGAAATTATCATGTAGGGATTGTGATGCCTCAATGTGGATGTATATTAGCAGGTTCCCCGTGGTGTTTTCTAGAAAACATTGTTTCTGCTACACTTCTGCACACTGGTAAACTATTATTTTCCAGCAATATTATTATTTAATTTGTTTTCAAATACATGAGTAGTCAATTAAAAACAATGAATAGTTATAAGATACTAGAAATTAATTTTAATTTTAATACTATCAACTAAAAAATGATGAACTGATGAATGCTCACGACAGAAAAATAATTAAATTAAAATATAAATAAGTTTCAGAACAATACAACAGCTACCGAGCAAAAAAAAAAATTCCTAATTATAAATGAAATCAGAGCCCAGAGTCTGAGCGGAAATTCAGCTTTGTCTTCCAAACGCACTTAATCAATCGCAGGCAGCGTGACGGCACGGGCAGATACAAATGTTTAATTTTGATTACGCAGGAAAAATGCTTCATTTTGCACGGCGTTGTTTGTGGATCAAAAAAGAAATGTTTTTTTTTTCGTGGGAGGAAGAAATTAATTAATCAAAATGTTTTTGCAAATCTCATTTTGAATGCCCTCCAGGTAGCTTTTAAGAGCGAAGCAAAAAAAAATCAATTTTTTCCTTCTGGAGTTATTTGTGAAGACCTACCTCCAAGAATGAAAAATAAAGTAATTAAATAAATACTGGGATTAGATATACATATTTTTAAATTTTAAGACGCGTACACGGCATAATAAAAATATGTGTCCTATGTAAAACAAAACTGATGGAAATATCTTCTTCAATATCAATGTATGAGATATAATGATAATATGTTGTTTCTTTGAATTGCTGATACAGTGACTTATAATTCTTTAAGGAACATCAAAAATATAGCAGATACAACGATTATTCACACAGAATTATCTTCAAATAATTATTCTTAATGCCAATTAATATTATTCTTTATTTTTCTTTCTTCTCACAGTAGTCATAGTCACTCTCTGCCATACAACCTCACTCCAGCAAATCACAAACTACACTAGCTTTTGCCGCCACTAGGGGCCTTGCTTTGATGCAGGTGCAAACTCTATTATAATCAGATAAATACATCTAATTGATATTCTCATCCATTGTAAGTATACTATAGTCTTTAATTTTTTTTTACCTGCCAAATAATAAAAGTTTGTATAGTCTTTTTGTGTTTTGTTGTTAGGTGGAAAATATGAATCAGATTTTATAATTTTGAACATGAAAGGTAACTTTAGAACTATGTACTTTTGATGGATGCGCTTTTTTACTCGTTTTTCCAATATATTTCTTCGTTTTCAAATATCATTTTATCGGGGTTTTTTTCCTTTTTATCGATTATGTCGCTTATTTTAAGCCTAAAAATGTTATAACCATGCTTTTCAAATATTATTTTAATACTTGAAAAGAGTATTTCTCTTCTTAAAGAACAAAAATGTAGCCTTTGATATGTAGTTTATGTTTCAATGGCATATTAAAGCAAATAATAATTTTAATGATGTTTTAATGTTGATAATTCAGTCGAATTTTTCGAACTGATGATTTTAAGACTTTCTTTTACTCATTTAAATTTGATTGATGAAAAAATCAAAGACCGCTACAAAATGTCTGAATACCTTCCGAAAATTTCCTTCCTAGGAATGTTTATTCCATATAGGTATTATAAGAGAGCACTCTGGGTAACGTTAAAATTACTACATAAATGCCGTACTAATGACAGATAATGGCAGTGTAAATTGGTACATATTTGAAAACACCAATAAAAACAAATCACATTCCCTACTATATTTATAAGTATTATTATTTTTAAATAAAGTAAAACATAATATGAAGCTAATATTTACATTTGATAAGAATTTTTATTTCTACTTCAAATGCATCATGTTCTATGGGGGTTATAAAATAGTAATTTTCCACTGTTTTAGCATACCTCAACTCTTACATTTTTTTATGTTTAAATATGATGTTCTAGTTTTAAAAATTAAAAACAAAGTTTTTGAATTAATAAAATATTATATAAAATAAGTTTGTAACATAATAAGCTTTTAAGATAATAAAATAAGTCTGTAACAGAATAAAATAATTTGCAAAAGTTCTTTGTTAACATTATTTTTTTGATAGAATGAGTCTTTTAAGAAATATCTCTAGATATTTTACTTTAGTGAATATATTATTTCAGTAAAAT
This sequence comes from Caerostris darwini, assembly GCA_021605075.1. NCBI lineage: Eukaryota > Metazoa > Arthropoda > Arachnida > Araneae > Araneidae > Caerostris > Caerostris darwini. The sequence goes on along the minus strand of BPLQ01002550.1, from coordinate 93,881 downwards.
GACAATATAGAGTATAAAAAGTTCATGCTCATCAAAAAGTCTTATTCAGAATAATTCGTTAGCCGAAATACAATTTTATTTTACATTTTCTTCCTTGTTAAAAGTCTACCTCCTGTTAGGAATATTTTTTTTTTTGCATGTATGAAATCGTATCCTTTTATTTCTAAAGAAATGAATCCATAAAATGGAACATGGAACTGATTCTTCGAGCAGAGATTTCGCTTTCTCTGAAAATGTTGCTTCCAAAAAACAGAGAAATTTCGAGGAACTAGGAAAAAAAGTTCAAAATAAATGTTAGCGAAAGGATCAGGCATAAATATCATGTCTCATGTTAAGGAATTTTTTTATTTTTTATTTTTTTTTATATCGTGAAACTGTCGAGAAATGAATATTCTTTACTGTGCTTTCCGAAGTCGAAAAATATATATGTATTTTTTTTTTTTTTTTTTACTTTTCTGTAACAAAAGAAGTTAATCAAGATCTGCCGTGCTCTACTGTAATAAAACTATTTAAAAATTGTATAAAATTTTTTTCCGTTTGCAATTTTTAGTTTTTGTTCCTGAAATCCTCATAAATGATCCGCTTATAAAAATTAAAATTCTAAAATTAAATAAAAATTTATTCGTAACAATATTTTTTAAATACTTAATACTTTGCCTGGCACTCTATTTCTAAATATCATAGTCATTTATTTTGTATTTTAGAACGTAATGATTTTAGTTACAAAACATTTGTAAATTTTATCTAACATTTTGAGTTTTAACTAAAACAACAATGTAATTAAAGATTAATTCTGCGATTAAGTGAAATAAAGAGAAACAATATTTATTAATGATCATATAAAAGTAATTACGGATAATAATGAATTCTATATTATATTTAAAAACTTTATTTTTTATTTATTTATTTATTTTTTTATTTTCGTTTTTATTTTACCTGAAAAATATGATCTTTAATATAAGAATAAATACGATAAAAAAAATTGTTCAATTTTTATCCTACAAATATTTTTTACAAATAAATATACACCAACGGTTTATGAATGACTTCTATTGATAATCTATTTTCTTATAAATAATAAAGAAGTTAACAAAAAAAAATCAAATAGACAGATTACATATATATATATAAATATACATGAGATAAACGTAATAATCAAAGTTTACATGGTGTTCTTTTATTCAAACTAATTGCAGATACACACAATAAAAGCATATTATGTTGCGGTAATCAGACAAGTGCAAAACGAAGAGAATGAGAACAAAAGAATAATAACAAAGATGAATTTGAAATATAATGTTCTAATTAATAATGAAAATGCAGATTTCTGTAACTGGTGTGTCATATTTCCCGTATTTGAGAAAGTATTTATAATATCGATAAATAAGAGTTTTCCACCTTAAAATCGTTTAACTGATCAAATTATATTCTTAATATTTTTTTTCAAACTGATAGAGCATTCTAAAAAATTGAATGGTTTGAAAACAGTTCAATTTGGTTCGTTTATTTTTTTTTTTTAGGTTATATCCTCTTGTAGAATACAATAGTTGCTTACGATGTCCAGGAACAAACACCGCTGAGGTTATTATTATTATTGAGAAACATCAATTATTGAAATTCAAATAAAACATCGACAACTATATAATGTCAAACAATCCTTATTATTCTTTATTGTTATTATTCTTGAAAAAGTTTAATTATTGAAACTCAGATAAAATACCGACAAGCTTATAATGTCAGAGAATCATTATTATTATTATTTATTATTATTATAATTCTTGAGAAAGATCCATCATTGAAACTCAGCTAAAATACCGACAAACTTATAATGTCAGAGAATCATTATTATCGTTTATTAATATTATTATTGAGAAAGTTAAATTATTAAAACTCAAGAGAATACCGACAGCATTTTAATCTAAAAATCTCCTTCCTCTATAATATGATTCGGAATTGAATTACAAAGAAAAAAATTTGAAAGAAATGGATCTTTCATATCTGTTGATTATTTTACAAATCTGGTTATCGCTAGGTGATATTTTGTCATTGAAATGTAGCCGGAATTTTCTCTTATTATGAATAATTGTTCTTTCTCTCAAATAGAAAAAAACCCCAATCAAGTGTACCCTTTTCTGGGCTTCATAAATAGCCAATTTAATCTATAAAGGAGCCAATAGCCAATATAATACCAATAGACGAGAGCCAATGCCCAATAGCGAATTTAATTTTTTAACCTAAAAAAATGAGAAAAGAACGAATGACTTATTATCTTTTAAACCCATTATTCTTTCAGTGGTACCTTACAATAGATAAAGTATTAAATAGAATATATTGTACCTATTTAAATTATATTCTCCCAACTATAATATCCCCTCCTTTAAATCCTTTAAACTTCTTAGAGGGTAAATTCCCCGCAATGTTAATCTATTGTGATAGAAAAATAAATAAATTTATAATAGTCTGCTGTGGTAGATAACATTGCAAGGAAGTGGAGAAGCAATGCATTGTATGAAGCGTTAAAGCGATTGTTACTTTTAGATTGTTCATTGGGTTTGGCTTTATTTCCCCTTTACTATGATCGTTATCAAAGGAAAGTTGACGTTACGTGACGTTTACGGCAGCATTGTTTTACGTATTTGGCAGCCCGAATAACTATTAAATAACTTCTGTCTTCTAGGGTGTCAGGGCACTTTTCGAAGTGCCGGCTCCAATTTTCTACTTGGGGCATTCCGAAAGCGGATGAATTCATGAGCTAAAAAAGAGCATTTCTCAATCACTTCAGGTGAAGGTTGGTGAGCCTGTAATGAAAACGATTAAGATGGGCATCATTTTATACATGGTTTATCCTTTAAGTCTTAGATATTTAACTAGTTATTCCTATTATTCAGATATGGAATATTTTAAGTTAGATATTTATTGACTTAATCTAGACTGAATGACCACCTTGTTGAACTACTATGCAGGATGGCCAATATTCGGTGTTGAAATCTTTTGAAAGCGTCCGTTGTCATCAAAGGCTGCTTTTAGAAACACAGACACTAGAAGACGATAGTAGCAACACTAGATAAGTGCCATGAATCCACAATCAGACTTTCTGGAGAGAATTATACAAATTTGAAATGGATACCCTTTCCAGGATGTAATGACCTCCGTTGTAGTATAATATATGAGGCCCACCTATGTACGAAAAAGAAAACTGTTTGTGATATTTTTTGTTGAGCATCAGTGGGCATCGTATGTCACTTGTGTCCTCCCACCGACAGTAGATGAAAAGAGGACAATGCCTAATGAGAGGTCTTGTATGGGTTATGGTTCCTGAATTGAGTTAATTTAATAAAAACTTGAAGAAGTATCAGACAACCTGATACTTCTTTATGTTGATACCTCCTACCAGACACCTGACTGTCGATGTGAAACGCTTTACAATTTTTTTTATTTCCAATGGCAGGCTACAATAAGTAATAAAAGAAAAAAGAAAAAAAAACCACAAATAACATGAAAACAACAACGAGAATCGAAAGAAATCACATAGTGACATGTTTAGCCAAAAACGCTTTACAAAAAAATGTCAAAAATCGCCTAGGGTTCTGCTCATTTATCAAAGCAGTGACTGTAACGAACACCCGTCAGTGGAATCGATTCTGATTTCTCCTACATGGGCAAGATAACATTGAACCCTAATTCGGACTGATTAAAAATGTACAAAATATTTTTATTAACTTATAATTAGTTATATATATTTAAATAAATAATTTTGTAAATATATATAGATTTTTTTTTATTTTCTAGAATGAAAACGTATTTAATGACTGGGAATATGTTATACTGTGCATTTTCATAATTACCATATTTTAAAGAGTGTGACGCATGGTTTAAAAAATTTTAACAAAACTTTTGGTGAAAATATTACTAAATCCAACAAAAACAGATAAGTTATTCGAAAGGCTACATCTTCAATTCCCTGCTACATAATGCTACCTTGACCACCTCAGTGTTGTTCATAATATCTTTAAAAATGATATGTTATTATAAAGAAAAATTAAAAGTTTGCACATTGATGATATTATGGATTATTAAATAAAATATAATAAACGTTAGCATAAAGGAGCTCAAATCAGTTTAAATATTTATATCTGGAATTTCATTTTATTTATATCTCTCAAATATTCACATTCATTTAAATTTATTTCAAATAGTGCTACAGTTAAAGTTAAAAAAGTTGTTCAATTCCTCTATGAATTTAAATATTAGAAGAAGATGGATTTCTTTCTAAATCGAGCAAAATGATGAATGATGAATATACATTTCTTTCTTTAAAAATTTTGGAACAGTTTAAAACTGCTTTTACTGAATTTAAAAACAGAAAGGAAAAAAAAGTTAGTCACTCCTAAAATTGATTGCAAGGGCAGTACTATTAATTTTAAGCTGCGCTGTCATTTTTTAAATTGAAAAATCATATAATATTTCACGAAAAGTTCTTAAACTTGAATATTAAAACTTTGGAACAAAAGATATAGATATCCATACATTTTATAGAACACATTAATCTTTAAATGTGATATATTTTCATGTAAAACTCAAAAAAAAAATAATAATAATAATAATAATAATTTATAATAATCCAATTATTGTATTAGTTTACTAGAAATAAATTATTAATACTTTTTACAAATTCTGGATGTATAGTTCTGTTGTCAGTTTGCAATAAAAATGTTCATATTTTTATAAAATCAATACTACCAAACTTACAGTGAGAAAAAGAACAAAGTTATAATTGGACAGAAATACCAAAATTATCATACTGGAAAATGTAACATGTAACAAAAGTTAAGTATTGATCATTACAATATATAGATATATATGCAATTGAGTATCAGATATAGAATAGAATAAAAAAATTCTATTGTAAATAATAGCAGATTAATAGCAATTTCAGTTTTATAGATTGTTGATTACCTCCTAGAACTGAAAATTCGAAATACAAGGGGAGAAATCCCCTTCTCCAAAGACACAGTTTATATAGACAAAAGGGAGAGATATTGATATATTAACATTCCACCACCACCACCACCACCATAATTTTAAACAAATACCATCAAATGGTGCGCATGAAAGATTCTCACCTCATTTTCCAGCATAATTAGTAAATAAATTTCGATTAATCTGAATCGGTTTCTGAACTCGGTACATTTCCTTTATTCAAAGATACTGCAATTCGAGTATTATTTTAAAAAAATTATAATTTATTGACAACGACAATTCTGTTTAACATAATTGTTTCGGGTTTATTATAAATGGATAAAAAGCTATTAAAACAGCACGAAAGATTCCTTCTTTACATTTATCTCCATAGTACTGCTTAGAAAAATGTTCTCGATATCTATTAAAATCATTAGATTTGCCTATAGAAAATCTTCATTTGGTTGTCCAATAAATGTTGTCTATTGAGCAACTGTGGTCTATGGACGTCTATAGTCCAACGGACAACTATGGGTATTGTACCTCTAATATCTAATTCCTTCGGTTAGTAATTTGTAGCATTGGTAGCTCTCCCTCTATCTCTCTTGTAACTCTCTCTTTGCCGAGGAATGTAATAAAGATTGAACTAAATACAAAGGAAACTATATTTGAGGGAGAGTTTTCATTGGTAGGATTCATGTCTGTTCCGAGTTGGAATTCCGGTAAAGTTTGCTGTTGTTTTTAAGTAATTGTTCTGGTATTTAACGAAGAAAAAACTTTAGAGTTACAAGAAAGCATAATATTGTCAACAAGAAAACTTTCAGTTTGGATTCAATATTATTTTATTGGTTTTGAACTAAACTTTTTCAGTTAAAACAAAATCAACTTATAACTAGGCTTCATCACTGTTCTCAAATCCTAGTCAAACTATACATTATCATACATGGATAAATACACATCAGGAAATTTGTAATAACATTTTTCATCAGAAAACAAAAGAAAGTGAAATACATTTAGAACAAAACAAACAAGAAACGAAAACTTTAAAAGCTTTTGGCATTAAGCATTTGATTTCTGCTACAGAACTTTCTGCAACCTATTCGAACAGAGATGCTTTATTCTTATGGACTGAAGAAACAAGGCACATAAAACTGTCTCTGCAAGGGCTCATGTCGGGGGAGATCAAAAAACAATGGCCTCGCTTTTCGATTTAAAAAGCGTTCTTAAACTTCTCCGAGTTTCTTTGTCTCAGACAAGAGAAGTGCTTTATTGCTAGGGGCTGCGTGGACGCGTGGTGAATTTTTCATCTGAATTCTCGTAAGCGCCTTGGCAACGGCGGATTTCAAATGGGGAATCCTTCGAAGTGGAATGTGTACTTCGCTCGAAGAAGTTTTCAAAAAATATTTTATCTGGATTATGAACTGAACTAGGATCTGCCTTTCATTGGTTGCAAAATATGTTTCCAGATTACATAAGCGTGACTTGTTTCGCGTTCTTGAAAGTTATATTTATTTGAAGTGCATTTTGTAGATAAAGTGATGAATAATTTTGAAATTCCTTTAAGGAAAATCAAATTTTGTTATTTCGAAATCAAGTATCTGTGCTAAGACTATTAAAAATGTTTATAAAGTTGCATTATGTGATATTATTTTCCAACTCTTTTACTAAATGTAATAAGTTTTATTAATTAATAACTCTACTATGAAACATATTTTGATATAAATTCATTCATATTCTAAATTTCTTCGGAATCCACTTTAAACCGTAGGTCCCCGTCTAGTATGGCTGTAGAGCTTTAGCTTAAGGCTGACAGACCTATATATATAGACTTATATGAGAAGAAAATGAGTTGTTATAGATGACTGAATCATTATTAATATCAGTAAGGTATTGATGCTTAAAAATAATTCATTTCTTGTTATTAAAAAATAATAATAAATTTACTATATGTAGATTACCAATACATATATCCTAAAGAATATATGGTTAATAAAGAAGAAGGTTTGCCTAAATAATTCGTGAGATATATAAATATGTATATATGCGATAGCATATTGTGTGATTGAATAAACATATATGGAAACCAATATATTTTTTACGAATTAGAAAACCTTTTAATTAAAAAAAGAAACTGTGTGGCTTTTCTTATTTTGGTCGTAAATTTATTTATGGAAACTATATTTAAATTCAAGTGTGCTATCTTAAACTTGATTTCGTTAGTTATTTATTTCTATTAGCATTTAAAAATATTGAGAAATTTAATTGCTGCTTACAAAAAGAAGTAATCAAATATCAACCAATAAATAAAGAAAACAATTCAAGCTATAAATAAATAACCATTGCAGAAAATTACACGTTTCTCATGTGAGAAATACTGTTCTGAACAAGAACTTATTGCATTTTTTTTTAAATTTAACTTTCATTTATTCATATTCAATCACATTTAAATTTAACCTTATGCAATGAGAATGGATCTGGATGTTACTCTAGTTATATTTAAATATATATTTTAAGATGCAGCAATTAGTGTAAGGCAACTGTATGGAGGATTTTATTTTCCTTGAAGATTGTTAAATAATCTAAAAATAGCAGTTGATGCTCGTTTATATTAAAAACATATTTTGAAATTGGTGGAAACCCTTTTTGTAATGTTGCTCTAAAGCTGCACGAAATAATTGCAACAGCTCATTAAAGTTCTAAAGATACGCAAGCCCTCAAATTAAAAAAAAAATTATTATACCATGAAGTCATGCAATTGCAACATATTTTTATAAAGGTTTCCCAAACAACTTTTTAGAATAATTAATTTAAAAATCATTAAGGATTTTTTAATTAAATTGGAAAATATTTTATATCTATTTTTATAAAAATAAGAGTAGGATTTTTTTTAATAGTCACACAATTATTTTTATTATTATACTGTAAGTTTCTACAGAAAAATTCTTTAAGAAGTTTCGAATAAATAACTTTTACAGTGTTTATTATCAACAAAATCTTTTTTCATACCATTAATGATACTGTTATGAAGCTATTATAAACTTTTTTATAATAAAAATTTTAATTAAATTAAAGGACACAGTTTCTTTTTTGAAAAATAATTTTATTATTTTAATAATTCAGTAAGCCAAGACAAGTCAAAAGAAACACTTATTATAGGGTTATACAATTTCCAATAACTGAAACATTTTTTACCGGACATGACTTGTACGAAAAAAAATCAATCGCAATCACTCTTACTTCCTTTATGAAAAACTCAATATGTTGGAAACAATTGAGACAATATGAAGTATTTCATTTTAATATCCTCAGGGCAAACCTACATCTGATTGAAGCAACTTAGAAAAAGAGGGATACAACTTTCTTTTTCTAGTTTGCGATTGCAACAAACACACAAACAAATAAATAAGGAAAATCTCCCAATGAAAAAACAGTTGATAAATTCTCTAGCACGAAATATCACCTCAAAGATTGGGGAGAATTATTTTGAGTCGCCTTTGGACCCTAATAAAGGTTTTGTTCCACTGTACATGGAAGGAAAACTTTTCTCATTTTCAAAACTTTCTCACGTAGATGGAGAAAAATAAAAGAGAATCCGAAAAAGAAAAGTGCTTTAAACACAATCTTGACATTAAATAAATGTGAAACCAATATGATCGGAATAAAGTTCGAAAGAAATTTTTATTTAGAGATCATAAATACCAAGAGAAAATTTAATTTTTCATGGATTTCTTGCATGATTTTTAACAAAATTGAAGGCAATGACATGAAATATTCAACAAAAAAATAAAAGTCACCCGTCTTAAACCCCTCTCCATTATCAAACACATATTTATGCCTAAAATTCTTTGGATGTGTTTTGACATCTTTTTCAGAGAAATTGGAATGGAGATATCAAAAATATGTTTTTAGGCATTTTTTTTGCTTCACATTTACACAAAATCTATAGGGAAAAGGGAAAAAACATAATTCAATAAAACTGTAGAATTGTTAGTACATAATTTTTGAACATATTCATTGTTTTAAAGGAGGTTTAGATAAAAGTTACACTTTTATGAAACAGTCGTGTGATTTTTGTAACTGCATGGTAAATTAAATACAAATATACCTCTGTTTGTAAAAATTGCAACACCATGAAGGCATTACCAGAATTAAATGAAATTTAATACACAACGACTTTATTGGTACAAAAAAAAATGATTAAATTTTAAAAGTCGAAAAACAATATTAAGTGCCCGAAATCAGCAATTGGTGTAGTCCACACGCGCTGCAAAACCTAGGCGTTGTTATACGACTTTGAGTTTGAATGTTTACTCATTGAGTTTTTGAATGTTTACTTGGGCAAGAGTATTTTATATAGTTTGTATGCATAAAGGAAATTCATCTGCAGAAGCTGTAGGACGACGATCACGAGCGAGAAGCCGATCAACGAAATCCCACACATGTTCAATGGACGCCAAATCCGACGGATAAGCAGGTCAAGGAAGAAGCTGTATGTTTTCTGCTGAAAAAAATTCTTCAACATTTATTGCAACTTGTTGAAGGGAATTATTCTGTTGAAAAATACTCCAAGTGTGGCTTGATGGAAAGAAACAATTTCGGGCTCCAGCAGTTCACTGATACTGTTAAGATTACACACAATCCGTAGTAGCTGAGATAGTCCATGATACGCAATCGCACCCGAGACCATACCTCGTCCACTATGACGTTCGCTAATGCACTCTGGGAGATAACATGAGGCAGAGCGACAACACAAATGCAGCCATCATGATAGCAGAAATCAAAGTGGGATTCGTCGGAAATAATCATTTGTTGTAAATCATCACGCTAGTCTCAATGTTCAAGAGCAAATTACAGCAGTAGTTGTCTACGGTTTTGCGTCAGAGGGATCTAGTATAAAGGAATTCTTGCAATGAGACCATTGTGAAGCAGACAATGATACACTTGTAGCAGTGGCCAACTTGCTGCCAACTAGTCTAATCAAGCTATTCGTTCTGTCAAATATGACTTTGTATCAGCAATATAATTATATTAATTGCAAACTATAATTAAATATTCTCCAATGACGAAACAACTCCATGGCCAAGGTCGTCTGCATATAAACAGATTCCGAAACATGAGATGTTTTGTTTTTACAGGCTAAAGTTGCCAGCTCTACTCCCATCAGTATATTTGATCGGGATTTACGGTTTATAATGGATTCCGAAACACAACAAACATCCATGGATAATTATACATTACCATCTGCTAAATGTATTCATTATATAAATTTTGATACAATTTAAATGTGGATTACACAAATTCAATTTCCATTGCATGGATTAGATTAACCTCAAATATAAGAGCGATTGAAATTATAATTGCTAATATAATTGCCAATGCCAATGTCAGTACATGTATAAAATACCAATACAACAAACGCTGCTATAAAATACCAATGAATGTATTGCGCATAGATACAAATCAAATATTAATCCATAAGAGAAAAATATATCTTTACAGAGATATTAATCCATAGATATAAATTCAAATTTCACTTATAATACATAGGGCTTTATAAATTAATTTTATGACACACATAAATAGAAACAACCATTTCAATATTCCATGGTCCGAAAAGGACAAACAAGCAGATTGATCAAATTAAGTGAAAGCAAAACTTGCAGATTCGGCACTAAACGATGCTTTAATTCCCCCGACAGGTTCACCAACGTGTTGTTCGGAGCACCGGAAATGGAAAAACCTCATAAAGCGGGCGCCATCCGCAGACTTGCTGCTCTTTATGGTCCCCAATTCCCCAAAGACGCCAGTGTAATAAAACTCCATTAAATTTTTAGCACAACTTCCATTCGTCCAAATGCGTTCAAATTTCATCGCCCAAGTAAAAGAGAGATGCGTTTCACTGCTGCATTCCGCGAGGGAAGTAAACCCAGAGGAGGGAATTAAAACGGGGGGGTTTCCTTCAAAATGGAGTCGTAAATTGGGTCTTGTGTTTTTCATTAGCAGGAGAAAACAGAAAAAGGATCTTTTATTGCCGATTCCCCGGAGAGAGAAGAGGTTTTAATTTAAGGATTAAATGGAAGTCGTTAAATTTCCGGGTCAGCCGACATAAAAGCAACAAGTGAGTTGTTGGCTTTATTTTTCCATGGACGCTTCCTCTTTGGCAGTTTCTACTCTAGGGAAGAGTAAATGCCACAGGATGGGTTATTTTATAAGATTAAAAATTAATTTACACTCTTCGTTAGAAATGCGGAATTATTATTATTATTATTATTTTTTTTTTTGAAGGTTGAAAGAAAAGAATGTCATAAGGTTGATTATTTTACGATATTAAAATTTTGAATAAATTCATAGACACAAATGGAAATATAAAGGAAGAATACAATGATATATCTTTGCAGAAATACAGAGAGAAATATATATATATTTAAAGAAATATAAAGAGAAATATATCTTTGTAGAAAGAAGAAAAGAAATTAAATAATTCGCCAGGAATGCCATAGGTTTGATTATTTTATGAAGATTAAAGATTTATATTTTTGTCTATGAGTAGAAATATAAAGAAAGAATATAAGACTATATATTTTTGTAGAGATATAAAGAGAAATATTTCTTTGTAGAAGGAATAAAAGAAATTAAATAATTCGCCAGAAATGTCATAGGGTTGATTATTTTACGAAATTAAAAAAATTGAATAAAATAAAAAGACAAAAATAGGAATATAAAGGAAGAATATAAGAATATATCTTTATAGAGATATAAAAAGAAATACTTCTTTGTGTAAGGAAGAAAAAAATTAAATAATTCGCCATGAGTTCCATATGGTTGATTATTTTACGATATTAAAAAATTGAATAAACTCAAGAATAAACATAGAAATAAAAAGAAAGAATAAAAGAATATATGTTTATAGATATATAAAGAAAATATTTCGATGCTTCTGAATGGGTTTCTGAATTCATTTCACTTTCTTTACTCAAAGAAACTGAAATTCGAAAATTAAAAAAAAAATTCAAATTTGTTTAAAGTCAAATGGCAATTCTGTTTAAGATAATCATTTTGTGTTAATTATAAATGGACAAGAAGCTATTAAGGCAGACTGGAAGACTCCTTCTTTACATTTCTGTCCATACAATCTAGAAAAATGTCCCCGATACCTATTAAAAACATTAAATTTGCCTATTGAGACTCTTCAGTTGGTTGTTCATATACACTCATGTTCATAAATTAAGGATAATGAAGTTCAGGCAAAGAAAGAGACAGAAGCGAAACAAATTTAACATATTTGTAAAGTCTATTTATTAAAGAAAAGGTAAAGAGCAAAAAAGTTGCTATATGTTTGACATAATTAATAAAAATTGCGATTTTTACTCCCTGGAGCAAATTTCAAAAAAGAACCTATTTACAAAAAACAGTATAACATGGTTAGTAGGATGGTTAATATGGAGTATGTCTCCCGGACGATGCAATACAGGCCTTACAACGCCTAGGCATGCTGAGTATCAAATTATCAATCTGATCTTGGGGAATATTACACCACTCATCAAGCAAAGCCCTCCGAAGTTCCGGTTGACAGGTGGGAGGGGGTTGACGGGCTGCAATTCGTCGGCTAAGCATATCCCACACATGCTCTATTGGATTCACGTCCGGAGAGTACGCTGGCCAATCCATACGGGTGATATCCTCCAATTGAAGGCATTCGTCTACAATGTTTGCACGGTTGTCATCCATAAACAGAAATTCAGCACCAATGGCGCCCCAAAACAAACGTACATGTTGTTCCAGAATGACATCCCGATAGATGTGGCCTGTCAACGTTACACTCTAAACATGCAGGTCAGTTCTGGAACCAAGAATAATTCCTCCCCAAACGAGCCATCCTGCACCACCGTAACAGTGTCGTTCAATGGTGTTCTCTTGGTGTAACGGGTACCTGGCGCTCTCCATATGAAAGTCCGGCGAGAATCAGACTGCAAACTAAAGCTGGACTCGTCGGAAAACATCACACAAGACAACTGTTGTGGTGTCCACAATGCATGCTCTCTACTCCATGTTAATTGCAGGCAACAGTGAGTTGCGGTAAGTGGAACACATCTGACAGGCCTACGAGCATATATACCAATGTGCCCTAAGCGTCTGTACACGGTCTGCCTTGACACTGTCGTACCGGTAGCTGAAGAGAGCTGACGAGATAGGTATGATGCTGTGCTCCGTCTGTCTCTTTTGGCAGTAACTGCTAAATACCGGTCCTCATTCGGCGTTGTAACTCGGGGGTGACCTGTGCTGTAAAATCTACTCACATTACCATCATCTTGGAATCGTTGCCAAAGCCTGGAGATGACACTCTGGGCGATTTCAAGTTCCTCGGATACTTCCAGCTGGGTACGTCCCCATTCCAGTCGTCCGATAATTCTACCTCTTAAAAAATCGTCCAAATGCTTCCTTTGTGTCATAACTATGCGGTTAATGCACTGAAAGGCTTTTAAAGCGCTTGTGAACAATTTCACTTCTTTGCCACCATTCCATATATACCCCTCTCTTACACTCTCGTCATTGTGACGTACTATCCGCGTCATCTGGTGGTTTCCTGTAATTTGCATATTCTTCTTCAAGATGTTTGTGATAATTCTACAGGTGAAATTTTTATTGTAGAGTTCAATTTCTGTGTGATTCTGAATTATCCTTAATTTATGGACATGAGTGTATATTATGGTCTATTGGACAGCTGTGGTCTATGGACGTTTATAGTCCATAGTCCATAATGTCCATAGTATAGGACAACTATGGACATTTATAGCCTCTAATATCTGGTACCATCGGTTACAAAATTGCATCATTGGTAACTCTCACTTTGGCCAAGATTGTATTAAAAATTAAACTAAATGTAAAGCAAACCATATTTCAGGGAGATTTTTCACTGGTAGGATTGATGTGTGCTCCAGAATTTTCAGAATATAAATAATATAAATAACTCTAGAGAAATAACACTTTTTGCTATTGTGATTAAATAATCGTTTTGGTTATTGATGGAAAAAAAAATTATAGTTACAAGAAAACTTAATATTGTAAACAAAACGTTCAGTTTGACTTCGATATTATGTTATTTGTCAAATTATTCGATATTATGTTATTCGATATTATGCCTTAAACTCCTCAGTTAAAACAAAATCTACTTATCACTAGGCTACATCACTGTTCTCAAGTCCCAGTCAGACTATTCATTATCACACATGAATAAATGCACAGCAAGAAACTTGCAATAACATTTTCCATCAAAAATCACAAGAAAGTGAAATATATTTAGACAAAAACAAACAAGAAACGAAAACTTTAAAAGCTTTAGACATTAAGCATTCGATTTCTGCTACATAACTTTCTGTAACCCATTCTAACAAATATGCTTTCCTCATACGGACAGAAGAAACAAGGCAGGCATAAAACTGCCTGCTATTCGCGAAGGCTCAAGTCGGGAGAGATCAAAAAACAATGGCCTCGCTTCTCGATTTAAAAAGCGTTCTTAAACTTCTCCGAGTTTCTTTGTCTCTGACAAGACAAGTGCTTTATTGCTAGGGGCTGCGTGGTGAATTTTTCATCTGAATTTTCGTAAGCGCGTTGGCAACGGCGGATTTCAAATGGGGAATCCTTCGAAGTGGAATGTGTACTTCGCTCGAAGAAATTTTCAAAAACTATTTTATCTGGATTATGAACTGAACTAGGATCTGCCTTTCATTGGTTGCAAAATATATTTCCAGATTACATAATCGTGACTTGTTCCGTGTTCTTGAAAATTATATTTATTTGAAGTGCATTTTGTACATACAGTCATAAGTGATGAATAATTTTGAAATTCCTTTCAGGAAAGTCAAATTTTGTTATTTCGAAATCGAGTATCAGCGCTGAGACTATGAAAATTTTATATACAGTCGTATTTTCAAAAAGGTTTTTCTAAATCTTTTACTTAATGTAAAACGTTTCATTAATTAACAACGTTTTAGTTTGATCTACCATGAAATTTATTTTGATTTATATGATTTATGATTTATATAATGATTGATTTATATGAAAATTATTTTGATTTGATTCAAATTTAAATTTCAAGATTTTTAATTTTTTTATATTGCAAAATAGTAGGGAAACTCTACTGATTTCTGTTATAGTTTCACATAATTGGGCCAGATACCTGTATACTGGGTTTATTCCAATCTCTGTTAAGTATCAACTAATGTGATACCCCAGACACTCAATATATTTAAGTTAGACAGTGGTTTAATTCAATGGTGTTTCACATAATTCAGTTATCCTTCAAGTAAACATTTCAGTAGAATATTTCAATGTATAGATACACTGATACATATTAACAATCTGGTTACCTCAACTGCGAAGGTATTCCTGAAGAAGTTTTAAACAGTGAATTTCATTGTTTGTCCAGACCCAGCATTAAAATACTTATGTCGAGTATTGCTTACCCTACATTCCTTATACAATGTCGAATGCATAAAGGAATATAAGAAGAAAATGAGGTGTTATGATGACTGAATCATCGTTGTTATTAGTAAGGCATTGATGCTTAAAAATAATTCAGTTCTTTCAATTAAAATGAATTAAAAATTTTAATGTACGTATATTACCAATACATATACCGTAATTTAACACTGAAGTCAATAACAAGACAAAAGAAATTAGTTTAAAGTCAAATTTTGTTATTATCATGAAAGTGATATCAATTTTCCTCATAAGGAGGTTTAAATATTACATGTCTTGTATTTTGATTTTTATAGTTTTCGATCCTCTGCCATTTATGGAACGGTGATTATAATATTTGTAAAATGCGGTAAATGTGATAGTTAATTGTAATAAATATTATACAAATATATATATCAAAGCTTAAATAAATGTTCACTAGTTACGAAATGTTAAAAGAATTAAATTGTCAAATATAAAAAAATGGTTTCAAATTGTATAAAACTAGTATAAAGTTGTAACAAGGAATATTTATAAGAAAAGCTAGCTTAAAATTGTGCACAAGGTTTTACAATTTATTCTAAAGTTCTGATTAATCCCTTGAAAAAAATATTGCATTAGACGGATTAAGAGTTTTGAAAAAGAAGATATTTTAAAAAATATTATTAGTAAACATCCAAATATCTGTGTCAAATGTATCCTTTTAGCACGAAATTTTAGGTGTCTACTTAAGGATATATGATGCCAAGTTTTTAGTAAATATGTCATATTAAAAGCACAAGACAAAATATAAATAAAGCTGAATTAAAAAGTCTATTATTCCTTGCTAAGGGATTCTCTATTTCCAAGTAATTACAACAGTATTGTCTTCTAAAAAGAAATGGTGTATATTATAAGTTGGATGCAGTATTTCCATCACATGCAAAATATGGAATAAATGTATATATTAATATAGCTTGCTAATCAATCAAGTGAAATATTTGCCACAAATCTAAACTCGACTTGGTTTAGTTTTCTTGGAGTAGCTTATTATTCTACCAATATTCTTGTTTTATTGGACATGGGACAATTAATAAACAATGAAAGATAAACACTTTATCTATTATCATACTTTAATTGTGCACATGTGCTATACGAAAGTAAGTCGTCAATAGCGTGCTTAAAACTAAAATATCGGTATTAATTTTAAAATTATTTTCATAATACTGTGTTTTTGAATTGTCTTTCACCAAAATATGGACAATACCTTAACTAGTAGCATGAGCAGCAAGCTCACAGAAGAGATCGGATTAGAATCCCGATGGTAGTGACCGTTGCAGTTCATTGCTTTCAGGAACGATTGGTTTGGTTTTTCGCTCTACGGTCACTTTTTGCACACTTTTTGGCTAATTAGACCGGGACCTAGAGTTTAACGTGGATTCCGAAACCACTCACAAACATTCATGCTAACGCCAGGATTCGAACCTGAATCAAAGTGGTATCAAAGGCCAGAGCTCTAGCCAATTGGCCATCAGGCCGTTGGTTTCAGGAACGAGGAGATTCGACTGAGATAATGACAATATATGTAAAGAGTCTTGTAAGGATAACCAGACTGTCTGGTGAGATTTTCTGGTATTCCTCCGATACACAGCAAACCCTAAAAGTACTCCCGGAAGACAATGTTTATTGCGCGTTTTTTGTTTGTCAGAAGTGAAACACGAAGCCTACAGACAATAAAAAGTCTTTTTTTTTTCTTTCTTTCCAATTTCACCATATATGTTCAGCTTTCCTAAAGAATTCCTTAGATAGATAAATGCGTATATATGTGATAGAATAAGCATATACAGAAATCAATCCGTTTTTTTCCCTTTTAATTGATTATAGAAACTGTCTGGCCTTTTTGGTTATAAATGTATAAATGGAAACTATATTAGAATATTTAGATTCAGAGGTGCTATTTTAAGCACGCATTCGTTAGATATTTATTTCTATTAGAGTTTTAAAATATTGAAAAATCTGATTGCTGCTTCCAAAAAATAGTAATTATAGAAAAATATCATTACAGAAAATTACATGTGCTCTGATTAAGTGAAAAATACTGTTTTGAACAAGCAAATACGGCATTTTTTTTTAAATTAATTTTTATTTATCCATAGTCGCATTTAAATTTAACCATATGTAATGAGAATGGATCTGAACATTACGCTAGTGATATTTAAATATATATTTTAAGATGCAGCAATTAGTGTAAGGCAACTGTATGGAAGGCTTTATTTTCCTTGAAGATTGTTAAATAATCTAAAAATAGCAGTTGATGCTCGTTTATATTAAAAACATATTTTGAAACCAGTGAAAGTCCATTTTGTAATTTTGCTTTACCGCTGCACGAAATAATTGCAGCAGTTCATTAAAGTTCTAAAGGTACACAAGCCCTTAAATTAAAAAAAAAATTATTATACCATGTATTGTACCACGAAGTCATGTAATTACAACTTGCTTTTATAAAGGTTTCCAAAACAACATTTTTAGAATAATTAATTTAAAAAATCATTAAGGATTTTTGAATTAAATGGGAAAATATTCTATATATATTTTTATAAAAAGAGTAACAGGGTTTTTTTTAATAACCACAATTACTTTTAGTATTATACTGTAAGTTTTTGCAGAAAAATTATTTAAGAAGTTTCGAATAAATAACATTTACAGTGTTTATTATCAGCAAAATCTTTTTTCATGCAATTAAATTATGCTATTATTAAACTGTTATAAACTTTTATGTAAAGATTTTAATTAAATTTAAAAAAAGTTTCTTTTGGAAAAATAATTTTACTATTATTAGAACTTAGTACGCCAAGACAGTCAAAATAAACATTGTAGGTTTATACAATTTCCAATAACTGAAACATTTTTTACTGGATATGACATGTACAAAGAAAAAAAATCAATCGAAATCACTCTTACTTCCTTTATGAAAAACTCAATATGTTGGAAACAATTGAGACAATATGAAGTATTTCATTTTAAACGTACATCTGATTCCCCAGGGCAAACGTACATCTGATTGAAGCAACTTAGAAAAAAGATGGATACAACTTTCTTTTTCCCAGGCTGTGATTGCAACAAACACACAAACAAATAAATAAGGAAAATCTCACAACGAAAAAACAGTTGATAAATTCTCCAGCACGAAATATCACCTCAAAGATTGGGGAGAATTTCTCAGTCGCCTTTGGCCCCTAATAAAGGTTTTGTTTCACCGGACATGGAAAGAAAACTTTTCTCATTTTCGAACCTTTCTCACGTAGATGGAGAAAAAAAATGAGAATCCGAAAAAGTGAAGTATTTTAAACATAATCTTGACACTGAATAAATGTGAAACCAATATGATCAGAATAAAGTTCGAAAGAAATTTTTATTTCCAGATTTATGAGTTTTGACAAAATTGTAGGCAATATTTAAAAGCTTGAAATATTTTACAAACGCTGCCACTTCACGTCTCACTCACTATTACTTCACGCCTCATTTTTTCTTCATGTCTTACTGTTACTCACTATTACTTCACGTCATACTGCTCAGTGATAGTGTAATGAGGCCGAAGACTCCTGTTCTGTTCCACTATTTACATGGATTACACGTGTTGTAGTCAGTGCATTCAGCAACGAGACTTGATGGCGAATGTGCCAACATGTGCAAAGTTATCTCACATTAATGATTAGGCTTCTTGGTTGGAGTTTCTTCCACACGACATGCAAAAGTGAAATAGTTTCCCCTAAAATTCCTTCCAAAGTCATTCCTTCATTGCGTGTTCCTGGCATGAATAGTAAGTCTACCGATGTTGAACAAAACTTTGAACAGAAATTATCAAGTTTGAACAGAAAATCAAATTGCTGTGAAAAGATTTTTATTTTCTTCCCCACAAATATGTTTATTTATTTTTATTTTTTTTATTATTTAGACATAAGTATAATCAAGAATTCATATACGGTATATTTTAGGTTTCATGTTATTTTGTTTGTAAATTATGGCCAAAAAACTATTTTAGTATCTCAACTTGGAAGATAATTATCAAACGCTACGATAATTATGACTAAAATTATTTGTATGTGATTTTTTTTTTCCAGTGAAATTGGATTTATTCAAATATATATATATATATAAAAGTTTTTAAGCCTTTTTATTCACATTTATGCACCTTATTCAAAATCTAATTAGAAAGGAGAAAAAAACATATTTCAAGAAAAGTTTGTAAAATTGCTCATTTCAGTTCAGTTGAATTTTTCGTAATAAGTTTATTTCAATTGTAATTAGTTTTTTGCGATTATAATAAGTTTATTTCAATTATAATTAGTTTTTGCGATTATAATAAGTATATTGCGATAAAAATTTTGCGATTATAATTCCGTATTCATGGTTTTAAAAGAGATTTAGATGTATAAAACTTACACTTTATTGAAACAATTGTGTAATTTTTATAACTGTATGGTAAACTAAATACAAATATACTCGTGTTTGTAAAAATTGCAACACCATGAAGGCATCATTAGAATTAAATGAAATTTAACACACAAAGGACTTGTATTAGTACAAATAAATAATTAAATTTTGAAAGCCAAGAAACAGTATTAAGAGTCCGAAATCAGTATTTAGAGTAGCTACCACACGCTGAAATAAGTGCTGATATACGACGTGGCATGGAGTTTTTTAAATGTCTACTTGGGGAAGAGCATTTCATATCGTTGGTATGCATCAACGGAATCCCACACATGCTCAATAGGCGACATATCCGGGGAATGCGCAGGCCAAGGAAGAAGCTGTATATTTTCTGCTGAAAAGATGTCTTGAACATTTATTGTAACATGTAGGAGGGAAATTGAAAATTATCCTATTGAAAGATTGCTCTAGGAGTGCCTAGAAGGAAAGAAACAACTTCGGGCTCCAGCACTACACCAATGTACCTGTTGCTGCGAGGAAAACTTACGAGATGCGCTCCCCAGTACCACCTTTTTTCATACAGGCGAGCATAGTTGTGCGATGTATTGCAGGGAAAAAAGAGGTGCGTTTTGCAACATAAAACCTTTTTACTTTCGCAGAAAAAATAAAATGTAAAAAAAAAACAAAAATTCTAAATTTAAAGTATAGAATAACAGTGTAATAAAACAGATGTTAGAGCTTATCTGCTGTGTGATATTTCCTAAAACAAGAATTCTTTATTGTTTCATATGTAAAATATGATAGGAAAAATAACTATTTATTTAAAATGTCTAAAATTGTTTTTTATAAACCAAGTCACATAAACCAAAATCACATTCATTGCATTGATAGCTGGTTTCACGACGAAACGGAAGCAAAAGAAGAATAAAAAAAGCACGACCTACTCAAACAGAAGCAAAAACTGTACAGCTATGACTCACCGTTTCAGAAACATCCCCTTTACCAATACCCTATCCCTTTTCTCTGAAATAATAAAATCCGTTTCAAACATTGTCGAGGTCATTTTGTCGCTTTCCAAGACCGTAGGAGAATTTTTCTTTATAGCAGCGCAATGCAAAGGATCGTACTTCGGAAAGGCGTATATATACGCCGGCGGCAGTGAACGCATCGGTTGAGTGAGGCGTATATATACGCCGGCGGCAGTTAAGGGGTTAAGATTACCAAACATTCGTAGTAGCTGAGATCATCCATGATACGCAATCTCACCCCAGACCATAACTCCGGGTGTTAGCTCACTATGATTTTCGGTAATGCACTCCGGCAGGTAGCGTTCACCGGCAGAGAGTCTGACACAAATGCGGCCATCATGGTAACACAAATAAAAGCGGAATTCGAAGGGGAAAAAAAACCACTTGTTGCCAATCTGCATCCCAGTATCAATGTTAATAGGCCAAGTGCTGCTGTAGGCGTCGTTGGTTTTGCGTCAGAAGGATACTGTATAAGGGAGTTCTTGCACGGAGGCAACGGTGAAGTAGACGTCGACAAATTGACAAAGCAGCCAATAATACACCTGTAGCAGTGGTCAACTTGCTGCTAACTATCTAGATCAAGTTGTATGGTCCATTAGAGTCATGTGGACCAGGTGTCTATGACCGCGCGTAGATGTTATATTTTAGTGTCCACTCCCAGATTTACGAGTTTCCCGGTTCTCGTTGTTCCGCTGTTAACAAACTCGCATCACAGTGCTGCTGCTATGTACCATACGAACTGCTATTTCACGATAGGAAAACCATCTTTCAATAAGGCCGATGATTCTCCCCTGTTCAAACTCCTTACAGAATTTGTTGAAATTTCGCCCTCTTTCGTCAAAGAGGCATAGTTAGGTCTCACCTAACGTTTACCATTAGCAAATAACCACAGACTATTTTCAACGTCTCGCTTCAGCCCTCTATTTATACGGTTTCAGCAACAGTTCCGAGGACGCTGATCAGCCCACTCAAGCGGGGTGACTATAATTTGTATGCACTCTATAATTTGCATTTGCTGAAAATTTCAGTACAATCGCGTTATTCCGTTATAGTATTGCATTTTTTACAAACAGGAGTAAAACAATGTTCATTAAAGGTGTAGTTTTATCCATGAATCAAGGCGATTCAAATTGCAATATAATTGTCAATTTCAATGGGTTTATGAAATTCCAATACAGTAAATGCTGCTATAAAATACCATTGCCTGTATTGCAGAAATTTAAATTTAAATCCATGGATGCAAATTTGAAGTTCAATTATATTAAACAGGACATCATAAATTAAGTTTAAAACGCACATAAATAGAAACAACTACTTCAACATACCATGATCCACACGAAAAGGACAACAAACAAGCAGATTCATCAAATGAAGGAAAAGCAAAACTTGCAGATTGCGCACTAAACGACACTTTAATTTCCCCGACAGGTTCAGCAACGTGTTGTTCTTAGCACCGGAAAAGGAAAACCTCATAAAACGGGCGCCGTTCGCACACTTGGCTCTTTATTGTCCCTCCTAATTCTCCAAAGACGCCAGTGCAATAAAACTCCATTAAATTTACAGCACAACTTCCATTCGTCCAAATGCGTTCAAATTTCATCGCCCGAGCAAAAAGATATCCGTTTCACTGCTGCATTCCGCGAGGGCAAGTAAACCCGGAGGATGAATTAAAATTAAGGAATTAAAAGTTAGCGGGCGTTCTTCAAAAAGGAGTCGTAAATTGGGTCTTGTGTTTTTCATTAGCAGAAGAAAACGGAAGAAAGATCTTTTATTGCCGATTCCCTGGAGAGAGAAGAGGTTTAAATGGAAGTCGTGAAATTTCCGGGGTCTGCCGACGGAATGGCAACAAGTGAGTTGGTGGGTTTATTTTTCTGCGGACGCGTTCCTCTTTGGTAGTTTCTACTCCAGGGAAACAGAGAATGCCACAGGATGGCTCATTTTAACAAGATTAAAAATTATTTTACTATCTTCGATAGATAAAAGAGAATTTTTTGTTTGACAAGAATTTAACTTTGTCAAGAATGTCATAAGGTTGATTATTTTACGACTTTGAAAATGATGGGCAATTGAATAACACTCTTTTATTTGATACCACATTCAAGTTCGAATCCTGGCGGTGTCATGGATGCTTGTTAGAGGTTCGGATTTGACGATAAACTATAGGTCCCGATCGAATTAGCTTAAAGTGTGCAGAAAAAAAATTACTGTAAAGTGACAAACCAAACCAAATCAATGCGATTTAAATTGCAATAAAATTGGCAATGGCAATGGGTGTATAAAATGTTAATTCAGTAAATGCTGCTATAAAATGCCATTGCATGTATTGCAAAAGTTTAAATTTTAATCCATGGATTCACATTCGACTTTCAATGTTAATACATAGCACGTTATAAATTAGGACCTGAACGGCCGAGTGGCTAGCGCTCGGTAACACAGGTTTTGGGGTCGATGGCATGGCGGCGTTGGCATGGATGTTTATAGTGGGTCGGAATCCACTTTAAACCGTAAGTTCCGGTCTCACATTATCGTAGAGCGTTGCGGGGGTAGTGTTACTCCACCTTCGTATCTTATCTTCAAGCTATACGCTCCTCCTGGGTAGTTCTAAGTGAGGAACGTCTGTGCAATGCTTACCTTAAGGCATCAAATAACTGTCTAAGTGTTTGCCAGCTGTATAAGAACAAAAAAAGGGAAAAAACAACGTTACCAATTAATTTTAAGACACACATAAATAAAAGCAACTATTTCAATCTTTCATGGTTGACACGAAATGGACAACAAACCATCAGATTCTTTAAATGAAAAGAAAGCAAAACTTACAGATTCGGCACTAAGAGATACATTAATTCCCCCGACAGGTTCATCAACGTGTTGTTCGGAGCACATGGAAAAGGAAACCCTCATAAAACGGGCGCCATCCGCTCACTTGGCTCTTTACGGCCCCCAATTCCCCAAAGACGCGGTGCAATAAAACTCCATTAAATTTACAGCACAACTTCCATTCGTCCAAATGCGTTCAAATTTCATCGCCCGAGCAAAAGAGATCCGTTTTACTGCTGCATTCCGCAAGGGGAAGTAAACCCGGAGGAGGAATTAAAACGCGGGGTGTCCTTCAAAATGGAGTCTTAAATTGCGTCTTGTGTTTTTCATTAGCAGAAGAAAACAGGAAAAAGGACCTTTTATCGTCGATTCCCCGGAGAGAGAAGAGGTTTTAATTTAAGGACTAAATGGAAGTCGTTAAATTTCCGGGGTCTGCCGACAGAAAAGCAACAAGTGTGTTTGATGGCTTTGTTTTTCCGCAGATGCGTTCCTCTTTGGCAGTTTCTTCTCCAGGGAAAGAGCGAAAGCCACAGGATGGGTTGTTTTACAAGATTAAAAATTAAATTACTCTATTCGATAGAAACGTGGAATTCTTTTCTTTGATGAAGAAATGGAAAAAGTTCAGTCATTTATTTAGAATGTCATAAGGTTGATTATTTTGCGATGTCACATAATTGAATAAGCTTATAGACAGAAATAGAAATACAAAGAAAGATATAAAAAAATATATTTTTAGAAATATAAAGAAAAATATTTCTTTGTAGAAGGGAGAAAAAATTAATAATTCGCCAAGAATGCCATAGGGTTGATAAATTGACAATATTAAAAATTGAATGAACTCATAGACAAAATAGAAATATAAAGAAAGAATATAAGAATATATCTTTATAGAGATATAAAGATAAATATTTCTTTGTGGAAAGAAGAAAAAAAATTAAGTAATTCGCCAGGAGTGTCATAGTGTTGATTATTTTACGATGATTAAAAATTAACTTTTATTGCCTGAATTAGTTAACTTCAAATATCAATGCAATGCGACCTGTTGGGCAATTGGATAACGCTCTAGCCTTTGATACCACTTTGATTCAGGTTGGAATACTAGCGGGGGCATGGATGTTTGTTAGTGGTTCGGAATTCACAATAAAATGTAGGTCCCAGGCTAATTAGTCTAAAGCGTGCAAAAAAATGACTACAAAAAGTTTTATGACAATCTATGATTGAAATTCATAGAAACAACTACAATAAAATACCAATACAATAAATGCTGGTATATAATGTCATTGCATGTAATGCCTAAAGTGTGTAAAATTAGCTAAATTAGCCTAAAGTGTGTAAAAAAAAAGAAATGACTGTATAGTGTCAAATCAAACCAAATCAATCCGATTAAAATTGCAATATAGTTGTCAATGGCAATGGGCGTATAAAATACCGATACAATAAATGCTGCTATAAAATACCATTGCCTGTATTGCAGAAATTAAAATTTAAATCCATGGATACAAATTTGAAGTTCAATTATATTAAACCGGACATCATAAATTAAGTTTAAAACACACATAAATAGAAACAACTACTTCAACATACCATGATCCTCACGAAAAGGACAACAAACAAGCAGATTCATCAAATGAAGGAAAAGCAAAACTAGCAGATTCGGCACTAAACGACACTTTAATTCCACCGACACGTCCGTCAACATGTTGTTCGGAGCACCGGAAAAGGAAAACCTCATAAAACGGGCGCCATCCGCACACTTGGCTCTTTACAGTCCCCAATTCCCCAAAGACGCGGTGCAATAAAACTCCATTAAATTCACAGCACAACTTCCATTCGTCAGCGCGTTCAAATTTCATGGCCCGAGCAAAAGAGATCTGTTTTACTGCTGCGTTCCGCGAGGGGAACTAAACCCGGAGGAGGAATTAAAACGGGGGTTGTCCTTCAAAATGGGGTCGTAAATTGGGTCTTGTGTTTTTCATTAGAAGAAAAAAACAGAAAAAAGATCTTTTATCGCCGATTCCCCGGAGAGAGAAGAGGTTTTAATTTAAGGATTAAATGGAAGTCGTTAAAATTCCGGGGGTCTGCCGACAGAATAGCAACAAGTGAGTTGATGGGTTTGTTTTTCCGTGGACGCGTCCTCTTCGGCAGTTTCTTCTCCAGGGAAAGTCAGAATGCCGATGGATGGGTTGTTTTACGAGATTAAAAATTCTTTTACACTCTTTGATAGAAACAAAGAGTTTTTTTCTTTGATGAAGAAAAAAACAATACAATCATTTGTTAAAAATGCAATGAGGTTGATTATTTTACGATATTAAAAACTGAATAAACTCATAGGCAAAAATAGAAATATGAAGAAAGAATACAAGAACATATCTTTAAAGAAAAATATTTATTTGAAAAAGGAAAAAAAATTAAATAATTCGCCAGGAAGGCCATAGTGTTGATTATTTTACGATGATTAAAAATAAACTTTTATTGTGAGGATTAGATAACTTCAAATTTTCCATGCGATGTGACCTGATGGGCAACTGGATAACGCTATGGCCTTTGATACCACATACTTCAGGTTCGGATCTTGGCGGTAGCATGAATGTTTGTTAGTGTTTCGGAATTCACGATACACTATAAATCTCGGTCTAAATAGCCTAAAGTGTGAAAAAAAAATAACTGTAAAGTAACAAACCAAACCGAACCAAATCAATGCGATTCAAATTGCAATATAATTGCGAATGGCAATGGGTGTATAAAATGCTAACACAGTAAATGCTGTTATAAAATGTCTTTGCATGTATTGCGAAATTTAAATTTTAACCTCTGGATACCAATTGGAATTTCAATTCTAATAAATAGAACGTTATAAATTAATTTTGAGACCATCTACAATACACATAAATAGAAACAACCACTTCAGTATGCCATGGTCCCACGAAAAGGACAAGCAGATTCATCAAATTAAAAGGAAAGCAAAATTTGCAGAATCGGCACTAAACGGTACTTTAAATCCCCCGACAGGTTCATCAACGTGTTGTTCGGAGCACCGGAAAAGGAAAACCTCATAAAAAGGGCGCCATCCCGATTCCCCAAAGACGCGGTCCAATAAAACTCCATTAAATTTGCAGCACAACTTCCATTCGTCCAAATGCGTTAAAATTTCATCGGCCGAGCAAAACAGATCCGTTTTTAGTGCTGCATTTCGCGAGGGGAAGTAAACCCGAAGGAGGAATTAAAGCGGGTGGAGGGGCCTTCAAAATGGGGTCGTAAATTGTGTCTCGTGTTTTTCATTAGCGGAAGAGAACAGAGAAAAGATCTTTTATCGCTCCCTTATTAAAATTAAAACCTCTTTTATCTCCGATTCCCCGGAGAGAGAAGAGGTTTTAATTTGAGGATTAAATGGAAGTCGTTAAATTTGCGGGGTCTGCCGACAGAATAGCAACAAGTGAGTGGATGGGTTTATTTTTCCGTGGACGCTTCTCCTCTTTGGCAGTTTCTAGTCCAGGGAAAGAGAGAATGCCACAGGATGGGTTATTTTACGAGATTAAAAATTAATTTACGCGCATCGACAGAAAAGTGGAATTCTTTTCTTTGATCAAGAAGGAAAAAAAATTAAATCATTTGTGAAGAATGTCATAAGGTTGATTATTTTATGACATTAGAAAGTGAATAAACTCATTGACAGAAATAGAAACATAAAGAAAATAGAAAGAGCAATATTTCTTTGTAGAAGGAAGAAAAAAATTAAATAATTCACCAGGAATGCCATAGGTTGGGTTATTTTACGAAGATTAAAAATTGAATAAACTCATAGACAGAAATAAAATTATAAAGAAAGAATATAAGAATATATCTTTATAGCCATCTATTCTATAAATTTATTATACTACTACTATTATTTTACTAGATTATAAATTAATTAGATTGTTTTCTATATTGCATTATTGCATAATGCGTAAGGGATGTATGGTAAGCGATACTACATTAGTATTTTAACGCTGATTCTGGACAAACAATTAAATTTACTTTTTAAAACTTTTCTTGAATACCCTTGCAGGTGAGATAACCAGACTGTTAATATGTATCAATGTATCTATACATACAAATATTCAATGTTTACTTGAGGGTCAACTCAATTATGTAAAACCACATTGAATTAAACCACTATACGACTTAGTAGTAAATATACTGAGTGTCTGGCATATCACAGAATCTGTTGACACATTACAGAGATTGGAATAAACCCAATATACAGGTATCTGACCCAAATATGTGAAACTATAACAGAAATCAGTAGAGTTTCCCTCCTGTTCTGCAATATAAGAAATAAATCATCTTGAAATTTGAATAAAAATGAATATAAATCAAAATAATGGCGATAAAAGATCGGATTAAAAAGTTATTAACTAATGAAACGTTTTACAATTAGTAATATATATGGAAAACCCTTTCATATAATGCGCCTATATAAACATTTTTCATAGTCTTAAAATAGATACTGGATTTCGAAAGAACAAAATTTGACTCTTCTTAAAGGAATTTAAAAAGTATTCATCACTTATCACTGCATGTACAAAATGCACTTCAAATAAATATAATTTTCAAGAACGCGAAACAAATCACGCTTATGTAATCTGGAAACATATTTCGCAACCAATGAAAGGCAGTTCCAGGGCAGTTCATAATCCGGACAAAATATTTTTTGAAAACTTCTTGGAGCGAAGTACACATTCCACTTCGAAGGATTCCCATTCGAAATTCGCCGTTGTCAAAGCGCTTACAAGAATTCAGATGAAAAATTCACCACGCAGCCCCTAGCAATAAAGCACTTCTCTTGTCAGAGATAAAGAAACTCGGAGAAGTTTAAGAACGCTTTTTAAATCGAAAAGCGAGGCCATTGTTTTTTTATCTCTCCCGACTTGAGCCTCAGACAGTTTTATATGCCTTGTTTCGTCTGTCCATATGAGGAAAACATCTTTGTTCGAATGGGCTACAGAAAGTTCTGTAGCAGAAGTCAAATGCTTAATGTCAAAAGCTTTGAGTTTTCGTTTCTAGTTTTTTTTTTCTAAATATATATTCCCTTTCTTTAGATTTTTGATGGGAAATGTTGTTAAAATATTTCTTGTTCTGTGTTTACTCATGTGTGATAATGTATAGTTTGTCTAGAAATTGAGAACATTGAGGAGGCCTAGTGATAAGTTGATTTTGTTTTAACTGAGGAGTTTAGGGCAAAACCAATAAACTAACAAATAAGCGAACACCTACACGATAATTCATATGAATAATTTACATGCAGTTTTTAAACTTAAAATTGAGTTAATGTAATTAAAATTCAAAACGATGGACCCGCAATCAACCCTATGGCATTCCTGGCGAATTATTTAATTTGCTTCTTTCTTCCACAAAGAAATATTTCTCTTTATATTGCAACAGAAATATATTCTTTCTTTATATTTCTATTTTTGACTATGAGTTTTATTCAACTTTTAATATAGTAAAATAGTCAACCCTACGGCATTCCTGGCGTATTATTTAATCTTTTTTCTTCCTTCTACACTGAAATATTTCTCTTTATATCTTTATAAAGATTTAATCTGTCTTTATATTTCCTTTTTTGTCTATTTATGAGTTTATTCAATTTTTGATCTTCATAAAATAATCAACCTTATGACATTCTTGACAAATTAACCTTTTTTCTTCCCTCTTCAATCAAAGAAAAGATTTCCGCATTTCTATCGAAGATTCTAAATTAATTTTTTATCTCGTAAAATAACCCATCCTGTGGCATTCGCTCTTTCAATGGAATAGAAACTGCCAAAGAGGACGCGTCCGCGGAAAAAACAAACCCATCAACTCACTTGTTGCTATTCTGTCGGTAGACCCCGGAAATTTAACGACTTCCATTTAATCCTTAAATTAAAACCTCTTCTCTCTCCGGGGAATCGGCAATAAAAGATCCTTTCTCTGTTTTCTTCTGCTAATGAAAAACATGAGACCCAATTTACGACCCCCATTTTGAAGGACACCTCCGCCCCGTTTTAATTCCTCCTCCGGTTTTACTTCACCTCGCGGAATGCAGCAGTAAAACGGATCTCTTTTGCTCGGACGATGAAATTTGAACGCGAATGGACGAATGGAAGTTGTGTAGAGAAAGCCAAGAGCCGTAAAGAGCCTAGTGAGCGCATGGCGCCCGTTTTATGAGGTTTTCCTTTTCCGGTGCTCCGAACAACACGTCGATGAACGTGTGGGGGGAATTGAAGCCTCGTTTAGTGCCGAATCTGCAAATTTTGCTTTCCCTTCAAGTTGATGAATCTGCTTGTTTGTTGTCCTTTTCGTGTGAACCATTGAATAATGAAGTGGTTGTTTCTATTTTTATGTATTGTAGATTGTCTTAAAATTAATTTGCAAGGTCTGATGTATTAGAAATGAAGCTGGAATTTTTATCCCTGGATTAAAATTCTGGATTACAATCCAGGATAAAATCTAGATTGTATCCATAGATTATAATTTAATTTTTACAATACATGCAATGGCATTTTATAGCAGCATTTGCTGCATTTTCATTTTATACACCTATTGCCATTGGCAATTATATTGAAATTTGAATCGAGTTGATTTGATTTGTCACTTTACGGACATTTTTTTTTGTTGCATACTTTAAGCTAATTACACCGGGACCTATAGTTTATCGTGAATTCCGAACCTTTAATAAACAACTCTGCCACCGTCAGCCTGAGGTATCAAAGGCCAGATCGTTATCCAGTTGCGCATCAGACATCGCATTGATATTTGTAGTTATCTAACGCACACAACAAAAGATAAATTTGTGTAATTGTAAAAAAAAAATTTGTAATCAATAATTTTTCAGATAGTAATAATAATAGGAAAGCCATAAAAGAAATATTTCTTTTTATATCTCTATAAAGATATATTCTTCATTTATATATATATTTCTGTCTTTGAGTTTATTCAATTTTTAAGATCGTAAAATAATCAACCCTATGGCAATCATGGCGAATAATTTAAATTTTTTCCTTCCCTTTATAAAGAAATATTTCTCTTTATATATCTGTAAATATATATTTTTATATATATATTTTTTTTTTATATTTCTATTTTATTCTATGAGTTTATACATATATATATATATATATTATATATATATATATTATATATATATATGTTATATATATATATATATATATATATATATTATATATATATATATATACACTGAAGTGACAAAAGTCATGTGATAGCAATATGCAAATTTTCAGATGGCAGTAGCATCGCGTAGAACAGGTATAAATGCGCAGTGCTTTCGCAGAGCTTTCATTTCTGTTCAAGTTATTCATGTGAAGAGGTTTTGACGTGATGATGACCGCACGACGGGAATTAACAGACATTGAACGCGGAATGTTAGTTGGAGCTAGACGCATGGGTCATGCCATTTCTGAAATCGTTAGGGAATTCAACATTCCCAGATCCACTGTGTCAAGAGTGTGCCGAGAGTATGAAATTTCAGGCTTAACATCCCACCATGGACAGCGCAGTGGTCGACCGCCTGCACTTAATGGCCGAGACCGGCGACGTCTGCAAAGAGTCGTAAATTCTAACAGACAAGCAACACTGCGTCAAATAACCGCAGAAATCAATGTGGCACGTACAAGGGACTTGTCTGTTAGAACTGTGCGGAGAAATTTGGCTTTCTTGGGCTATTCCAGCAGAAGACCGATTCGAGTGCCTTTACTGACAGAACGACATCGCTTGCAGCGACTCTCGTGGGTACGTGAGCATATCGGTTGGTCCCTATATGAATGGAAAACCGGGGCCTGGTCCGATGAGTCACGATTTCAGTTGGTAAGAGCTGATGGTAGGGTTCGAGTGTGGCGCAGACCCCACGAAGCCATGGACCCAAACTGTCAGCAAGGCACTGTTCAAGCTGGTGGTGGCTCCGTAATGGTGTGGGCTGTTTTTTCATGGCATGGACTTGGTCCTCTGGTGCGGCTGGACCGAACATTGACTGGAAATGCTTATGTTCAGCTACTTGGAGATCACTTGCAGCCATTCATGGACTTCATGTACCCAAACAACGATGGGATTTTTATGGATGACAATGCGCCATGTCACCGGGCCACAACTGTTCGCGATTGGTTTGAAGAACATTCTGGGCAATTCCAACGAATGATCTGGCCACCTAGATCGCCCGACATGAATCCCATCGAGCACTTATGGGACATCATCGAGAGGTCTGTTCGTGCCCAAAATCCTGCACCATCAACGCTTTCACAATTATGGACGTCTATCGAGACATCATGGCTCAATATTCCTGCAGAAGACTTCCAACGACTTGTTGAGTCCATGCCACGTCGAGTTGCTGCACTTCGCCGGGCGAAAGAAGGGCCGACACGATATTAAGAGGTATCCCATGACTTTTGTCACTTCAGTGTATATATATTATATATATATATATATATATATATATATATATATATATTTGTATTTCTATAAAGATATGTTCTTCTATTCTTTCTCTCTATTTCTATTTCTGTGTATTGAATTATTCAATTTTTAATCTTCGTAAAATAATCAACCTTATGACATTCTTGACAAATGAATTATTTTCGTTCTTCATCAAAAAAAAAAGAATTCCGCGTTTCTATCGATGAGTGTAAATTAATTTTTAATCTCGTAAAATAACCCATCCTGTGTACCATTCGCTCTTTAACTGGAGAAGAAACTGCCAAAGAGGAACGCGTCCGCGTAAAAATAAACCCATCAAGTCACTTGTTGCTATTCCGTCGGCAGGCCCCGGAAATTTAACGACTTCCATTTAATCCATAAATTAAAACCTCTTCTCTCTCCGGGGAATCGGCGATAAAAGATCCTTTTCCTGTTTTCTTCTGCTAAGGAAAAACACAAGACACAATTTACGACTCCATTTTGACCAACACCCCCGTTCGCCCCCTTTCTAATTCCCCTTACGGGTTTACTTCCCCTCGCGGATTGCAGCAGTGAAACGGATCTCTTTTGGCTCGGGCGATGAAATTTGAACACGCGGACGAATGGAAGTTGTGCTGTAAATTTAATGGAGTTTTATTGCACCGCGTCTTTGGGGAATTGGGGACCGTAAAGAGCAGCAAGTCTGCGGATGGCACCCGTTTTATGAGGTTTTCCTTTTCCGATGCTCTGAACAACACGTTGGTGAACCTGTCGGCGGAATTAAAGCATCGTTTAGTGCTGAATCTGCAAGTTTTGTTTTCGCTTCATTTGGTGAATCTGCTTGTTTGTCCTTTTCGTGTGGCCATGGAGTATTGAAGTAGTTGTTTCTATTTATGTGTGTCTTAAAATTAATTTATAACGACCTATGTATTAAATTGAAATTCGAATTTGTATCCATGGATTAAAATTTTAATTTCTTTAATACATGCAATGGCACTTTATAGCAGCACTTACTGTATTTTAATTTTATACACCCAATGACATTGGTAGTTATATTGCAATTTGAATCGCACTGATCCTTGAATATGACAGATCCTTTATTGAACATTATTGTACTCCAGTTTGTAAAAAATGCAATACTACGAAGGAATGACGCGATTGAACCGAAATTTTCAGCAAATGCAAATTATGGTGTGTATGCAAATGATTAAAATGTCAAAGCCACCACGCATGAGTGGGCTGAGCAGTTCCTTCGGAACTTCTGCTGCAAGCTCATTAATAGAGGGCTGTAGAGGGACGTTAAATTATGTGGTTATCTGCTAGTGGTAAACCTTAGGTGAGATGCAACTGCGAGATGACTTTACGAGAGAGGGTGACATTTCAACAACTTACAGAATTTCAGCAGGGGAGATTCAGCGATCTTCTAGAAGGACTGCTTTCGAGTTATCGTGCAATAGTAGCTCGTGTGCAGCATAGCAGCAGCCCAGTGATGCGAATTTGGAAGCAGTGGAACGACGAGAACAGGACAGTTCCTAAATCAGGGAAACCGAAATGTGATGTCAACGTGCGATGATATGATCCACATATCTCTGATGGATCGTACAGCTTGATTTAGATAGTTAGCAGCAAATTGCTACAGGTGTGTCTTTGTCTGCTTCATCAATTCGTTGTCGTCTGCTTCACCGTTGCCTCCGTGCAGGATCCATTTGACACCAAACCATAGACGCCTACTACTGCAATTGGCTCATGAACATTGAGACTGGCATGGAGATTAGCAACAAGTGTTTTTTTCCCCCGACAAATCCTGTTTCGATTTATGGTTACCATGATGACCGCATTCCTGCTAAACGTTCAAACTGTGAAAACTATCTTCCGACGTGCATTATCGAACGTGATAATAGACGAACAGCCGAAGTTATGGTCTGGAGTGCAATTGCGTATCATGTATGATCTCAGCCATAACGAATTGGGGGTAGTCATACCAGCAACGGGCAATCAGTAAAGGGATGGAGCTTGAAGTTTTCTTTCCTACAAGGCATTTCTGAAGCTATCTTTCAATACGATAATTCCCACGCGCATGTTACAATAAATGTTCTAGACTCTTTTTCAGCAGACAATATACAGCTTCTACGTTGACCTTACCTGCTTATTCGCCGAATATATCGCCTTTTTATCATGTGTGTGACATGTTTTAACTTGTGTGGGACATGTTTTTAACATGTTCTATAGTGCCTGCAGATAAACTTCGAATAAGCATACAAACAATACGAAATTCTCTTCCCCAAGTAGACATTTAAAAAATCCATGCCACGTCGTATATCAGCACTTAATCAGTATTTAGACTAGCACGCGCGCGGTGCCTATTCTAAACACTGATTTCAGACTCTTAATATTGTTTTTTGGCTTTCAAAATTTAATCATTGTTTTTTGTACCAATAAAGTCATTTGTATATTAAATTTCATTTAATTCTGATGTTGACTTCATGGTGTTGTAATTTTTAGAAACACAAGTATATTTATATTTAATTTGACATACAGTTACAAAAATCACACAACTGTTTCATAAAAGTGCAATTTATACATCTAAACTACTTTTAAAACAATAAATATGTTGAAAAATTGTGTTTCAACTGAATCGCAATCCAATTCTACAAAGTTTTCTTGAACTAGAAAATTTTCTTGAGTTTTTTTCCTTCTTAACTTAGATTTTTAATTAGGTGCGTAACTGGGAATAAAAATTGTTTTATAACTTATTTTTGATATCTCAATTCGAATAAATCTAATGATACAAAAAAAATCACATACAAATAACACAATTAACAATATAATAATAATAATAACACTATTGGCATACACATTTTAGGCATAAATATGCGTTGGATAATCATCTTCCAAGATGAGACTCTAAAATAGTTTTCTGGGCATAATTTCCAAACAAAATAACCTGAAACTTAAGATATACAACATACAAATTCTTGGTGATACTTAGCAGTAAATAAAAAAATAAACACATTTTTGGGAAAGGAAAAAAGTATTTTTCTAAAAAAAACTATTTAATTTGATTTTCTGTGCAAAGTTCTATTCAACTTCGATGCACTTATGCATGAGAATGCAATGAAGAAATGACAACGCTATCTGGAAGGAATTTTAAGGGGATCTGTCTCGCAATTGCATGTCGTTTAAAAGAAACTCCTACCAAGAAGCCTGATTATGAATATGAGATGATGCATATATGTTGGCACAATCGCAGTCAAGTCTTGCTGTTTCTGAACGTTCTGACTGCAATACAGTGAAACAGAACAGGATTCCCCATGCTCATTACAGTATCACTGAGCAGTGAGACCTGAAGTAATAATGAGTAACAGTATGACATGAAGTAACAGTGAGACGTGAAGTAATAGTGAGTAACAATACAACATGAAGTAACAGTGAGACGTGAAGTAGTGAGTAACAGTAAGACGTGAAGTAATAGTGAGTAACAGTAATACATGAAGTAGCAGTGAGACGTGAAGTAATAGTGAGTAACAGTAAGACATGAAGTAATAGTGAGACGTGAAGTAGTGAGTAACAGTAAGACATGAAGTAATAGTGAGTAACAGTAATACATGAAGTAACAGTGAGACCTGAAGTAATAATGAATAACAGTATGACATGAAGTAACAGTGAGACGTGAAGTAATAGTGAGTAACGGTAAGACATGAAGTAATAGTGAGACGTGAAGTAGTAAGTAACAGTAAGACATGAAGTAATAGTGAGTAACAGTAATACATGAAGTACCAGTGAGACGTGAATTAATAGTGAGTAACAGTAAGACATGAAGTAACAGTGAGACGTGAAGTAGTGAGTAACAGTAAGACATGAAGTAATAGTGTTAGTAAAACATTTCAGGCCTTTAAAAATTGTCTTCAATTTTGTCAAAACTCATGCATGACATATATGAAAAATTAAATTTTTTCTTGTTATTTATAATCTCTAAATAAAAATTTCATTCTTACTTTATTCTGATCATGTTGGTTTCACATTTATTCAGTGTCAAGATTATGTTTAAAATACTTCACTTTTTCGGATTCTCTTTTATTTTTCTCCACCTACGTGAGAAAGGTTTGAAAAGGAGAAAAGTTTTCCTTCCATGTCCGGTGAAACAAAACCTTTATTAGGGACCAAAGGCGACTCAAAAAATTCTCCCCAATCTTTAAGGTGATATTTCGTGCTGGAGAATTTATCAACTGTTTATTTCGTTGGGAGATTTTCCTTATTTATTTGTTTGTTGCAATCACAACCAGGAAAAAGAAAGTTGTGTCCATCTTTTTTCTAAGCTGCTTCAATCAGATGTACGTTTGCCCTGGGGATATTAAAATGAAATACTTCATATTGTCTCAATTGTTTCCAACATATTGAGTTTTTCATAAAGGAAGTAAGAGTGATTTCGATTGATTTTTTTTTTCTGCAAGTCATCTCCAGTAAAAAATGTTTCAGTTACTGGAAATTGTATAACCCTGTTATAAGCGTTTCTTTTGACTGTCTTGGCTTGCTAGGTTCAAATAATAATAAAACTGTTTTTCAAAAAATAAACTGTTTTCTTTAATTTAATTAAAATCTTTATATAAAAAAAAAAATTATAAAGCTTAAAAATAGTATAATTTAATGGTATAAAAAAAGATTTTGCTGATAATAAACACGGTAAATGTTATTTATTCAAAACTTCTTAAATATTTTTTTCTGGAGATACGTACCATTATAATAATACAAATAAATGTGATTATTAAAATTATATCACTAGTGTAATTGTCTTTGATGAATATTATTATAGTAGCCCATAACAAATACGAAATAGTTTTCATCGAGTTGCATTTCTGAATTTACTATTTTTAACAATGAAACAGTATTGAAAAATGAAATAATTTTATTTCTGCCATTTTAGCAAAATGCTTTTATTGATTTTAAATAAAAGTAATGAATAGAATTAGGATATACACTCAAGAGCCAAAACATTATGACCACCCCTACATTTTGCAATGAACTCGCCTGGATGACGTGGAAGACACGGGATCAGGTGGAAGTGTTTAACTGGTATTAAGTGGTGGTATTAATTCATGCCAAGGCGGTTTGAAGCTGTGTTGCGCGCCAAAGGTGGTCCAACTCGTTATTGACAGGTGGTCATAATTTTTTGGCTCTTGAGTGTATAACATAATGGTAAGCAATAAACAAATAATATAGCAGTAAAATCTGTATAACAACGATAATACTAGATAATAATCAGGAGATTATTATATTTGTAGTTATTGTTAGTTTTCAGCGATTTTTAAGCAAAAAAATAGCAGCCGTTTCTTATGTCTGCTTAGCATTTCCGGTCAGCAGGTGCAGATAAAGGAAAATTATTATAAATAAATGAAAATGTGTTTTTAATTACAGATTTACCCTTTGTTTTCTGAAATATATTACTAAATATTTTAATTTAGTATTGTTGTATTTGATAATGATTCTTATATGAATTACGTGAATTGTCCAATGTAAGCAGATCGTACTGTTATTCAATTTGTTAAAACTTTAACTAGGAGATTTCTTACCGGCCCTATAGTATCCTTTGGAACCATATTCTAACCCAACAATTTATATATAATTAATTATTTAGGAAAGTAAATGTGATATGTTTTAGTAAGATGTCATGGAATCAACAGCTGTGTGGAAGGTAGAGTAATATACGCTAAATATCGGAAAAGTAGCTTCTAATTTGTTTTTATGTGTGCCGTTTTTTAACAAGCTGTTGAGAAAAAATAGAATGGACGATATTAATCAGCACATAATTTTTCGCTTTTATGGAACTCTTTTAAGTAAAACAATCAAGCAATGATAACGTATTTCTACTTAATTATAGTCTCATATTAAATTTAAGTGAAATTAAGTGTACTTTAGTGAGTACTGTAATGAATACATTTTAAAAACTCACAGATAACCCTACTATAAAAGTAATACGAATTGCTAATTTTGAAGCTTTTTTTTATGGTATAAGTACAGCTTTAAAAAGGTATTTTTTTTCCTCTCGAACATTTTTATTGTATAATCTAATAATCTAAAAATTTTGAATTTCACATTAAAAATCATTTTTTTTTTATTTTATACTAAAAAATTTATAAAAATAACCTAAAATTGATCTTGTTATAAAACATAACTCAAAATCAAATTAATTTTCTAACCAAATCAAATCGAATCAAACTTATACTTCTAATAACATTCTACAGGGAACATACCTCTCACAAGTTCAATTTTAATTATTTATGTTTTAATGTAAAAGACAGAAACAAATTCATAAGACAGTCTCAATGGCTTTTGTTATCTGATAGATACGAGTCATATATATATATACAATATATATATTATATATGTGGCAAAAACAAATTTACGAATTTGAATAGCATGTATAGTAAAATTTAAAATAAATATTACAAATATAATTGACTATTATAAAAATAGTATTAATCATTATATGATTAATATGATCCAACAAATTTATGTTCACATTTGTGATTTATTAATTTTAAAAATATCTAAAAATATTTCATTATAAATATAATAAGAAATAAATGAATTTTCCATAATTGAATCTTCAAAATCAACTCAAGAAATCTTCAATGAACACATAAAATGAAGCTTTTACTATAAACTTGAGCGAATAGTGTTTTGACAAGACAGTCAATCGGGGGTAATTTCTTTTTTGTTCAATACATAAAAAGTAGTTTATAAAAGAAACTTCAGGATTAGCACATAAATGAGTGAAACAAACATTCAAAATACCATAGGAAAAGACTTTTATGGGATTCAATGTTTGCTGTCTCAATATACTGTTGTGTATTCTCAAGGACAAAGCCATGCTTAAGCCTTTTTCTTGTGTGTTTGTCGTGGATGTTAGAAAATTCATTATGATGGAAAATGGATTTTAGAAAGATATGCATTTTATTCTTTAGCGTGCGTTATAGTTTAGTTACTGAATAATGAATAGACACTGTCTAGACAAAAATATATTAATAAATTGTGTTTGTTAGTATAAGCGGAAAGTTACTTTGAACTTTTAATCCATCAATCGATTATGCTTTTAATTCCGTAAGGGCTCAGATGGGGAAGAAAGAGATTTTAATACCACCGTTTCGAATTCTGTCAAATTTTGAAAACGGCTGATATTTTCTATACATGTTGTCTATTAATTTGATAGCAGATACATATATGAATATTTAGGTAGTTGGTATTTCTTTTTCCTCTAACGAGGGCTTCAGGTTCAAATCCTGGCGGCGGCATGGATGTTTGTTGGGGGTTCGGAATCCACTTTAAACTGTAGGTCCCGGTCTGTTTAGCCTAAAGTGTGCACAAGATGACCGTATAGCGACAAACCAAAACCTCTAAAGAGGAAAATGTGTGGATTGCTTTTAGAGTTCAATGCTTGTACCACTCTCTAGAAAAGATTATATTAGTATACTGTGTTTGTTACTACAAGCGGGAAGTTACATTGAACTTTTAATCCATCAATCGATTATGCTTTTAATTCCGTAAGGGCTCAGTTGGGGAAGAGATTTTGATACCACTGTTTAGAATTCTATCAAACTTTGAAGCTGCTGATATTTTCTATACTTCCTCATGTTGTATATTGATGTCATAGCAGATATATGAATATTAATATAGAGGTTATTTCTTTTTCCTCCTTAGTGAGAAAAATTTATGGATTGGTTTTCGAGTACAAAACTTGTACCACTGTCTAGACAAGAATATATTAGTATAGTGTGTTTGTTACTATAGGTGAAAAGTTACATTTAAATTTTAATCTATCAGTTGATTATACTTTTTAATTCCTTAATTACTCAGATGGGAAGAGATATTGTTATCACTGTTTCGAATTCTATAAAACTTTGCAAACTGATATTTTCTATGCTTACCCATGTTTTCTAGTTATGCCATAGCAGATATATAAATATTGAGGTAGAGGAGGAATATATATTTTTTCCCCCATAGCGAGGAAAATTTGTGGATTGGTTTTAGATACAAAGCTTGTACCACTGTCTAAGCAAAAATATATTAGTATACTGTGTTTGTTACTATAAGATGAATGCTACATTTAAATTTTAATCTATCAATTGATATATATATATATATATTAGTCTTTACCTGCTTTCTTTTTCAATGTATTATCTCATAACTTCAAAGGACTCCAACTCAAGATAGAAGCTAGCGGCTGCTTCGCACCAACACACAAATCGACAAGGAAAGTTACTTTTAAATTTTAATTCATCAATTCTGTGACATGAATCCCAGAATTTTCAACAAATTGGTTATGTTTTAAAATTGAAACAATGATTGTCTAGTTGATGTTTATTTAAGAAATAAAACTAATTCTTATAAAAAAAAAATCAAAACCAATAAACTTCTGAAGTCTTATTAATATGAAGTTGATGATAATGATAATGGAGTTGAAGTTCTAATAATACTGCACATTTTACAATTCTACTAATAATTAATATGAGTCCTAATTCCTCATATTGACCAAGAAAATACATCTTTATACTGTACGAAAACAATAATATAATATTTATATACAGCTAAGACTTCAGAAGTGCAATACTAAAATATTTTGCATAATAATTATTTATGAAGTTCAGTTATATGAACCATTTCTTTATCATCCATCTATAGATTATAACACGAAATTATTACAAGGATCACATAATTTTCCACAAATTGGTTATATTTTAAAATTAAAAACATTAATTGTCCAGTTTGTATTTTTAAGAAATAAAACTACTTCTTATAAAAAAAATAAAGAAAACCAATAAATTGTAACACTAAAAGTATATTTAGAAAGTGATATTTATTTATACTTAAATAAGTTAAATGTTCTCTTTTATATTAGTATAAATTTGAAATACTCTTGGACCTCTTTTACAAGATGATGTTTCCTTTTATACTGCAAATGTTAAAGATTCACTTTTACAAGATCATGTTCCCTTTTATATTGTAAATATTACAGATTCATTTTTACAAGATAATGTTTTCTTTTCATTGAAATCAATTAAAGTTATGGTAAAACAAAAATTTTGAGGATATTGTATTCATTGTCTTCGCTATATTAAATTTGAAAAGTCATCTATGTATGACATATAATGAACACCATAATGTACTCCTTTTTTTCGAAATTGGATTTTTTTTAAATTGCTTGTATTTGTAACTGTAACCTTCTAGTAATTTCTCCTGACTCCACCTATTGGAATTGTAGAAAATGACGCAAAATAAAAAAATAATAATAAAAATTAGTCGGAACTCTTGTACTAGATCAGTGAACACGCATGGACGCAAGGCTTTATCAACCCTCCCCTATTCCCGTACCCCAGAAAATGTTATATCCTTTCAATACTTTTCATTGCATTGTTTCATGTATGGTACGTAATTATGTGTCATATTAAATATCAAAATCTCCCCATGTCCTGCTGCACCTCACAATTTATAAACATTCACCCAAGCTACGCAAGCCAAAAGATTGCCCTTAACAAAATTTATAAGTTTGTAACGTTTCCATAAGACTTTCTGGTTGGCTTTAAGTGACGAATGGCCGATAAGTCCCGTTTGATGACCAGAATCGCCTGATAAGCACCGGACATTGCTCTAAAGTCCGGTATTTCCCTAAACGTGAATGCTGAGATTACTCCGGCACTGGTTGACTGCCATTTATCGATAAAGGTATAAGCCACAGAGTTAGGAGATCAGAATGGTAGTAAAGATTGAGTTAAGATGTCGTGGAATCAACAGCTGTATGGAAGATTGAGTATTCTATAGTACGTTAAATATCAGAAAAGTAGCTTCTAATTTGTTTTATGGTGTCGTTTTTTAACATAGAATTATTTTTTAACAGGTTTTAAAGAGAAAACAGAATGGACGACATTAATCAGCACATCATTTTTCCCTTTTATTGAACCCTTTTGTATAAAACAATCAATCAATGATAACATATTTCCATTTAATTATAGTCTTATATAAACGTTAAGTGAAATTAATCTACTTACAGTAGTACTGTAATGAATACATTTAAATAAACTCACAGATTACAATAAAAGTAATACGAATTGCAACTTTAAATCTTTCTTTTAAGGTATACGAACAGCTCCAAAAGGGAAGTTTTTTGAAATTTTTAGATTTTTTTTTTCTTCTTGAACATTTTTTGATCGTATAATCTAAACATTTTGAATTTCACATTAAAAAAAAACATTACTTTTTAAATTTTATAGGCTAGAAGCTTGATAAAAATAACCAAAAATTTATCTTGTTATAAAACATAACTCAAAATCAAAATGTGTGTTTAATCAAATCAATCAAAATCAAATTTCTAGTTCTAATAACATTCTACAGGGAATATACATCTCGAAAGTTGAATTTTATATTTTATGTTTTTGTGTTTGTTTTAATGTCATTGATTAAGAATCAAAGATTTTAAGATTTTT
Source organism: Caerostris darwini (assembly GCA_021605075.1). NCBI lineage: Eukaryota > Metazoa > Arthropoda > Arachnida > Araneae > Araneidae > Caerostris > Caerostris darwini. The sequence continues at coordinate 51,304 of BPLQ01002550.1, read as the reverse complement.
TAAAAAAGAATATGAAATTCCAAGTTTAACAATTACAATAAGAACAAAAAATGTTTAGACAGCTAGGATAATTTCCAATGTCTATACCCTATATAAACTTATCAAAAATATTTACATCACATTTTAAAGCATTTGGATAAGAACTAATTGTGTTATGGTGTTTTGTATAAATTCAAAATCAATTAAAGTTCATCCTGAGAAAAAGTTAAAAATAATTTTAAATAAAAATATTACTTTAAAAATGATTTAAATATATTAAAATACTCTTAAATTATCTATTCACATTCTTTATTTAAAAAAAAATATTGTTTTATTTTCTCTTAAATCTTTGAAAAAATTTTCAGCTCTGTTTTGGAAATAGAGCTGAAAATCTGTTCGACACTTCTTCTCTAGAATTACTTCTTTTAACAGAACTAATTAATGTGATACGTACTAGATTGAAAATGTTTTGTTTTTTTACAAATGTTTTGAGTAGGTCTATTTATTTAAATTTTTTTTATTAAATATATCTAAAATTTTTGAAATTTACATAAAAAATATCAGCTTCAACTTATTTTATACAATTTTGTGCTTTCAAATTAGGATAAAAATTGCAAAAAAAGTGGTATTGTTGAAAAATATGTTAATTCAAATTGTTAAATGTTTCTCTGATAATAATAATGTAGGTAAATGTATAATAATTATAGGTAATGTATGTAGTATACATATGTATATGATAAACCTGTTTCAAATTGATATGTTAATGAGTTTCACATTTATGTAGGCTTAAATTTTGTTGTCTCAAATGTTTTAAAACATATAATGAACTCTTTGTTTAACAAATGAAATAAAAACAATTTATGAATTTGAAATGATTCATATGCTTTATTCCCTTCATATATTTACGTAAAACGTTTATGTATACTTTCAAAGCATTCAGAAAAATAATATTTGTAATTTTGTGTTTGGAAGTAACACAGAATCCATAAATATTCAAATAATAAATAGTTAAAATCAATTTTTAAATGTAAATGAACACTGATGTAGAAATATAAAAATGCTGTTAAGTGCTGCTCTTTTTTATTATTATAAGCATTTTTTAAAAATCTGTTCTAAATTTCCTGGACATTTGTATTGAATTTTTCTCCGATATTCTTTCTACCTTTCGATTTCTTTATGTATTTGAATCACAAACGCTTCTAAAATAAAATATACTAGTTTTTAAAATTTCAATTTTTATAAAACATTTGTGAGACATTTAATGTTATTTTTAAATCAAATAATAACATTATTTAAATCAAATTTCACTTTTCAAAACACGAGGACGTCTTTTCTCAAAGTCATATTTTTTAAAGGTTAGAATAAAAAGAAAGCACGAACTACTAGATTTCTAAATAATATAAAATTCAAACCGACTTTTGAAATAACAGTTCCCTAAATATATTCTTTCAAAAGGCAAATGTCTTTAAGCTTATAAATTTCAATTATAAAGTAACTTTAAATTTTCAGTTTTGGCTCACAAACAGCAACACTTCAACAGCTATATGTTATTCAAAATAAAATCTCTTTTCTTTTACTAAGAACGTTTATGAATATTTTTAGAATAGAAAATATTTTAGAAAATAGAAAAATGCAATAAATAAATAGTTTTGGTCAATAACACACAGCCACATATCAAAGCTACAGTAATGTCAGCCACATAGCAAATATAAACAAATTTTCAAATAAAAACTTGCTGAACTTTTATCAATTCAAATGTTGCCAACAATTTCAATTTTTTAAATGATAAAAACATTAAATAACGTTTCTTTTTTATATTAGAATAACTTTTATAATCGGAATTGAGAAAATATTGAAGGTAAACGTATTGAAATTATCACTTCCGGTTAAGAAAATCGTACTTCTGGTTAAAAAAAAATAGTCTTCAAGAAAAGTTTAAACAAACATAAATTTCGTTCTAAGAAAGATAGAAACAAACTTGGGCGATATTTAAAAAGTCTAATATACAAGTGCGGCCTGATGGCCGAGTGTCTGACGCTCGATGGCACAGGCTACGGATTCCAGTCCCGGGCGGTACCATAGTTGTTCGGAATCCACATTAAACCATAGGTTTTGGTCTAATATGATTATAGAGCTTTCGGAGAAGGATTGACAACCCTATCCCTTAAAAAGAAAACATTTCATGTTTCGGAATCTGCCAGTAGGCAGAAGGCTTTGGTCCACCACGGGGCTGTTGCGCAATTGAAGAAAATTTACTAGTGTTTCAAAAATATAAAACAATTTGATAGAATACCGGGTTTTAAAGGGGTTCGTATAACTTAAAAATAAATTGTATTTCATTAATCTTATTATTTAATATTGGTACTACTGTGAACAATAGTCAACAGTTGTCAATGTTATATTCCTGATTATAATAGGTATATATTAATTTTATTTATTTGTCTGTGGCATTGCAATCATCACAAGCAGTTCATATCATCGTGAATGATTACAAAATTGCGTTTCGCACGTACATGAATAATTTATGTACTCTTTTCAAACCTTTAACTCATTTGTAAAGCATTCTACGTCAGAATTGTTGCATAAGCTATCCAAACAGGGATGATAACATTGATAAATGGAAAGGATTTCGATGCGAAAAGTCACATTAATATGACTCGTATCAAACCAATCCTGTCTATGACAGAAGGAATTTTTAACAAGATTGAAGAAAATAAGAATAGTATTACATGTGTAATATTATACCTATCGAATATTCTCCCTTTATAGCATATTCGATACTTAAAGCATCGAAGCCATACCAGCAATATAAATCAATGTAGTTTAAGCATATTTTTTTTTTCTTCAAAAAAGAATTATTTTCTAAAAAATATAATGGAAAATAAACGTCTCGCAAGAACTTATTTCAGTAGTCTACGTTCTATAGCTTGACATTTTTAGAACAATTTTTTTATGTATTTGTGATGTCTGGGTGCCAAGCCCATGTCTGGACGGGTGTGGAGAAAGAAAGTGAATTGGTAGCAGGAAGTTACAGATGGCACAGATCTTCGGAGACGAGGTGTTTTGATATGATTTGTTTTTGTTTTGAAACAGTGGTGAAACGATTAGATTGTGATTTTCTAGTGGAGAGCAGAGGTTATTGAATAGATTATATGTCCTGTACTTTTTATGCGTGCTGTGAAATCTGTACTGCTTAATAAACCTTTTTGTTATGTAAAAAAAATAACCTGAGTAGTCTATCCAGAAAAGATATTCACTTGATGCAAAGACAACTGGGAAATTGTTTGCTTTACACGGATTCAACCATTTGTTATCATAGCATTTCGTTCAGAATGTAAACCATAGCAATTTTAATCACCGATAAATCAAATGAGATAATAATGGGCTGATAAACGTTTATTCACAAAGAATTTCTCTGTTATTCACGAGGATGAAATTAGGGCACTCCCTTTCGGAAAGGACATGCTGCCCCCGTATCTGTGTGTTGTATGGGAGAAAACCCGGAAAAATTCCTACCAATCAGACTGAGGATGTGAAGCGCCTACTCATATTATCTCAATTATCATGGACTCTTAATGTTTCTGAAAGCAGACTGCAACAGACGCCACCGCGGATTAGAACCTGTGTTCTTCTGGACGCTAACTGTGCATGTTATCGTGATTCAGGTCCTTAATTAGATGGAATTGCTTGACAAACTTAAGAGAAATTTTCAATACTGATGAGACGAATTTTTTACATAAAATTCTTTTTTCTAGGGGTAAGAAATTCATTTAATTTTAATCATTCAATCGTTTTAGTCATTATTCGTTATTTTGGTTTGGTTTGTGTCTCTACGGTCATTTTTAACAAGATTGAAGAAAATAAGAATAGTATTACATGTGTAATATTATACCTATCGAATATTCTCCCTTTATAGCATATTCGATACTTAAAGCATCGAAGCGATACCAGCAATACCAATACAATTCTGGACTAATTGTACCGGGACCTACAGTTTAATGAGGATTCCGAACCACTCACAAACATCATGTCACCGCCAGGATTTGAATCTGAAGTATGTGGTACCAAATGCCAGAGAGCTAGCCTATTGGCCATCAGGTCGCCTTCATACGTTAGAGTTCAGTATAAAGTAGCAATTATTACATGTATGATTTTTTGCTTATATGTCTGCTGCAATTTAATTCTATTGTTTTTATTCACTTGTTTATAAAATATCTTAAAGAAATTATTGGTTTTAAATTATTCAAATAGCTAAGACAAATAGCTCTGAAGATTCGTTAAAAATAATGAAAAAGCAGGAAGGTATATTTGATAACATTTTTTAGATACAAAAAGGATGTTTTATTTATTTATCCCATTCCTCAATAAAAGTCAATATGAATGTATAATAAATGATCCACATAAACCTCTGTACATCATTTAAATTTCAAATCTTTAAATCTCGGTGCATTGGTGATAGGAAGTATTTGAGAATGTATCCAGTTACTGACGCTTAACATTTTTCGTAAATGATGCATAAGTAAACAGAGAGAAATTTGCAACCCAAATGTTTTGAGAGGAGCATGTATGTTGTTACAGCGATAGAAAGGCGATCACAGATATTGAAGATGGATGATCGACAAACAAATATATAAACCACCATGAAATGATAATGTTTTCAAGGTAGACAGAAATAAGTTCCTTACTGTTTTGGAGAGTATAAATATCAGTTTTGTAAGATATTGTTACATGCATTTCTTTTCATGGGAAAAAAATTTGATAAAAATTAGTATTGAAATATTTATGTAAGAAAATTTCCAACTGAAATCAATGCCACATCGTAAAATATTTGATACACAATTAAAACATTCATCTACGAGAAATACAAAATATATTTAAAGTATTTTTTTTTTCTAATGCAGCAGACAAATACTCATAAGTCAGTTGTCTTTATGTCACAAACGACGTTATTCATTTAGCATTACCTAGGGGGCGAATGTAACTTGAAGATAAGTTACGGACACGGTTCCAGCAACGCTCTACGATCCTATTAGACCGGGACCTACGGTTTAAAGTGGATTCCGAACATCCATGGCCCTTCCGGGACTCGAATCCAAAACCTGTAGTATCGAGCACCAGAACACCAATCACTCCGCCATCAGCCTATGGCCTATATTGAAATATTTTTGTAAGGAAACTACCAACTGAAATCGATACCACATCGTAGAATATTTGATACATAATTAAAACATTCATCTATGCTAAATATAAAATTTATTTAGAGTAATATAAATCAAAGTATTCTACTCATATTTTTTTCTTGAAATATGAGGGGGTTTTTTTCTGTAAAATTAATGACTAATTTCTTGGTCATGAAATAGCTACAAGGTCAGCAGTAGACACATAATAAGGTTAAATTTTTTAAAATAACATATATTTCCGAATATAAGCTATCCGTGTAATAGAGGAGAGGCAGTGTTTTCTTCAAAAATTCTATACAATGTTCGGAACCAATATATAAAGAAAATTAAAAAAGCGGTTTTGTGCATAAATAATACAAAAAATCTGACGCTGAAAGTATTGAAACTGATGGTATATGCGTCCAAACATTTCAGTAAGTCAAACTGAATTTCTAACATGGACTTTGAAGGATTTGCATACATTTTTGTTTTTTTTCTGCTTACTGAATGCATTCAAACCATCCAAAAAATTGGGAATTGATATTTCCTATTTAAATGCTATGCTTTTTCTTCCTATACAGAGACCTTTCGCCTCTGATAGTCAGTTCATTAGCCTCTATACAATATTAAAAATTTTTAAATTAAAATTATAAAAATGATAATAAAACTTTTTAAGCTCGTATTTCAAGGTCTGGAGTTTCATGATGCTACTGTTTTTTTTTTGTTGAGCATTGATCATCACTTGTTTCATTTAAGTATGCTCCTATCAACCCACCGATAGGGTGATGAGGGAAGGCCATTGTCTTCCTGAAGGACTTTAGAGCAAACTGTCACGTATGTTACCAATACGTTGGTAAATTTGACGTTAAACCCTGGCACCGCTGTGATTGGAACCAAACATGTGCAAGAACGGCACTTGATGCAGGATTCACGCCTTTCTCTGCAACTTGATCCAAAAGAGAAAACCTTATTATAGAACCTAAAAACCAGCTTATAGATTGTTCATGTTAACCCCCAGCATAGTCACAAGAAATTTCAATTTGGTTCTCTTACAAGGATTCGAACTGAGATTCTCTCAGTCAGGGAAGCATACTCGACTCTTGTCCAGTGGTAGCGTGCGAAGCTATGGTATGAAAAGATTCAGTTCGAAACAGTTAGTGTGTGAAGTGTTACAGTTTCGAATAGTCTGTTACAGAGTGCTTTAAAATAATGTGATTCGATAGCAACGTGTGTATAAGCCTCCCGCATCGATAGTTAGACAATCTAATAGGAGTTTTGCGGGCTTTCTCACATACGACAACCTAATGAGCAATAGTTACTGAAAATCCCCTCGGAAATAATGTCCTCCTTTGATCGTCAGTCCCTGGGTTAAATTTCGAATCCACTAGCAAGTTATGTTGCAGTTATCACTTTTAAAACTTGATGACAATTGTGGCAACGTGTCCATAAGCGTCTCGCATCAGTATTCAAGCTGCCCCGTGAGAATTTTCTAGGTTCCACCAAACAATACGCAAATAAGTGGCAGTTTGTCCTAAAGTCCTTCAGGAAGACAATGTCCTTCCCTCATCACCTCATCTGTAGGTTGATAGCAGCTTGGTGGTCACTGGTGGGTTGACTTAAATTGGACACCAGATCCATCGATGTTCAGCAAAAAGAAAAGAAAAGGATCACTCCAGAAAATGAAATGTGAGTTGAAAGAATTTTATTATTATTATTGAATTATATTCTTTTATTTAAAAAAAGATCGTAAATCAATTAAAACTTCACTACCCTACGCATTTACATATAAATTGCATAAGAACTAAAAACTTTAATGGGTCTTACAAGCTAATTATATTTTAATCTACTTAGTCTAAAAATTTAATTACGCAATTAAATACCTTATTAATTTTCTTTCTTTCCCAAAGAAGCAATGCTTTATCACAAATTACTAGGTATATTTCAGGAAAAAAAACTACGATCCCTAAATAAGAGTAACAACAACAAAACAAAAAAAAAAGGAAACTAACCAATTTATAGTAACTTTTTATTTTAAAAAAAAGGCTGAGAAAAAAAGAAAAAAACTTTGGTTATATCTACGACCTTTGCATCTTATTTTTTCATTAATTATTCTACCTCTTCGGTAAACAGCAAGTGATTAAAAAGGAAATGAACAGTTCTCCAAAGACTTAATTAATTTAATTAAAAGAGAATAATATCCGTTACTTTATTTGTGTAGCAGATGCCTACCAATTGGGGAAGTTTTTCAGTTTATTAGCAGAATGGTCTTTTGCAATCTAATATCTTTCTTTTCCGACTGAATGCCCAAATAAAGTAACAGATATAATTTTATTAAAAAAAAACGTTATTATACCAATCTTCTCTAGAAAATAATTAAGAAAAAAAAGAGATCCAGATATTATACAGGAATGATGAGTTTAATTGCAATTTCATTTTCGACGTTAGGAAATAATATATTTACTTTATCCACTACGAAAATTCTGTTGTTTAGTTACTTTATGCTTCTGTAATAAATTAATATTTGTGACTGTTATTAATTATGGCATTTCCATTGAAGTGTATTATTAAACATAAACAAATAAAGTAGAGTATTTGTACTTTCTGGGGAAAATTAAGCAATACTGAATAAAAGCTCATGGTTTATTTTGATATTATACATCAACATAATTTTTTTTTAATTTAAAATTTAAAAAAACCTTAAATGAAGCTTATTAAACTGTAAAATATCATATTCCCATTGTAGGTGTTTATTTAACCTGAAAATTATTATTTGTATATTTACTGTGTTACAAAAAATGTTAATTTATAAAACTTAATTTTGAATTTTAAAGTACTCGAAATAAACACTTCAATGGAATATTCTTTTGCAAATAAGAAGGCTCTAATTGTATTAATGACCCATGTTTTTTAAACTTTTTTTTTCTATTAAAACTGTTATCAGCCTTTTGAAGATACGACTTTCAAATTCTAGCCACTATGATTAAGATAATTCGACGCGAGAACTTCAGATGTATAACAGCCACAGCGTTACCCACGTCTCACAAAAGAATTTAACTAGCCTGCATTGACATTATGCTATCATACATTGGAACGAATTGATCTAAAATTATCCTACGAAGGAGTACCATTTCCGCCTTAAGGCTCCTCGAGTTCAAATAGAAAAACGGTTCTAGCCATATATTTATCGTTCCTATTCTCGACATAGCCTTGAAGACATTAATATGTTTTCCTTTTATCATTCAGGATGATTTAAAAAAAAAAGAAAGAATATAGTTTACTTTACAGGCATCAAACCCAGAGGGTCCCGTTCTGTTTAGGCCTCGTGTGCCTACAATGACCATAAACCGACAAACCAAACCAATCAAACTCGGAGCAAACATCACCTCTACCAGTTCGAGAAGTGCAACCAGTGCAAACATCACCTCTACCTGAGTTGACTTCCCCTACGCTCATATTAATATTTATTCCAAGCCCTGCTTAGGTGAGAGCCCGATATTACAATTTTTACTAGCCAAAGGCGATATATATTACAACGGATTTCGTTTTGCCTGTCATGTTTTGAATCCAAATTGCTATTACCATGACCTTTTAGCTCACCTTTAGGAGCTTAATCTTTTGTGGGAATGAAAAAAATGTGTTTGCAGTTTTGACACCCACACCCAAATTAAACGTGGCTGACAGTGTGCTGTTACTTTATCACTGGAATCAAAGATCCCATGTGTTGAGTTATAACAGGAATGCTATCCATTTTTCTATTGAAGTAAAAGTGAAGCTTAGCCAAAAATATACATTTATATAATCAGCAGCATAATCAAAGCTTTTTAATAGCATCTTCCCATCATTTTTTCGATGCTTTTCTTATAAAAATTTTATTAGTTTTCTATTAAAAAAAAAGAATATAATTCCTTTTATTATTATTTTTCTTGAAGTCAGTCTTTTGAAGTTTTGCAAAATAATTTTGCATGATTTTATAAACATGGTAATCTGTTAGAACAAGCAAGAGTGAAAAATAATTTCTTAACCAAATTCTTTCAGAAAACCTTTAGTCACTCTTGCAATGTTGGATTTGGAATTGTAATACTATCGGATAATTTATTTTCTGTTTATTAGAAAATGCAGGTTTACCTACAGAAATTATTTTAAGCATCTTAACTGCTCACAGTCAACTTAGTGGTTATAGTTTAATTGTCACTTAACAGCTGATAATGAACAATTCCTTTCTTATTCAACCTTAAGTTCAAAACATTCTCCTTTGGATGTAGACCAGCCTGTTTGGATAAGCCTTTAATACTTAGATAAGCCGTAATACTTTTTATATTAGATAAAGCTGAATTTTACATTTTAAATTTATCTTAATAATTTAATCGGTAATAGACCTTATCAACAAAGACAAAAATTAAAGGTCGCTTAAATTACTTATGCTTTACAAGTATAGTTACAAATTAAGACAAAACGCATGCTATAACTTTCTAAAATAAAACTGTTTGATAAAATAGAAGATGGGTCTCAAGAGAATATGCTTTACCTTTACAACACTTAAACGCAGTGAACTAAATCTATAACTAAAGGTTTAAATTAATAAAAAAAAGTTTTTAAATCTTTAAAAAAACTTATATTTTACTATTAATAATATAATTACAATATTTTACTTCTTAAACTATCTCCATTTAGAATAACGCCTATCTAGTATCTTTATCGCAAAACTTAGTGTAAAGAATTTGTCGTCTAATCCCGAATTCAATACATCTGCTTTTTAATCTCATTGGGCGATCAAAGCAAATGGCTCACGAACGCGATGAAGAAGCCAACAGGAAAAACCGGAATCAACTTCTTTTGTTCCAGAAGCATTCTACTAGTCTCTCTATCTAACGTCCTGTCCCGAATCTCACTTAGTTCCTGATCCCGTTTTTTAGATTCGCCCATTTCCAGATTTTCTTCCTAAACGTCAACCTCCTGCAGAAAAGGCCATTTACATTTTACTGTAAATAAATCCCGGAGAACGAGACTCGGGCTGGAGAACTTTTCCCGCCAAAGGTGCTTCGTCGAGATAAAATCCCAAAAAGGTGGCAAGGAGGAAATGGGACAATTCTGGGAAGCTTCTGTCCTTTCTCTGGTTTCGGAGAAGTCGTTATGCTTTCAGTTGTGTGGTGGTATGAAGATTGCAGATCGTTTTGAAAGAGAGAAATGTATTGAAAGAAATGCGGAATTGTTATGTTTTGAAATTTATTTATCGGATTTTTCTAACCCGTGGCTCATATAAGGGCAATTTGCATTTTCTTGATCCCTAACAGTTTGAGTTTTGACTTCCATAGTATTTTGTATCAGGGTAACGTCGAAGTACATCATCGGTAGTTGTATCAAATTTGTGTATTATCTATCCCCCTTTAATATGATTAAATTCATTTATAGAACTTCTTTTATAATTTTTTACTCTAATGTCATGAAAAAATAATTTGTATTGTTTAATATCATATGGCTGAATCTCATAATTATTTCTTAGAAAAAAAGATTTTTAGTTATGTCACCTTTTTTTTCTTTTCACCTTTTCTTTTTTTTTATTAGAAAAATATTGCTCTTCGAATTTCGTTTTTACTTGATAATTGGAAGATTAAAACTGAATAATATGGTTAAAGTAAAATGCGCAATTAAGTTAATAAGCATTTTACCTTAAAATCAAAATGTTATAGCAGGTAATTATTAGCGATTTATTTTGTTTAAGAACGCTCTGTTCAAGCCATTACATTAATAAAAATAATACCGTCATTATTAAAAGTAAATATTTATACGTAACATACAAGAGTTAATTAAGTTTACAGAGAAGTATAAACCAAAATTAAATGACCTTATTTCAAAGTGCATTGAAATATAAATTTCTAAAATGAACTTATGAGTAAACAATGCATAAGAGTGTCTCCATTCTATTAGCATTTCTGTAATTTTGTCCTTCACATGTTTATTTAAATGATAAGTACTTGAAAAAACCTATTATGTAACATGTTATTAATAATTCAGAATTTAAGAGAAATAATAATATCCTAGCAATGTATCCGCGAAAAATTGTGAAGAAATTCAAGTGGTATACATTAACGCTAATCATCGCCAAAGTGTTAAGTAATTTATAGAAATTGCTTCTCTCGTGGGTCTCTGATTGTATGCGTCAAACAAAAATTCAATTAAAAAATGTTGGTATGGTTGGTATCTCATAAGTCTTCTTTTTTTTTTTTTTGACAAATTTCAGAAGGTCTTTTCTAACTCTTCAAAAGTGTTATTTCACTATCTTCAGAAATTTCTTTTTTTACAAACATCAGATTTGTTTTTCACAACCTTCAGATTTGTTTTTTCACAACCTTCAGATTTGTTTTATCACAAATTTCAAAAGCGTTTTAGTCGTTATTTCTCATCCTTTAGAAACGCAATTTCATAATCCCTTCAGAAGTTTAGTCAATTCTCATTTTACAAAATTCTTAACTATAAATGAAACCACTTTCATGCTTTGAAATAAAAAAAATGATCATTATTTAACATACTTCATTTTAAGAATGGCATAAAAAATTATTTATGGAAAAAAATCATGTTTGTTTTTGAAGTCGTATCAGGCAAATACTGACACTTAAATAAATTCAGTATTTTTTTCCAGCGGAAGTAATGCGCGAAAGTTTTTTTTTTTTTAATTTTCTACTTATCTGTTTGGCATTCTTTAGTATTTTAGAAATATATATCTTATTCAAGCTTAAAGTATTTCAATACGTAACATTTTTTTAAGATTAAAGAAATAAACAGCGCATGTTTTTAAAAGGAAATAATACTGTATTTTTCCACAAATTTTTATTTAAAGACAGTAAATATTAATCTTAAAAACTCCAGTTTAAGTTATTTAGCAACAATAAAATTGTAAAAACAAATTATTTATTGGTTAAGGCATTTCTTATACGAATATACTTGATACTCGAAAAAATAAAATTTGATTTTCCATGGAAACATAATTTATTTATAAGATGAGGTTTATACCAATTTTTTCTCTTTATAAAGAATTAGATGTGCTTTATAAACAGTAGGGGATTTATAGGAGGTTTTTTGTGCTTTATAAAGAGTTTTCGCTCAGATTGCCTGCTCTATGAAATTCAGACTGACATTCTGAAGAATGGATATACACCGTAGACTGCATGGAACATTTAGTAGTTATACGGTCCGGCATGTATGATAAACAACATTCCGTCACGGAAAACCTTTATATATATATATATACTTCCTTATATAAAAATGAAATACGTCCATACATTTTATTTATGTTAATCTGAGTAGTTTGGATGACATTTCTATAAACCTAACTTTTTTGCAGAGCTTCTCTGCTGTTATTAAATTATCATTATTTCAATTGTAATTAGACAAGTTTAATTGAAATAAATTTAAAATTCAAAATTTATTTTGTCACATAAATTTAATTAAAAATATTTTTTTTTAATGAATGATAGATTTAGTTCGTAACAAATCAAATCTTGAATTTTAAATTTGCCTAAATAGGCAGCATAGACATCACTTAGAATCTTCAGGCTGCGAAATAGTATGAGGCACGAAATTTTTAAAAACTAATAAATAAGATTATTTTTATCAAAAAAAAAAATATAATAATTTTTTTCCCTGTATATGAAATAAAAATAAAAAAATCCAGAGAAAAAAATTTAATTCTAAATGTCATTTATATTTTCACGCTAATTTTTTATATTATAATACTTTTATTAGTTATTACATTTTATCATTATAACATCTAATAAAAGTTTTACAATATAAAAAATTAACTTGCATATATGCCATTTAGAATCCCATATATATATATATATATACATATATATATATATATATATAGAGAGAGAGAGAGAGATAAATATTTGTATATGTATAGGTATGTATGTATAGATATATATGCTTCATTTATATCATGTATTTGTAGAATTTTACTGCATTTCAATATTACCCACATTACTTTATTGACACTTTAAATGTGGCATTGCAGTTAGACGCTATTCATCAATAAATTCAAATTGTTTGTACGTTCTCTAGGTACGCAAACTAAAATGGCAATTAAAATATATAATTAATTCCCGGCTAAATGCAATATTATGTCCATTAAAAGGCATTATCCCTTTTAATCAAAAAGGTGAATCTCATAATATAAACATTGCCCTTTAAATTAAGGCATATTTTTTAAAAACTTTCTTATATTTTCCAGCAATTTCAGCAACTTAAAAATTATAAATTCTTTATTTTAAAAAAGTTCATAAAAAATAATATAAAAAAAAGAGTTTCGCACAGAAAGCAATTTTACCTCAAGTGATATTGGGGAGGATTTCTGTCAAATTAACTAAATAGTTATGTGTTTCGTTAAACATGAATTATTTTAATAATATTTAAACCATTCTCATAATATCTTTTTTTCCTTCTATTTGCCCATATTTTTCAAATAGAACTTGTAAAAATGGTTTTTGAGTAATTGCCTTTCTTTAAAATTTTTTTTTAATGAAAATCTGTTTTTCAAGTGTTTTATCTGGGGATTTGATAATTTTTTACATATCTAAAAAAAAACTCTTTTATTTTCTTATATTTTTATAAGAATACTTTCAGTGTAATTTATTCATTTTTCTGTAAAGCCTCAAACACAATTAATTTATTCAAAACATTAAATCTAGTCTTTTCTTCTTTTTTTTCATTCAGTCAGTTGTAGAAAAAAAATAAAGTTACTTTATTTTCTGACGAAAAAAAAAAGTACATAATAAGTATTAAAAAAAATGAAGTTAGCAATTATCTTTTGTTTGTTCCAAATGAATCTTTTTTTTTTTGTGCACACTTTTTTTTTTTCGTGCACACCCGTTCCAATTGCCAACAGCTGTTGCACACAAAATGAATCTCAAATTTTCAAACATTTCCGTAATTATGATATGTTACCTTTTCAGCCTTGATTCTTCTCCAATTACTTTTCCACAAAATATTTTAAGCGAACCGAAAACTCACTGCAGTGGCAAAAATTAAACCATCTCACGGTTTGCTCGTTAAATTGTTTTATTCCTTCCCCCCTTCATCAGCAGCCAACCGAAATTTCAGAAATCATTTTCATTAATTAATCCCCGGGCTAGGCGACAAAAAAAATTTCCTCATTATTAACAAACAATGCAGAAGAAGCATAAAGAAACAGTTTCAAAAACAGTGAATCAAAATTAATCCTTGTCTTGATTGCTGGAACAGTTGTATTCATTTAATTACTTTCATCTGGCAACAGTTTCATGATTTATTTATTATTATTATTTTTTTTTTTTTACAAATTTTATTTTCCTTTCCGCCATCTTTAATTTCATTTTATAATTACAGGAATCCAGATTTGCCATGACCATGTGTCGCTTTTTACTCCCAGTAGCTTCATTCCAAGCTACAAAAAAATATATTTTATTATGTATTTTTATTTTATTTATTTATAAATGGTGTATTAAAAAATAACTAATCCATATATAAGTTTGAAAATTTTCATCTATACAATTCTACAATACAAGTTTGTCATCTATACAAATTTGGTAAATAATTAGGCAAAACCCTATATCACATCAAATGGTAGCAATATTTTAATTTATATTTAAATTTTTAATGTTTTTAAATGGAATAAATGGTTTATTGGATTAATATGGAATAACTTAAACTCTATAAAAATTACGCGGCCTGGTGACCAAGAGACTAGTGCTCTGGCCATTGGTACTACAGGCTTTAGGTTCGTATCTTGGCGGCGGCAGGGATGTTTGTGAATCCCCTTTAAGCAGTAGGTCCTGGTCTGTTTAGTCCTCGAGTACACAAGAATGACCGTAGAGCGCCAAACTAAATTATAAAAATTAGTATACAATTATAGCAGCGCTCTAGTCGAAAGTAATAAACAAATTAGTAGTTCTCGCTCCGAGTGCCTTTGTCTGACTGCAATAAAAAAAAGATTATCTCTCTCTAACTTCATCCACAAGAGAGACGAGACTCAGAGTCAGACTCGTAAAACAAATATAAATCGGTTTTTCACAACCTTTCATGTGTGTCATTGAAAGAGATTCTCGCAGACCCCATTTACGGCCAGCTGTTTCTCACAGCCATAGATAGCGTGCGTTGCTTTTCGCGATCAGACGGAGACACTCGGAGCGAGATCGCCTCAGGGTTGGCTCGACTAGACTTGTACTCTTGTTTGGACGTCGCTTTAAGGCTCGTGCCCACCGAACCGAGAAGATTTAAGCGACAAGAGTTGACCAATCACTAGCCTCACCACTTTCTCCTGAAACCGGTTTGAAATCCACCGCTTCGAGTCGACCCACTCTCAACTCGAAGCGGAACTCCACTAGGCGTAATGCTATTTCTGACGTTTCGCTGCGAAGGGGTCGAAAACGCTTTCTCGCCTGCCGCGTGAATCTTCAACGCTTCAAGCCTCGGTGGGAAGGAGCCTTTAGAGTGACATCTGGTCGACAATGGCATCAGCGAGAAATTACTTTGTGTGCGGGACAAAACCTACTTTGGTTGAAGCTGTGCCAGACAGTTGACTGAGACTGTTGACACACTCCAAGGGTTCTGTCTGCACTGAGACAAACTGTTTATAATTAGTTCAGGAGAACGACTCATCTCGTACTCTCGAGTATACGCGGCTAATGTTACAAATTCCTGTTTATGACTAAATTATTTAAATATTATTTGTTAGCATTTCTCTTATCAGAAAATACAAGGTTACTTAAAATAAAATCTGTTTAGAACGAATCTTACTAAAAATAAAAGTAAACAATGAGGGTTAATGAAATAATTATTAATTCAAAGAAAAAGATTTTTGTACAACATACATTTCATCTCTAAGGACATTATTTGAAAATTATTTGCAAAAATGAAATTTTTTTGCTTAGGAGTTATACAAATTCGTAGAATACAACTAGGGGTAACAGTGTCGCATTTGTGCATCGTATTGAAGAATATCTTGAACAACAAAACATTCTGACTGCATTTCGCATAAATCCCCTTTTTTTGTCAAATAATCAATGTATATGAATTAAATCATTTATTTTGCACACTAGCTAACATCCCCCTAGAATGAAAGCGATACAGTCCTAAATATCTAAAAATTACAAAAATAAATAAATAAATAAAAAATATCAAAAATATTAGAAAATCAAGATTAATCAACGCATTTTATGTACCTTACCGTAACATGTTTAGTTTTTCTTTTTTACAGATCAGTTCAAAGATACAATTAGTATTTTCTGAAGTTATTATCTTAAAAATAATTTATTCCTACAATAATTTTATAAACGATAGACTACGGAACAATATTAAAAAAAAAAAAAAAATAAATAAAAATAAAAAAAGGGAATTTATTTTTCATTCAAAAATTTTCGGCTTTCTAAGCTAATTTTTGACTAAACAAAATAATTTTTCCTTGTTTTAATTAATTCTTTAAAAAAAAATTTAGATTCATGTTATTAATAAAACGAGTGCATTAAAGATTATACGAAACAAATACGAAAGCACTTATTCAGAAAACTTTTCATTAGGTTAATCCGATTAATTGCAAAATCAACCTTTGAAATGCTAACCTCACAAAGATACATTATCAGAATTAACTGCTCTTTTACCGGGCATTATTCTGTTTATCAGAATCGACTCGGGCCTCATTAGGTTGGCTGTGATCTCTACCAGAATAGAATCTTCATCCCTCCGGAAAAGAGCCAAGTAGAAAATTGAAGGTGGCACTGTGAAGGGTGCACATGCACCGCGGAAGACAGGTGGCATTCAATAATCGCATGGGACGCCAAACAACAACCCAGTGAAGTGGGCTTTTCCTTCTTGGAATATTCCTTCGATCCGTATTGGTTTCCTTGCCATTTAATTTCAGATAATTCTAATTTAGTACAATATTACCAGATAGAGTTATATGTTAGTGCTGTACTTAAAATGTGATATATTTAATAAAGAAATATCTTGTTTTTAATGCCAGATAACAATTCATAATGAGAAACCATTAAAATATTCGCCAAATATAGTGGTTGACGTTAAAATTGGTTATGTCTTCACTTTATACATTCGATATTTATAGAGCCAGGTAGGTAAATTGTCTCTGATATTAATAAGGCTGAACAAGAGCAAGTGACATTTAATAAACACATGAGACGTCAAACAACAATCCGTAAACGTTACTTTTTTTTCTTGAAATATTTTATTGTATTGGATAGTATATTCCAAGATCTAATGTGACTTAATTCATGATTATGTAAAGAGATCGAATTTTTTAACCTGTTTATCTTTAGATAATTTTCTGTTTAATTAATTACTAAGTAATTTGCTTTATTAAATACATACGTTATATTAATCCAAATGAATGCCTTGCAAAATAACTAATAAATAAGCATTAAAATATAGCCGATAGGCGCCAAAGTGGTCTATGTTTTCCATTTACGCATTTGATAATTGCGGTGTCAGGTAGAAAAGTAGGTAGTAGACCAAAAACATAACATAAAAAAGTTAAATTCATGTCTTCGAATTATGGGGACTTGCACCTCAGGTGTTTCACCACTAGAACTTCTCCTGTAAACGATTCTGCGTTACCCCAGGATGCACCCTAGACAGTGGTGGCGAAAAAGTGCACCCATATTGTATCTATACATCTTGAGGGAACACTCTAATGGGCGGCATCTGGGAGGTTTGTACTCTTCTCGGGTTTAAAGGATAGACACTGCAGTTTTCAATTCGACATTGCTTGTCTAGTTTCGAATCCAATGTGTTCCCAACCAGGTCACTCCGATTTGAAAGTTCGAAATAATATATTTTTGGCAGTAATTCATTGAAACTAATACATTATTGCATATACTACATCAGCTTTTGAGAATAACGGAAAACACAAATCGTAGTCCTGGAATAACGCGAATCCCTCTTGAACAGGGGGAATCCGATTTTAATTGAAAAATATAAGTTGCAGTGATTTCTATTAGAATCTAGAAGACTCGATTATGATTGAGAAAACTTGAATAAAGCATCCCGCACAACCAGATTGGTGACTTGGTGGATGTTTTCTGAGTTTTCTCTTTTAGCATAGAAAATATGGTACAAATGCGATATTGTGTCCTTATTTCCCATTAGCTGTATGTTCGTGGCATATATACAAGAAATATATAATTGTACGGAAAAATTTCATCATTTCGAAGAAAAAGGAACAAGAGCTGCATTCTTTTAAAAAAAATTCTTTTGTAAAAAGTAATTTTTCTAGTTTCGCGTGATATTTTTAAAAAGCTCATTCATTGAAATTTGAATTTTAAGTTTTCAAAATATTACACAGTATAAATTTAAAAATAAAATTTTATTAAACATAGAAATATATATATGTTTATCTTTTTACTTGAAACTGAAATATATATTTATAAAATTAGTAGACTAACTATTAAGTGGGATCTACTTTTTTATAATGTTTTCTCTATACGCAATGTATGGTTTTAATTAAACGCTCATTAAAGATTTTATATTACCATCTCCATCTACTTTATATAGATGAAATAGAAGCAAGAGAACGCGTAGTATGTAAAAAAAGGTTTGTTAAGCAGTTTTTAAAAGCTATTTTTTTTCGCTAATCTACTGGAAAAAAAATATAATGTCTTTTTCTCTAAGCCGTTACAGTATTTATTTCACCAGATGTTGAATTAAGAATGTTTCAAAGATTCCTAGAAAGCATGCATTTAAAATAATTTATTTTTTGTCGTCGTAAGTAATTAAAAAATTATACGTTTAAAAGAACCATTCCTTGTTTTTCACGAATTGGGAAACCCCAAATTAAGAATCTCATGATTAGTTCAAAAATTCCGTTGTTTTTTTTTAAGTTAATAAGAAAACAATTTTTTATAAATTGACTCGAGACACAACGAAACACGTTAATCGTACATCGGAAATAAGCAATTATACGTTCTATTTAGATGTGAAACCATCTACAAAATCGGTACGTATGTTTAGCTGGTTCAGAAATGGAGCTTCTTGTTTTCATGTCCAGTGTGAAATTTCAAGAACCACAAACTAGATATATTCTTTTTTATTTCCAATGGCAGATTATAAACAGTTACAGTGAAAAAAGAACAACTAAAAAAAACATACAACAACAACAAAACATGCTGAAACACAGTTCATTAATCTAACAATAATGCCAAGTTGCAGATCTTTTAGCCACTAAAAAATGTTACCAGATGCAGCACGGGGAGGTAGATCTTCTGCGCACCCAACTAGATATATTTTGATAAAACTAAATATATCATCATGCATAGATGTTGCAAGATGTTAGTGAGACGAATGAATGGGAGGGGAAAGGGTATTCCGCCTAGGTTATTATATCTCGGAATCCAGACGTGTGAATGATTGAGGAATCATTTAACTATTTAACTAAACATAAACTTACAACTTAAATCAGTGTAATTATACATGTATCCTACACAAATTAAGACAAAACTTATGCTATAACTTTCTAAACTAAAAATGTTTAATAAAATAGACCTTGGATCTCAAGAGAATATCCTTCACAATACCTAACCTGTAACTAAAGATTTAAATTAATAAAAAACACGTTTTTAAATCTTTTCAAACTATCTCCATTTAGAATAACACCTATCGAGAATCTTTATCGCAAAACTTAGTGTAAGGAATTTGTCGTTCTAATCCCGAATTCAATACATCTGCTTTTTAATCTCATTGGCGATCAAAGCAAATGGCTCACGAACGCGATCCAGGAACCAAAAGGAAAAACTGGAATCAACTTCTTTTGTTTCAGAAGCATTCTACTAGTCTCTCTATCTAAAGTCCTGTCCCGAATCTCACTTAGTTCCTCATCCCATTTTTCAGATTCGCCCATTTCCTGATTTTCTTTCTAAACGTCAACCTCCTGCAGAAAAGGCCATTTACATTTTACTGTAAATAAATCCCGGAGAACGAGATTCAGGCTGGAGAACTTTTCCCGTCAAAGATGCTTCGTCAAGATAAAAATCCCAAAAATGTGGTGAGGAGGAAATGGGACAATTCTGGGATGCTCTTGTCCTTTCGAAGAAGTCGTTATACTTTCAGTTGTGGCTGTATGAAGATTGCAGGTCGTTTTGAAAGAGAGAAATGTATTGAAAGAAATGAGGATTTGTTATGTTTTGAAATTTATTTATTGGATTTCTTAACCCGTGGTTCATATAAGGACAATTTTCATTTTCTTGATCCCTAACAGTTTGAGTTTTGACCTCCATGATATTTTATATCATGGTAACTTCGAAGTACATCATCGATAATTGTTTTAAATTTGTGTATTATCTATCCTCTTTATGAGAGCTTTACGCAATAATATGATTAAATTAATTTAGAGTACTTCTATTAGGATATTTTACTCTAATGTTATGAAGAAATAGTTTGTACTTTTTAGTATCACATGGCTGAATCTCATAATTCTTTCTTAAAAAAAAGATTTTTAGTTATTTCACCTTTTCTTCAAAATCATAGATATGCTAATTCTAAAAAAATATTGATCTTCGAATTTCGTTTTTATTTGATAATTGGAAGATTAAAACTGAATAATATAGGTAAAGAAAAATGCACAATTAATTGAATAAGCATTTTACCTTAAATTCAAAGTGCTGTAACTGTAACTATTAATGATTTATTCTGTTTATGAACGCTCTGTTCATGCAATTACATTAATAAAAATAATACCGTTATTAATAAAAGTAAATAAGTATAAGTAACTTACAAGAATTAAGTTTACAGAGAAGTATAAACCAAAATTAAGTGACCTTATTTCGAAGTGCATTTGTATATAAAGTTCTAAAATGAACTTATGAGTAAACGATGCATGAGGGTGTCTCCATTTGCATTTCTGTAATTTTGTCTCTGACAGGCTTATTTAATTGATAAGTACTTGAAAAACATATTATGTAACAGATTATTAATAGTTCAGAATTAAAGAGAAATAATAATATCCCTACAACGTATCCGGGAAAAATTGTGAAGAAATTCAAATGACATACATTAGTGGTAATCATATCCAAAGTGTTAAATATTTTATAGAAATTGCTTCTCTCGTGTTGATGATTTGTGTTGGTGCGAAGCTTCTAGCTTCTATCTTGAGTTGGAGTCCTTTGAAGTTATGAGTTAATACATTGAAAAACAAAGCAGGTAAAGACTAATAGGTGACTTTCCCAGATATATATATATATATATATATATATATATATATATATATATATATATATATATATACATATATATAAAGAATAATAGAAAGAGACACATAAAGTTTTGATGTAATCTAAACAAATCGAGGAAGGTTTTTATTGATTTATTTTTTATTCTTACATTTATATTTAATATATAAACATATAAAAACAAATAAAAATAATTAATAAGCAGAGTTGAAGAAAAAGGTTCGTGATAAATACTAGTAAACAGATAGAATTAATCTAAAAAATAAAAAGAAGTACAACGTAAGGAGAAATGATTGCGAAAACGCATTGAGTGAAATAAGGCGGGAAGAAGTCAGGGGTGGGAATTGGAATCAATTATGAGAGAGGTTCGAGGCCGTTTAGCATTTTTGGGGTTTTGGATGTCATAATCTGGCAGCCTTTTGATTAAATCGTTTTGAATAATAGGAAGATTTGAGTAAAAGTTATGAGCAAGCTTTTGAATAAATTGAGGGATTGTTTACAATATGAGAGAATGGTGGATATCACTATTACGGAAAAACCAGGGTGCATTAATGATCATTCGAAGAATTTTATTTTGCAGGCGACAAATAATATGAATATTGGTCTTAGCAGCGAATCCCCAAACCGGGCTAGCATATGTTATTGTAGGCCTCATGTAAATTTTATAAAGAAGAAGTTTAATGTCTACGGTGGTTGGAGAATTACGTCAAATTAAGGGATAGAGGATACGAATGAGTTTAATGAACTTATCACGGACGTGTGTAATATGTGGAAGATAGGTGAGATTTTTATCGAGAATAACACCGATATATTTAGTTTTTTTTGACCAGATAATATTCTCTCCGTAGATAGAGATAGTTTGAGAATTAATGCGTTTGTGTGAGAAAAAAACTGCTACAGTCTTATTAACATTTAATTTGATTTTCCATTTAGTAAGCCAGCACTCAAGAAGATGAATGTAATTTTGAAGGTACTTGAAGAGAAAATTAGTGTTGCGGTGTTGTGAAATGATGGCTGTGTCATCAACATAAAGGCTAAGTGTAGTGTTAAATGTTTATGGAATATCATTCATGAAGAGTGTAAAGAGATGTGGAGCAAGGACAGAGCCTTGAGGGATACTTCTCTCGTGTGTCTGTGATTGTATGTGTTAAACAAAAATTCAACTCAAAATTGTTGGCAATTCCTAAGTATTCTTCAAAATCTTCATAAACCTTTTTAAATATAATTTTCATGAGAGTTTTTCCTAAATCTACAAAAGTGTTATTTCACTATCTTCATAAACTTTTTTTCACAGCATTTAGATTTGTTATTTCACAAATTTCAGCAGCGTTGTTTAGAAATTCTCATAGTTGTTGTTTCTCATCCTTTAGAAACGCACTTTCATAATCCTTTCATAAGTTTAGACAACTTAACTTGAACTTTATTCCTTTCAATGCTTTTTGTGCTGAATATGTTTAAGTCAATTCTCATTTTGTAAAATTTTTAACTGTAAATGAAAACGCTTTCATGCTTTGAAATAGAAAATTATCATTATTTCTTATACTTCATATTGAGAATGACATAAAAAAAATATTTATGGAAAAAAAATTCATGTTTGTTTTTGAAGTCGTATCAGGCAAATACTAACACTTGAATAAATTCAGAATTTTTTCCAGCGGAAGTAATGCGCTTGAAATCTTAACGATAAAGTTTTTTTTAAAAAAATCTACTTCTTATCTGTTTCGCATTCATTAGTATTTTAGGAATATATATCTTATTCAAGCTTAAAGTATTTCAATACATAAAATTTTTTTTTGAAGATTAAAGAAATAAACAGTGAAAGTTTTTAAAAGAAAATAGTATTGCATTTTTCTACAAATTTTTATTAAAAGACAATAAATATTAATCTTAAAAATTCCAGTTAAAGTTATTTAGCAACAATAAAATTGTAAAAACAAATTATTTATTGGTTAAGGCATTTCTTATACGAATATACTTGATACTCGAAAAAATAAAATTTGATCTTCCATGGAAACATAATTTATTTATAAGATAAGGTTCATCCCGATTTTTTTTCTCTTTATAAAGAATTAGATGTGCTTAATAAACAGTATGAGCTTTGTATGAGTTTTTTGTGCTTTATAGAACTCTTTATAGAGTTTTCGTCAGATTAGATGAGCAATGAAATTCAGATTGACATTCTGAAGAATGGATATGCACCATAGATTGCTGGAACATTTAGTAGTTATACGGTGCGTCAAGTATGATAAACAACATTACATAGCAGAAAAACCTATATATTATTATATTATTATGTATATATATATATATATATATATATATATATATATATGTGTGTGTGTGTGTGTGTGTGTGTGTGTGTGTGTGTGTGTGTGTAACATATATATATACAGATAGATAGATGAATTTTATTATAAAAATATTAATAGTTCAGATTGTTAGGCATATTTTTAATGAACGATACATTTGTTTCATAACAAATCAAACCTAGAATTTTAAAGTTGCCTAAATTAAACTTGTCTAATTACGATTGAAATAATGGCTTAACAATTACAGAGAATATTTAAAAAATGCCATCCAAACTACTCAAATTAATATAAATAAAATGAAAGGATGTATTTCATTTGAAATCAAAAGACAGTGTTAACATTTTTTACTTAGAAAACATGTAAGAATATATAACAGCAGAAAGGTTTTAGAATTGCTTAACTTCAATGGAATTATATATATATATATATAATTAAATTAAAAATATATTAATTAAATAAATGAATTAAATTAAAATATCACCAAAAATGTTAACAATATTTAAACAAATTTTTTTAAAAAGATATTCACATAATAACATTATACCCAGCAATTCGCCATTGCAGAAGATATAAAGTCTCATACAATCCTTTAAATATATCAATTATGAGTTTGGTGTCATTTTAATATTATCAGTGAGCATAGATATCACTCAGAATCATCAGGCTACCAAATAAAACTAATATAGTTTTTTCGTAATTTTTTGCTGTAAATGAAATGAAAATACAAAAAAATTCAGAGGAAAAAATGGAATCCTAAATGTAGCATATACTTTTGCGCTAATTGTTTATATTATACTGCTTTTATTAGTTATTATATTATAGCATAATAATATCTAATGTATAAATATTTAACATAAAAGTCCATATATATATATATATATATATATCCATACAACAGTAGTCATTATACGTAAAATAGCAAATAGCATTTGCTTCTTTTATATCATATATATATAGAATTTAATTTCATTTTTCTATTGTTCGCATTACTTTTAATGACAGTTCAAATGTTACATTGCAGTTAGATGCAGTTCATCAATAAATTCCAATTGTAGTGTCTTTTCTAGATATCAAAAACAAAAACGGATGAAAATCAGTGAACATTTGAAAACAAAAACGTAAGAAAACGTATGAAAACCAATTTAAGCCTAACTGCAATATATCGTCCGATAAAATATATTATCACTTTTGTTATTAAAAAAGGAATCTCGTAATATAAATATTGCCCTTTAAATTAAGGCATTTTTTAAGACCTTTTCTTACGTTTTCCAGCAATTTCAGCAACTTAAAAATTATAAATTTTTTGTTTTAAAATCATTCATAAAAAATAATATAAAAAAAGAGTTTTGCACAGAAAGCAATTTTACCTCAAGTGATAAGGGGAGGATTTCTGTAAAATTAACTAAATAGTTATGTGCTTCGTTAAACATCAATTACTTTAATAATATTTAAACCATTTTCAAAATGTGTTTTTTTACTTCTATTTGTCCATATTTACAAATAGAACTTGTAAAAACGGCTTTTGAGGAACTGGCTTTTTTTTAAATTTTTTTTTAAATGAAAATCTGTTTCTCAAGTGTTTTATCTGGAGATTTGATAATTTTTTTTATGCATCTAAAAAAAAAACGCTTTTGCTTTCTTATATTTTTTTATAAGAATATACATTCAGTGTAATTTATTCATTATTCTGTAAAACCTCAAACACAACTAATTTACTCGAAACATTAAATCTAGTCTTTTCTTTTCGTTTCTTTTTTTTCAGTCAGTTGAAGAAAAAAAATGTTACTTTATTTTCTGAAAGAAAAAAAAATAAATACATAATAAGTATTAAAAAAAAAATGAAGTTAGTAGTTATCTTCTTTGTTACAAAGGAATCAGTTTTTTTTTTTTTTTTTTTTTTGTGCACACTTTGTTTTTTTTTTTGTGCGCACCCGTTCCAATTGCCAACGGCTGTTGCACACAAAATGAATCTCAAATTTTCAATCATTTCCGTAATTATGATATGTTACCTTTTCAGCCTTGATTCTTCTCCAATTACTTTTCCGCAAAATATTTTAAGCGAACCGAAAACTCACTGCAGTGGCAAAAATTAAAACACCTCACGGTTTGCTTGTTAAATTGTTTTATTCCTTCCCCCGTTCATCAGCAGCCAACCGAAATTTCAGAAATAATTTTCATTAATTAATCCCTAGGCTAGACGACAAAAATTTCCTCATTATTAACAAACAGTGAAGAAGAAGCATAAAGAAACAGTTCCAAAAACAGTGAATCAAAATTAAGCTTTGTCTTGATTGTTGTATTAATTTAATTACTTTCGTCTGGCAACAGTTTTGTGATTTATTTATTTATTTTTTTATTTTTTTACATATTTTATTTTATTTTCCGCCATCATTAATTTCATTTTATTGTTACAAGAATCCAGATTTGTCATGGCCGTGTGTCCCTTTTACTCACTGTAGCTTCATCTCAAGGCACAAAAAAAATATAAATATATAAATTTTAAGATTAAAATTGACATTTATCATATATTTTATTTATATATAATGATGGCCAGAGCTTTGACCCTCAGTGCCACATGTTTCGGGTTCGAATCCCGCCAGTGGTATGGATGTTTGTAATGGTTCGGAATCCACTTTAAGCGGTAGGTCGCGGTTTCATATGACCATAGAGCGTCACAAAACCTAATCATACTACTCACCCACATCATTCCCAAACTGTAAAGGGGCAACTCAGCTCTAGGCGCAGTGATGTATATGGTGTATTAATACACATAAATGATACATTAAAAAATAAATAATCCATCTATAAACTTGAAACTTTGCTTGTTTATCATCTATTCCAATTCATAATTTTCAACTTGGATCTTTAAAATTTGGCAAGTAAGTATGCAAAAACCTTTATCAAATGAAATGGTAGAAATATTGTAATTTATATTTAAAATTTTAATATTTTTAAAGATCATAAAAAAATTATTGGATTAATTTAAACTCCATGACATTATTATGCAGTTATAGCCGCGCTCCAGCCGAAAGTCCAGGGAGCAGTTATCTCTCCGAGGGTCTCAGTCTGACCGCAAGAAACACGCCACGTTATCTCTCTCTGAAACCTATTCACACCAGAGACGAAACTCAGAGTCAGACTCGACTCGGCTTGTACTCTAATTTTGATCCCTTTTTAGAGCGGCATCTGGTCGACAATGGCATCAGCTAGAAATTCCTTTGTTTGCGGGACAAAACAGACTTTAAACTTTAGACTGTAGTGGAGCAAGACAGTTGACTCTGTCCACACTGAAACAAATCGGTTTATAATTGGTTGGCGAGAACGACTCGCTTGTCTCGTTCTCTCGACTGGACGCGGCTAATGTTACTAATTCCTGTTTATGAATAAACTATTCAAGTATTAATTTCTAACATTTCTTTTATCAGCAAATGTGGAATTACTTAAAATAAAAAGTTTACTCAATTCATGCCTAACAGATATATTACGTCAATTAAAATATATTATCCCTTTTGTTATAAAAAATGAATCTCGTAATATAAACATTGCCCTTTAAATTAAGGCATATTTTTTTAAAGCTTGCTTACATTTTCCAGCTATTTCAGCAACTTAAAAATTAAAAAATTTTATTTGAAAAACGTTCAGAAAAAAATAATATAAAAAAGGGTTATGCACAGAAAGCAATTTTATCTCAAGAGATATTGGGGAGGATTTCTGTAAAATTAACTAAATAGCCATATGCTTCGTTAAACATGAATTATTTTAATAATATTTAAACCATTCTCAAAATACCATTTTTTTTCCTTCTATTTTTCTATATTTTACAAATAGAAATTGTAAAAATGGCTTTTGAGTAACTGGTTTTTTTTTCTCAAGTGTTTAATCTGGGGATTTGATAATTTTTTTATACATCTAAAAAAACACTTTTGTTTTCTTATATTTTTTTATAAGAATATACATTCAGTGTAATTTATTCATTTTTCTGTAAAACCTCAAACACAATTAATTTATTCAAAACATTAAATCTAGTCTTTACTTCTTTTTCTTCAGTCAGTCAGTTGAAGAAAAAAAAAGTTACTTTATTTCTGAAAAAAAAAAAAAAAAAAAGTAAGTACATAATCAGTATTAAAAAAAATGAAGTTAGCAGTTATCTTCTGTGTTCCAAATGAATCTTTTTTTTTTTTTTTTTTGTGCACTCCCGTTCCAATTGCCAACGGCTGTTGCACACAAAATGAATCTAAAATTTTCAAACATTTCCGTAATTATAATATGTTACCTTTTCAGCCTTAAATATTCTCCAATTACTTTTCCGCAAAATATTAGGTTGGGGAAAAAGAAATCCATTATTTTTTCGATAGATGGCTGTAGTGATCGATATCACGTAAAGTATCAATTAAACAATTTCAGATTTATGCTCGTTAGAAAGGTGGCACTTCGTACTAAAATAATTCTTTTTCTGTTTTTTGTTTGGTCCATTCAGTTGGGAGTTACAGGGTGTTAGAAATGGAAGTGAACAAAGAGAAAATTCGGTACATTTTACAGTTTTTCTTTGACAAAGGCGAAAATGCAAGCCAGGCGGCTAAAATTGTGAATGGTGTTTATGGTTCCGATACTGTAACAGCCAATTATGTGCAATTTGTTTCGTAGATTCCGTTCAGAAATTTTTGATGTTAAAGATGCACCTCGAACAGGTAGGCCGGTCGTCGAAAATGTCGGATAAAATCGGAGAAATGATCGAAGTTGACCGGCATGTTAGCAGTCGTAACATCGCCCAGGAGCTAAAATCGACCATAAAACAGTTTTAAACCATTTACACAAATCTGATTCAAAAAGCTCGATGTTTGGGTGTCACACCAATTAACAGAAAAAACATGATGGATCGCATTTCCATCTGCAGAAAATGAGATAGACCCATTTCTTAAACGGATGGTGACTGGAGATGAGAAATGGATCAATACGATAACCCTGTGCGAAAACGATCGTGGTCAAAGAGCGGTGAAGCACCTCAAACGGTGGCCAAACCAGGACTAACTGCCAGGAAGGTTCTGTTATGCATTTGGTGGGACTGGAAGGGGATTATTTATTATGAGTTGCTTCCATATGGCCAAACGCTAAATTCTGATCTCTACTGTCAACAACTGGACCATTTGAAGATATCGATTGACCAGAAACGGCCAGAATTGGCCAATGGGAGAGGTGTCGTGTTCCACCAGGACAACGCTAGGCCACACACATCTACAGTGACTCGCCAGAAACTTCGGGAGCTTGGTTGGGAAGTTTTAATGCATCCGCCATACAGTCCGGACTTGGCACCAAGCGATTATCATCTTTTCTTGCATTGCAAAATTTCTTTAATGATAAAAAATTGGCATCTAGGAGGATTGTGAAAATCGACTACTAGAGTTTTTGCAAATAGAGACCAGGACTTCTATGAGAGAGGCATTATGAAGTTACCTTTAAAATGGCAACAAATCATACAACAAAAAATGGTGCATATTTGACAAATCGGACAATTGTTAAATAAAGTCCTGAAGTTCATATAAAAATAATGGATTTCTTTTTCCACAACCTAATATTTCAAGCGAACAGAAAACTCAGTGCAGTAAGCAAAAATTAAACCATCTCACGGTTTGCTTGTTAAATTGTTTTATTCCTTCAGCAGCCAACCGAAATCTCAGAAATCATTTTCATTAATTAATCCCTAGGCTAGACGACAAAAAAATTTCCTCATTATTAACAAAAAATGCAGAAGAAGCATAAAGAAACAGTTCCAAAAACTGTGAATCACAATTAAGCTTTTGTTTTGATTGTTGGGAACAGTTGTATTCATTTAATTACTTTCATCTGGCAACAGTTTTATGAATTATTATTATTTATTTTTTTTTACATATTTTATTTTTCTTTTCCGCCATCTTTAATTTCATTTTATAATTACAGGAATCCAGATTAGTAGTGGCTATGTGTCCCTTTTTACTCACTATAGCTTCATCTCAAGCCACAAAAATCATCTCTCACACCACCATCTTTTATCATGTATTTTATTTTATTTATATATAAATGATACATTAAAAAATAACTAATTCATATATAAGTTTGTAAATTTTCATCTATACAATTCAACAATACAAGTTTATCATCTATACAATTCACAATTTTCAACCAGGATTTTTCAAATTTGGAAAATAATTAGGCAAAACCCTACATCACATCAAATGGTAGTAATATTTTAATTTAAAATTTTAATGGTTTTAAATGGAATAAATGGTTTATTGGATTAATATGGAATAACTTAAACTCCATAAAAATTACGCGGCCTGGTGACCAAGAGGCTAGCGCTCTGGCCATTGGTACTACAGGCTTTAGGTTCGTTCCTAGCGGCGCCTGGGATGTTTGTGAATCCATTTTAAGCAGTAAGTCCTGGTGTTTAGTAATAGTGTGCACAAGAATGACCGTAGAGCGACAAACCAATCTATAAAAATTATTATACAATTATAGCCGCACTCTAGTCAAAAGTAATAAAAAATTTAGTAGTCCTCGCTCCGAGTGTCTCTGTCTGACTGCAAAAAACAAGATTATCTCTCTCTAACTTCATCTACACGACTTGTCATTAGACTTTAATTTAGGCAAATTTAAGGTTTGATTTGTTACGAAATAAATTTATCATGCATTAAATATATACCCAGCAATATAACAATGGCATTAGCGAGAAACTTCTTTGTGTGCGGGATAAAACCTACTTTGGTTTAAGCTGTGCCAGACAGCTGGCTGATTGAGACTTTTGGCACACTTGAGGATTCTGTCTACACTGAGTCTGTACTCTCGAATGAACGCGGCTAATGTTACAAATTCCTTTTTAAGAGTAAATTATTCACATATTATTTGTTAACATTTCTTTTATCAGAAAATGTAGGGTTACTCAAAATAAAATCTGTTTAGAACGAATCTTACTAAAAATAAAGTGACAATGAGCATTAATTAAATAATTATTAATTAAAAGAAAAAGATTTTTGTACAACGTGCATTTGATCTCTAAACACATTATTTGAAAATTATTTGCAAAAATGAAAATTTTTGCTCAGCAGTTATACAAATTCGCAGAATACAATTAGGAGTAAGAGTGTCACATTTGTGCATCGTATTGAAGAATATCTTGAACAACAAGACATTTTGACTGCGTTTAGTACAAATCTACTTTTTTTTTATCAAGTAATTAATGTGCAAGAATTAAATCTTTTATCTTGCACACTAGGTAACATCCTCCTAGAATCAAAACGATACAATCCTAAATACCTAAAATTTGCAAAAATAAATAAATAAATAAAAATATAAAAAATATTATTAAATCAAGATTAGTCAGCATATTTTATATACCTTACCGTAAAATGTTTAGTTTTTCTTTTTTATAGCTAAGTTCAGAGATATAATTAATATTTTCTGGAGTTATTATCTTAAAAATAATTTATTCCAACAATAATTTTATAAACAATAGACTGCTGAACGATATTAAAAGATGGGAATTTTATTTTTTCATAAATTATCGGCTTTCTATACTAATTTTAACTAAACAAAATAATTTTTCTTTGTTTTAATTAATTTTTAAAAAAGTAAAACGAGTGTTTTCAAGATTATACGAAACAAATACGAAAGTACTTATTCAGAAACCTTTTCATTGGGTTAATCCGATTAAATGCGAAATTAACCTTTGAAATGCTAACCTCACAAAGATATATTATCAGACTAAACTGAGCTTTCACAGGGCATTATTCTGTTTATCAGAATCGACTTGGGCATCATTAGGTTGGCTGTGATCTCTACCAGAATAGAATCTTCATCCCTCCGGAAAAGAGCCAAGTAGAAAATTGAAGGTGGCACTGTGAAGGGTGCACATGCACCGCGGAAGACAGGTGGCATTCAATAATCACACGGGACGCCAAACACGCCAAACAACAACCCGTGAAGTGGGCTTTTCCTTCTTGGGATATTCCTTCGATCGTATTGGTTTCTTGCGATTTAATTCGAGATAATTCACATTTAGTGCAAAGTTATCAAATAGAGTTGTTGTACATTAGTGCTATTCTTTAGTTGATTGGCGGTAAAATTGCTTAAAATGGGCTTTATTTAATACAGAAAAATCTTGTTTTTAATGCCAGATAACAATGTATAATGAGAAACCATTAAAACATTCGCCAGATATAGTGGTTGACGTTAAATTTAGTCGTGGCTTTATACATTTGATATTTATAGAGGTAGAAAATTGTGACTAATATTGAGGAAGCTGAAATTGCTCCTTGAAAGAAAGGTGCTTTTAATAAACACATGAGATGCCAAACAACAATCCGTGAAATTAACTTTTATCTTGAATATTTGGATAGTATATTCTAAGATCTAATGTGGCGTAATTCATGATTATGTAAATTTATCGAATTGTATTAACTATTTATCTTTAGTTAATTTTCTGTTTAGTTAATTACTAACTAATTTAATTTATTAATTATGTAATGATAAAAGTAATTTTTAATTCTATATTACTCCAGATGAATACTTTGCAGAATAACTAATAAATAAGCATTAAAATATCGCCAAATGTCGCATTTGATTTTCCACTTATGCATTTGATAATTGTGGTGTCAGGTAAAAAATTGAGGATGCTAGTGTGAAGGACGAACAAGCGCTTTAAAAGGTAAATTGTATTAATAATAGTAAAAAACGGTAAACAGCAACTTGCTTTCTATCAGATAGTATTGGATTTCATTGCAATCTAATTCGAATTTAATTAAATTTAAATTTAGTACAAAAAAAATTAATTTAGTACAATTTACCAAATATTTTTGTAAAGTGGGCTGATAAAAATAAATATATTTTTCCTATTTATTTATTATGTAATTAATATAATATATTAAATAGTAAGTAAAATAGTTGTTTTTAATACTATTACTCCAAATGAATCATTATGTAGTGCAAAAGTAACGAAGTGTCGTCAAATGTTGCAATGGACGATAAAGTTGGTTGAATTTTTGTTTTATACATTTGACGCGCAAACCCATGATGTTTAACACTCTGCATAAAGGCTCTGCACTCTGCCTAGACTGGTCATCACCACAATTTAGAACAAATAACTTTAAAGATTGCAGAGGATATCTCCATTCTCCTTCGCTAACCCATATCCCAGATATACCCTGTGTATTCATTGCGTAAATGACAGATTTCTGATTCAACATTTTTTGCAGGAGTGACATTCAACTTAGATCTGATTAAATCGCAAATTATCAAGCCTCTGTAGTACTTTCTGTAAACGAGTTAAATTGATATTTTCGAATTATGGGGACTTGGACCTCAAGTTTTTCACCAATAAAACTTCCACTGTAAAAGATTCTGCATTACACAGAATGCTGCCTAAAAGGAGGAGGTGAGGAAGTGCACTCATATTGTGTCAATACAATCTTGAGTGAACACCCGAAAGAGTGGTATCTGGAAAGCTTGTAATCTTCACGAGCCTCAAGGCAGCTTTCGTTCCAACATTATTATAGAGTTTTGAACTCAATGTATTCCCAACCAGGGCCGTTTTGATTTGAAATTTCGGAATAGATATTTTTTGGTAGTAATTCATTCGGTCTAATATGTTATTGTATGTTTCAACCTTTAAGAATGACTGAAACTTAAATCGTAGTCGTAGCATAACGTGAACCTCTCATGTGCAGAAGAAACAGGTTTGAATTCACGAAAGATGTCCATTGCTGCCATTGTTATCAGAATCGATAAGAAACGTTTGTGAAAATGTATATAAAGAGTCTCACATAGCTTGCTGGTCGTTTTCTGAGTTTATTTTGTATAATATGCAAATAAGGTACAAATTGGATATTGTCTCCTAATCTCCCATTGGCAAGCTGTTCGTGGCATATATACAGCAAATATAAAGTAAGACAAAAAATATTCCTGTTAGTTGAATGCAAATATTTCATCTTTTCAAAGGAAAAGAAATAAAATTTGCACTGAATTTTGAAAAACTTTCTTTTGGGAAAAGAAATTTTTCCTCATTCATTGAAAACTGAATTTATATTTTTTTATAATTATATCCAGTATAAATTCAAAGAAAAAAATCTGATTAAACAAAGAAATATATTTTATATTTACTTGAAACAGAATTATATTTTTTATAAAATTAATAGACTATCTATTAAGTGGGATCTATTTTTTTATATTGTTTTCTCTATATGCCATGCATGATTTTAATTAAACGTTCATTAAATATTTTATACTACCATCTCCATCTACTTTACTTATATGAAATAGAAGCAAGAGAACGAGTAGTATGTAAAAAAAATTTTTTTGAGCAGTTTCTAAAAGATTTTTTTTTCGCTAATCTATAGGGGAAAAAACTGCAATCTCTTTTTCTCTAAGCCGTTACATTATTTTTTCACCAGATGTGAAATTAAGAATATCTCAAACATTCGTAGAAAACATGCATTTAAAATAATTTATTTTTTTGTCGTCGCAAGTAATTAAAAAGTTATAGGTTTAAAAGAAACATGCCATGTTTTTTATGAAAAGGAAACCTCAAATTTAAAGGCTCATGATTATCTTTAAAATCCCATTGTTTTCTTAAGTAAAAAGAAAAACAATTTTTATAGATTGACAACGAAATATGTTATATCTGAAATAAGCAATTAGACGTATTTAGATGAGAAAATAGGGCCTGAATGGCCGAGTGGCTAGCCTCTGGCGCTGGGTACCACAGGTCTCGGGCTCGAGTCCCGGTGGTGCCATATTTTTCTGTAGTGGTTCGGAATACACTTTAAAAAGTAAGTCCCGGTCTAATAAGATCGTAGAGCGTTGCGGGGGTATTGTTATTCCGCGTCCGTGGCTTATCTTCAAGTTACATGCGTCCCCTGGGTAATGCAAAGTGAGTACGTCTGTGCAGCACTTGCCTTAAGGCATCCAAAGACCAAGCTGTCTGTGTTTGCCAGCTGCATTAGAAGAAAAAAAAAAGATGTGAAAATATCTGCAAAATCGGTTCGTATATTTAGCTTATTCAGAAATGGAGCTTTATGTTTTTATGTCCAGTTTGAAATTTCAATAACGAAAAATGAGATATATTTTCATGAAACTAATTATCCAGACAATCTTTCAGATAAAGATGACTTAGCGCCTCAATTACCATCAAGAAATATTACTGTTTTCGCTGTATTGATTGTTCTCCCTTCTATATTTTTTTAAATAAATAATTTATTTATATTCATTTTTTATTCTATAATCCAAATAGGCAATACTGTTTTTGTAATTATTATCATATGTAATGGGATTTCCAGATTATAACTAATTAATAAAGGCTCCAGCAGGGACCACGTTGAGTTTGCAAAATAATTCAATTTGATTCAAAACTAGACAAGTAATGTCGAAGCGAAAGCTTTCACTGAAGAATCGGAATAGATAATAGGCATGATACATTTACTGCATTTGTCAAAAAGTCCTGCTAGTAAATTTTAGAAGGAAACTCCAACACTTCTATACTTTCCCTGTATGCATTCCTTCTAAATTTTGTGTTTAAAAAGTTACAGCAACGTAGTAGCCCCCATCCTGTTCGTGTTCAGCTTTATATGTTGCTTAACGCTGAATCAACTGCATATCTGTCTTTCTTAAGCTAAACGATATCAGATTAAAATGTATGGCATCAGGAAAACAAACAATAATATAGAACGTTACAATTATCTGCACAGTATAATTTTTTTTTTATATTTATGTTTGGGGCGGGGACTGATGGCCGAGTGGTTAGCGCTCTGTACCACAGAGTTCATGGATGTTTGTAGTGGTTCGGACTCCACTTTAAACCATAGGTCCCGGTTTAACATGATCCTGGAGCGTTGTAGGGGTATTGTTACTCCGCGTCCGTAGCTTATCTTCAAGCTACAAGCGCCTCCTGCGTAGTGCTAAGTGAGTAACATCGGTGCGGCACTTGCTTTAAGGCATCAAAGACAACTGTCTAAGTGTTTGCCAGCTGCATTAGAAAAAAAAATAATAATGGGATTTCTATAATTCCTATATGTTGTACTTCACTGTTAAAAATTTTAGAGAAGCTACTTGATAAAATAGTTTGAATAATAACTTTTAATAGTACTTGATAATAATAATATTAATTTTCACCACCTTCCTTGTTTACTTTATAAAGAAACAGTAAGTTTCGGGTCACAATTTTCCAGTTAACGTTTGACACACGAAATCCACTTTGGATATTTAATACATTCCCTTCATACATTTGAATATTTTTTTCACTCTTCTTTTCAGTTTCATCTTGACTATTTGTTGCCAGATTCTTTTATTTCACTTGGAAAAAAAAATTGCACGCGAGGTATACACTTTTTTTTTTCTTCTTTCTCCTAGAAGAGGTTTTGCATGTTCGGAAAATGTCGCTTTCAACAAACAACTTTCCTGTCTCGAAACAAAAAAGGGAAAAAGGGGGCTGAAAAAAAATACCTATGCACAGAACTGGAGATAAATTTCATGTCTGATGCCTTGAGTTCCTTTTTTGCACAGTAAATCGCCAGGAAAATATGTGTTCTTTTCTGATTCTTCGCAGTCCAAAAAGCTTTTTCTGGTCGCCCATAACAATAGGTGTTAATCAAGTTCTGTCATTTGCATCTGGAATTCATTCATTCCATCGCAAAAAAAAATTGCGTTTTACTAATTTTTGTTCATTTATCTCTTTTTAATGACATTTTTTTAAACACTGAAATTCAGCTAAACATTTATCATATTTTTTTTCCACTTGAAATCTGATTTTTTGAGTTAGTTGGTTAGAGTATCACCAATTCAAATAATGATAATATTATAATTTATATTTAAGATTGTTAAACTGAATAATTCGTTTCTAGGATTCATGTGAAATAATTTAAATTGGATAAATTAATATTCAACCACTTTAAAAAATCCTGCTTTTCAATAAATAGTTTATTGTTATTTGTTTCATTCTTTTTCAGAAAATAAAGCTACCAAAATGAAGTATATACAGATTAAATCTTATTAAAAATAAACAGTAGAAGCAGTTAGCGTTAATTAAGTGATTAATTATTCATAAAATAATATATTTGTACAATTTCGTTCTTTATAATCATTAATATTTTTTCTGAGTTAAAAATATACCAAAAGTTTTGAATACCCGAATTTGATAGTTTGTCCAGCAAGTTGAGAAGATTTCTATTAACTGTTAATTAATCCCATAAACCAAAATGAAAACTCAAAGGTAATAGTTCGGTAGTTGACTTCTCTGCAGATCGCCCACATTTCGTAGACACGTTAATGGTTTTCGATAAAGAAAGAACGAGTGAGAATCATTGCATGAGGAGTAATTTCTAAACGACAGCGGGTTGCTTTAAATCGTTGTACTGCTTAAAACTAATGAAAATACTTCATGACTCGCATATTTATTTTTTATAGTATACTACGAAACTTTAGGTTCAACGATTGGTAGGGTTTCGAACTGATCTCCTACAGTTTGGCAACCCTAGTCATTGATCAAAAGACAATTTCACGCACACATTTAATAAATACATTCTAATTAATGATATTATTTTTTAAAAACTGCTCAATTTTTAATTTGTATTAAATTTCAATTAATAAATAAATAAATATTTTAAAAAATAAAACTTATACAAATATGTGATAATTAACAATAAGCAATTCATATCCTTATAAATAAATAAACTACTTTTATTCGGAAAATTCTATTTAAAAAAAATCCAGTTATAATAGATGTTTCTTAATTATTTTAAATACACGTTAATGCCTCGTTTATTATGCTTTCCGAATTTCTTCTTCGGAAGTCGAGTTTTAAATGAAGAGATTAGATGGGGAAAAAAAATTTAAAAGGAGCTTTTTAATTTTCTCCTCAATTAAAAGTTAATTGAATTCTGTATTCATTGAGCGCTTCTCTAATAAGAAACGTTGCAGAAAAACATTTATTGAGAAGAAATGATATTATACATTTTTTTTGTATTAAGTACTTTGGGAAGAAAGCTTGAACATTTATTTCTATTATAAAATTAACTTTTTAAAGATTTTTTTTTTCTTCAATGCTAATGATCTCATAAGAACCAAATAAATGACCGTGTTTTTACCATTGTGATAATAATAATTTTCATTATTTTAATAAAGATTTAAGCGAGTTTAATAACATTGAGAAGAACACAAAATATAAGATAATAATAAGATATAATAAGATAAGAATATAAAAGATAAACACTAAATATTTATATATTGTAACACAAATAGAAATTATGTGTTAATTTTTTTTATACTCAGTATGAAAAAAAAATCGTTTATATTTATAATGAGTTGTTATGTTTTTATCCTTTACTGTTATACATTATGATACAATTCTCTAAAGAATATGCGTTTTAAATAATATCCGGTTTTAAAAATTGCAATATTATTTTTCCAAAATGTTCTACATTTTTGACAGAGAAATGCATAAATTACAAGAAGAAATCCAATGGAAATAAACCAACTACAGGAGCATTATTTGTTTTCGGTATTTCATTCTTCCATTCTTTTAATAAAGATTTAAGCGAGTTTAATAAATTAAAAACACTAAATGTTTATACGCTGTATCACAAATATAAATTATGTGCTAATTTCTGTTTACAGAGTAGGAAAAAAATTGTTTATGTTTAACTCGATTTGACTTGGTGCTTTGAGATGTATACCCACCTACACTGCTTTATCTCAATTTATCAAAATGTTTTTTTTTAATTTTTTTTTACAATCAAAACATATTTGCAGAAGGGATAATTAAATACCCATTACAAAACCACTGTAAAATCACAATTTCAGAAATCCAAAATTCTCCCTAAAATACAATTAACGTTGCCTGCACTCTCTAGCAACCAAAAGAATAACAGTAAAAGGAGTAAATTTGAACACGAAAGAAATAGACAAAACTACAGATCAAATTGATCAC
This sequence comes from Caerostris darwini, assembly GCA_021605075.1. Classification (NCBI taxonomy): domain Eukaryota; kingdom Metazoa; phylum Arthropoda; class Arachnida; order Araneae; family Araneidae; genus Caerostris; species Caerostris darwini. The sequence goes on along the minus strand of BPLQ01002550.1, from coordinate 12,705 downwards.
AACATTTTAACTTAATTATCCACTTAAACGATGATTAGAACACATGAAGCACTATTATTATTTAAAACAGAAAGTGAAAAGTAAATAACCAAAGGAAAAAATATAAGGGGCACCCCATAGCTTACAGGGTTACAAGACTTCCCGTAGAAATTGTAGAATCACTGTTGTCTTGTAATAAGCGTCTTCTGACGCATCAAATATCCATGAGAAAGACAGAACTCTATATACAAAGGGACGTTTATGTTTATAATGAGTTTATATGTTTTATATCCCTTACTGTTACGCATTATGCTACAATTTTCTGTACATTTTAAAAATATTTCCTATACTGTACTCAAACCGTGCAATTTCTGGCTATATTCTAAACACAAAAGACCACTCCGGGGGCATCGTTTTGAGTCGATTGAAGAGAATCCACGTGAATCGCCGCGCGCTTTGCAGGACATCCGTGGCGATGACGTTTTAGAATGCATTGAGGATTGAAAAAAAGGTTGCCATAAGTACATTGTATCCGGAGGGAATTGCTTTGAAGGTGATGAAATAAATTTGGAAGAATAAATAAAGAGTTTTTGAAAAAAATAATAATTGGTCTTACTTTTTGGGCGCAATAGTACATATTTTATAAATATCAGATGGTCACAAAAAGCTCCTAAAAAATTGTAAGCTTGTTTTTCTAAAATTTTCAACATTTCATAAAAGAGAAATGCATAAATTACTATGGGGAATCCAATGCAAATAAACCAACTACAGGCGCATTATTTGTATTCATAGAAAAATTCTGAAAAGGTAAAACGACTCCTTCTGTTCCCACATTGTATGACAAATATTTATTATTGACAATCATTCTTTTAAACACTGTTTACTAAAAAAGAACAACTGTATTAACTTGTTACAGAAATAAGTAAGCAGAAAAAAAACGTGGAAAATTCCAATGAAGTTTTTAAATATTCTCTCTCTTCTATTAAATATTGTTATTAAATCGTTTTTAGATGAATAGAAAAATTTTTATTTCTTCATTTTATCGGAAACCGGTACAATAAGGCAAACGAAACCTTATTTTTTTTAGCTTTATTTTTTTTTCATTATTATTTCTCTTTGTTGCGGCAGAAGATTTCAAAGGAAAAGACAAACAAGCGAATTGAATTGGAATTTTCATGATGAAACTTCTGCCAACGAAAGTATAATCTTGTTTATTTTTAATGGAATATCACATCCATCTTGAAGAAAGAAAATGAACTCCATACGCAAATTCATGGCTGAGCTAACTAAATACAAAGAGGAGATATATATTTCAAATATTTATCAGTATTTTTTTTTTTTCATGCGCCACTGAAAATCGTTCAAAGGCTGAATCAAAGTTACAAATTATTTTTCTCCCCAATTTTTTTTTATTTATTTATTTAGAACTGCAAACGATCTGAAAGAGCGATAAAAGTAGAATTAAATTTGAACATTTTCATTTCCACTAGATCGTCGATATCGTTTGCAATTATTGCTTTGAGCAAAACAAAAAAAATTAATAAATAAAGCACAAAAAAAGAAAAAAAGAATTTCCGTGTAAGATTCATGGAAATAAAATAGAAAAAAAGAATGGTTTGTACCTCAATCTAAAATAGTTCTCCCCAGTAAAGAAGCATTGGATAAAACTCTAAAAATTATTCCAAGACGCTAAAACCTTTGGAATGCAATTTACGAACTGCAATAAAACCGAATGAACGTTTTAAAAAGACATTTTGGATTTGGAAACGAAATCGATTCGTAAGCAAATGAAATGAAAAATTCCACTTTTAAAAGTGCAACTTGGGTAGAATTCGACGAACCAATCTAGAAGATGTATAGATGCAGTTGTGAGATTGCTTTATTCAGTGTTTTCAATTATACCACTCAATTCGCTTTAGTTTTTTTTCATAGACTTTAAAGTAATAATTGCAAAGTATTGATAAAGCAGTTGTTCTCTTTCTGTCTTTTTTTATGTAAGATAGAATAATTTTTCCTATTCTAAAATAAACAATTCGTTTTTATTTCTTAATGCCTTTCATAAATATCGCTTTAATATTTATGGTATTGTATAAATATCATAGGGCAATTAATTTTTGCATAAAATATTAAAATAAAATGTTCAAAAACGGGGTTGGTTAAAAATAAATTTAGTATTTCAAAAGGCCAAATTGTGGGCGAATATTTCAAATCCTTCTCTTCATTGTTATTAAATAAAAATTAAGATATAAATAAACAGATCTGTGTTATTTACTTGCATAAATTGAATGAATAAAGCAGCATTCGTCCATTGAATTTATTCCTTCCGTAAGAAAAGAACAAATCCGGTTGTATAAACAAAATTCCTTACTGGTTCTTTGTCATGCCTGCATTACAAGATCTTTTCCCTGTGGCTAAACGAAAATGTCTGACTTCAGAAAACAAACAGTAATATAGAACATTACAAGTATCTATATAGTATCATTTTTATACGATAATAATGGGATTTCTGTACTTGATATATTTTGTACTTCACAGTTACAAATTATAACGAAGCTAGTTGATAAAATAATTAATCAAAAATTTTCTCCACCTTCCTTGTTTACTTTATAAAGAAACAGTCAGTTTCGGGTCACATTTTTCCAGTGATCGTTTGACACGTGAAATCAACTTTGGATACATTCCCTTCGTGCATTTCAATATTTTTTTTACTCTTCCTTTCGGTTCTTTTTTGACTTCTTTTATCTCACTTGAAAAAAAAAATTGCACACGAGATACACACTTTTTTCTTCCTCCTAGAAGAGGTTTTGTATGTTCGGAAAATGTCGTTTTCAACAAACAGACTGGAAGACTTTCTAGTCTCGAAACAAAAAAGGGAAAAAGGCTGAAAAGAAATCCCTATGCATAGAACAGGAGATAAATTTCATGCCTGATGCCCTGAATTCTTTTTTGCACAGTAAATTGTCGAGAAAATATGTGTCTCTTCTGGTTTTTCTCAGTCCAAAAAGCTTTTCCCAGTCGCCCATAACAATAGGTGTTAATCAAGTTCTATCATTTGCATCTGGAATTCATTTGTTTTTACAAAAAATTGTGTTTTACTAATTTTTGCTCGTTTATCTCTTTTTAATGACATTTTTTTAAACACTGAAATTCAGCTAAATATTTATCATATTTTTTTTCCACTTGAAATCTGACTTTTCTGTGAGTTGGTTCGAGTTACACCAAATCAAATAATGTTAATATTTTATTTTATATTAAACTGTATGTTATTATTTATATTGTTAAACTGAATAATATATTTCTTGAATTTATGATAAATAATTTAAATTGGATAAATTAAGATACAACTACATTAAAAAAATCACTATTTTTCAATAAGTAGTTCCATTGTTATTTGTTTCATTTTTTTTCAGAAACCAAAATGATGTGTATATAGATTAAATCTTATTAAAAATAAACATTAGTTACAGTTAACATTAAGTAAGAGATTAATTATTCATACAAAGATATATTTGTACAATTTCGTCTTTATATACATTAATATTTTTCCTAAATTAAAAATACACCAAAACTTAAAATTACGTTTTTAGAAATCTATTAAATAAACTAAATAAACGTGTTTGGGGGTTTTATAGTGTAGGTACTATATATTATAGTGTGTACTTTACACGTATAGGTTTTATACGTGTTTAGGGTAAATGCTTATTGTGGTTTTTTGATAAACTAAATGTGACCTTAATACAAATTCACAGTTTTCAATGTGGATCTTTCAAATTTCACACATACTTCGGCTAAGGCCTATACGTAAAACAGTTGACTGACTATTTTAAAACTTGGCGTTTCCCTCTTTTTCCATTCCTTAATTTACAATATTTAAAAAGAAGGTTCAAATTGGCCTAATTTTCTTTCTATTTGATGCTGAAGATTTTTTCTCTATTTTTTAACCTTAAGTCATTATGTCGTATTAAATTGTGTCTCATTTTTTCTGATGATCCTGGGAAATAACCAGTAAGAAATAATGCGTAATTAAATATGTAAAATTATGTATAATTCAATAAATTGTGAGAGAATAGAACCATGGATCGCTTACTGACAGTGGAGATAAAAAAAGAATTTGGATAGAACGGTGCCAAAGGAGACAGAGCTTCAATTATTGTTAAATTCTAAAACGTGATGAAAACGCCAATTGGCTCGTAGAAAAAAATTCCTCTAACTAATCACTTTTGCGCATCAGTTACAACGAAAGTTGAACTAAATTCTAAATTACGTTTCAGGCCAATGTAATATAACACATAATTTTTTTATTACTATTATATATGAGACAATGCAATACATATATGCCAGATATGTTTGTTTCATTAACACAAATCAGTGGTTCATTTCTCTGATCTCTATAAATCTAAAATATATACGAATGTACATTTACGAATTTTGACGCTTGGCCACTAAGTTGATAAGATGTCTAAAAATTTTAATTAATCCCACAACCAGAAATTAAAACTCAAACAAAGTAACAGCTTGGTAGTTGATTTCTCTCCAGATCACCCACATTTCGTAGACCTTTTGAGGGATTCCTATGAAGATAGAAAGAGTGAGAATTCTTGCATAAGGAGTAATTTTCTGAACAATAGTGAGTCGCGTTTAAGTCTCTGTACTGTTCAAAATAGATGGCAGTACTTCATGACTTGCATATTAATTGTTGTTTTATGAACTGCTACTGAATTTCTGGCTCAACTGCTGATTGGGTTTCGAACTGAACTCCTAGAGTTTTATAGCCTAATAACTAATCAAAAAACAATTGCAAGCTCACATTTAATAAATACACTCATGTCCATAAATTAAGGATAATGAAGTTCAGGCAAAGAAAGAGACAGAAGCAAAACAAATTTGACTTATTTGTAAAGTCTATTTATTAAACAAAAGGTAGAGAGCAAAAAGATGCTATATGCTTGACATAATTAATAAAAATTGCGATTTTTACTCCCTGGAGCAAATTTCATAAAAGAACCTATTTATAAAAAACAGTATAACATATTTATGATGGTTAATATGGAGTATGTCTCCCGGACGATGCAATACAGGCCTTACAGCGCCTAGGCATGCTGAGTATCAAATTATCAATCTGATCTTGGGGAATATCACACCACTCATCAAGCAATGCCCTCCGAAGTTCCGGTTGACAGGTGGGAGGGGGTTGACGGGCTACAATTCGTCGGCTAAGCATATCCCACACATGCTCTATTGGATACAAGTCCGGTGAGTATGCTGTCCAATCCATACGGATGATATCCTCCAATTGAAGGCATTCGTCTACAATGTTTGCACGGTGAGGACGGGCGTTGTCATCCATAAACAGAAATTCAGCACCCATGGCGCCTCGAAACAAACGTACATGTTGTTCCAGAATGACATCCCGATAGACGTGGCCTGTCATCGTTACACTCTGAACATGCGGGTCAGTTCTGGAACCAAGAATAATTCCTCCCCAAACGAGCCATCCTGCACCACCGTAACGGTGTCGTTCAGTGGTGTTCTCTTGGTGGTAACGGGTACCTGGCGCTTTTAATATGAAAGTCCGGCGAGAATCAGACTGCAAACTAAACCTGGACTCGGCGGAAAACATCACACAAGACCACTGTTGCGGTGTCCACAATGCATGCTCTCTACTCCAGGTTAATCGCAGGCGACAGTGAGTTGCGGTAAGTGGAACACATCTGACAGGCCTACGAGCATATAGACCAATGTGCCCTAAGCGTCTGTACACGGTCTGGCTTGAAACTGTCGTACCGGTAGCTGAAGAGAGCTGACGAGACAGGTCTGATGCTGTGCTCCGTCTGTTTCTTTTGGCAGTAACTGCTAAATACCGGTCCTCATTCGGCGTTGTAACTCGGGGGCGACCTGTGCTGTAACATCTACTCACATTACCATCATCTTGGAATCGTTACCAAAGCCTGGAGATGACACTCTGGGCGATTCCAAGTTCCTCGGATATTTCCAGCTGGGTATGTCCACATTCCAGTCGTCCGATAATTCTACCACGTAAAAAATCATCCAAATGCTTCCTTCTTCTTCAAGATGTGTGTGATAATTCTACAGGTGAAATTTTTATTTTAGAGTTCAATTTCTGTGTGATTCTGAATTATCCTTGATTTATGGACATGAGTATACATTCTAATTATTGGAATTTTTTTTTTAAAATGGCATAAATTTTAATTTGTATTGAATCGCAATTAATAAATAAAAAATATATAAAAATAAAATTTATACAAATGTATGATAATGTGCAATAAGCAATTCATATCCTTCTAAATAAATCAACTGATTTTATTTCGAAAATTCAATTTAAAAAATCCAGTTATAATAGATATTCCTTAATTATTTTAAATACACGTTAATGCCTCGTTTATTATGCTTTCCGAATTTTCTTCGAAGTCGAGTTTTACATGAAGAGATTAGATGGGGGAAAAAATTTAAAAGCAGCTTTTTAATTTTCTCCTCAATTAAAAGTTAATAGAAACGTTGCAGAAAAACATTTATTGAGAAGAAATAATATTATACAATTTTTCTTAGTATTAAATAGTTTGGGAGGAAAGCCTGAAAATTTATTTCTATTATAAAATTAACTTATTAAGATTTTTTTTTTCAATTTTTTTCCCTTCAATGCTAATCATCTCATAAGAACCAAATAAATGACCGTGTGTTTTCATTCTGATAATAATTTTCACTATTTTAATAAATGCTTAAGCCAGTCTAATAACATTATCTAAAAAGATAAAAACTAAATATTTATATATTGTATCACAAATATAAATTATCTGTTAATTTCTTTTTACTGAGTAAGAAAATATTGTTTATATTTATAATTATTTTATATGTTTTTATCCTTTATTGTTATACATTATTGCTACTATTTTCTAAAGAATATGCGTTTTTAAAATATCAGCGTTTTAAAAAATTGCAATCTTATTTTTCGAAAATTTTCTACATTTTTGAAAGAGAAATGCATAAATTACTATGGGGAATCCAATGCAAATAAATCAACTACAGGAGCATTATTTGTTTTCATTATCTCACTCTTTCATTCTTTTAATAAAGATTTAAGCGAGTTTAACAGCATTATCTAAAAAAGATTAAAAACCATAAATATTTATACGCTGTATCACAAATATAAACTATGTGTTAATTTCGTTTTACTGAGTATGAAAAAAAAATTGTTTATGTTTAACTTGAGTTGACTTGGTGCTTTGAGATGTAGTATGCCCACCAACGTTGCTTTATCCCAATTTATCCAAATGTTGTTCTTTTATTTTTTTTAAGAATCAAAACTTATTTGCAGAAGTGAAAATGAAACACCCATTAAAAAATTCCCTAAAATTCAAAACTGCAAAAATCTTCCAAAAAAGTTAAAACTCCAGAAAACCAAAGTTCTCTCTAAAATAAAATAAACATTGCCTGCACTCTCTAGCAACCAATAGAATAAAATAAAAGGAGTATATTTTAACACGAAATAAATAGACAAAACTACAGATCAAATCGATCACAATATTTTAACACTTAAACGATAATTAGAACACATGAAGCTCTACTAGTCTTTGAAAATGAAATAACAATCCCAGGAAAAATATATGGAGCACTCCATAGCTTACAGGGTTATGAGACTTTTTGTAGAAATTGTAGAATCACTGTTGTCTTATAATAAGAATTGTCTGACATATCAAATAACCGTGAGTATGAGAAAACTCTATATCCAAAAGCATGTTTATGCTTCTATAATGAATTTATATTTTTTTATTCTTTACTGTTATACATTATGCTATAATTCTCTATACATTTTTAAAATATTCCCCATACTGTATTCACACCGTGTGACTTCTGGTTATTCCTTAAACTCAAAAGACCACTCCGGGGGCATCGTTTTGAGTCGATTGAAGAGGTTCAACGTGAATCGGCGCGAGTCTTTTCGGCCGATGACTTTTTAGCATGCTTTGAGGATTAAAAAAAAGACGTCTTAAATGCATTGTGTCCGGAGGGGATTACTTTGAAGACAGTGAAATAAATTTGGAAGAATAAATAAAGAGTTTTTGAAAAAAAAAAATTGGTACTACTTTTGGGACACAGTAGTCCTTTTTTTTTTTAAATATTAGAGTCTCACAAAATGCTACTAAAAAATTGCAATCTTGTTTTTCTAAAAATTTCAACATTTCAAAACACAGAAATGCATAAATTACTATGCGGAATCCCATCCAAATAAACCAAATACAGACACATTATTTGTATTCATCGATAAATTCTGAAAAGGTAAAACGCCTCTTTCTGTTCTAACATCGTATGAAAAATATTTATTGACAATCATTCTCTTAAACACTTTTTTCTGAGGAAGAACAACTTTATTAACTTGTTACAGAAATAAGTAAGCGAAAAGAAAACCGGAAAAACTCCAATGAAGTTTTTAAATATTCTCTCTCTTCTATTAAATATTATTAAATCGCTTTTAGATGAAGAAAAAAATTTTTATTTCTGTAGTTCATCGGAAACCGATAAAATAAGGCAAACAAAACCTCATTTTTCTGAGCCTTATTGTTCTTTGTTCTTTCCTTATTGTTTTCATTATTTCTCTTTGTTGCTGCAAAGGATATCACAGGAAAGACAAACAAGCGAATTGAATTGAAATTTTCATGATGAAACTTCTGACAAACGAAAGTATAATCTTGTTTATTTTTAATGGAATATCGTATCCACCTTAGATTTATATTCTTGAAGAAAAAAATTAACTCCGTACGCAAAATCAAGGCTGAGTTAACTCAATACAAAGAGGAGATATATATTTCAAATATTTATTTGTCATTTATTTTTATATGAACCACTAAAAATCGTTCAAACACTGAATCAAAGTTACAAATTATTTTTCTGGAGTTTTTTTTAATTTATTTATTTATTTAGAACTGCAAACGATCTGAAAGAGCGATAACAGCAGAATTAAATTTGAACATTCTCAACTCAGCTCAATCGTCGATATCGTTTGCAATTATTACTTTGAGCAAATAAAAATAAAGCACACAAAAAAAGAAAAAGAATTTCCGTGTTAGATTCATGGAAATAAAACGAAAAAAAGAATGGTTTGTACCGCAATCTAAAATAGTTCTCTCCAGTAAAAGAGCATTGGATAAAACTCTAAAAACTATTCCAAGACGCTAAAACCTTTGGAATGCAATTTACGAACTGCAATAAAACCGAATGAATGCTTTAAAAAGACATTTTGGATTTGGAAACGAAATCGATTCGTAAGCAAATGAAATGAAAAATTTCTACTTTTAAAAGTGCAACTTGGGTAGAATTCGACGAACCAATCTAGAAGATGTATACATGCAATGCTGAGATTGCTTTATTCAGTGTTTTCAATTATACTACTCTATTCGTTTTAGGGTTTTTTTCAGAGAATAGAAAGTAATAATTGCAAAGTATTGATAAAGCAGTTGTTCTCTTTCTATCTTTTTTTTTTTATCTAAGACAAAATTATTTGTCCATCGGTCCTATTCTAAAATAAACGGTTCCTTTTTTATTTCTCAATGTCTTTCATAAATTTCGCTTTAATATTTATAGTATTGTATAAATAGGAATGCATAAAAAAACTAAAATAAAATGCTCAATAATAGGGTTGACAGCATTGGTTAAAAATAAATTTAATTTTTCAAAGTGCCAAATTGAGGGTGAATATTTCAAATCATTCTCTTGACTTTTATTAAATAAAAATTTAGATATAAATCAACAGAGCTGTGATAAATGTTATTTATTTGTATAAGTTGAACGAATAATTTATTCGTTTTCATCCATTAAATTTATTCGTTCCATAAAAAAATTCCATTCATTATTTCAATTCATTTTATTCGTTCCATAAAAGGTTTCATTCGTTACATAAAAAAGAACGAGTCCGGTTGTATAAAAAAATTCATTACTTGTCTAATTATTACATTAATTACATTAATTCATTACTTGTCCAGCTTGCATTACAAGAAAAAATTTTAGAAATAAAATTGTTCAGAATTCTTTTGTATCATAGAATATCGTGGAAAACTATTAATATTTGGAACAATGTCTCCACTTAATGCAAACAAAACTGCAGAAAAATTTCAAAGAACTGTCAACTTGAAAATCTACTATGTAAAGAAGGCTGTAAACGAACCATTGCTATTTAAGAGACGTTCAGGCGAGAGGACGAGTTGAGTCGAGTCAACCTCGAGAAAAAACCACATTATTTCTGGCTGTGAATGCCAGCTGGTCTCAAATATCTTTGATGCATGGGGAAAAAAAAACTTCGGTCATACTGAGACGGCTACACACGGAGGGTTCTGACAAACCTGTTTGTAACTGGTTAGCGATTCTGACTCAGTTGGTCTTTTACTGAGAAGAAAGCAATAAAGCAATGTTAGAAATTGTCCACTACATAATGTGTCAGCGGTTTTCCGTGTGGTAGATCTGTCGTCTTTATCTCTCTCTCTCTCTCTCTTCTATTTCACTTATACTTTTTTTTCCTTTTTTTGAGAAAACATCTATGAAATCATTTAATATGTTTAGCCTGCTTAGGATTTGACCCTAATTTTTTCATTCCAATTTAAAATATTAATGCAGGCGGCCTGTGACTTAAGCACATATTTGATTCTCCCGAAAGTGTGTGCGAAAGTCGAATGCTGAAAGGATGTAGAAAAATATTCACAAAAAAAAATGTTTTAAAGTATTTATTGATCACTCCCCCCACCCCTTAAAAGAATTGGCCTAGCAAATTTATTTCCATAGATATGGGCAAGTATGCGTTCAAGTCACAAATACACGCTCTGGGGCTCTCCGAGCTGTTTTAAGCGATTTTAGCATTTTAAGGGAGTAATTTTCGATCGATTTGGCTGCAATTTGGCATGGAAGTCCCTCGGATGAATACATTGTGATCGGCTATCAGAATTTTTGGCTGCGCCCTAAATTTTTCCCGGAAAATCCAGGATAACGGGAGAATTTGGCCAAAAGTCGATTTGGCCGTAACATAAAAAGTTACATAGAAATAAATTTTTTTGTCGGTTCTAGACGATGTAGGACTACGCCATAAATCGATAGGCACCATCCGCGTGTCTCTAAGAAATTATTTGTAGAAGTTACGGGCATGCACTCGGCGAGTCCCTATTGCGCATTCGCAGATATACCCAAACCATATCGGGAGAAATTAACGTGCGAGGCCCACAATTTGATGTCGTTAAATAACGTTTCACGACACTTTTAGTTAAATACCCCTTGGAAAAAGAATTGGCCTTGCAAATTTATTTCCATAGATATGCTGGGCAAGTTTTCGACAGCTTAATTTTTGCACAAAATTACATTCCAGGCTTAATGATATTAAAAACCGAGCTCAATTTACTATCATTTTTCAAAAATTTGTAATAGTACCACAGGCTGAATAGTGATATTTACACTGTTTTGTGATTTAAATAAATTAGATGAATTTACTTTTTGTGATTCGGCTATACAGCATGTTTTATAAGTTACACATTTTTTGTGAATTTACATTATCTAAAAAACTGATGAAACGGGAAAATTGTGTTTTCTTTTTCTAAAATTTCACTACCGGTATTAAAACCGGTATCCCGGTATTAAGATCTAAAAAATGGTCAAAAGTTTTTTTTTATTTGAATCAACCGCTTCTTCCAGAGATTCGCAAATCGTTTCTAAAGCTAACAGAAGAAAAAATATAGCGATCTTTGTTTAATTTTACATCAATTTGCTTATTTCTTAAAAATGTAAAACGCATCGAAGTGGTAGAGTTGATCTCTGCTGAGGTGTTTTGTTTTCGTGAATTGTTGTGGATTTTTGGAAATTGAAGCTTTTGTTATTTTTGAATAAAGTATTGTAAACTGGATTGGATAACATGATGGACATGGATGAAGATCGCTCTTCGGGGCCCTTCGGAGCCTTTTGAAAGTACCTGCTAGTGCTGATGTATGCGTTTAAGTCACAAATACACGCTCTGGCGGCTCTCCGAGATGTTTTAAGCGATTTTAGCGTTTTAAGGGAGTATTTTCGATCGATTTGGCTGCAATTTGGCATGGAAGTCCCTCAGATGAATACATTGTGATCGGCTATCAGCATTTTTGGCTGCGCCCCAAATTTGTCCCGGAAAATCCAGGATAACGGGAGAATTTGGCCAAAAATCGATTTGGCCATAACATAAAAAGTTACATAGGAATAATTTTTTTGTGGGTTCCAGAGGATGTAGGGCTACGCCACGAATCGATAGGCACCATCCGCGTGTCTCTAAGAAATTATTTGTAGAAGTTACGGGCATGCGCTCGCCGAGTCCCGATTGCACATTCGCAGATATACCCGGGGCCATATCGGGAGAAATTAACGTGCGAGGCCACAATGTGTATGTCGTTAAATAGCGTTTCACGCCACTAGTTAAACCCCTTAAAAGAATTGGCCTAGCAAATTTATTTCCATAGATATGGGCAAGTATGCGTTTAAGTCACAAATACAGCTCTGGGGCTCTCCGAGCTGTTTTAAGCGATTTTAGCGTTTTAAGGGAGTAATTTTCGATCGATTTGGCTGCAATTTGCATGGGAGTCCCTCAGATGAACACATTTTTCGATCGCCTATCAGCATTTTGGCTGCGCCCTAAAATTTGTCCCGGAAAATCCAGGATAACGGGAGAATTTGGCCAAAAATCGACTTGGCCGTAACATAAAAAGTTAC